>CM030021.1:9051658-9710658 GCA_017639485.1 Pluvialis apricaria | reverse complement strand
ATTTAACAGAAACCAGGGCTTCCAAATGAAGATATAATTTTTGAAGCCACAATTTGTATTACTTTTTATTACCTTCACCTATGTTTTATATGGCAAAGGGTCACAGAACAGATGCAGCTGCTAAACTGGGTGGCTTAGTAAATGAAGTCAGCTTCTGCAGAGAAAAGCAGAAGGAAGTTAGAGGACATGAGTGAATTCACTTTAGAAGCCAAATGAAGTTTTGAGTCACTGCTGATTCAGGTAAAACTCCAATTTAATACATCACCTCTAAAATATAACGTCTTCTAGATAAGACAACAATAATCAACTAGACAAATACACTCAGAAGAGAAAGGGGAAATTCTGAGTAAGAGTACAAAAATGAATCATTATTCTGATAATGTTTTTGTTATTATTTTTGCAGATGAATCTGAAAGCTCTTAGGACTCAATTAAGTTACCACAGCCAATAAAGACAAAAAGCAAAATCAGGGCAGATACTTTCCGCCTAGACACCATGGTGATGGGCACATTAGAAATGAGGTAGATTAGATAGATGAACTAGACAGACACATCTAACTGTCCTCCAGTGCACTCATTTGTTTGACAGCCTGGAAAATGCCAACATTCCTGGAATTAAATGAAAATAGAAAATTGCATTTTTTGCTGTAAAGTATACACAGAACTTTGCTATGTCAGTTTCTCTTTGTTGAAATAAACCAGGGCCCAAACAGGTCCTCCCAGAGCACCCAAAGCACAATAAGATAAATGAAACAGTAACCAAGACACAATCAACTCAAAGCTCTTATGTTGCTACCCTTTTACCCCAGGATATTAGTGGAGTGATATGACCTGCACACACTTCGATACATTAATTTGGCCTATGCTCATCACCACCAAAAATGCTAAATTGCCCATCTTGCATTGCTGTCTTGATAACATATTTCTTTTCTTCATGACTTCCAGCTACTTTACCTTGATGGGCTGGTCAAACAATTTTTGTTCAGTGGTGCCTTTTCCCCCTACTTTGTTCTTCAAGAAAGTAAAAGTAAACAAATATCTGGGATATAAAAAACAAAGAACAACAATAACTGCAGTGATTCCCCCCAGAGGTTTTCTGGTCCAGGTTGCAGACATACTGGTATGGCTTTAGCTTCAGCTCACAGAAAAACACATGCGTACACAATGACACACGGTTAGCACTTGTGTTCACATTCAACAGCTCCGTATTTTTTCCTAGCACCAGGACGTGCACGCAAGTACAGAGCTAGATTTGGCAGTATGCAATTTGGCAATCTCAGAACCGGATCCTGCTCTTGCCCACTCCAGCTTTGACAGAAGTGTCGGCTGCAGCCCAGGGAGCTGTGCGGCATCCCGGTGGTGTCGGGGAGAACAGAATCCAGCTCCTTGTGACAGTTTTCCCCACACAACATCACAATCAGCCAAACACATTTGTAATCTACTGCAGCTGGTGTTTCTATAATTGATAGAGATATAAAAGCCCTTTTTGCTAAAGTTGTACTTTTGTATTTTTTTTTCTTGGGGGAGTTGTGAGAAAGCAGCTACAAAAAGCAAGCTTTAAATCTCAGATAATGTAGCTCCCTTTAGAATCCCAAGCTTAAAGCAAGTAGTTACGAGTTTTAGCAATGCAAAAAAATGGAGCTAAAAACAAACATTTATTTTACTTGACGTAGCAAAACAGTGGATTAAAAAGTTAAATCAATGCGCCGTCTGAATGGTTCCTGCTGTAGCTGCAATTTCAAATGAAATAAGAATGTTATAAAAACTTGCGCATATTAGGCACATTTGGAAATGTCTCCTTGTAACTGTTCTTTAAGTGTTCTGTCTATGAGCACTAACAGGTCACTGCACAGGAAATGCAAAAATATGTTACATTTTAATCAGGGCATATAAAACACTGTCTAGAATGTTACATTGCCCTTGGGAATCTGTAGTAAGTAGGGGAACTTTTACAAAGTCCAGGTCACTCTCTCCATTACATCACTGTAAAAAAAATTATTAGGTTAAATTATATAGATGTCATGTATTAGAGCTTTCCCAGTTGTAGGATGATGGCTAAGAGATGCTTATTTCCTTGAAGAAACTCATAATCACTCCCTTGTTCCCCTCTACATACTTTGTATATTGAAAATAGTGCATTTTAACTGAATCAAAAATGTTTTCAAACAATTATAATGAAAGAGGACAAATATAAAAATGAGACTGTTCGTATACTCAAACAACAAATTTCAGCACTTTACCCTAACACACACAAATTGAAAACTTGCCTGGCTATACCTCATAGGTGATAAAAAATGAAAGAATGGATTTTAGCAGAGATGTTTGGGAATGATTAAGGTAAAATGTCCCTAATCCATACAAGTGGAAACCCAGATGTTGATGGCATCATAACATGCCTCTGCCCTCCTGCAAATATTTCTCCAAATGATTTAGCTCTGTTTAACCCAAATCACAAGTTTATAGAATCTCTGGTAAGTTCACAGAAACAGTGAAAGATCAATGCAAGGGTGACTGTTTTCTAGATCAGCGTTCTCAGGATTTTAGTTATTTAATGTACAAGTTTTGGAGGTGACACAAAACTGTAGAATATCCTGAAAGTAACCTGCTCCGCTCTCACTGATCCTGGTTCAAGTTTTGTCACTGACTTTGAGATAGAAAGATTCGATTTCTATGAAAAATCTCCCACGGGGCAGCAAATGAAATAAATAAAAACCCCTGCCTCAAGTAAAACCCAAGTCAGAGTCGCAAGGGCCCAGCGCCTGCTGAAGCAAATGGCAGTTACTCACACAGCGACACAGGGATCAGCCCTTTGCAATTTGCATGTTGCAGCATGAGATCTCAGGCTAACAGGCCCTTTTTATCTAAACAGATATCTGTGGTTGAAACTCCTGGCATTATTCTTTGTATTTTCTCTGAGCTGCTCGCTTTTGTACAACAGCTACTTAACTGCCAGTAATTTCCACGCTTTGTTCCGGCCTACCTGCGGCTCCGTGCTCCCCCAGGCCCCGCGCCGCCCCGGCCTGCAGACCGGGCAGCTCCCGCAGCTCCGCACACTCATACCTCGCAACTGCCCTATATATATAATTATTATTATACATTCTATACGGCTTCCACAAACCTCTCAGTGTGCCGCCTGAACTCTCCAACACATCTGTTAAATTCTCGGCAGTCGAGGTGCAGCCCCGAGCCTCGCGGCCTGCATCTCCTCCAGACTCCTGGCAAGGAATCAGGAGATTTTCCTCGTTTCGATGGCGTTTCTTGCCGGCCTCGCGATCACTCCTGAACCGCCTGCACCTCAGGGACGGGACACTGCCACCACCGTTTAACAGACGGGGAGGGCCACAGCTCTGGCAAATTTTAAGCGCGTTTTTCTACTTTTTCCACACAGAAGAAGGTCCCCTGGGGCTGAGCGCCCACCTCAAGAGGGGCAGGCTGGGCCCCGCTGCAGCCTGGAGGCTCCTCACGCTCCGGGCTCCCACCACAGACCCCTACAGATGGTACCTTTTTTCCCCATCTGAGGCACATTAATTTCCTGCACACATCCATCCCCTGCCTGCGATGAAGCCAGGGCCCAGCCAGGCTTTTGAAAAAGCAAGCTGAGGAAAGCTAGGAACCGCACATGTGGAACCACACTTATTTCCACCCAGGTCTTAATCTAGACAGAAACTGTTGGATGCATTCACTGCAAGCGATAATGCTGAATGTCATGCTCTACGTTGACTGAGTAATAGAGTCAAGTATACATTTTAACCACTGTTTTCTACAGATATTTGATAATTTTAGGCTCTCTGCTCCTGTCCTTACCCCTCCTTGTCCGCATTCCGCTTCCTAAATTTCCCCACTTCCCGTCTCAGCGCCTGGGCTCCAGCTAAACCCGCAATACAGACCGTCTCCTCATCCTCCTTTGACTGCTCAGGCCCATCGCTGTCCCCGCAGCAGGGAAAGCTATTGTCCTACTTATCCCCAGCTAAAACATATTTTAAGGGAATGTAATTGAAAAAGAGAAACCGAGAACAGAGCATGCGTGGTGGAGATGGCACGTCGGAGAATGCTGTGTCACCTTCTAAAAATTCTTTGGCAATAGCAACTTTTAGACTTTATAAGTCAGACAAATTTGGGTGGATTTTCTCAGGGAAAGCAGAAGATATATCTGAAAAATGTTCACGTCACTGCCAGAAAGCACACTGGTCCCACAGCTTTGAAATAAACCCTGATGTACTTCTCTTAAATTTCTGCCAAATAACATCCTACCCTAAATTACAGGAAGAACATTTTAAGAAAGGAAACACAGATTTTGATAATGGAAATGGTTGCTCTGAGCAGCTCAGAACTGGAAACATTGGAACCAGTAGAAATCAAACCTCTCAACAGAATCCCCCAAACAATCTGGACTATAGGAACAGTTGCGCCCATAATATAGGTGTTATTGTTGCCGTGCCCGGGGCCATGCAGTACTCCAGCCTCCGTACAACACTGCTCTCAAGGCCTCCACTGGTTTTCTGTTCTTTTCAAGATCTTCCCTTCTTTTTTCCCCCTTTTCGTTATCACATAGCTGAACTTTTACCACATTAAAGGGCTGCCAGGCAGGTGAAGGCGCTGAGCCCTGGGCAGCAACGCTGACTACTTGTTCTGCCCCATCTACAGCATGTTGCCTCTCCAGTTCAAACAATCCATCTGGCTCGAGGGATCATCAGACAAAACCAACAAAATAAATCTGTAATTCTGAACACAGAAAAGGTTGAGGACTTGCTCTGTGTTATTTGAGCCGTTTTTTCTCATGCACAAGTAAAACAATAACCAGCCGAGGCTACGAAACCCAGGTCTGAGTCCCTGATGCAGTCAGAGGGGCCCTCGGCCATAAATTTCAGCACAGACTTAAAAATTGATAGAAACTCCTTTTTAATCATCAAGTATTCAGCTACTCATTAGTGATATATGCTTTAATGATGTGCCCTTACATTTTGGTCTAGTTTTAAAAATACAATTTCCTCAAATTCAATACAAAATCCAGGGTTGTGAGATGGGGCCCCATAATTTTGTTCAAGTGCTTTTTCAGTTACAAGGTATGTTTGAAATACAAAATTTAAGGAGTTTGCTATGTCAGGTGACGTTTTGTTAGCTTTTGACAAGAGAAAATATTTAATACCCTCATTTTTTTTTCCTGCTCTGAATATTAGTTTAATTGTCACAAATAATTAAACGCTTATGAGTAAAAGACATCTTCAGACATTTTGACAATACATATTAAGAGACGCTTTAAGGGAAATCTGCACAGATCGGCTTTTATTTGTTATGCTAAATGATGATGCATCCTGATTGCATTTGTTCCTTATTTGTGTGTGCAACAGGAGACGTACTGTGAATGATCTGTAAGGAATAAAATGACAGTATTTGACAGGCTAGGAAATGTCTGGGCAAGGATACAGGATAAGGAACCCTAAAAGGGCATTGTTTATGGAGGGGCAATGGGATAGAGACACTCCCTTCAATCTAAGGCAATGAAAGGCGCCAACAACTCAATTACAGTTAATAACAGTAAGAAATAAACATAAATTACGTACACAAGGCTCAAGCTCAAGGACTTTGGACCACTAAAAACATATATTATTATATCAATTATCAAAGAGAGACAAATTCCCATCCTGGGAATTTGCATACGAACTCTAATAACCTACTATTCAGAAATAGAGGCAAGCATTAATTTCCACATGAAAAGGAGCCATGGGAGAGCTTCGCAAGTCCCCAGCTCCAGCGAAGAAAGCCCTACCTGGCGATTCAGCACCAAACGATCTGCCCTCTGTTCGAGAGGTTAGCAGGTGGTCTCCCAGGTATGGCAGATTAGCCCTATATTACCTAAGATTTATTCTGAGTTCCTGTCAATATAATGGCTGAAACGACCATTCCTGAAAGGTAATATGGTGTGAAAATAAACATAAACAATCCTTAATGAATCCATAGGCTATTACTTGCATCATATTTCTTCTATAGGCAATACATACATCTCCACTTTAGAAAAACAACGCTGCCCTTGATTGAGGCTTAACCGTTCCTGTTTACACCAGACAGGGAACTGAGGAAGGTCCATGGGAACTGCTTGGTGCTAAAAGCTTTTGAAAATTCAGGTCTCTCTTTAGATGCCCATGTAAGGATTTAGTCTCTCAACATTAGAAGCCGACTTACAAAAATCAGAGCCTCAAACTTTATTACCAGAGATTTCCAACCACCTCTGGCAGTCTGGGTGGAGGAAAACGTGTATGTCCTGTTTAGTTACAACTAGACCAGGTTTTTTGTACTTCTCAGGGCAATGCATTATATACTATCAGAAACACAAAGCTAGTCCCAGGTCTGACACAGAAATGTAGAACAGTATATGGGGGGAAAAGTAGCCGTAACCAAGTTCTCTGGTCCTGAAACTTACCACTGACCAAAAATGCATCTGAGAATTATTTAGGAAAGTTAAAGAACTTAAATTATTCTGCTTAAAACTGTTGCCTAGTAAAGCTCCCTTGGCTTGTTAACAGAGTTAACAGAGCTCTGCTTTTTTTTGACTGTGAGTCCTTCCACTTTCGGGAGCTCCTGGATATGAGCAAAGTGCTGCCTCCTCCACCATGGGGAGTCGCACAGAAGGGATGAAACTGCCTTTCCAGCTCCCCTCCACTGCCGATTCCACGGTGCCCCAGCTGGGCTGCTCCCTCTTCTCACCCCAGCAGCAGGCGTGCGGATGCCTTGAGCCTCCAGCCCTCTCTCCTGGAAGTGCGCTGAAGATAGAAATGTGCTCTAGTACCTGGAGCAGGGAATTAGGAGCAAATGCTGTTCGAAAGTGAGCAAATCATCTAATACCTCCTGGCTTCAATTTGCCTTTCTGTAAAATGGGGAAAAAATATTCTACTTCACCAGGTTTATTCTGAGGAGTACATAGCATTAGTAAGAAATCCTTGGAAGTAAGGTGCTAAGTGTGAAGAAATATTACTCCACTTCCTAACAAAGCACACATATACGAACAGGAACCATGCAGCTAATCAAAAGCACTAGAAAACTTTTAATTTTTTTAGCATTTAATGCTACAGATGATCAATATGACTACTTAGCTTCTTTCTCCTTTCACATGTTAATTTAATGCTACTTGTACTGTGCTTATAAATGTTATGACACAGCTGAAAAACACATAAAAAAATTAATTTTGGTAGACCAATATACCAGCTAGCATAAGGTTATGTTTCTTCGATACAAAACTGTACACCATTAAAAGATCCAGCTCTTTCCTGGGAAGTCCACTCACACTGTGGGAAGTAAATTAGTTCTTCCTATATCTACAAAGAAAATTGCAGGCCTTATGAATTGTGGTGCTGATTTCCAGTGTAATTCACATAAAATTATTTATATATGGAAAATTCAGAGTAAAATCTTTCTACGAAAAAAAAAACAGAATTACTGCTAGCCAAGTAGAGGGTGAGTGGTAGAAATAGGCTTGTTGTCTGCAAGTACCAAACTGCACCAATGTGCAGATTTTCATTCCTATCTCATCTAAGCAGAGTTCCACAAGAAAAAATCTTTGCTATCAAGGTATTCCAGAGAATTTAATTATTTTCATTAAAAACAAGAACTGTGTGCTGCTCCTTTTTCAATAGAAATTCTGCACTGATTCCACATAAACAGACCAAATATCACTTCAGCAAAGTTGCTTTGGGAATATTTAACAGCATTTTTTAAGTTATGAAAGCAATATTGAATGAGATTTACTACAATTTAAGATAAGTGGGTCTTAATTTTATATGAACAGAGAGACTTAAAAAGCAACCAGAAAGAGTTCCGATTATATTGTGCTGGAATATTAGGCCTTGTGCAAAATTGCCCTTTTTCTCTTTTACATGCATGAAAACAAGCACAACAGGCTTTTCAATTAAATGAGTCTTTTGAGAGAGATGCAGGAAGAGCCAGAAAGCTCCTTAAAACTTTATTGCTTTTCATCTTTGTCAGGTAGGGATGTGTGTTAAAAATGACCTGTTCTTTTCAGTACACGGTCCTTCCTGCAAGTTTTACCTTCCTGTTTGACCTATCAATTTAAAGAGTTTCTCAAAATGGGTATGGAAGCATTGATCTGGATTACTTTCCCCATATACTCAGTAGTTTTCCTTTTCTAAAGCCATCTAGAGCTAAGGATGCTTCCCATAGTCTCTCTAGCATCGTGAGTAACTTTAATGAGCCTCAGTATCATTAGACGATAGCAGTTTACAGAACACAGGGAGAAAAGACACAGAAAGCAATAAGATACAGCTATAATAGATACAAGCCATGGAGATGAAAGAAAGAAGTCAGCATCTCATTTGCATTAATACAATAAAAATACAGCATTAATGTTGCTAGTTGTAAATTTTTTTTCAATAAAGTTGAGACTGATTATATCTGAAAAAAGGCAGGCTCTGCATTCCTCATAGGTCTTGCAAGTGTTTAGGCTTTAAAGAACAGTTACTGGCTATTAACTTTCTAGATTTAATTGCCACTAAAAACAATCTCCACAAAACTTCAATTGAAAGCCACTCCTCAAGAACCGATGGTCTGATCTCTCAAAACTGCTTTGTTTATAGCAATACAAATTCAGAGCTACTATTCATGTAACTCCACTCCATCATTATGTTATGTATTTTGTTTACTGGTATTATGTGTGTGTACCTATATAATTATATACACAGACACATACGCCAGTTTATCATCAGAATAAGTCAAAAGCAGTATTGCCAACCTTGTTTATTCACAAATCATTAAGCACACCCTCAAAAAATCATGAGGCTAGCTGAAAATTATGGGATGTTAAAAACAGTCATTTCGAGAAACATGGCGTTTTTCTTCTGGCATAAGAACTTTTAAGCTGCATGTTTTCAAGCTCCTTAGTTCTCCATAGCAAGGAGTTTAAAATAAATTTTCCTTTTTAAAATGCCTATTGGGCACTTGCATAATAACCAGACTCCAGGAGCTGGGGGTTTAAAGAAAATAAACACTAACAAAGGACTTTCAGTAGACATAACTTCTAATATCACAGGAATTCTAACATTTGGGCAAATATTGGTGGTATAATCAAAAGCTGATCTAAACAACTGAGCTTTGCAGCTTGCATCAATATGAACAGTGCATCTCTCTCCCAGGCAGGCGCTTCTCTCTCCTTTTTGCAGGTATGTATGTCTGCATACCTGAAAATGATCCATTTCCAATACATTTAGGACTGTTTGTTCTATTTAACTGTGGCATTTTACCAATACTCGGGACCATCGGATGCTGCACAATATAAACTGAATTTTTCACAATCTAATCTTATAATTTGGAAGCTATTGTTGTGACTTTCTTTTTCCTAGGGCAAAGGGGGAAAACATTTCTATTAGGGAAACAAAGATTCTCTTCATTTTTCTAAATGAAACACTTAATACAACACTTCGACCATAAGACCAGTTTTTCAACTTCTTTTTGCCTGAAAAACCTTACAAGGTAACGGATGAAAAGCCAGCAACAGTTAAAGAGGGATGTGTAAATCTGATGGGAAACAGTGTGATTCTATGATGCGTTTCTCCTTGAAACCTTAAAAAATACACCGTTTGCTGTCAAGGTATTTCTGAGTTGCAGAAGCCGTTACTGTAACATGGTAAAAATGACTCGGTGCCAAGATCCAACAGCCTCAAGAGAGAGGTTACCTTAATGAGAAAGAACTGATTTTAGTCCCTAAAACTAAACAGAACTTTTAGGCTTCCGATTTGCAAAAACATCTTCAAGCATTTACTTGAGAGCTGCAGCTCCTGTGCACAACATAACACTGCACATTAAAAAAGGATTCTTTAAAAGATCGTATCATCTACTGGTATCAAGAAATTGTGTTTGATAATTAACACAGAGAATGGAAATGTGATTGAGAAGTGAAGTTAGCCGAGCAAGCAAAATATCTCAGTCATACAGACTTCAGAAAAGAATAGCATGCAACGATTAGTAACACAAGTTACAAGCAGAACTCTCCCTAGATTTAAAGCTTAATGGTAGAATCTGGTCCCTCTTCAGAGGCAAAACATTTGTAAAGAAACATATATATTTAATTTTGTAGCTAAACAGCCCGGTTTTTAGGCAGTCTTTACACAGCCCAGTTACCCATTGAAGCAAAGTGCTGAGTAAGAGCTGCAGAACTGGACCCACTCTCATGTAAATTATTGTAATTAAATAGGTAATGAAAAATCACTGCTCTTGCATGAATGAAATGTAAGACTTCAGCTGAGAGTGTAATGTGTTTCCAATTGACTCCTGTATCAGATTCGGGGACAGATGAAAATGTCTCTGTGCTTGCATGAGCACGCTTTAGAGGTAAAACTTCACAAATATTTTCACTTTGCAGAGAAGAGGGAAAACCAAAGGCTTTATTTTAGCAATAAAGTCAGTAGGATCCCCCCTTTTTAAGGCATAATATGGTACACACATGTCTCAACCAGAGAGGCATTAAATAGAATTTGAATCATTTTACTTTGCATTTGCTAATAATACGTCATCCAGTAGAAGAACCAGGCCTTATTCTCCCCTCCACTAGCTGACATGATATTTTTTTTACATTTGAGCTCTTAAGATCTGCACAATAGCTTAACACAATAAGTGTTTAGCCTCTGGTTCCAACTGTAATTGATAGAGTACAGTTCCATTCCCTCTGCTGCTGCTAAGTTGGGAATTGCAGCCACAGCAACTGACAGCTTTTTTTTTTTCCGCGAGTCTGGAGTTGCTCTCTGGGAGTGATGTCCTCATCGGGATGGGAAGTAAAATGACTGGAGAAAGGCTCAGCCTGGCCCTGTGCTACGGAGGAACTCCAGGGACCTCTTCTAGGGGAAACAGTTACTTGAGGTGGGTGCTACTAATGAGAGCAAAAATCAGGAGGAGAAAGTGCTGGGAGAAAATTCCAAAATCCTGCCGTTTTGAAGAAAATGGGCTTTTTGATTAGAGAGCACAGAAAAGGGAGAGCATTTATACAAAAGAATTTCTGGCAATGAACATGTTTTTAAAAGTGCTATAAAATTGTGTCATTTACTGATGAAAACATCTTTTATATCACAGTCACAGGGGCTGAACTCTTGGCGAGTCCCACTCTTTTTACAGTGATAATATACCGTGCTTTGGTATGTGAGAGCAAAATTGAAATAAGGGAACAGCAACTAAAATGAACGTGATTTCAAATTGTCCCATTCAGGCCTGAGTTTTGACATGGGAAAAAATTACATAGCAGCTTCGGGCTTAGTAGCCGATTCCAGAATTTAACACAGATGGCGACTAATTTTGGTGCCTCTTTAGTTGCAAAAGTACCTATTTTGGAATATATTTAATTAACCGGGATTTAAAGGCTCCTCTTGTTTGTGAACACCTTGGCTTTTTTGTCATCTGTCAGCATCGTGATGTGCACAGTAACTGAAAGGTTCTGAGGCATGAGCTATTTAGGTGGTTTTGATGTGCACTTGCTTTTCTGGAGGATGTTTAAACAAAGCAGTGCTGCCATTTCTACAGTTTCATTCAGTACCGCTTGCTTGGAACCTGCTTCTATTGCCCCTCTGATAAAGGATACAAATAATACTCGAAAAGCCACAACGCTCTTGGTTATTAATACACGTATATATCGCTTTCTTTCATCACAGAAATATACATATCGGACCTAGCTGGTCATTTACTCTGCTCTCTGCAGAAGAAGAATTTCACTTTCTAAATATGTTTCTGTTTTAAATAACCTTTTACTACTAAGGTGCAAACTGCAGCTTTAAAGTACTGCCTGCTAATCATCTTCTGTTTGCTGCTCTACAAGGACTCTTCCAAAAACAAAACTGTGTTATTCTACAGCTCCAATAAACAAAATAAATGCGACTGATATCTGTTCCTGCTGTACTTTTCCAGAGCTTTGGTTCTTACATAGCCTATTGGAGCTGAGAGAGAAAGAAAAGAAGAAATAAAAAATTGCAGCCGGAAAAGGCGTTAAGTCCAGATTCCTCTTTGCAGGCTTTAAAAAAGCAAACTAGCAATTCATGATCACAAAATAAAATATGCACATTTAAACAAGCTGCAGGGGAAAGGAGAGTTTAATCCAGTGAAATTGTGTTTGAAAGCTATTTCATACCCCTAGGAATAAAATCTGAATAGCAATTCTGCTTTGCTCCCACCCTTTTTCCACCCTTCTGTTAATATATTACCATTTGTTATGGAATCGTTACAAGACTTCTACCCCAGAGGTGGCTGCGTTTCATTGAAGGATGAAGTACTTTCTGGGCCCGAGTCTCTTCTTACTCGCAGGAGCAGACAGTACTCATTGCAACTGCACTGATGCTGCTAGTAAAGCTATTTTTGATTTGCACCTGAGCAAAAGAAGGATTAGGCCCACAGTTTGTAAAGCCCTTTGTGATTCATTTGGGTGAAAGCTACCGCACAAATGGATTGTTTATCGTAAACACAAGTATGACACTAAAGGAGGCACTGATACAAAGAGCTGGAACTATCTGCTTCAAGAATTATCAAAATGAAAATGACGACCTCAAAAAGGAATGACGATTCAGAAAAGATTCGGCCCTGGAAAGATCAAAATGTATTTGACATAGTTTTGGTGTTGATGTGAAATAAAGTGTCTTTAAAAGTGTAATTTGCGATCAAAAATCCCCATCATCAAACATAAATATTGCCCCATTTATCCAATTACACTACCTTGTTTCATTACAATGGTCTGTAATACAGTTCTTAGGAATACAAGCCTTAAAATTAATAATAGAAAAGGACAAAATTGCCATGTGTATTTCTCTAGATAGATTTTTCCTCTAGCAGCAGGACTTCACTTCTGATTCACTCGCTGGTTCTCTCTAACCTTTACATTATTCATTAATCAAACTAGAAACCTGCTTTCAAAGTCAGTGCATGGTAGTAATTATTTACAGTTGTGCATAGTATTTAATTTTAAGCAATGACAAAAGCAGGCATGTCCAGAATCATAAGGCTTATCATTTTTCTTCCGTTGTTGGTGAACTATCTAAAGAAGCTAAAAGTTGCAAACTTCTCTTCAATATCTCTGCTGCCATCAAGACAAAATGCAGTGCAACTGATACCTTTGAACTTGTACGACTAAAAATAAATAAAAGCCATAATTAAGTAATATATAATGTATTAACTCCTTTAAATAAAAGGAATAAGGAGCTTTGCTATCAGCCTTGATGAGCGATTCATTTCTTATTGCACAGTCTGTCTACTGTCACTTTGAGGTATTTTTCACCATACAAAACAGAACCTCAGTACTATCCCTGAAAATGAAAGTCAGTTTTAAGAACTATATACAACAGGCACGTCTGCTCTTTGAAACACCCCCTAGCCCCCACAAACACACAAATACAACTTCAAAGCAGGAGAACTATTGCAAATGTATAAACCTACTTCAAATCAGTTATGCTGGATGAAACTGGACTGCATTTGCAGTATTTTGCTCACCTGAAACAACATTGATCTGAGGACAAATATAATCAAAGAAATGCACGGCTGAAGAGCAATGCACATTTTATAATGAGAGTAAGGAGGGAGAGATGTAATTGTGGTCATTCATATTTAAGATTCTTAAAAATACTGCAGCGTTCTGGATAAAAATGTATCTTACTGTATTCTCAGCAGGGAAATCCCGGGAAACAACAGCATGGGCTTTGCTCGCAAAAATTTACTTACTCTGTAGCCTGTGTTTCTAAAAAAGAACAGGGTGCCCCTTCTACAAAAAGATACTGCACACATTCCAAGTGAAAATTCTACTTTGATAACAAAATAAAATGAAGCCTCATACTCCTGACAGCGAGAAAAAAGGAGCAATTCTAGCACTGTCACTGTGATGATCAGCATCCATGAAAAAATAGCTATTTATCCTGCAAGTTGAAAACGTTAATGTCTTATTCAGATATAACCTCTTTGTGAATAAAACAATAATAGCAACTCATCAGAGAGTTCTCCCGAATACATATATATATATATACATATATATATATGCATTTCTAGCTTAACTACTATTTACGGTTAAAGGGGAGCTTTGCTTGCCAGGAGTCATACTAGCAACCTGCATAGATAGGTACATTCGTTGCTCACGTCCCAAAAGACTCTGCCTGCATACCATTGTCCTACACCTATACGAATACGGCAAAATATGTAAGTTTTACAAAAGTTATGCATGCCCCACTTTCTCTGAAACAACATTTACCTTTGAATGAATCACAAGCGCTACTTTTCAAAGTTTATTCAAGTATGCCACTAAACTTGCCCATATATTTTGTCACACATATAATATGCTACACCTAGAAAATATTCAGAAGGGGAAGGAAAAATTAGTAAACCATTTTTAGACTAAAACCAAAAAATAGTAGTTTTCCTCAGAGAACTAATCTGATGAAGGACACAAAGAAAAAAAAAAAGAAGGGAAAAAACCCGCCTACATAAAAAGCCAAACAAGATAATAATTGTGCATGTCTGGCTAAGAGAATCTAGAGGGCAAGCCTTACGTCATTGGCACTTGGGTTACCATGGTGAGTGATTTATTGATATATATCAAGAATGAATAGATCAAAGGCAGCAAGATGACAGGTGATCAATCAAATGTCAAATCAAAGCTGGCAATCAACTGGAAAGCTGATTTTTCAGTGGGTGGGTCTGGCAGAAGAAAAATGAACTTCCATATTGCGCTTCCCAGAAACAAAACCCCACCACACTATTAAAAAAAAATAAAAAGCAATTAAGCAGCCTGAAAGAAAACTCTTTGAAAAGATTTACTATACAGGCCCACTCATCTGTTTCTTTTTCTTGGCCCCCAAAAGAAAAAGAACACCCTACAAACGACAGAACAAAACACTTCCAAAGTTGCAAACTATTTTCTTCTTTAAAAAAAAAATAAAAAAATTAATAAATTGCAAAACCACTTGGCATGTGCAAAGATATAAACTCGGCTACAAAACAAAAGAAGGATTTGATTTGAAAATGTGGATTGTCTTCTAACAGTCAGAACGTTTCATTTTATTTCCTGTTGCAATTTTCACCACTGATGATCAAAGGCTGAACTTCCCCACCGGGTTCATCAGCAGAGACAGTCCCTGTACTATTTCAGGCATACACAACGCGCGCACACACACACACACACACACACGCACACCCGGCCAGCATTGCCACCAGAAACACGGCGAAATAAAAGATTAAACACACCGACCCACTTCGCGAAACACACGTTTTAAAAACAAAAAACCACCGGGGGGAGGGGGGTGGGGGGGGGGAATCAGAAAGGGGGGACTTAAAAAAAAAAAGCCTAAAGCGGGAAGCAAATGGGAGGCTGCTTTCGGTTCGGTCAGGGGAAGGGGAAGGGGCCGGGGGAGAAGGGGAACCGAGTGGAAGAAAGTTGGGGGGAAAAGTTTGGCCGGGGCGGGATGGGAGCCGGGAGCGGGAGGCAGCGGGGACCGAGCGCGGCGGGAGCGGCGGGAGGGTGGAAGGGGACAGCCCGTGTCAGAGTGGAGATCTTGGCAATAAGGAACGAAACTGGCTCCACGGAGTTACGAAGGGAAAGGGAGGGGGAGGGGGGGGATAAATAAATAAAGATCCAGCCCGGAAAAGCAAGGGTGACCCTAAATAATAATAAAGATGGGGGGTAGGATCGGAAGGAGCGGAGAGACAGAGGCTGTGTAAGTGGATGGCTTCTCCTTACCTGCAGCCCGTTTGGGTGCTTGCTGTTTCCTCCTTGGCATCGCTCTACTTTCTCCAATCTCACTTCTGTCCCCAGATCCGAGAGCCCTGAGACGCTCCTGAGTCGTGTTTCTCTGCCTCTGCCTCTCAGCTGCTTTCCCCAACACCCCCCTCAAGCCTCCCCTGCCCCCCTCCTTTCCACTTCACTGATAGGAACCTGTTTGGTTTTTATTTTATTTTAGAGATCTAGGTTTCTTTTTCTCTCTCTCTTTTTTTTTTTTTTTTTTGGTTGGCTTTTTTTTTTTTTTTTTTTTAACTGTTGCAACACTTGCTTTGCTTTGATTCAAACATCCAAGCTCAGGAGCAAATGAAAGGCGCCCACAGTGCCAGAGAACGGTAATAAATAAATAACAAAATAGATTATGTATATATTAAAAAGGCAGCTCTGGAAAGACTGTGGGGCTGGCTGCTTCCTCCCTTTCCTCTCCTCTCCTCCTCCTCCTCGCAGAGCTGTATGGCGGAGCGGTGCCCGGGTGTGCGTGGTGTGTGTGTGTGTGCGTGTGTGTGTGTGTGTGTGTGTGTGCGCGGAGCGCTGCAGGTTCCGTGCTGTCAGATGCCAGGCAGTGAGTGATATGGGAGAGGACAGGGAGGCTGGGGATGGAAGGAAATCTGGTATTCGCGCACACACACACACACACACACACACTCGCACAGGCACACACGCACACACGCGCGCACACACACACACACACACACACACACACAGGCAGGGCGAGGCGATGCCAGCAAACATCGATCCACTGAGCAAACTGAACATTAACAAACTCCTCCTCCGCCACCCGATGACAGGACGAGATTTACTCCGCGCCGGCGGGCGGCGGAGCGCGTTGTTAAAGGCACAGGGCGCGCCGCCGCCCCCCCCACGCGGGACCCCCCCCCCACGCCGACGGCTGCCGGGGGCGGCGCTGCGGGGGGCGCCGGGGGAGGACGGGGGGCGGCGGGGTGGGCCCCCCCCCCCCCCCATCCCAAGGCGGGGTGGCGGCGGGGGCGACCGTCCCTCGCCCGGTGTCACTCGAGGAGGGCGTTTTCACGAGAATAACGGGGATTTCAGGCAACGGCCCCCGGCGTGCGGGAGGGCGGCGTGTGGCGCTGGCCGTGTCGCCGCAGCTCTGCCCGCTGCCTCCGCGGGTGTAGGTGCCCACGGAGAGCTCGGGGCTGGGGGACCCGCGGCCTTTCGGCTCCTGCCGTGGGCTTCCTCACCCCTCCGGTTGCCCCCGCGCTGGGGGAGTCAGCCTGGGCAGCAAAGTTTGGTGAAGTTGGGGTGAAACCCCAGGCTTCCTTCCAGGCCCTCCCGTCGGAAGAAGGCTCTGCACCCCACAGAGCCTGGGAGGGCAGGGCCAGTGTGCTGCGCCCAAGCACCCCCTCATCTCCTAATTGCCCCTGGCCACTGGGTTTTGGGGGAATTGAGTATGTCCATCAACTGGATGCACCCTCATGGCAAGCCAAATCCATGCCCCGTCCAACCGTACAGTTTCTCACCCTCTCCGAGAGCCTGAGAAGCTGCCAGGCCATGGAGGGGCAGGTGACGGTGGAGCTTGGAACAGATTTGGTCACTAAGACACATGGAGATAACTGCCCCTGCCCCGGTTGCTCATTTCAGGTTGGGTTTTTTTTCCCCACAGCTGCTCTTAACACCTAGAGGTTTTAAAAGTGATTTGGGACTGAAAGGACAGATTCAATTCTATGCATTCGATTACAATCTATATAAGAACTCTTAAAAGTGGATTTTGCAATACTCCGTAGCCTCGTTCTGGAGTTTGCTGTGTTCTGAGAGACTTTTGTTGCTCTTTTGGCGTTACTACCTTTCTAATGAAACTTCTGGGTTTAATAGGAATAATTTGCATGCCTCTAAAATCAATCTGTTAGCTCGGGCTCTGTTTCGCAGCACCAGCAAGAGCCGCTGTGTTAAAGCCAGTGTCACTGGCGATCTGCAATCGCAGTCCCGCAGCTCAGGCAGGGAATGACTTTCTGCGGGAAGACCCCTAAGTGACCTTTGTATTTAGCAGCCTAATACAAGATTGTGTTTATGAAAGTGTCCACCTAACTGATTCCACTTAAATTATTTGATAGCCTTCCCTGTACGAACTCTAGCAATTTTTATAAGCAATTTGAAAGTATTTATTGGTGCAAGCAAATGCTTAGTTTGAAAGATAAAATAGGATAACACTACTATAAAATACTCATTTTTCCACTTCTGCCTAGCATAACTCACTCAGAAGTGAATAGCTCTGCTTGAATCAGTAGGAATTGCACGGACCTCTTATACCTGCGTGCAGCCCGTCTAAAATCCTGTTGGTGCACAGCAAGGGATTTCTGCTGTGCCTCCAGTTCGGGCAGGTGTAAACACAGGGCCAAGGGGGGCCACAGCATCCGCAGCAGCACGGCGATTATCCCGGCACTGTCATGAGAAGAAGTGACGCACTATCTAATTTGTAAGTGTGGTACTGGACCTGGGTCAGGTAGTTCAGGGCCAGGGTGGCAAACTAGGGTTTTCCTTCCACGTTTCATCCTGCCGTGATTTGTGATTTTGAACCCTTCAGCTTCTGCATCTTGGTTCCCAAATCAGAAAAATGGAGATACTTCTAGTTGGTTTTATATTTCCTCTCCTCCCTGGCTGCAGAGAAAGACACTGCACCTCTGATGTTTGTTTATTATTAAGAATAGCGTATTAAATGCTGTTTTAACACAGTGATGTTTTTATCAACAATTCTCCCAAACCGTGGGACATGGCGCAATGCATTGGGACACTAGCAGGAATCGGGGAGGGGCGGGGGTGAATGACGGAGTCCCCTCAGATTTTGACCTCTCCATCTGGAATCTGCTGGTTTTGTGCAAGTTGAAAAGATACAAGCTCTAGATATAAGCAAAGCAGCCACTCGGTGTAGTCTGGGATCAGCAAGTAGCGGCTATTGTTCTCCAGAGTCATGGCTCAAATCCAAATGCTACACACTGGGTATGGTATTTGTATCAGTGACGTTTTCAGTCTCAACATGCAAGATGAGAAAGTCACTGTTTTAAATGGTTACTCCTTTGGGAAGGGGAAATCGAGAAGATGGACTTCTGAGTGGAGCACTAGTGAGATGGCACCCTATCCTCGGTGATAAATGGGAGCATTAACAAGGCTTGGTCGAGAGGAACCCTACAGATTTATGGCTTCCTGTCTCCACCAGCAGATGCCATTATGGCTGACAGAACAGAATGCCTTTCAAGAGGGAACTGGGGTGGGATTATGAAGAAGGGGAAAAAAAGCAAGCAGAATCTGGTGTCCATTTTTATCCACTGGTCAGAATTTGCTGATAGGTTTGAATAAAGCTGAAACTATACAGTGTTTGTGCGCTCCCTGCTTCTGTTATTTATAACGAAGTTGGTGAAGGTCATTTAGCATCTCTTTTAGTACAGGAAGAACCCATAATATTTACTGAAAGCATTTTTGCACACTTGAAAATTAGAGATAATAAAATGAACAGATAGCACTGGAGGCTTCCTTGGCTTATCCAATGGAATAATCTTGATGGGTGCTTAATGTTTACTTTGGAAATGTAGCAAATGATTCTGAAGCTATATTGAATTTTATCTATTTTTATTACATTGCAGAATAATATTTCTCTTTCCTGACAAAATGTTATGACCAGTAATAGCCATGGCAGTTATGCATGTTCAAAAAAGAGTAATCAAATCGCATGCTTCAGGGCATGAGCTGAATTCCCCACTGGGATCCGGAAGGAATTTTCTCCCCCAAATATAGCAATATACAATCAGCTAGGTATGTTCTTATAGGTTTTCCAATTTCTTGGTTAGGTGCAGATTACATGGAACAATAGTGTGATCTGGGATAGTGAAAATCCTCTATTGCTGTGTCTTTGGGGTGGTTTTCAAAATACTGTGTGTGATTTGTTTTGCATTACAGTAAAGTTTACAGACATTTTTCTGCACGATAAAGGGCCAAATACGCTTTGTGTACTTGACCTTGATAACAGTTCCCATCATGGGTAGTCACAACGAACGCAGCTGTGTTTCTTGAAGTGTCTTATCTTACTTATTTTTGTTGTCTGTCTTTCTGTCTGTGGCTGCTATGCTGATAATAAAATGTGGGTTTTTTTTTTCTTTCCTTCTTTTTTTTTCCCAGGAAGTTATGTATGTGTAGGTACGTAACTCATCTTGAAAGAAATGCATCTTGGAATTGATGAACCCCTTCATGCTTTAGAGAAAGAAAACGCAGAAGTTCTGACAAGCTCTACAAATTAAAAAAAAAAGTTAGAAATTACTTGGGTTTGATAAATGAAATTTTTTCAATATGTAGTATTATTACCAGCTAATGACATTGTCAGCTTCGATGTTTACTTCCTTCTTATTCAGAATTACTGGGAAAAAAAAATTTTAAAAAAAGGGATTTCAGCGATTTTGAAAGAATCAACTTTATAGACAGACTGGGGATTCCTTACAGAAAAGAGAGTGCCTTGGTAAGCGGTGCAGTGCAGTGCAGTCCTCTCTGCCCATGAGAGGATTAACTATACTTGTTTCACTCTTGAGGCACGTTTGACCAAGACTATGCAGGTTCAACAGTTCCTCTGGGCAATCTATTCGAGTGGCCTTACCATTAGAAAATGTGCCTCCCACTGAACTCTTTCTGGAAACCTGTCTCTTTCTTTTTATGGTGATCTCAAAGTGGAGGACAGTTTATTTCCTTCCTCTTTGCAGCAATTTTTAATATATTTGAAGACTTATTACATCTACTCACCAAACCACCCCAATTTCTTCAGTCATCCCTTGTAGGTCATGTTTTCTGGACCTGGCACTATTTTCATTGTTCTGTGGCTGGACAACATATGTTTCCAAGTGCGGCACCAAAAGCTGGATGCTGTATTGCGTTTGAAATCTTCCCAGCACCAAGTGGGATTACTTCACATGTCTAACATATGACACTCCTGTTTATATGTCCCAGTTTGACATATGCCCTTTTTGCAACAGCATGACACTGTTGACTCATGTACAGCTTCTGATTCAGTGTAACCCCAGATGCTTTCTTGCAGAACTGCTTTGTAATCAGTTGTCCCCATCCTATATTTGAACAGCTGATTATGCATCAGTGACAACTTTGCACTGATTCATCTTGAATTGCATCCTATTTTTTCAGACTGTTTCTGCAATTTGTCAAGATCATTCTGTATTATAATGCTGTCTTCAAAGGCTGTTGCCATTCCCCCTAGCTTGGTACCATCTGCAGATATCACGCATAGTATTTTCTGTTCCACCTTCTAAGACATTAATAAGAGTGTTGGATATTGCTGGGCCCAGGACCTACCCCGGACATTATTCCAGCCTGACAGTGGGCCATAAAGGTATAATTTTGGACTATGATTTTCCAACCTCTTCCGGCCCCCTGCAGTAATGTCATCTGGAGGATATCCCGTAGCTCCCTTATGTGAGACTGTTATCTGAGACGGTGGTAGAAGCTTATAGAAGTCAAGATATATGACTTCCCTGTCCACAAGGTCTGTCACACTGTCATGGAATGGGATTAGGTAGGTTGGACAAAATTTATCCTGAATAAATCCATGTTGTCTGTTGTTCATCTCCAAAAGCCTTGTTCTAGCTTCTTATGGATAGTTTGATTATTTTTTTCCAGTATTTTTATATGAACAGAAGGTAAGATAACCTTCCCTCCCCACACCTCCATCTTAAAGATAACTGCTGTGTTTGCACTGGTCTGAGTGTTCTGGAAACCGCTGGTCCTCCACAGGTCTTCAGGGATGACCAGTGGTAGTTCTGAAATTCTTCTGAATTTAATGGCCTGACCTTATCTATGTGCTTTCTAAGTGCTCTTGAAACTCTTCTTCCTACTGTAGCCAGAGCCCCCACTATTCTGACACTGGTCTTGATTATTTTTGCAATCTGATCACAGCTGATTCCCGGAGCGAAGATGAAAGTAAAAAAGGCTTTCTTAGGGTGATCTGTCAAAAGCCTTCTCTCTTTGCTGAGTGACAGATGTAATCTTTCCTAGGTCTTTTCCTGCGCAGAGAAGGCACTTACCAAACACTTTCTTATTATGTTCCTTTCTAGTTGTATCTCATTTTGTGACTTTCTCTTTATATTTTTTCCCTGTGTGTTCACAGTCACTGTAAGGAACTCTTTTCTGCATGTTTTTCGTGTTTAGATAAATACTCATTTGTTTATAGAATATGTATTTGGGATTTTTTTTTGTAGAAATACTCCTTGCCATGCTATACAGCAGCCTTTTTCCCTACAAAGGGGTAGAACAGCAGCATTGGGGCAACATCCATTTCCCCCTTTTCAGGCATTTCTCTGCACGCAGTTCAGTTACTCCAGTTTGGTGGGGAGGTAAGGAAGGTCAAATTTCACCTCCTGGGATGAAATCCTGATATTGCTAATAATTTATACTTTGAGTAACAGCAGGCAGCATTTCCAGAACCCCTTGCCTTCTAATCTTCAGCTAAAGGATTCACCCTTTGGCTGCAAAAAAGGCATTTGAGTTAGAACTCCCATCTAACTGCAAAAAATAATCTTTTGTGGCCAAGTAACGAGAATTTAAAACAGTGCAATGGTTTGAACGGCTCTGGCTGCAGCTACCTTCTCCGGCCACATCTGTGGTTCATCTTCCATCACAATGTCATCAGCTAAAATATCACATAAGATCTCATTCAGAACTATACATGAGGCTCACCATGCATTTTTTAACTATGACATCCTATTTCCAGAATTTATAATTCCGTCTTCCAAACCTACTGCAGACTGAAACAGCCTGGAAGCTCTCATTTTAGGAACTGAATTTTCCTTCTTTAAATCACAACAAATCTCCGGTTTAAAAAAACAACAATAAACACGCCGCTTTTTCTGAAAAATAAGCACAGCAACACTGTAATACCATTTCCCAGTCAAAACAGCAAAAGCAGCTAATTGAATTGGTTTTATTTAAAAGTTGTTCATACTCTAATCCACAAACCTTCTATTTTCTTCAGTGGATTTTGAGTTAAGTCCCTAATCAACAGGCACTTTGGACTAGTGGATTTATTTTCTTGTCTAAAAAAACCAACAACATCTTTAGAATTTTTGAAAATAATAACAACCAGCTAGAGCTGGTCAGGAAATGGACTGTAGTCTCAGAAGAGTCCTTGGAAAAAAACATAATTGAAAAAAAAGAAAAAACTGAGAACTGCCATTCTTAGGGTGAAAAAACAACATCAAGAAGGCAGTGTTCTTCCAAAACTTTTTTCCTAAAATACCATAGTCTGTTAAAAAATGTTTGAATGGATTTTAAAAAACATGCTAGGAATGTTAAAATTATAAAATGGACAAGTTTTATGCAACATTATAAACACTACTGAATACCTTACTGCAAAGTAGAAGTTTGAAGATGATACCAGGTTTTCTTTTTTCCATTGAATCAAAAAAGTGACTGTCGTAAGCAGGGAAACGAAAAACACAAGGCCTGTGTTTGGCCCTTTCTTTCAGAGAGCAATGTTTCTAAGAAATCCTGGGCCCATATGAAATTCACACTTAGAAAGGTCTTGTCTGTTAGTTGCCAATAGCTCAGAGGTTGTGAGGTTGCGTCTTCTGGAGGAGCAGAAAAAGCAGGCAGAAGCAGTTTTCTTTCAGAAAGTAGAACATCTTTCCTCTTTTGAAAGCACTAAGGGGCCGGGAGAGGCCAGGCCACTTACAAAGACAGGTAAGTAAATATTGGGAGCTCTTTGATGCTGTATTTCTCTCTTCCTTGTACAGATCGAGCAGCCATCCAAATAAAGAGAGCAGATAAACTGTGGAAAACATACTACAGAGTTGACAAAACCAGATAAACATCTACAGGAAATTTTGGGTTAGAAGCTGCTTGCCCTGAGTAAAAGGCAAGGTGAAGGCATAGATGTTTGGGACTAAAGTTGCTTTTAAAAATGGCTATGGCAGTGTTGATTTGAAAAAGTATGCAAACACCCCCATCTATCTGGATAATTTCATTATAAAGCATCCAGTCACCATGGTGTTGGGATCTATGCTATCCATTATGCCATAAATGAATTGTTTGTGCAGTGTAAGCCTATTCTTTCTTTTATTGGTATGAGTATTTATTATTGTTATTTATAGTTAGAGAATAAAATTATGCCGGCAATTGGAATAATTGATGTATCTGATATTTTGGGGGCTAAAATGATACTGGTACTTTCTAAAGCCTCTAGTATTCTGTCTCTGGTGATGGTTGGGGAAAAGGCGAGGCGCTAAATACTTCAAGAATCTGTAATTGTCTTTGTTGCCACTCATACTAAACCATGTCACTCACTGAGCCATACTGGGATTTTTTTTTGATGGCAAGAAAAGATAAATGAACAAACACAGTTTACTCGTCCCAAGCACATTTGTTTAATAAACAATGCAGAGAAAGCTTAACTGAAATGCTAATGCCACTAAAAGGGACAAAATGCTTGTTATTATTTTAATTGAAATGTAATTTTAATAAGACAAACCTGTTATTGATATAAGGGGCAAAGTTTTCATACAGCAAAAAAAAAAATAAAATTCCATGTGAAAACTAAAGGGTGGCAAAAAAATTTTTGGAATTTTTTTTTTTTTTCTTTCTACAGAAGAACTTTCAAAAAATTCTGACTGTTAGTGGAAATGTTTGTACTCTAGGCCCAGAAGTCTGAGCTTGCATTTCTGGGTGGGACGCACCGGCTCTTCTCCAGGTGTTTCCAGTAGACACTGCAAACCGCCCTCACGAGCAGCAGCTGGCGGGGAGTGGGGGCACCGCCTGGGTGAGCTTCCACAGCTGCCCCGTGATTGCAGCGGGGAACTTGGGGCGTTTACGCCGCTGGCTCTTTTCTACCTTCAGATGCAGGTCCTGCCTTGGCTCTTTCTGTGTATGCCTCTATCAGGTAAGTGGTTATCTGTAATATTTTTTTCTTGCGTTTCCTGTGTAGTCTGGTTTGAGTATGTGTTGTGAAGGAGTTTCTCTGAAGGGAACAATCTATTTCTTTCTCTCTGTAAGTGGAGACTGTAACCTGCAAGCTCAGGGACCTTATGCATGTTGCTTGCACCTGAGGTAAGTACTCATCCTTACTGTTTTGTCTTCAGCCTATGTGCAAATTTCTTTGGGTTAAATAAAATGGAGTTTTATGGGGGAATGACATGCAACTGAGAAGCTGAAGCTGGAAAGCAGAGAGCAATCTGTATAAACGACTGAGTTGCAAAAGAAGCAGATCAGAAACATTACAGTTTTGTGGAGGTCTGAAATGTTAAGAATAAAAACTGTGAGACAAAGTAGGCAACGTCCTTCCTAATTGGAAATTTAGAAGCAAAAAGGAGGGAGCTCAGAAACAAGACACACTTATTGCTCAACAATAGTAATTGGTTTTGTATTAAAAGTGTCAAAAATAGGAGTGATAATAAAACTAGTATTTTTGGAGTCTGGAGGCTAACAATGGAGAGGAATAATGCTGTACTTATGCTTACTCAGGAAAAGTGCTGTGTGGTGCTCTTTCTTTGATTAAAAAAAAAAAAGTGCTAGGAGTTTTTTAATGGCTATCACTAGTCAGAGTATTTTTTTCTGTGTTCCTAAATCATCAGGCATTTCTGAAGCACCTGTGTCACTAGTGGCAAAATTCCTTGCATCATCGTGTGCTGCCTCACCCCTGTTTCAGGGGACGTTGGATGAGCTCTTACAAACCCTCACTCATACTCGTGGTCATAGATCTCAATTTCAGATGCTGTTCCGCCCCGTCCTTGGCTTACGGGAACTGGTGAGACCGAGCGTTAGTGTGATACCTCATGCCCCTTGAACTGCGCCTTGTTACCTGTTAGGGAACGCGGTTGGGTGCATTACTTGTTCCTCTCTTGCGAAGGTGAGGGTGCTTGGGGGGCAAATAGGCAAACGCTTCCGTCTTCACGCTATGTCTCTGTTTCTGAAAAAGAAGTCTGAGGCTGTTCAGTTTGCCTTCAAGTGTCTTCCAGAAAAAGCGGGATACTTAATGGGGAAATGGAATTCTAGTTTTGTGGAACAATATTACAAGAGGAGACATCATGCCATTTTCATGGAAATTGAATGACACTTTTATGGGCCTTCCTCTACTTCTGCTTTTAATATAAACTGTATAGTAAATACAGGTGAAAAAAAAAAAAGCCCACCTGTCAAAATATAGCTCTGTTTGGTTACCTCTGTCCATGGGACAATTTTAGTAACCTGTCAATCAATGGGCTGCTAAATAGCCTCTCCAAAGCACAATCTGCTATTTCAGACGACATCAGTGTGTCAATCATTTATTGAATCAAAGCCAAATTTGAAGCAAAGCAAGCCCAGTTTGTCAATCACTTCTCAGTATTCTCTCCACTAACCACCTGACAGCTTTTAACTTTTCACTTTTATATTCCATGCAGCTAGTTAAGATTCTTTCATTTTTAATTGGGCTTCTTTTATGATTGGTAGCTAAGCAACTAATATGTTGTTTTATATGGTAATAATGGGCCCAAACTTGAGAGCTTTCTTGACCATTCCTATTTGTTGTTGGGAAATTATTTTCTTTCAAGTTGCTAAATAGCAGATGTAGCAGAAACAGTTATTTAATTATGGGTTGTCCTGTTGTTTCTATCTATAAACACTTTTGGCACTGTTTAAAAATAAACACTGCATGCGCTGGCAAATATATACTGAGTGATTTTAACTCCTGATAGAGTCCCTTGGAATTTCACTGCTCATTTACAGGGAAAACTGGGTGCAAAAATGAAAGGCTTGCCAAAAAGCACTTTGGAAAAATATTAGCAAAGGACAGATCGAGAAATCTCTGTTCCAGGATCCCACTAGGCTTTAATCCAACCTGATCGGTTTTCACTCTTAATTTAGGTACAATTAAACTTCTGAGGCCCAGTACAGTGCTCTGATCCACTGTCTCTCAAAACAAGTCAGAAGCCCTTCCTGAACAAGCTCAGCTGGCTTTTCACTCCAAAACAGTGTTTTGAGTTAAGGTTTTCTGTACCTGAGATTTAAAACTTTTGGGTCAGAACTGAGTGCCCCCAAAGGTGACTACAAATCCCGGTGTGGTTTCAGTCCCATCTCCCCATCGTGCGCAAGACAAACACTGCTTTCACATGTGTAAAGTGATCTTATAGCTAGTAGTAAATGTTCTTGCCTTCCTTTTTGTAAGGACTGTCAGCAGTAAAGTCAATGTGTTGTTTTCAGACAGAAAGAATTAACTTTCCTTTCCTTTCCATGAAAGGAAGTTTGGAAAAAGAACTATTTCTGTGTTACAGAAAATTCTATTTTGGGTTCAAAAGAGTTTTCTTCATTTAATTCTTTTGCATATCTGTTTGATGGGCTTCTGGCTGTCTTTTGACAGACTGCTGTCATCTGGTTTGATCCAAAACTGTGAAACTCCAGATGTGCCCAAGAACTTGGGAGAACATGGGTATAGTTTTGCAAAAAGCTGCAGTAGGTTTCAAGGCAATCTGATACCAAATGTACTTTCCAGTCGTATTTGAATTTTACATTGGTTTTTGTATTTGTTTTTACCAAAGGCTCAGTAAAAAAAGACTGACAGCCCACGAGGACTGACAGTGGAGAGGCAAACGAGGGCTTTGGTGGAGTCCGGAGTGTTTCAGAAATCCAGGTGCTAAATGTAGGTGCCTTCCCCCTGTTACAAAGCTGAGGGAGGTTCTGGAGAGCACAGGGAAATATGCGCACTATGACGATGTGCCCCCCTCTTAGGAGGAAGATCCTAGCAGGCTGTTGAGATTGGGTAATTAATAAACTAAACCAAAAGCTGTAAAGCAGATCATCCTTTGAAACTGATGAAAACAGCAACTACTCCTAGCTCACAAATGAGTTCTTAAGGAAGTGTCAAAAAATATAGTGTGGGTTTTTTTCCTCTTGATGGGATTCCTGATGCCTTCCATTGAAACCAATGGAGTTAAGTAATAATGAATTACTATGAGATAAAGGATGGGCATCTACTGTTCAGTGACGTTCTGACAAATGAGGTGTAAGTTTGTCTGACTGCACAAGTGATTAAGAGATACTTTTTTATGGACAGATTTGTACTATTTATGTAACTAGATATTAACAAAAGTTTTAAAAGGGTGTTTTGATCCCAGGCTGCCTCCATAGTTTGGCACAGAGGGTTAATCTTGGCATAAAGGGTGTTCAGGCCTGGCTGAATACGATGCTTAGCTCTTGTAGTTCAAGCATCTGAGCAGAGGGGAAACCCACACAACACCCACCTACACAGCACCTGGTCTGTGAATCAGCATAAGACTCTCAATGGAAGAATTAAGATACACAAGATCATAAATATTATACCAATAAGAGAAGGGCAGGGTCAGGACAGGCAGAAATACTTGCAGGGAATTTTTTTTTTTTTTTTTTCCAAACAGCTCCATTTTGGTCATTCACATAAAAATAATACTAAGAAATGTCCTTCTGCATGTCAGCCTGCCTGTGTATGTGTCATTACTGCTGTCCTATAGCTCTTCTTAAGGGCCCTTTGGACCAGAAGAGATGATACTTTTAAGTGTATTCAAACATATAAATCATACAGTGGCTTTTTTGTTAGATGAAACCTGTTGGCTGAGAGCAACTCCAAAGCACCTACTTGGTTGAAATTCCCAGCTGGGCAGAAATCCTGGAGCAAAGTCTCTCTCTGTGTATTGATGTGGTAGTTTGCTCAGTCTTCAATGCATCCACTGAAAGTCAGTGCAAGCTTTAGTGTCATTGATTACACAGGGTGCACAAGGATTTAAAAGGCTTATAGAGCCGTTCACCCAAGGCAAACTTAAAAATATGGGGTCTGAGTCTGTTCTTCTCTTGGTTAGTGGTAGTTCTGCTCAGAGCATTTACTGTGGTAAGACAGACACATTAACTGGAACTCGAGAGAGAAAGAACAGGATCTTTCCTCGATTGTTCATGCTGCCTACTTCTTTATTGCACGATACACTCAGAGCTTTGTAGTGGTGCAGCCCCAGTACTTGGGCTGAGTCTTGGTTTCTCTTTGCCTTATACTGAGGATGGTTCCTGTAGTTCATGGCAGAATACCACTTGTCCCTGAGTGAACTGTGCAGGGGTTTCCATCTGAAATGTTAATATTAACCATTGCCAACTTAGCAAGCCCATTTTTCCACCTATGTGTCAAAAAGTTGATCAGTGTCAACTGCTGCCTTTGTTCACCCCTATCATGGGAGCAGCACAAAGACAAAAGTTGTTAATACCTTTCCTAATTGGAAATGGAGGAGAATTTGCTAAAACAGAATGCAGTTACCTATGCTGGAATTTGTCCAGGATACTCTGGTTAACACAGCTACCCTTCCAACAAGTAAAATGGGATCTTTAGCTGTGCTGAGTGCTTGGATTCTTTGAGGTTTACATCTCAAACGCCTACTAACCAGGAGCACTGTGCAGCCCACTAAATCATCAGTAACCCTACCCGTGTCACCTTGGTGTTACTTGGAGTGCGTTCTGTCGCATTCTTACCAACCCACTGTGCAGCTTCCAGCAGTCAGAGCACTTCCAGGAGCACAGAAAAAAAGGCTATGGTTACAAACCATTTTTATAATCTAGAATTTATACGTTGAACACTGTAACTGGTGTCATTTAGAAGTACTAACTGCTAGCTTTCAAAACAGAAAAGCAAGGCTTAACGCTTGCTCGGTTATACAGGTACTTCAAATACAAAGTGAGGTTTTTCCTTGTCTGCATGTTCAAGATGGGCTTTGTTCAGAGCAAAATTTGTTCTTTAGAACTAGAACCAAGAACAAAATGGGTTAATATACACATACAAATGCGTATACACGCGTGCTATCCTTGATGCTATGTAAGGAATTTAAAACCATGGAAAATCACGACTGAGAAATTTCAAAATAGCAACAAAAATTACGATTGCTTAATTTTAAAACCTGGCTATTATTTGTGTTAAATAGCAGACTCAGCTGTGGGTTTTTATAAATACTAAAAAAATGCAGGATTTCATACACCTACAAAATCTATTTTTTGTCAGTAATGGCTTTCTGATTAATTGCATATGTTCTATACTCACAAAGTTGAAGAGTATTTGAGTGCCTGAAATTATGAGCACTTCAGCAAACCAGTGAAGATATCTGCAATGTAAACTTTACACATACATGGTTTGCCCTGCCAATGACCTTAATCTTATTCTAGCAGGGGAACACAGCATGTAATGCAGTCAGTGTTAGCTTTTTCCTGATCCCTTTTTAAGTACATACTAATAACATTCATGTAAGTGTAGATGCTGTTATGGGCTCAGGTCACTAGAGGATATAATGGATTAAAATCACTTGACCTCAGAAGAAGGTGCTTCTTTGAACAGGTAACGCTCAAGCAACCCACATTTTCCATACCATCCTGTATCCCAAGGTTTTTATAACACTTAAAGAAGAATATAAGGTCTATGGTACCATTAGGGCTTCCATCTAGCTGAGATGATTTGATGGGTTTGAGAAAAGTATACATAAATCAGCCTGAAAATAATTCCATATTACTTCATGCCTCAGTTTCTCTGGGAATAAATACTGATGTGATATTTTCCAGGGCTTACTCTTCAAGGATGGCATGAAACTTAATTTTCACTATCTTTTGAAGACTTTAGATTTTCTGATAAAAGATAGATTCATTTGAAAGTGATGTGACTATGCTCTAAAACATTGTGCAAGCTACCAAACCTTGTAGTTCCTCTTTAAAGAACAGATCATAAACTCTTCAGTACCATTCAGTATTAGAACTCATTCTAAAATTATTAGGAGGATGCCTAGCAAAAATCTTGTGCTGTTCTTAGAACTTAAGTTTTAAGTAATAGCAAAGTTTTCATTCTCATGAGAAAAGCCAGGTCTTTTATTGACAGGTTGGATACTATATTGGGGAAGTTGGTTTGCCTCGGAGGACATAAGTGACTCCTTTATTTTTATTTGTGCTTGCTTAATATCCATGCTGTGTTTTAGAACGGCTTTAAGCTGGAAGAGGGCAGGTTTAGATTAAACATTAGGAAGAAGTTTTTCACTTTAAGGGTGGTGAGGCACTGGAACAGGTTGCCCAGAGAGGTTGTTGAAGCCCCATCCCTGGAGGTGTTCAAGGCCAGGCTGGACGTGGCCTTGGGCAACCTGGTCTAGTGAGAGGTATCCCTGCCTGTGGCAGGGGGGTTGGAACTCGATGATCTTCAAGGTCCCTTCCAACCTAAACCATTCTATGATTCTATGATATTTTTGGTAGCTGTAGAACTGTGCTTCATAGTACTCAAAGTGGCTTAATAAAAAGATCTGCAACTCTGACTTAGTTTACTGACAAAGTATGATTTATTTTTATTTTTTTTTAAGTTATGGAGAGAAATTTGGATCATGCACTTGCGTCTATGCCTTTCCACACATTGCAGATTGGCATGGTATCATGGTAAATGGAGTATTAAATACGCTATGGTAGCCAGTCCTGGAGACCTTGAGGTTGTCCTTTTTACAGTTCTACTTCGATCTGTCTTCAGTTTGAGATGTTTGCTTAGTTGTGTTTTGGGAGAGTCATTCAATCCTGCTTCCAAATGCCCAGTGCCCTCTTATTCCATTTGCTGGTACTTGTCTCTTTGAAGTGTTTCTATTTGGGTGTTTTTTAACTTAAAGAAAAATGGTTCCGGTATCAATGAAAGAAGCATTATGTATAATGGGACAAGTTTAACACTTAAATTTACCTACATACTAAACAGATCCTGCAGTGCAGAAAATTGGCTACGTTTTCCTGTCATTGGCAAACTCTCTGATTCAATGTGATGCTGATTTCAAGGAGAGGAATTCTTCTGTGGCCCATAGTGTGACCCATTGGCTTATGCCGTGCTGCTGAAAGATGCAGAGCAACTCCAGTCATGGTTTTGGCAGGTGTTTCTCAGTGTCACGCAGACCTCTAGTGCTCTTATTTTGTAGATGCTAGCAGGATAACTGCCCAAGGGCCTACTTGTGTTTATGTTGACAGCGCCTACTATATGCTGCCTTGTCCTTATTCTGGTGCTACCTAACTGAAGATGTAAAGGGTATGCTTTGTGATGTCATTTCTGGTATAGATAGCCCGTGTATGGAGACAAATTCTCCACACTTAGCTGATTCCTGTTTTCCAAGAGCTATCGGGTGTTGTGGAGCAGATTATGGAGGTTGCACTGTGATAGGTACAAGTTGAGGAGGTTTTGGGATTGCTCTGGTATGTACAGCTAACTCGTGAGCCCTGGGCTGGCTGGGATCAGTGGTGGGAAAGAGTTAACTCTCTCCAGAGGCAGCTCTGCAATTTGTGTGGGGACATTGCCCTGCAAGCAAAAGGGGACTCTCTGGATACCGTGTCAGAAGTCTGTCCTGATCTGTTCACGCTGCTGTCTGCTGCATTCGATGGTGTCCCTACTCAGGTGTCTCAGTGCATCCCCACACGAGGAAAGACATGCCTCCTTCATTCCTTCCCGCTATGGCTGATGGTCCCTTTATGGGAAAGGGAGTTAAGGAAGGGAGAGGAGACTTCTATTAAGAAAAGTAGTCCTTGATTTGAGGCAGGTGCTGCTAGTGTATTGTGTAGACCTGATGTCTGTTTTCATGCCTGTTACAATTTTCATAATTGTGAAGTACAGGATATCATGGCGCTTGGCATATAAATGATAAGCAAACATTGCTCTTTACACAACCACATAGACTGTCAACTTGATCAGATGCTGATTTTCTTTTTTTTTTTTTTCCCCTCTGATTCACTTCACAATTCTCTTGAAAAATTAACTTTTGAAACCATAACTGAATACTTCATAGAAACTCCCTTTATCACCCCTATGGGCAAATTTCATTGACTTGGAATTTAAGATCTAATTTTGCTTCTTAAGTTATATTATCTTCAATTCACATTGGCAGCTAATGAAATAAGAGAACACTAAGGAAATAATTAAATGTTGTGCAATTAGGGATACAGCGCATCAGGATACAAATAAATACAAGCCAATATATCCTTTCATGGATTTAACTTGTCTTTATTTTGTAGCCTTTGATCTGTGTCTACCACAAACTAAAACCTTTCAGAGCATGATTGTCTGATGCTATGACTGTACGTAACTCGCTTGCACTGAGATACGGATGTGCTGGGCCGAAAGCTGCGGGGGTGTGCTGGTTGCAGGTATGGGGAACAACGACCAGAGGAGAGAAAGCAAGGTCCAGTTCTATACTTTGTATTATGCTTATTTATTGCAGGTGCCTTTGAGCTTCATGTGGGTTACAAATTTATCCTGAATTCCTGCAACAGACTAGGGTTTAAAAAAAGCAAAACAGTAAAGAAATGTTCAGATCAAATATTCAATATATTTTCTTTTCCCTGAAACCAGTTTGTGGTTCGTGGGCTGTTTTCTGCCTCCTCCGTTTTCCAGAGTGCTCTGTGGCCTGCCGGACCATTGTTTGGAAAGACCCTTTTTGAAATAGGGAACAGTGATGCTTACCAAAATATTATTAGGTTAATTCCAGGCAGGCTAGCTTTCATGAGAGGTCCCTGACGTTGAACAAACCTGTTTCCTTCACTAGGATGTGTCAGTTAGAAACACCAACTGCAAGGACTTCTTATGTTCTCACGAAAAAGGAAGGAAACAGCTGGTAAATGTTTCACAGATGGTAAAGCTCTTGGCATCTCTCAGGAGAGGGCCACCCATACAGATGGCTCATTATTTTAACATTTGGATTTTCATCTTATTAAAACATCTTTTTTTTCTGGTTTTATTTAGCATCATAAATTCTCTTACACTTTAGTTAACAACTCAGTGATTTGGGGGAAGCGTGTGCGCTATAAGGAACATCATTTGGCTAAAACATGTATCTGCATCATTATTCTCGGCTCTGATGTGTAGTGAGTGGACTTGAACCTGATTAAAAATACCAAATGTAAGCAAACGCTTAGAAATATGACTTTATCAAGCAAAGGTCAGCTAAGCCTGTGTAGAAGCTGAATTATTCAGCAAATGAAGAAATCTACTGAGTGAAACAAGCAAACATTTCTATCTTGGGCATTACATCAATTAATGCTACAATGCTTTCTGCATGCACCATAATAGACAGGCACTGCGTGCACTGAGTGTTAGTAAATGTTTTGTGTTTATAGTATCACTAAATACAAAATACTACGTTTAAAAAGATCTGGTCAATAACCCAGATGATACTCAGGTTTTCGGAAATGTTTGTAAAATGATGCATTTGCAAAGGCAGTTCCACCTTGCATTTATGACGGCATGTGCAATCATAAACATGCAAATAGATGGTATGTTTAGCATATGTCATACATAAATCCCAGCTCCACACACAGTTTAGTAAATATCATTAGTCCCATTTGGCTTTATGGCAGGAGGAGGGGATGGAAACAGTGCCAAAAGGTGACTGACAGAACTTGCCCTGTGTGGCAGAGGAAATCGGGGGAGGCTTAAATTGAGCTTGGATGTTCTGGCTTTTGGCTTTAGTGCCTTATCTTTCTTGCTCCCTCGGTGCTAGCTGGTCTCTTCAGTAGCTGACACTCTGCACATGCATGGTTTGAAGAAGCCGAGGCAGAGACTTTAAGCCCTTTCTGCAACACAGAGTAAGCAATAGGTAGGAGATAGTGAAGGGGAGAGGAGGAAGGAAGAGCGAGTCCTGAATGCAATGCGAAATCTTTAGCCTCTCCATTTTTCAGAGATTTTTTTTTTAAGTTTCGACATGGCCTCTCTATGAAACTACTAAAATATAGGCTTGTGGTATAAATATGGATCAACAATAGCACAGATTGCCATATGGATCCATCTATAAAGATTAAAAAGTAGCAATTGGTGCATGTGCTACAGCTGCCTTGTAAATCTCATTATGGTCCCAACCAAGATATGCAGTGCCTTAAATATGCTGGGTTCCCTATGATTAGGCTTGTTCTCTGCAATTTTGTTTTAATTAAGAATTAAATAATAAGCAGTGGGAAGAAAGAAACCTAAGTCTTTTTCTGCAACTCCTCATTGATTCCAGTAGGTTACATCAACAGCGAAGATTTGACCCAAACGCTAACTACAGATATTCCATTAATAAATACAGGGACAGATTTGTAGCATGTAAATCACTGGAGCTCTAGTGATGCCAGTGTAGTTATGCTGATTTACATCAGCTGAAGAGTTGGCCTGTGGAATTCACATTCCTTCTGAGATCAAAGATGTGTCAGCAAATGGTAAACTTCATTTGTATTTTTCAGCCTTCTAATTTAAAAATAGCCAAATTGATTTATTATTAAACGGCTGGGCTCTTATGGCGAGACTTTGTATGCCACGTTTCAGCCAGACGCCACTCTTGCAGCCAAGCTGTAAATCCTTCCAAAATGGGGTTTTTAGCTGAAATGCTGAAAACTCTGTAATGCTTGTGGGTACCGCTGTGTCATATTTATAATGGATGGGCTCATCTAACCATATCCTAAAAAATGAAAGGCATGAGGGGCTGGATGGCTCAGAGGGCTGGCAGAATTGCCAACTTAAATTCAGTCATAGCCAGAAGTGACAAAGTTGTTACCATTTTTGGAAGCCTATGAGATGAGTTGTTGAGGCTCAGTCAATTTGTTGTCTTTCTCTCCTCTGAGAGGTCAAAGAATGAGCGAACCATGGAAGAAACTGGTGCTCTAGCTAGCTGCTTTTGACTTTTGGCTTCCATGGCACTGCAACTGGTGCCTTTCAGAAGTACTGCAATGGTTTCCAATAGTCTTCCTAACCTGCTTCCAGGCTCTGCTGTACTGTTTATTAGTAAGTTTTAATAGGAAACTCAGTTTAAGTATCTAAATATTGTAGGAAGTTTATCGGAATTGCTCGGATCTGTTGATTCTATAGGAGCATAGCAAACTTAGATTAGAAGGTAATTTGGAGCTCCTCTGGTACAACCTACCCACTCAAAGGAGGTGCTAGCTTTGAAGTTAGATCCAACTCTGAAGTCAGATCAGTTTGTTCAGGATTTTCTTCAACTGAGTTTTGAATATTTCAGTGGATGGAGATTTTGCAGCCTCTTTGGGCAATCCGTTTGCGTTGCAACTGTGATTGAGCAAGGGGATCAAGAAAGGGAAGATATATCAAGTGTGTCCTTTTGTTTGATTTCCTATGGAAATACGCTAAAAGCAATAATACTCTTCGTGGGTAAGAAACTTAAGCAGATACCCACAAAAACCTATTAGTGCTGAAGCTATGAGGGATAACAGGGCTTCTGTAAGTCGGGTGAAAATGGGTGGCCAAACGGAGGGGGAAGAGATCATGGTTGAAGGACAGGTTGTTGTATGAACTCACTGGGCACAAGGAAACTGGGGAATCCTTTACAGATGCTTCAGCAGCAGGGGTAGCTTCAGGTGGATCTTGCAGCCTCTTGGGTTTCAACTGACTGCAAGATACAAATCCATAAAAAGCAGGCTTTGTTAGTTCTTGTCATGTAAATTGCTAGTGTCTTTTTTTAAGTCTTTAATTGCAGTATTTAGTGTTGATAACTAAAGAGGCACAATCTCTAGCTGAGACTGAAAGCTGGTTTTTACCATTAATGTCTTTATTTGTGATTCTGAGGTTTGGGTGCACTGTAGTCTCTGAAAAAAGGGCATAGTGGAAATAAAGTGATGCAGAAGGTGAAATAAGGAAGAGACTTATTTTGTCTCTTGAGAGCTTGTATTTGCAACAAATGAATGCTGCCATTACTTTCAAGCTCTTCCAAAATGAGAGTTTCTAATCATGCTCAGTAACAGGTATTCTAATGGACTCCTACTTGACCATAACACAAAACCAAGTAGGGAAATGGAAAAATAGCTAATGAACTTACACAATATAAAATGCAGTCTCTTGGGACTTACTGCTACAAAGCATCACTGAAATAGCTTGGTAGGAGTCACATTAGATATTTGCATGCAGGCTGAGTGTATCAAAACAGCATTAGCCTTAAAAACAGTTTGAGCTGTATGGCCCTTTCTGCTCTATACAAGAGGTTAATCACTAAGTAGCAGAACGGAGAAGAGGCTTGCACTGTACACGTGCGTGGTGCAATGTCTTGTGGAGGTGGATTGTCATTGCTGCAAACAGGCTCCAGGAGAGGATGGACCAGTGACCTTTATATAATATAGTAGTTTGTTTCACATTTGTTTTACCCTTCAGAAATGCGTATCCTAATTTTGTGTAGGCTTAGATGTTATTAGCTTGCAAGGGCGTGTGGATTGCATCTCTGAAATCTAATGTGGGCATGGGGGCTCTCTTTTTGATCATTATAGGGTATGAGTGTTTTGTAATTCTTCTATTGCAAAAGAAGCTGTTTGGTGACAGGCATCAAGTCAAATTCCTGCAAGAGGCTGGCAGCAGAATACATTTGTCTATTTAACTGCATGCAAAACACTTGTCAAGACAGATTCTGGTCCCCTCTCGTAAGCAGGGACTCTCGCTACCTTGTGTTCCAGATAACCTGGCAGAGAGAGAAGCTTGTGCAGAAGCACATGCTGAGCTGTTACCAGGACTTACCATGTCTCTGGTTCCGGCATCTGCCAGATAGAAACCTCGCTAGCGCATTGCAATGGGAGAAAAACGACAAGCAGAAACATTCACATCTGGAGGTAGACTTAAACAGAACAGTCTAAGAAAGACCCTTTAAAGAGATGACAGGTTGTTTCATTCTTTATTGAATTTGCCACCATTGCACCACATTTGGTAGGAATAAAAGGGGGTAAACAATTCCTTTCGGAGAGGACAGAGGGTGAAAGACGGTAGGAAGCGTGGTGGTGGTGAGGCTGCTGAACCTGCATGGTTGGTGGGCAAAAGAGAACAAAAGCCTGGAAACAAAGCAGCTTCCCCTCTGAAGGAGGAAATTAGTTCCATTTCGTCCCCCTCCCACCGCACTTGGATGAGACATAAGAATTTTTCTTACTTGGTGTCTTTGGAACGTGCTATAAGCTCTGTTTAAAAAGTAAAGGTGTAAAGATATGGGGCTGAGGGTGCTACTCATTATACTACTGTTCTAATTATAGCCTTGTTTTCTTTTGGACCCTCTCTGCTATTAAAATTGTGCCTTTCTTTCATGCTGTGCCTCTCTGTATATACACTTTGTATTTCCCTTTCCCTGTATGTGTTGCCCTTCTTCCCATTCCCCTCGCTTTCATCTCCTGTTGTCTTGACTCCCCCGCTTCCTCCTGTGTGTATTTCTCTCTGCCCCTTTGCCAATTCAAAAGTGTTATTCTATCATTTCAAGTGCTTCAAGCTACCTCTGGGGCCGTCTCCTCCTTTAGTGCTAGCTGACCTTTTCTGAAAGCCAGCCTCACCTCTTCAGCATCCAACTTCAGAGGCTAAAGAGACAGGCAGGCTTTGGCACGTGATGGTCAGCTCTGGCAGAAGTGCCTGTGTGTTTTGGAAAGGGAGGAGGGAATGATGGGGCTGAGGTAGCTGAAAATGATAACCCTGTCACAGACCTCGTCTCTGAAAACTGCAGAAATATTGAAATATCCTGAAGAAGAATAAACCCCTACCCTTGAATTCATACCTCTGTCCAACCTGTGGTTTTACAGAATTCCTGCTTGCTACGTTGTCATGGCGCAGACGCTTTGTACTGCCTTTTTGTTCTTGCTTCAGCATTGAGAAATCTGTGCTATCTTAATTATTAACCTGTTATGCTTAAGTTTCATTACCTATATATTTTTTAATGTCTTCTATTGAGGTGACAAATGAAAGTGGTAGTTCTGCCACTGCTGCAGTGCTTTAACTTCAGACTCTGCACTCACTGTGTGCCTGTAGTAATGACTCCCATAAAAGTCCTTTGATTGTTCTCTGATGCAAATTGAGATCAGCAATAATGCACCATTCTCTTTATAACAATTGTATACTGCTCAACTTCTTTGGACACCTTATTGAAGCGTAAGTCAACATTAGGATAGGTTAATAAATACTATGGTAAAAATTTAAATACTAGCAAAAAGCATACATCGCTCTGTGCTGCTGCATATGGAGAAAGCAGAACAAAAATTTTCTCTTTCCCTCAAATAGCTTGGTTTGAGCCTAACCCCTTTTGGAAGGGAGCAGGGGGAAACCCCAAAGCAGGTTGTGCTGGTGGCAGGGTAAAAAGGACTCAAACATGACAGCTAGCTACTGTTACAACTTGTAAGTCCTCCTCACTTGAGCCAGGGCTGAATCTCTGTGTCTGCATGTCTGCTGGGCACTTGGAGCTTGCAGTTGAGCTATTCCAGACTATTTGTGCGTCCACCAGCTACAACAATGAAACTTCAGTGAAAATAAGGTTGCTAAAAATTTACATCTCCTTTTTCAACTCTTGCATATCTGATGGGGGGGGAGAATATTGGTAGAGGTGACGTAAGAAATATGTAAGGTTTTATTCCCTGACTCTTGCAGACATGCTTTGGATTTATCACTGGACTCTCTGCTGGTTTCCTGGCTGAATTACACCACTTCACTATTGCAGCAGAGTGGTGGGAGCATTAGTTCAGTGATGTTTGTAAAGTGCAAATGCAAAATAATTATTATCCTCTTACAGCCCCTTGTTTGTATATCCACTTCCATGTGGAAATGCCCTCAAACTGAATAAACATACACAGATGAGCATTAAAATAAAGCTGTTGGGAATGAAACTCAACAGCCCACCTCTTGCAGTCACCCTTTGTCGCGCTCACCCTTATGTCTTCAATATCCACCCAAGGCTGTTTGTCTGCGTTTGGGCTGGGGCAGCAGTTCCTAGCTTCTCACTAGCTTTTTTTCTTTGTTTGCTCAGTTCTTTGTTTGCAGAGCTCCTGCATGCTCAGTAGAACTTAGCTATAGCCACGGCATCTTGGAAAAAACCACTATTTTGTCCTTTTTATGAATGCTCTAAATATAACTATTGAAGCAAAACAATACAGTCAGATAAACAAAGAAATGCAGGCAGTGTAAGCAAAAGCCTCTTCAGCAGGTCTCAAGTCAGCCGGTCTTCTTCTTTTGTATGTTTTAGCTAACAGCCCATTGAACTAACAATGAGAAAAAAGGGAACAAAGATTTAACACTCTTCATCACTGCTCTTTTAAAGATATTAATACTAGTATAAAAGGTATGATTTAAAGGAACTAAACCAAGGATGTTTAGCTAGGACTGCTAGTTTCCTTGAATGTCCCCTGAAGAGTAGTTATGGAATAGGGTGCTAAGAGCAGTTGGGTCATCTGTGATCCTCGGCTGTGTGACGCTTCATAGCAGGGCTGCTATAAAGGGATTAAACTGGTTTAAACAACGCCTGCACTTTTGCTACAATCTTTGCTTGTACCTTAACTTCATATACTGTCCCTCCCAATGTACCCCACTGTTGTATTTGTAGCTGCACGGTGAAGCAGACCTAGGAAGTGATCTGGATGAAAAACAACCTGGCCAGAAAAAAAAAAAAAGGTTGTTTTCAGTTTCCTGAACTTGCTTGCCCTGCAGCCACATCAGTAGCCAGGCTACAGCTGAGGTGAAGGTGATCTAGAAGCAGAATAAGCTGTTTATAGAGGGGTGCTTTAAGCCACAGCTGCTAACAGAAAATTTCTGGTCGACTTACAACCTCACAAAACAGTTTCAGGACACAATCTCGCTCCTGGTAGCATAACAATACTTTTACAACAGAGTGAGGGACAAAATCCTCATTTTTCTGATTCCCCTTAGATCACTAGCCTATACGCTATGGCTTGCAAGAGGACAAAGTAAAACTAGGGTTAGAGGGGAAAAATGTATTGGCTCTTAAATACAAGTAATATTGTTGCATGTTAGCAATATGTTTTAAATGATCTTGTTGAATAAGTAACTAAGGACGTAATTCTGCAAACCATTGCTCTGTGATAACAGTTCTTGGAGTGAGAATAAGGGAGTGGAAGGTTGAACGCAAGGACTGAACTGCTGACAAAATACACAAGACTTTTTTTTAGAAGCACTACATACTGGTCTTGCTTTCCACTGAAGATACCGGGAACAGAGTTAGGCCTTTCCTGAGCACTTTTGAAGATCCCAGTGACAGGGCAGACAGCATTTCTCATACAGATCAGACAGCAAGCATGAGTCTGTAACTGTTTCCCCATGGAAATCGCTGTGTAAGTGGATCTGATGCATAATACACTGTAAATAGCAGGTTTCTGTGGCTACACAACCAATGCATTCAATTATTGATATTATAAACATAGATCTGTTGTCATACTTGGCCCCTTGGAAGCTCTGGCCCATGTGGTTCAGCACTGACACTGCGTGGTACTCTTTTCCTTCAGAGTATGATCTTCTACCAAGGGGATAGAACCGTGGTGCTTGCTGGTGCTGTGCAGGGAATGTGCTGCACAGTCATACTAAATCATGAAAAAACTAGATAAGATATGCCTTTAAATTTCTTTACTGTTTAAGAATCTACCTCAGGATTTTTTTGAAGTGATAAGTAGGTGATAAAATAGCAAGTGGGGTTGGCTTTGGATGCTGTCTGGCACATGCAGAACAGTATTTTGTTAGCAAGCACCTGAGCAGTGGTGGTATTTGAGGGAGACAACTTCTGAAGGGCGCTGCAGGGCTGCCACAGACCTGGCTCGGAGGGCTGTGTGGCTGTAAATGGTGACAGCAGACGGCTGTGCCTCTGACAAATAGGTATAACGCACAGGTGAGGCTTAACCTTCACTTGAGACAGGACTCTACTAGAATTATGGAAAGAAGGACAATCCCATTAGCTTCCCCACCTGCAGCAGATCTGTTCTTGGTGAAAACTTGAGTGTGCTGAATCACGCCAGCAGTGCGTGGCAGTGCCTTACGTGGAGATTGGCAGAGGGGGATATTGCTCCCTAAAATAGCATGTCTTGACATTATACACAGCAAAGGGCAGCTCTATATTACTGCATAAAAATGCATTTGAATAACTGATTAACATTTCTGTAACACTCAACTTCTGTTACAAATTATATTAGAAACTAGGGTTTTTGGGGAACTTGATCCTTTAGGGTAGCTCTAAATATCCTTTTTCTTCTGCCTCTTTATTAAATAAATGGAAGCTTTCCTCCAAGTCAGTCCTCATTTTCTGTTCACTGAACAATAGAAATGGTGTGCAAGGTCTGAGGCTGGAGAATTGGGCTCCTTTGGAGCTGGTAGCTTTGCAACGGGTCAAGGGGCACAAGGCAAATTGCTGGCATGGGAGAACTCCTAGGGGTTGCCCATCTGGCTACGGAGCCCATGCTTCTGCACCTGCCAGAACAAGGAACATGCTGGGGTTGAGACAGGAGGAAGAGAAGTAAATACAGTTGGCAAAACATCCAACACATCAGGAAGAGCATCTCCCATGCTGCGCGTGCTGTGCAAATGTTGGCACTGGCCTGGAAGTCAGAGAAGCATAACTGCTTCCCTGGAGGACTCTGATGCTTTGCTTCACCCTAAATTTGGCCCATTATTAATATCCCCTATCTCCCTTGCAGAAATGATCCATTGCTTTATATGTCATTTCTTATTTAGGATAATGCCATCTGATGTGTCCGGGATGGGCCCATAATAAGTATTGCTTCCTTTCTAAATCCTTGACCAGCTACATGAGAATGATTTAACTTCCTCTCCTCCCACCTGATTTATCGGTCTCTTTCTCTGAGTAGAGGGAAGTTTTCAAGCGCTATTTTCATGTGAACGTTTACCCAAAGTACAGCCTGGCGTTCACGCATTTTCTACTGATGTGAAACCTGCTGGTTACGGAATTCAATCTAAAGTATTCTGGGCTAATCATTAATTCATCTGCTTGCAATTCATTCATCTTTATTTCACCATTTACTTAATGAGGATAATAGGGAGCATCAAAATCTAGAGACTGATCATTTTTTAAGAGCAAGCATCTGATGATAATTAATTAATAATAGTGACAACAATAACCTTAATTTTCCAGGTATTCCCCAAAGAGAGCTGTATTTTAATTATAGTTGCCACAAGGACAAATTAAATCTCATGGATTCAAGCTTTGGTTTATGGCATTCACGTCACAAGAGTAAGGAGAAAGCTATCTTCATATAAAAATAATCTGAATTTTTGGAAGCTCCTACAAATGGCAGAGATGAAGAGAAGATAAATGCTGCTGACGATATTTGGTATGACATTGGTAATTCTCAGAGGAACTCCACAGTGTAGTGTGCCAGTGTAGATGTTCTTTGTTTTTATGAAGGTGACAGACTTGACCTGTCATGTACTAGTTACACCCTGGACAGACTAGAAATGTCACAAACTGCTAACAGTTACTACATAAGATATAAAAGCTTCTCTTTGGAAAGCTGTGGCGCTTAAAAAGGTGGGGGGCAAGCTGCTTTCCTACTCTAAGTTTTGGGGGGTGTTTTGTTTTGGTTTTTTTTTTTTTTACTCTATCCTCCCATATGACAGTATACATATCAGAAATTATCGGGGGCAGGAAAAGCAATTTTAGCAAGCTTAAAAATGCTGGGCTAAATAAACTGGTGGCAGTGAATAGATACAGCATTTTTTTACTATTTTAAAGGCTTTGTGGGGTATGAGGCTGAGTGGGACTGGCAGAACTGTAGAGCAATTTCTTACATGTAAAGAAGATGCAGATATTAGGAAGGTGTGTGACTAATTCAGTACTGATTTATCCTGGTGACCATTTGCTGTAAGAGCACTTCAGTTGCTATAACTCAGCTAGTCACTGGGCTTCTCCAGTTTAAACTCAAGCTGGCGTATAACTGGAAGGAGATGGTTACTACAAAGATATTTACGCGCGTGTCTCACCCTGGATAAAGCTGTGTGCTAGATACATACACACACGTGGTGCGTTTGTGAGATACTGGTCCAAGATCTGAACTTCTGCATGTGGCTGAATTCTGCCTTCCAGGGCACCGTGCCCAGCCCGCTGAGCACACCCACGCGCTCAGCTCCCAGTTCTGCTTTAGTCCCACTTATGTGTCGGATCCTGGTGCAGCTTTGCCAGAGGCAAATTTTGTTCTTGTGACATCCCATTAGGCTGTCTTTGTGGCTGTACAACCTTGTTTTGCACTGGGCTGTGGAACAGCCACCATATGCAATGGAAAAATTGCAGGATTTCCTTTCAAGATGTAAGTACTTTGTCTGTAAAACATATTATAAAGGTTTATGATGAATGAGCAGCTTTCGTTTCTCCTTTCCTAGCTGTTGTTATAGTATGATCTAAGGTTAGTGGTAAAAATGAGACAGAAATACATGGCTTCATGTAGGTGAATCTTTCATCAAAACTTTGTTTCAGCAAAATGGGAAGTAAAACAAATGAGTACCTGATCGGTTTGAATTCACTCTTAACTTCAGCTTAAAGAAGATCTTTGGAAACTTTTTAGGTTGTTAATGTTTGCCTTTTACGTGGCTGTTCATTTTTAGAGGAAATTCGGCTCTGAGCAAAACAAACACAGGATCTGGCTTGCCCCCCCCCCCCCCCCCCCCCCCCCCAAATACGCAATCGTGTCTTGGTCCGTATCTGAAGTGTTTCCGCGACACAGGTGATTAATGCATGAACCGTATGTTCTTTGTAGGTTGGTGTACAGTGTAAAACGCTACTGTGTTCAAACACAACTGTGAAGAACTGCATGAGCCAACTGACACAACCCTGAGCACGGCATACCCTGCGCTGCAGCCACTGGCTGCTCGTGAACACCGTGGCTGATAGCTGCCTTGGCTCTTTGTGTGTATATTTGACTATGATAACATTGTCTAGTAAAGATAAGCGATTAGACTCTCAGAAAATTTTACTCAGATTGTTTTGATCTTAAAGTCAAATATGCTTGGATCAGACCCTTCCGGAGTTGACTTTGGTGCTGTTCAATTTATTACAATGGAGCTGCATTATTTAAAGATATCACCTCCAGTCTTCAAAGTCAACAACTGCCGCACTGGAGGCAAGCATTGGTAATTGATGTTTGAAATATTAGCTGGACATAGAGGTATGTGTTTACTAGAATATAGTTCAAGTTTGCCCTCGCTTGTTTATACTTCCAGGGAGCTTTTCACTTGCTTATCACTTGATCCCATTTTTTGCTGGACTGTTCAGCAAGCCCCAGCAATATACCAAATCTCGAGCAATAATTAACCTAGTTTATCTCTTGAAATAAAAGCTGCCACTTCAGACTAGTGCCAATCTGAAGTCTGTTGCTGCAGGACACTCCCACTGTGTCATTTCATAGTTACAGGACTTCAACCTCCACTAAATTGTGTCCTTTTTTTCCTTCACAGGCCAAGTAGTGCTCAGGCAAGTCTTAGGGGTTTTTTTCTTGCATGAGTCCAAAGTGAAGGAAGCTGTTTCTGGCTGTCATTTCTAGGAAAAAAGAATGCAACTGCCTCTGTGGGGATAGAGAAATGCCTTAAGCAAGTTTGTAATGGGTATATCAACATTAAAAAGATTAAGGAAAGCTTAGGAGAGCCCTGGACAGGAAGGTTTTGATGGGAGCTTGCTTACCCAGTCTCCTGTAATGCTAGAAGACCCTAGAGGAGAAAGGAGATGCCCAAAGAGAACAGTTGCCAGGTTGCCTTGGTCAGGATGCTGAAATTGCCAGGAAGCAGGTTAGGGATTTGTCCAGAATCAGTTAAAACTTAGGTGTGCTTCTGCCTTTGTGTAGTTTGTGGAGGATATTGGAAATACCCGAAGATTGGGCATTATGAAGTGTTTGCTGACAACTCTGCAATTTGAGGAATATCCTTCTAGTTGAAAATGACACTAACTGAAATTATTGCAAGTCATTCTTGTTAACATACCAATTAACGTCTACCTTCTCTCATGTATGCTGACTTGAGTGTGACATAACCTGGGATCTGATTGTTCTGTCTTGCTTTTAACCTGATACTGCTTCCACTGAAGTTGCTGGAAGCCTCTTAGTAACTGCAGCGAGAGGCAGAGCTGTTGGACGTTTTCTGAAGAACTAGGATATTTCTGGAGGCTCCTCTTGGAGTCTTATACTTTAAATTGAAGTATCAAGGAAAAAGTATTCTGGGAAAATAAGTGTGTAATGACTATTAAAACTGCGTATGAGGTGCTGTAGGACCTTTATCACTTTTTATGTATCAAAAAAAATAGCATTTTAGAAGCAGCATAGCCATAAAGTATATATTGGTAATGTCAGTCTTTGCTGCCTTGTAATACACAGCACATTAGAACTGCAGGGAAGCTATGCATAATCTTGACTTTCCCTTCTGTTTTTCTTGCCTTTTAAAATAGACACTCAAGGAAAAGAGTCCAGCATCCGCTTAAAGGAAATGTGGAGCTAGTCATTAGCACTGGCGCAGCTTTTAGCACTTTGTTGTTGAAGGTACCTACTGGTCTCAAGAGGCATGACAAGCTGTTTTCATTCTCTAATTTGCAGGAGAGATGAAATGTGCAACCCACTTCACATTAGCTAGTGGCGAATCTGCAATTTAAGCCTTCAGTCTTTGCTCTGTCAAAATTTTTCTTGGGGAAGAAAATGCCCCTGTAAAGATTTTGGGATCATAGTCCAACTGTTATTGTTTCGAGAGCAGGTAGCTTGCTTTCTTACTAGTGACAACACTTATGTAGTAAATGCCTAAGTAATACAGAGATAACGAGGGAAGGAAAAATCATTGGTTATTACGAATGCATCAAGGTTGCTTATTTTATTTTTCTTCCTGAATTCCACATGTGACAAGCAGCGTCATGACATGTCAGGTCAGGCTGCATCAATCATGTCCTCTTACATTACATCACGTGTGCAGGATGGTGTAAACCACTTATGGGTCAGACAGGAGACTGAAGAAACCATTTTTTGTAGCTTGAATGGAGGAAAGAGGGTTGGAGAAAGGGAGGAAACTTAAGTAAAGCACAGGATTTTTTCCCTGAACAGATGGCCAGCCCACCCACCATCAGGTGAAGTCAGATAGGGCTGGGGATACAAACCTCATCAGATGGATTGTTATTTCATAATGCTGTAAGAACCTAAGATGCAAAAATGTGCTAGCTTCAGGAGGGAAAGACTTTCAATTTAGAGTTGGAAAAACTTTTGATGGAATTATCCAATTTCTGCATGGAGAAACCAGTTTAGATATTTGCAGAATTTGCTGAATTTAAGGGGATAGAAAGCAAAAGTTTAGACCCTATAGAAAAAAGAAATGTCTGAAGGGGAGAGAGTTCTTTGACAAGTACTCTTCGTTTTGTCCAAAGCCTTTTCTAATAAATACAATAATTTTAAAAAAGTAAAATATCATTGATATTGAAACTAACTTTTAATCTCGGTGAAATTTTTATCCTTGGAACTTTTAACGATATTAATTTCTTCATGTGTTTTCTAGTAGACATCTATGGAAGTTGCGCGTTTGTAAACAAGAGCTGTCACCCTCAGTAAAGTTCTGCTTTTAAAGACAAGCCCATCAGTGGGGAACATCTTGACTTTTGATGCTTTCTGAGAAAGTTTATAATCCAGAAAATGGATGCTCCAGGGTCATTTGAGGCTCAGCTCCATAATAGAAAGCCAAGTGTAACACACAGCAAACGTTTGTTATTTCCCTGTTGGTATCTGGGTCACAGAATCAAAACAGATTTCAGCAGATTTTGGCTTTATCTTTTTTCTAAGATTTTGCTTCTGTTCTTGTCAGTAGCAGATTTGAAGGACTTTCTGCTGAGGTCTGACTCGTATGGCTGTTTCAAACCATGGAAAACAAAGCTTCATCTCAACCGTGTTAGGCCAAGATTAAAGCTGATTCAGCTTTTTAGGTTTTCCAGGCATTTTCACAATGGAATTAAAGTAAAAGGTCTACCTCCACACTTTCCAAAAATAAAACCAAGCTGATTTTTTTAGTCATGTATTCCATTTATGCTTTACTTTTTTTTTTCCTTCCTTTTTATTTTAGACTCAATGTAATTTTTAAACAAGGTATTTGAAAATGAGTGTGTTTTTTAAATTAAAAAAAAAGTCAGCCTAACTTTTTTTTTTTACCGACAAGTTGTGGTAATTCATGGTTTTTCCTCTGGAATATATTTTAGTAGTACCTGTTGTGATCCTTTCGAAGACTTCCTAGCAATGCCAACAGCTGGTACAGTTTGCAAGACAGGTAATGTGCTTTTATATTCTCATGAGTCCTTCAAGCTTTGGAGATTACTGGACTTTTTTGGATACTAGGCTGTCTTGTTTTACTTGCCAAATATGGTGGAAAATAAACATGTGATAATAGAATTATTTCAGCAGTTGTTGCTGCTCCATCCAAAAAGGCAAAGCACCAACGAAAAAAACCCCACCCCTCATTTTCTTCTCAAGCTACTGCTTGCTTGAATGGATTGGGCAGAGTAAGATCCAAAGAAAAGCTGTTGGCTTGGAGGTCATACTTGGCACAAAGTGGAATTTCTTTTAAAAAGGCTTATTGAATTCAATTATTGGAGGTACTGAAATTAAATACAGTAAGTGCTTAGTATGTCAACTGGATATCTAACTCCTTAAATGAAGAATAAATTTGATATCTGGGAAGTTGGTGTTGCCCAATGGCCTCAAGAAAGGACAGATGGGAAAGGGGAGTAGTTAACCCTGTGGCTGTCAAGACAGTACAGCGACAAGTACTTCACTCAAACATGTTTTCAGGCAGAAAGCCTAAAAGATCTAGCAGTGCTCAATATTGAAAGTCTTGTTTCATATGTCTCTTTACAATATGCAGTATAAATGTGTATACCTTAAGCTATATAGTGCAGCTGAATCTGACACATCTTGTCTAGACTTGGTTTGTCATAATAAATGCCATTTCCTTGAGTTAGAATGAGTTAGCTCTTGGAAGAAAGGAAAATAAAGGAATAACTGAGCATTTCTTCTTTTTTTCCTTCCCATTATATGGTCTTTCTGCTCAGGTAATTATGTCAAGAGTTCTTGGAGCACACCTTGCAGCTTGTCTCAGCTCTTCATGTTTGGTTTTGAAAGTAATAATTGTGTGGGACACTTTTTTTGATGGGTTGAGCTACTTAAATCTCAACTGTGCCTTCTCTACCTATTCTTTTGACCTTCCATTCAAGGTTTTGCTATTTCTCTTCTCCCTTTGTGATCTGACTCCATTAGAAGATAAAGGGTGAGCTTTTCCTCATTTTTAAATCGGGCTTCAGTTGTGCAATGTTAGCTGGCACAGATCTGACTTCTGAATCTTCCCTGGAATAAGATCTGTCTGAAAATGGAGTTCTACAAAGATGAGATCATCCCTGAGTTTCCCCAGCAGAAATGAGAACTGACTCAAACTTTCGACTATGATTAGAGGTGAACTACGGGAGAAAAAGTGGAGAGCAACCTAGTTGTGATTGGCAAATGCCTTGCTCATACTTTTAACCTCATTTTCACTGTCCATATGGCATCTTTTGGAATGTCATGTAATTCAAAACAGTGCATCTTATTTTCTTAAGTTATTCCTGTTATTAAAAACTGCATCTAGTCATGTCTATATGGGAAGTTTTTCTCAATTTTCTCCCTGTAGAATAAAATGTGTTCCCTGAAGTAGATAACCATTGCAACATATTGATATAACATAGCAAACTGAGAAAACTGCTATGATTAAGTGGCTTGGTGAAGAGCAACCAACCAAGGAATGTGTGTACTACAATGTGCTTAACATGAATCCACAATAGTATTGCAAATATATTTTAATGAGATGCTCTGAAAGTATTGTCCATAGCCTCATTGGTCATGTTATGAAAATGATTATCTGAGATCTGAGACATAACAGAATAAGTGGGGTGACTATGAAGCGGTCTTGAATGATCCATTGCCATGCATGGAGATGTGCCTGCACAAGCATGTTCGGAGTATCTTGAGGTTCTCAAAGTAATTGTAGGATTCATTTATTCTCACTTATTTCCACCCGCTTTTCATTAAACTTTAGCTCTTAAACTCCAAGTGAATAAAAATGGTGTATGTCTGTCTAGCTTCTGGTTTGGGGTTTTTTCTTCCACTTTCCAGAAAGTATTAGCATTGCAGACAAGTTTAGAAGATGTTAAATCTTGGCTTGCTAACAGGAGGCTCAAAGATACTGCAATCTGGTCTCAGTATAATGAGCCCCTTTGTTATATTTAAATACTATCATACTATCCTATATACAGCGAGGCATTGGGATGTTTTGTATTAACAATGCACCAGCACTAAAACCTCAGACAACTCTAAAAAGGCACTAATTATTAGTGTTTTACACCAACAATAAATGTCAAATGGAACCCTGCAAACAAATAACTACCTGTCACTAAGTGAATGAAAAGCAATCTTAGTAAAGTGAATTAAAACCCAAACAGCAGAAAACTCAACAGGCAGGCGCTACTAGGGTGGCTTCGCTGGGTGGTTGATGCAGCTCCTGTTACAAGAGCAGCAGCAGTATGTTCTTGATTGTGACAGTCCTGATAGTCGTGTCTTTCTGTTGACATGTAGGGCACCTGGTTAGTGGGAGGTATATGAGCTCATATCAGCTGAAGTGCATCAGCTGTAGGAGACACTTAGTCATGGTAAATGGAAATTGGATACTAGTGAGGATTTAGCTGTTTTATTTACTGTATTGGTTGCAGCGCTTGGGAGTTTTAGCAGTGAAAAATTAAAGTTGGGCGCTAGAGTATGTTCTTGTTTTGGTGACATATTTCTCTTAAATTTTTCAAAGTACTTTTGAGTGTGTCTTCCAAAGACTTATAAATTGTACATTTTATTTTTCAATCTTCATGTATCTTTGATATCTGATTGACATTTTCAGGACATTCTAATCCTTTCTACTGAAGGAAGCTCTCACAGTGGCAGCTCTTGCAATCAGCTTCACAGAGCTCTCCTTGGTCTGTTTTTATGATGGGGATGAGGTCTGTGAAGAGCTGAAAGGAACTGAGATCCGATGAGTGGCAGGACAGGCTTTCATAGTGACAGAGTTTGATTCTCACACAAACCTGTTCATAAAATTCAGATTTGTGGACCGGGAGTCTACCCTCACACCAGTCTAGCCACTAGCCTCAGCTGAGGTGCAAGAACATGAAGAAGGAACAAAGATGAGAATTTGCCCCAAAGCCTTGATTCAGACAGTTTGGAATCACAGGCAGCAATGAAAGCTCGCACACTTTTAATACAGCTTATCTAAACAGCTTTTCTGCAAAGGGTGAGAAAATGAGGGTGGGTTCAAAAGGCAATGGCTTTCAGAACCAGACCTCTTACACAATTTTGTGCCTCTGCTAAGGTAGACCAGCAAGTCGAAGTGGGTGAAAATGAATGAGATCAATGTAAAAGCAGTAGTTAGTGCTCAGTAGATTGTCCTGCATTGTGGATGATGGTCTAAATCAGTTCCATTTATATTTTAGACTGCCTACCTCAACCTCTCCTCCTTGTTTTAAAAAGTAAACAAAACCAAAATACCCCAGTCTTGCAGATGTCCCAAGATGATGCTCAGTGTTAACAGAAACCCGTATTTGCCTACTTGCCTACCTGTCTGAAGTGCAAGGCCCAACACAGGTGAGTATCTCTCCTTATGCATCCCCTTTTCCAGACTCGTCATCTTTTTCTCTTAAACTCTGCATAATGAAAACAAACATATTTTTTTAAAAAATTCATTCACTGTGGGTTCATGACTGCAGTGATCTGTGGTGTGATTTATCTTTAGTACTTGCGAAATCATTCTTGGTAGGCTTGCCTCCTCTGGGTATGAGTAATGAGGAGACATCTACAATTCATCTAGGAAAGAAAGCATGGATTGCTGTATTCAGATTTAAAAGGGAAGAATTCTACAAAAGTGATCTTATTCATTAAATGGTAAAAGCAAATGTCTGGATTGTGTGGTGGTTTTGGTAGTGTTTTGAGCTTCAAATGGGGCCAAATTCTGTCATCACAAAAGGGTAGACTTTCCTGTAATGATGCTGGGCAACTCTAGTTTATTTTCCCCTGACCTTACCAAAACGTTGCATGCCTTAGAGCTATCAGGTAGGACCCATTTTGCACACTATTCAGATCCTCTATTGCAATATTATTTGTTGAAGCTTGGGGTGTTTTTTTCTCTGTAACGGGAGATCATGATGAGGAAGACATATGGCTTATACCGATGGGTTAACTATAAAAGTTCAGTTAAACTCAGGCTAACCTATCTAAAGATTTTCTAAAACTTAAAATATCTCTACTGCAGAACTCAAGCTGCTGCGATCTGAATTTCCTCATGAATGCTGGTGAAGGATTTGTAACTTCAGTCAGAAAGAGCGCGTGCAATTTTTTTTCAGTAGTTTTTGATAACCTGTAGCTGTTAGCTTGGATGTTTGTTCAAAGATCAAACTTCTAACTTTAAATCAGAAAATGCAAATCCAGAACTGAATTATTTTGTTTAACAAAGCTCAGGTACTTGCTATCTATTACAGAGGACAAATAAGACAATTCTGTGGGCATCTCTCCATTGATACAGGCTGAAATCTGGGGAGGGCTGTTGTGTATGACTTCAATTTATCCTCACCTGAAGGCAAAGATGAAGCAGGAGGGAATTAATGCGACAATAAGTATACAGATAATGAGCAATTTATAGGAACAAACCTGAAAATAACAGGAGACTGCATGGAGAGAGATCTTCAATGTAATCATGGAATCATAGAATGGTTTAGGTTGGAAGGGACCTTGAAGATCATCGAGTTCCAACCCCCCTGCCATGGGCAGGGACACCTCTCACTAGACCAGGTTGCCCAAGGCCACATCCAGCCTGGCCTTGAACACCTCCAGGGACGGGGCTTCAACAACCTCTCTGGGCAACCTGTTCCAATGCCTTACTACCCTTAAAATGAAAAACTTCTTCCTAATGTTTAATCTAAACCTGCCCTCTTCCAGCTTAAAGCCATTCCCCCTCCGTCCTATCACTACATGCCCGTGTAAAAAGTAATGGGGGAGCAGAACTCCTTTTGCTGGACATATACCCAGGTAGGGGACTGGATTCACAAAGGAAAAATTCAATTAGCTTTCTGCAGAAGGAAACTGAACCTTTCCAGCCACAAGCAGTGCAAGGGTGAAAGTGCTGCATACCCAAGGGGCCCGCAGAAAGGAACCATATCGTGCAGTGCAGCTGTGCTGGACACCAAGGGAGCGATGTGGCCGTAGGTCAGGAAGAGGAGGTGAGAGCAGGTACTCGGCGTGGGGTTCTGCCCAGAATTGCTGAGATCAGAACAACTAGAGTCAGCCAGCGTCCCATCTGTGGCTTGAGGAATAACTGGTCACAACTAAGAATGCAAGGATATTGCACCCTTGCATCTCTCTGCCCTTCTCTGAGACAGAAGTTTGTGCAGTAATAGGTAGCAAGATGAACGTAAACACTTGGAAGCTGAGTTAGTGGGTCACGTTGCACTGAAGGTGTTTTGTGTTCCCATTAAACAGCTAAATCCGCTTCCTGGAAGCCTCTTGCTCTGCAGACTGAGAGCGAAGCAAAGCTAGGAGATAGGCTCATGCAGAGGATTGCTTTTCGGCAGAGAACTCTTTCAAAATTTCCCACCAGGCGTCAGCAGCTCTTTAAGCCATGCTGTCTATTTTGAGTTTTATTTAGATTAACAAATTCCACACCCTCGCATACAAAAGCAGAATAGAGTGAAAACACAAGCTGCCCTAACAGAGCAATATCCAACAAACATTATGCTACTCAGAAATATTTGCTGTACAATCCTCCCCACAAAAGGGACTTGTTCAGCCAAAAGATGTCAGATAGCATCTTGCTAAAAGCAATGGTGCCAGTGGAGCTTGCTTCCAAGTTCATGCAGCTGATTTTTTTCCCTCCATTTGCTTTATGCTAAGAATATCAGCCACTTATTTCTCTGAATCTCTGAACTTAGAGCAATGAAGTAGATGGACTTTAGGTAGGACTGTATCTGCTAAGGAGATGGACTCCTGTGTAAACAGGAGATGATATAGGTGTGCAGTAGAACCTGCTGCTCTCTATTTAACAGATAGATTATATTCTAAAGGTTGGTTTATAAATACATGTTACTGCACTTTCTCATTTTTACTCTATTAGGCCTCCAGGAGCTAAAAGAGTAGACTTTTAAAAAATATGCTGTGTGGCAGTGGTCCATTTTTGTGAGATCTGGGCAATTTATGTACTGAAATCCCAATGTTTTTTGAGTGGCCCATGAGGGCCTTGAACTGTGAGGACATGCTTGATATGTTAAGACAAAGATATCTTTCTCTATTTTTATAGTTGGTCTCTTTTGCAGAAATTTTTCTTGTGTACAAGTCAGAAAGGATATGAGTAGGGTGGACTGATTTTATTTTTATGTTAAAACTTGGAGATGAGGGGTGAGAAAAGGAAAAAAGGAACGACTTGTATGCTTTTTGGCTACCTTAAGATGGATCAATTTTGCTTTTAGTACTGGGGCTAAACTTTTGCTAATGGACGGGAAAGTAATCCCTCTAGTGAACTACCTGTATGAGAAGTCCAGTGTTATTTCTTTGATATACAGAGAAATATTTGTGTAAGAAGCTGCCACGCAGCATTTTAAGTGGGGAGGACGGAGGTGCTCACGCAGAAGCTATTATAAAGCTAAGCATTTCAATCCATTTATCAAAATACTCATCGTTCCCATCTGGAGACAGGTGAAATAATAAATATTGAGCAAAGAAGCCACAACTAGATCCAAACCATTTTATTAAAGGAAAGAGTTGATTTTTTTTTTTTTTAAGTGACAATCTTTCAGTTCTTGCCAACATGCTTAATAATTAAAGCACATACCCATCTATCTGCTGACCACGGCAAGCTTCTGCAAAGGTGTTTATTGATCAAAAATGTGATTTTTGGATTATATGCCTTTTGCCTTAGATTCTCAAATTATGTTTTGTGGAAATTGCATTAAAAAGATTTTTTTTCCCAAGGATATATTGTTTAAGAGATAATTTAAAGACCACTATCCTTCGAAGGCTAAAAACTCTCTGGTACTTGTGGAACTGCAATACCACTAATTTAATTAAGTGATAGTTGAGATGGTAGGGAAAAAGAAGCCAAATTAATTCTTGGTATGGTCTCTGTTATGGGAGGGAGATTCTCATTCTAACCTTGAACGTGATTTTCATAACAGTCTATAGTATAACAATCCTGGAATAGCCAGAAGAATCACTTCTCAAACTCTATGATCTGATATGTTATATTAATTTGAAAGGGTAGGGGGAAACAAAGACATGACTGAAGTTAGGTTTGCAGTGACTCCAGGAGCATTCCCCACCAGAGCCAAAAAAGGAAAAAAAAAAAAAAAAAAAGGCACATTAGAGGTTCATACTTCCAAGCTGTGTGCAGATGCTTCCTCAAAAGGTGCGATCAAGTCTCACACGGTAACGCCATCCCACAGGTGGCAACCAGCATGTCGGGTAGAAATGAACTGGGGCGTGGACAATATGTAGATGTCAGACCAGTGAGTAAATTGAGGAATAATGCAGCAGTTATAGCCTACACTGCTGTTTCTTGGTTTCTGCTGTCATTTAGCCAAGTTGCAATGTATATATCTCAGAGCAGCTGGTAGGATGTTAACCCAGTGTAAGATTACCTCTTTAGTTTAGAAGTAACCCCTGTTCCCAAGGTGATTATGCACCAACCTATAACGCTCACATCTTCATCTGGCGCTTCTGTAGAAACCAACAAGCTCTATTCCTGAAAAAATACCAATGATTTCATATTTGCTTGTTGGAAGTGCTGAAGCCCACTTTAGCTGGATCTATATTCAACGGCAAGAGCTGGGTATCTCCTATGTGCGTTTTCAGGCAGGGCTCTTTGAGCTACAGGTTTCTAGTCAGCTTAATAACGGATCCTCTCTCCCTTCTTCTTCCTGCTCCCAGCTTCTATCAATAGCGTCACATCTTGGATTAAGCTGGTTCTGGTTTTAGCAAAGGTGGCTTTTTTCCCCTAGTTTAAACCTCACTGTTTCAGGGGAATCTGTTACCAGAGCCATCAATTTTGATTTGTGTATCAATAGTGTAGTGTCAGTAGCCAGAGGGTATGGCACAGGGATTTCCATAAGCCTTTATTGGTGGTGTTGCTGGAGGATTGTTTCAAATTAGCTTCAATCTCATAAAAGTACAGTATAATGTTATTTCCCACTTGTAAACAAAATGGTGACTAATTAATTATTGCAGTAAGCAAAATTGGATGGTTTGCTTGTTCTAGAGCTTCAGCGGAGTTCTCCCTCCACAAATGTCTGAATGCTGTAAGTCACCTTTTCCTCACTGTTTTAAGGCCAAATACACCACAGGCAGATTGGAGAGGAGCATGCTTGGAGCAGTAATGAATTTGGCTGTCTGTATATGTCTTTCTTGTCCTTGAAAATAAAGCTATTTAATGCTACCTCATTTAAAAAAAAAATAAATAAAAATCTATGGGACAGTTACTGGAGACTGGCTAATGCCATGAAACTCAGATTCATAACAAGCGACAAGCAACTCCAAAGTTAATTAGTGCTTCAATCTAAAGATTTATTTTAGCTCATTATAGATACTCAAGCTGTTTGCGAGATGCAGGGAGCAGATTTGGTTGGAATATAGCATTACTTTCCTTGGCATTTTTGAAGCCATGAAGGATTTGGGTTTTTTAAATATCAATGAGTATTTCTAGAAGGTTATGAAATACTTGCGATTCAAGAATTTTAATACAACTTTTCATGGGGTATGTTTTCAAAATATTTCTATTAAAAAGAATAAAGATTTTTATTTTTTTTAAAAGCGGGGGAAAAATCCTCTCTAAGAAGTCAGAAGGCCACCTTGGTTTTCCATTTTTATGCACTAGGATGTACAGCGTGTCATGCATGAGGATTAACGGTAGTACAAAGCAAGCGTGCAAATTTTACTGGAACAGTAGCACTTTATATCCACTTTGTAGCAGTGTAAACAACTGCAAAATACAGAGGGCAAATGGAGGAAAAAGATTCAACATAAAGGCTCCAGAGAGCAGAAGGAAGCTGATTAATCTTCTGCTATCTTACAACTTCATATTAGTAGTTTCTCTTATCGCACGTATTTATAATCCATGCCCCATGTATTTCAATCGCAGCTAACTTGTACTTTCTAAATGCCAAATCCATGAAAGCTAGCTTGCTGATGTCCCTTTAAAATCAACTTAAATCTGACACTGTAATTTACACCACTGTTTGTCACTATTTAATTTTCTCTGACACTCCCATTAGTTATACCTGTTCACATCTGTTCTGAATTTATCCCGTTCAATTTAATTTATTATTACTTTCAATGCATAAAAATCCAAACCAGTAACAAATTGTCCAGGTAATAAGTCCCATCCTCTGGCATGCCTATAGCCAAGAATTTGTTGACATTTCTGTTATATATCCTGGGGTGCAGGTGTAGGTAGGAAGGAAGCAGTTTAATACACTGACAACCAAAAGACTCAAAGTGCAAAGAAGGTTAAGGCCAGGATACGAACTAGATGGGTTTCTGAAGAGACTGGATGGCTTTCTTAAGGGAACAGTAATAATTAATACATTGCACTTGTACAAACTGAAAAGGCCTTCAGGAAGAAAAAGATTTACAGTGTTCTAGATAGTAAGTCAGTGTCTGCTCAATAAGTTCATGCGAGGAGGCTGGGATGCAGCTGTTGAATCGATAGACTTGGGAAACAATTCTGGAAGGCACGTTGTTGAGTGCAAGGAAGGAAAAGCAATAGGAGAACAATTGAGATGTGCCCCAGGAAGAAAATTAACGTGTCTGGTTTCCCACAAGACAACAGAAGCCTGAACTGAAATTTTGGGAAAGTGGGAGGGCAAAAAGCTGAAGGAACAAAAACCCTCGTGGCTGTTAAACATTCATGAATGGGGAAGAGGGGCACTGAATTGCTTTGGATTTTTGCTCATGATCATTCCTGACCCTGTTTGTTTTATGGGACCTGATATGCCCTGGAGGACAAAAAAAATATGAGACGTTAATGTTTCAGTTTTACAGCATGGCTGTATCTGCTCAGGCTAATTAACGTCTGTTCCTGCTTGTCTCTAATGCTCCCTTCAGTCTCTTAAGCGTAGGGCCGTGTCCCAGGGTTGTCTCGGGCAGAGAAACCTGAGCTTGGCACAAGAAAGACCAGCAGCTTGCTCAGGAGTTTCTAGAGCCAACAGGTTTGACCTTAGTTTCTGGATCTGAAATATGAAAATAAAACTTGATGCTCATTTGGAGGAAGGGCCTCGTTGCAGTAGCTTGCAGGTCTGCATGTTCTCATTAAGGAGCGAGATGGAAGGTCCCAGTGCAGGATGGGCATAGTCGGGTGGGTGGAAGAATTAGATGGTGATGTTTGATAGGCAAGCAGGATTTGAAGATGCAAAAGCGCTCTTGGAAAACCACCTGATGACTCCGCTTCAGCAGAGTACACTGGATTATTCATTCTGTGGGAAGGTGAAAGTCGTTGCTTTTGAAATTTTGCCGTAGTGAATAATCTGGAACGTTATGAAAACAGTGAATTCATCTGTTCATGAATAGTGTGGATATTTTTGCTTTTGTGCCATACCCATCCACAGCAATATTTTTTGTATTAAATACTATGAATCCACTTCACCTGTCAGCACTATTCAAAACACAAAATGCTGCATGAATAGGAAGGATGTTCTGGGATCTCTCAGATGATTACTGTTGCTAGGAAAACCACTTCCTGATATCTTTGTGCTCAGTGTCTGTGTCTCTCTTTGTGTACAGCCTTCGGTGACAGGCAAATTCATATCAAGGCACAGGGAAGAAATAGGAAAAGTTTAGAAATGTTTAAAGAACACTGCTTAAAGTTAAAAGGCGGATGTCATTGCAAATGAAAGTTAAGAGTTATGATTTCTTTCCTATCTGGGATTATTGGTATTAAATTGGAGAGAATTGCGGAGCTGGTTATGCTGTGACTGTGAGTCTGATGCAGACTTGGGCTGTATTAAAGCTGAAAATTGTTAGGACCTCCAAAATGCACTTAATGTATTTTGTATTGTAACAGCAAAGAGGCTTATACTGAAGGGTCACCAATGCTGACTTCTCATCCCTATTTGTCTGGTTGGGGGTTTTACTTATTTTGATTGATTTATTATTTTTTTTAAAGCAAATTTCTGAGCGAATTAAATGTTTACATTAGCCAGGGGACTTTATAGGTTTGTATTTTTTTGGTATGCACTTGCAAGCGTAGGAATCATAGTATTTAATCTGCTGTGATATAATGTGTTGAATGCTAACAACTATCAGATAATATGAAGAGATAATATTCTGGTCATGGTGTGACCAGAAACCCAGAATTAAATTATAAGAAGATACTGAGACTCGCATGCCATATTCTCAGGACAGTAATACCTTGGCTGTTTGAGGCCCACCCTTTAAAGTTGTGCTCTTATGTGATGGATCCTAAATGAGGGAGCTAGCATTGCGCTCAAAGAGTAACGCTGTGGCACAAAAGGCTCGTGAGAGCCAGGAAAAAGGTCTGTTCCCTGAGGTTCTGCTATCAGCTCTCTCTTTACTACCACTATTGCTGCCTGACCCGACTCCCACACCAGCGAGGGGGGATGTGTGTAATCTTCCCTACTGCTAGGTTTTGGGACTTACTGGGGTAAAACTGAATTGTCCGAGTTGAGATATAATAAGGATTTAGGCTGATGTTTCTGAAGGAGTTTGGGATAGCTATAGTTAATGACATCTGTAACTGACTGAACAAAATTCTGAAACCCTCTGTATTTTTATGCAAATCTTTCCCTTCATTTGCTTGATATTTGGTACCCCCATCTTGTCAGGTTTTTCTTAATGAGAACAAAGCATTCATATAAAGGAGTCTTCCGAAGAGGGTTTCTGTCCGAACAGAATCGCTAAGTTGTGTAGGTGCAAGTCAGCCGATGAGCAGAAGCACTGTGCCCAAACTTTTAAAATCTTTCACCTGATTAATGTCTATCTTTGAAGCTTATGCTTCTCCGGTCCAGCTGTAGAGATTTGGACTCTTTATCTGAAACACCTCAGATTTTTTTTGTCTTTAGAAGCCCCTTGTGTACAAAGCTGGTGTGTTGAACAAAACAGCATCCATTGCATGCTTTTGCCCAGATGTTAGCACTGATTCTTGTCCATTGATGGCAAATTTGCTGCAAAGCTGTGCTGAATTTGTCAGTTCTACCAGCTGAATAAGAAGATGCAGCTGTACAGGGTAGATTTGGCTACTTGATGGATAGATTAGTTTTTATCTCCTGCGCTTGGCTGGAACTAGTCTGAATGTACCATTTCCTCCCAAACTGGATGCGTAGTTCTGCCGCCTGCCCTAAGGAGAACAATGGCTCCCACTGGATGCTTTGTCCTATTTTTTCCACTCTCTAGCTGCAACATCCTTTTAATAAACCAGCTCCCAGCCAAGTACAGTCTTTCCCCAACGCATTCTAATTCTTTAAAATAGCAGAAAATTTATTCTGTTCTCCTGGGTCTTTAAGTCCACGTTTTAAAATTCGAAGGGAGTAAGCAGAGTATCCTCTACTGTAATACAGCCAAAAAAAAAAGGGATATATTATATTTTCTGAAAGGAACTAGCTTAACAGTTTTAACAATTATAGGAAAAAGAATTCCAAACCCTAGTAGTTATTAAAGGAAGAAGTTTGTGGGCAGTAACTATGGATGAAACAAAGGTTTTCTGACTTTCCACATAAGTGTTTCGCTTTCCTTCTCCTCTTCTTTTATCATTATTTATATTTATTTGTTTTACAGTCTAGTGGACTCAGAGGATAAATTCCTTTATGTGCTTGGTGCTATAGAAGAAACATGTTAAAACATAACTCCTGATTTATTTGTAGTCTCGTGAAGACAAACAAGCAGAAAATGGCAGCGTTGGCATTACAGATGGCTAAATGAGGACCAGTGGCAATAAGCAACAAGCCTGGGGCTGCAGGAGGGGTCAGTGTCAGAGGCTGAAATTAGACCTTGGATTTTTATGCTGTAGCTCAATAGGTCTGGGGGGTTTTGGGGTGGTTTTTTTGTAAGACTTCTCTGCCTTCCTTTCCCTGCCACTTTCTTTGTTCATCTCTTGTTCAGTTTGTCCATTCTTCTTTGTCTTCTTCAGGGTGCCAGAAAAGAACTAAAACCCCATCAAATAATATAACTAGTTTCCCTGGGATGGCCTAATGAATATGTGATGAAATAATTTAAGTAGACATTTAGTCTCCTAGAATTTCACAGTCTGAATGACTAAATTCCTTCCTTTTTCTCCCCCCTGTATGCAGGAGTCCAAAACTTTTAAATCATTATGTGGTAAATTTACCCCCACCCACCTATTGCTTTTGCTCCCACTTTTCCTTTTTTCTGCTAATGAGTCATGATATGTAATTACCTTCTGTCTTTTCTGCATTTAGCGAACATGCCAGTGCAGAATGATTTAAGAAAATAAAAAAGGTTTTAAAAAAAGACGAGGAAACAAGCAAGCATCCAGGACTGCTTTGGCTCCCACTCACCATTCTTGCTCTTGCCAAGTGTAATGAATATTGCTTTTTCTCTATGGCACTCTGAAGCAGGATTAAGTAAACTTAAATCTATATTATTACATTTTAATGAATGTTTGTGTATTGGGATGATTATTTTTTTTAGTGGGCCATCAAGCTTGACCGGACACCTACAAAGGTGGTGAGATTCAAATGATCTGATCTCTCCCTGAAACACTTTGTCTTTAAATCTATTATTCAGCCTCGCAATTTGTGTTAGAGTGAGCTGTGCAAAATACACTAGGTGAAATAAGCCGAGGCTGCAGCGTAACGTGGGAAGGGCTGACTTTGGGTTGTGGCATCCTTTTATCCTGGTCCCCTCTACAAGTGCCGATTTCACTCCTGGAAAAACTAGACTGTCTTAGACCCCCTAAACCTCCACCTGAATTGGGGAAGTGCACATCAAAGCCAAGGCACCTCAGAAGTGCCCTACTTGCCAGATCCCTCTGTTTTTAAAGTGTTTTTGCTGCGTGTAGCTGTGACAGCGTGTCCTGAAGAGAGAGATGTTTAGGGCTGCTTATTAAATAGTGGGAACTAGAAGTTCATTGTCGCTTTAGGAATTTGTTTTTAAGGATTGTTTCTTCATACTGACGTGGGGAAGAATGTAAAAGCCAGCTCTCTCAGCCACTGAATAATAAATGATTGAATAGCAGAAATTCAATAGGGCTTTTTCTGTGACTAAAATGGCAAAGAAAATAACCATTTCTTTGGGATAACTCATCCATTCATGGATAGCTTCTTTTGGTAAATAAATATCTTGCCACCTGCAACTCTGCTCCTAAAGCTGTTGTGTAATTTCCAGTATTTTCTGATGGCTTCTGAAATGAGTTTTAAGAAGACTGTTGTTTAAAGTAAACAAAAAGAAAGAAAAGAAAAAGAACTTACATCAAAGATATCAGCATTTCTTCTCTCTCTGCATGTTTCCCCTGAATATGGAGTTGGCAAACTCTCAAATCACTTTATCATGTTTGAACTTGGAAAAATGTATGATAATACCAGCTGAGCTAATATTTAAAGAGCTCTTCACTTCAGAATTTTATTGTCTCTTTCTCAGTTCTTATAAAGTCTTCTGACAGGCATGGTGGTGCGGCTGTGAATGGCTCAGGCAACTGAAAAGGGAGGCAAAACGACATTTGCACCTGAACCTGGATCAACTGGGGCTGAAACAGCCCCTTCAGGATTTCTTGGAGATAAATGTATTGCAGTCGTCTCAAGGACTGCTTAGTAGCCAAGTCTCAAGCGGAGTACCATGTACTCTGGCTTTGCCTGCCAGCTCTCCACCTCTGCAGGACCCTCTGGTGTCTACAGGAATCTGATTGTGCCTCTGGAGACACCAATGGTCACACCATGCACCTGAGTTTGCAGTGTCTGGTTGGGATGACAAGATCTCTCTTGCACAGACAAAATTATAAATTCAGAGAGCTTTACTTGTGGTTTTTCCCCAGTGTTCCCCCCAACCCCAGTGGTTTGTGGGTTTTTTAGCATGTATCATGGTGGTAACTTCATCTAGTTGCAGATTTCTGACAGGTGCAAGGAAAGGTGGGAAGCAGCAATTTGATGTGAAGTGGATGTGCGGCAGGAGAGGAGTTATCAGCACATTAGTGACATTTTATTTTAGGCTGTTATTTACGGCTTCCTTACTGGCCTCTTATGTGAGTTGAATTGATAGTAGGAAGAAATGGTGGGAAAGAATAATTCTGAGGATCTTGGAGGTCCTTGGTGGCCTTAGACATTTAGGGCTTGCTTTGAAAATGCTCTAAGGCATGCAATGTGTGGGTAGCAAGTGTTGTCTTGTGGCTTTGTTGGATTTTTACCTGCTTTTACCCTATTTGCCACCACACCAGACAATCAAATCAGGCTTTGGCAGGTGATCTCTGAAGGCTTTTCTCCAAAACGCTTAAAGGTTAATATATCCTCAAAATCAAGTGGGCCAGAGAGATAAGGAGGTTTTGGCTTTCCTTCATCTATGGTCTGACCCTGGGAAGTGCTGGGTATTATCTCCCTCGGCACCTCGAGTAATGAGTGTTTTGGCATGGCTTTAGGATCCTTGACCCTTATGAGATCCGAGCCGTAAGGTTGGTATTTCTGGGTCTGAAGACAATGTATGCGTGAGGGTTAGCTCGGTCACCTGTAGGTGAGGTTCTCTGTGCAGCTGTTTTGTACTTTAATCCCAACTTGTGGGAGTGAAACTGTGGCAACCTTAAGTGTGTGATTTCCTTCCTATTACATTATTTCTTCCAGTACAGGAGGTACCCAGTGTTTGTCATTTAGGAGTGTCATATCATTACATTGCATATTGCAGTGTAATGATGTGAAATGATTAAACGACAAAATGCCAGTTCACTGCCAAAAATCTTAAGTAGCATACTTTTATTTGCAGATGGGAAAGCTATTATTAATTTCTGTATGGGCTTTGCCAGATGAAATAACAGAAGCAGACTGAAAAGGGAGGTGGGTCTGATCCTTTTTCTAATTTGAACATGAGTAGTAGGAGTGATGTCCACCTCTAGTCCTCACTTCAGAGCATATGCCCAATGCCAGTGGTATATTGCCATACGTTGGCCTAGTCTGCTGTCAAATAATGATAGCAGGTACCAAAAGAACAGGCTGGCATTTTTTGAGGGGGAAATACTCAGCTTCAAAGAATGCTGTGTTAAGCAGTGTAAGCTGTTTTGTTCTATATTGTTTCTTAGCATCAGTAATCAAAAATGTTTCTTGCTAGATTATCTTTAATCTAAGTATGGCACCAAAATTAAATGAGTGTGCCTCTGTTTTTGTAAAAGGATGATGGGACCAAAGACAGCATGGATAAGTGGAGCAGGTGTCTAGAATATGAGATTACTATATCCAAGGTGAAAACAAAACTTGCAGGGCTTAACGTGTTCAAGCCTGGAGGAATGGGAAATCTCCATCCTGGAGTGCTGAAATACCCAACACAGGAAACTGCAAGTCCAGCAGCAAGGATTTTTGTCTAACAATTTTGGGGCTGCCAGGCTATGTGTAGGTGCTAGCAAACATAGCCTCCCTTTACAAAAGGGTAAAAACTGTTCCAGCCCCCATCTGGCTGTTAGTCTGACCTCAATAACACCTGAGGTCCTGGAACAAATAGTAAAGACAGAGTGAAGAGACAGAGCTAAATGTAAAACTGAAGAAGATGCAGTTGAGTTAACAACGGGCAGACTAGGGGACTATCCAATGCCATTAAAGATTTCACCTGAGACATCCCAGAATACTTGTTAGCACTGTTCTTAAAGAGGAATTCAAGCATTAAGATGCAAAGAGCAGGCCAGCTACTGAGATTGTTGTGGAAATAGTCTATTGTATGAGAAGAACTTTGTAAGTCCAAGGCTGAGAGGAAATTTCACTGCTTTCTTAAAACTGAGTGAGCGTAAGGGAGGTGGAAAAGTAAAAAAGTAAAAGATAGTGTTGGCACAAAAGCAAATAACTCTACACTAAAATTGAATCCATTTCAACTACAATCAAGGAGAGGAGGCTCTGGAACAGCCATTGAATATTAGTGGAGGCCAGAAAATTTAATGACTTTTCAGATGGAAACCCTTTTCAGAAAGGGTTTATGTAATGTGGCTGCCCTTGTCATTCCCTTCCTGCTCTTGAACCTGTATTCCTATTTAATGGTAGCCTAAGCTTCATACTTTTTGTTTCTTTGCACAAAGGTATTGTAGGGACTAGGACAGACACGTCAGCCGAAGGTTCAAAGTGAAATGTTGGGTGGTTGTGTTTTGGAGGGTTTATTTGAAAGTAGAAAAAGGGGTTTGCATCAAAAAGGGGAATTCCTATCTTGTAAGGACAATACATAAATAACAGTGGAAGTATAAACCTGTGTAGGGAATAACGAAATTGGGTATAACGAAATACTTGAAATAAAATAAGTGAGAGCTACAACTGTTTGTTTGGAAATTTCTGGAGGCTCTCAAGAGGTCATTTAGCTTGTTTTCTAATTCAAAGATAGGTAAACCAGAAATATTATTGGGTCTGGCTCTCAGCTTATTAGGGAACTATTTGGGTGTTGTCTCTTGTTAATATTACTCTGATATTCCTCCAGGTTTAGTTCAAGCTGAGAGTCCATAGGTTGGAGTATCAATAGGTGAGCAACAAGAAATTCTGAATAGATGGTCACTGACAGAAAAATACACTTCTCTTCTTGAGTCACGCAAACTCATCTTGGTTGCAAAGGCGTATCTTAGGCCAGTTTCTGTTGCGACTTTTGCCCGAGGAGAAGATTACTGGGAGATACATAGGTTAAAGCTGACAGTGATGCTGTTTGCATGCCTACAGCTACACATATGTTTGTGCTTTGCTGGATTGGGGCTTTAGCCAAGTAGTCATGTATAGTGCTTTTCATGATATAGATAAGGTGAGGCAGGCTCTTATAAATTAAAACTTAATAAACACAAAGCATTTCTGGTTGGTTCTACACTAAAATCTTGATTGTTTTAGTTATATTTTGCTTTTGCTATGTTAGTGTAATCTGTGCTCAGAGAAAAAGTGGAAAAAAACAAGCAAATGGTCTGTATTTATATTTTATTAGGTTTCCTTTACACATTGGAAGTCACTTGTCTGTTATAAAAAGTAAGGTAAGAGAAACCATCCCAAAACAATAGTAATTTTATGGATTTATAAACAATAGTAGTATGTTTGCCAAGATGGCTAGTAACTGTTTGGACCTGTCTTTAGCCTGACACCTTTTTCTAAGAAGAGAAAACACAAGAGACAGGTTTCCACTTCTAGCACATTGGCAGAAGTACAGAAACCCCATTCTTAGTGTGATGGGACTTATAAATGGACAACTATTCAACTAATAAAACTGTCAAAAGCACTCATTGTACATGCGGCTAAAAGGTTAGACGTTTGAATGGCATTGCCATGCTAAATATACTGCTTTATGTATGGACTGACTTCCCATTAATTTATTTGCCTAGTAGCTAAATTGGAGCACATATGATGGACTTGATTTTTAGTTGTCCTTCTCTTGGTTTAAGCATAAGAACACAGGAAAAACCCTTAATATTGTGGATTTTTAAAAAAACAAACACCTTAATTACCTTATATAGTACAATAGCAAGATTTAAATTTTGTTGAGTCTCTTCTCCCATGGCTCCCCAGTGTAGAAAGCATTCTCTGAAGCCCATATTGAGTCCTAGATCCTGATCTTACCAATGTGATTTCAAACCACTAGATCTCTAAAATTCATTTGTAAATTTATATTATATATAAAGGGTCCATGAGGATAACTGGTGCTGCGATGCCGGTGCAAGTTTCTAGGATGCCTGAGTGCAGCATGCCCAGCTGCGGTGTGAGATCCACACCTGACCCCATCCCAGGTACCCAGGAGCTGCAGCCTCTGCTTCTGTGCAACGACTGTCTCATTCAACCCAGTTTGTCACACTCCATAGAAATGCCTTGATCTTTGATAGGAAAAAACTGCTGCTAATTTCAGGGAAGTGATCTAGCACTGAGCAAGAATACGGTCCCTTGTCTGTTCTGGGATTTGCTTCTGATGAGTGCCTGCCTCTATCAGTTCACTCTCAATCATACAAGAATAGAAAGTGTTCAATAACTTAAAGAATCAAAGTATGAAGGATGAGAGAGAACCATTAATTTCTCTTGCCTCTTTTTTGGTAGAAATGAATGACACTGACTTAAAGAAAATGGGCCATATCTATCCCTGCCATAATTCTGCCGGTTCTAGTGACCGTACAGCAGAAGCAAAGCAGTCTCCCTGCCATTAAGGACTAAGCAGTAATAAATGGCTTAACCATAGTTAGCCTTGCTTTTCTTCCCAATACTGAAAAGTCAGTGTGGCACATGTTGCAGTTTATTTCACGGTAAAACTCAAAAGGGCAAGAAATAAGCCTATTCCTACCACCTTCTGTATGTTATGACCAGTAGACTGTTATGGTGAGAAGAAAAAAGCAAAGGTAAAGAAAACAAATCTCTCTTCCAAACAGCCTAGCAAAATAGTATTTTTTTTTTGTACAATCCTACCCTTATCCAGCAAGACACCTGCAATCATTTCCATCTATAGTTTAATGAAATTGTTGCCATACAGCTGATTTCTTCTGTGATCAAAGTAAAAAGGTATTTTATATTGAAATAGTCTTGGTTCTTGTTTTCTTCGTTTTTCATTTCATTCCAGGGTTTTTTTTTTGTGACAAACTTAAAATACAATATTTTTTTTTCTTTAAAGAGAGGATTTGGTAACAGCCTGGTTAATTAACTGCAGTATCTGTGGCTTGGAAAGGGGTGACCTATGAAATGCTTTTCCGCATACTCAACTTTGGCTGTAAAGTAAGTGTAAAACTCATTTTGAGTTTACTTATGTCACCTAAGCAATCACTCACTTGCTTACGATATTCTTAAAGTATTAGGCAGCCTGGGATATAGACGACCCTAAACAGCAGATTTGTATTTTTTGCTGCTGCTTAATGGCCTTAATATAGAAGAATTAGATTTCAGTGGATTTTTTGGTACTGCTGTCTCTGGCCATAGTAGGGAAACAATATCTTGGAAAGATGCTTTACAGAAGGATGATGTTCTTGCTTCTCTTCAACAGAGTGTGTAGGTCTTGAGTTATGATTCAATTATTTTTCTCTAAGATATATACTTTCATTATCACTTAAGAGTAACTTTGAGCTGAAATTCTCTGTTAGCTGGCTGTTGGGAGTCCCTCTGTCCTAGCTCTTCCTCTCAGTACTGATCTCACAGCAGAGGAGGACAGAAGTTGGGGTCATCTCATGGAACCAGCAGTGAGTCACCTTGCTGCTCGCTTGGATTTTAACGCGAGATGGGTCAGAAGCCCACACAAGCCATGAGCTATGGAGCACATACATGCTTTGTGTCTGTTGTTACACCTAATGCCTCTTCCACCATATTTTGTGTTAGCCTATGCATAATACTACTCTTTTCTGGTATTTTTTAATTATTAGTTCATCTTAGGGTAAGATAACAAATGGGAGTATATTCTTCACAGAGCCAGATGTGTTAAAAAAAACAACACGCTGAAGCATTTTTGTAGCGATACCTTTGTGTGTATATGTGTATATATATATAGTTACTGGGGTGTTGATCCATTTTTTAAAATATACTTATTTATGGGGGGCTGAGAGCTAGCATCCCTAAAAGCAATGCTCAACTTAAAGTAATGCATTATATTTGAACACTGTATGTTTGACAATACATTTCATGGCTCATTTCCTGCCAGTTGTGAGCTCTAGTAAACACAAAGAGCAAATTCACATTTTTCATGTCAAAAAGCCCTATAGTTTGTTCCCTCTAGGATATCACTAGTTAAATAGATTTCTGTAAGGACATATTCTGTTCACACTATAATCTGTTGTGACACTAAATCTTAATCCGTCTTCAAATTTCCATTGTTTTCGTATGAAAAGATTATTTCTAAAATATTTTATCTCACATTCATTTTCTTTGCTAAGAATTAATTGCATAAGCAGTGGGTATCTGACCACTATTAAGTCTTCTATCGTAACCCAAAATTAAGAATTTAATGTGGATTATTCATAACATCTATCCAGTTAATTCAAAGTAATTTTTCTTTGCACTAGGCAGAATTTACACTTTTCTTGGAATGAACTTACCTCTGCATGAGATCTTGAAAAGAAGTCAACCTGGGCTGTCCTAAAGGCTTTGAAACACCTGTGTCACTGCTCTGCTGGAGAACTGAATGCTTTTGCTATCCTATGTCATCCATAGGTTGCTCTTTCATGGGCGCATGTGGCTTATGTGGCAGTGCAAAGCAGGAAAATGAATTGCAGAGCTACTTGGCCCTGTGAATGGCAAATGGATGTGTGGCTCTGCTACTGGTATAAGTAGGTAGAGAATTCTGTTCTTGTAGCATTTTATACAAACTTGTCATACAAGCAAGTTACTATGGAAGTCTGGAAGAGTGGAGAATAAGACCTCATATTTCAAGGCTCTGTCTTGTTATTTTAAATTAGCTCAGCAAGGAGCTGCCTGGAAGTTTTCTGGCAGTCATAATAAGCTTCTGTGAGAAAGACCTATGATTCTGGAATAGCTGGGTTTATTTCACGATTGCTTCTTATTATCACAGAACCCGTCAGGTTGGAGGGGACCTTGGGAGGTCTCATCCGACCTCCCACTCAAAGCAGGGGCGAACACTGGGTTCAGACCAGGGTACTCAGGGCTCCTCCCAGTCAGGTTTGGAAAACCTCCAGGGATGGAGATACCATGACCTCTTCAGAGAGCCTATTTTAATGCTTAATTGTCCTCCTAGAGGGGTAAAAAAAAGTTTTGCTTGTATCCATACAGAAAATGCCCCATTTCCGTCTGTTTCATGTTCTCTCGCTGTGCACCTCAGCAAAGAGCATGGGTCCGTCTTTCCTGCAACCTCTTGTCTGGGTGCTGGAGGGCTCTTACTACATGGAGATACATCAATACTAGCACTAGATAAGATGAGAGAAATCCACCTGACAGCTCCAAGCAGCTGCAGTAGACGTGGGGAGGAGAGGAGCAGGCATGTTTGAAAGATGGACTGGTGGATCCTGAATATAGCCAGTCCTGGCTATATACACAGACTGGAACCTAACGTCTGTCTTGGCTTAGAGGAGTAGCGGACTACTGAGTAATGCTGTCTGTCTGCTTGAAGCCTGGGATAGCACTCGACAAAAAAGTGAACATAATTAGCTTAAGATGGTATAACAAACTCATTCAAATTATTTAATGTTCAGTTCAAAACTGAGTAAGAATTAAGTTTATTTGCGAAACAGTAGTATTGGTTTAAAAGTTGGACCTCTAATATTTTGAAAGTATGCCTTCAGACTGTCTGTTATTTCATGGGACTTGGAAACCCTCTAACAAATCAGCTTGAACTAGGCTGCAAAGAATGGCAGAATTCTCCTGCAGAAAAGAAATGACTGTAGCTGTACATAGGGCACAGAAATCTTTGCTTAAAGCACATTGCTGGTGGTTTGGGTTTTGGTTTTTTTGCTTTTTTTTTTTTAAACATAAATGCAAGCTCGCATAAAGCGCATAGCTAAGCAGAAAAGGACCTCTTGGAGTCAGATATTTGTGAATAAAGTGTCGGCTCTAGAAAGGTAATACAAATGATATACAGTCGCTTTGTAGTCGTTGGCTCTTTAATTGAGCAGACTGATGTGTTGCTAGCATAATGGATCTTTGGAGCTGACTGAGAATGAGGTGCTGTTATTTTGTTTCTCAAAGCCACACATTTGAAGTGCAGGTGAATACAAACCATTTAAGAAATAATTGGTCTGACCTAGCATTGGAGTAGCCATTTTGGCAGCAGTAAAAGAGGTGTTACTCAGGTGACAGAAGACAATGAGACAGAGATATATAACACAATATTTGCTCAGTCTAAAAAAAAAAAGTCAGCCTAATGAAAAGAGGGGGAAAAAAAACTACAAAGGAAGTCCTATCCCTTTTGGTTCTACTCTTACAGCCTCTGCAGATTCTTCTGCTTCATTAGCCAAATTTCAGTACCTTTCCATCTTTCCTGATTGTCCTTTAAAAACAAACCTCCCAGTTTCATTTATCATTTCTATCCCTGCTAGGAAAACCTTTGTCCGTGACCTAGGCATCTCAAACCTGGATCACTGCAGCTTCCCAGTTTTCCTTGTTTTGTTTCCCTTCTCTCCAAGTCCATCTATAAGAATGCAATTGAATTTATTCCATGTTTTGGCTATTCTGTGACACCCTTTCCTTCAACAAGACTGCTCATGTTTACATTAAATCCTATAAAACTATTTTCCACTTAAAAAAATGATATTATGGGTTTCCTGGGAAAGAGGAGTTTCTCAAGAGCAGACAGTTGCTATTAACACTTTAAAATCAAAAGGTCAGACCCAACTGAATAAAGCTGATGGAACAAAGCTGATCTATAGAAGTTGAGCACCTAGCTCCAGGTACTTCCAGACGGACTTTGAAAGATATGGCAGTGCTTTTTTTTTTTTAATGTGTCTTTTCTGTACTGCTGCACATGGAACACGCTTCAGATAGGCTAAAGGCTTTTATCCCTGGTCAAAGCAGCGTGTTCTGGTGATTTTAGGAAAGGATGAAAAGAGTTCTCAGTTTCTCAAAATCTAGTGGTAATGGGACTTATCGGGAAAAGGTGTAGATCTTGGAGACTTTTAAAAGTCAGGTGCATTTATGAAGGAGGATATTGGTAGAAAAAAGGTCCACTGTGTCAATGTGTAAGTAATATACATATTTGTCACAGCAGGGGTCACTGGCTCAACAATGGAAACAGTCGCATGAAGCAATGTAAATGTTCTTGGTTGCTCCTCATCAGACAATATCATTTTAGAAATCTGACACTGATGCAGGCAGTGCAGTGACTGGGGGAAGGGAGTTCAGTTTCAGACAAGATACAATCAAAGCAGGTGCAGTTACGAGGCGGCTCTTGCTGATAATTTTATCTGTGTCATCTTCTGCCTGTGGACATGGAAATATTTAAAAAGGAGAGGCAATGGATTGTTTTAGAATCTATTTAGAAGGACTATGTAATAATTCTTCTCAGATAAATGATTGAGCGTCAGGCTCAGGTTGGTACACCTAGACTGTCAGGGTCACAGATGCTCAGACTCATCCATAATGACTGGGACTCGGGTGTACAGCTGCTCCCGGATTGCCTGGTCATGGGAGAGACGTGATGAGCACAGAGGGTTCCCCTAGGTGGTCACGACTGTGGTGTGGCAAAAGATTTGCTGCTACAAGGTGTGCTTATAGGGAAGCCTTTTTTTCTTTTTTTTTTTTTTCCCTTCCCCCTGAAGAACTGTACTTGCCACACAGGACCGTTAGTTAGTCCCATTTGCTCTGTTCTCCTTGATCCTGTTAAAGGGTGCTTTGAATAGCAAGCTGTCATTATTCGGATTCTTTCAATGTTTTGTATTAATCTAAAAGCAGCACCAAGGTGTGGGATTTAAAATCCTTTCACTCACATTTTTAGGATGCTGTAATAAAGAGTTGCTTCATAACATGTTCAAGGTCTATTAAATAAATGCACTGAAGAATTCCTGTTCCTTCTGAAATGGGCTTGTCAAGCTAATCTAATTTCAGTGTCTGCACATGGAAGGTATGCTATTTTCTCCTTTCAGTGATTTCAAAAATTAATAATTAAAGTTTCCTATTTTCACCTAATAATCAGTGCAAATTACTGCACTTTTCTTCCTTTGTGTTTTATAATGTTATGGTAATTATTGCTATGTGTACCTGTATGCATGACACACTGAAAATATTTTTATCAAATCATTTGAAGAAATTGCTGAGCCAGTACAACTCCAGGTTAGAGAACTTTGTAGGCCAAATTTACTAAGTCCTGGCATGATGCTTGTTGCGAGGATGCCAGCCTGTCAATGGCTTAATCATAGAGAATAATCCTGATATTTCTTTATGGTACTGTGGAAAACGATTGTTTATGACTGCAGGAAGTGTGAATTTACTAATTTCTGAAATACGCTTTCTTCCTGTGTTTGTAAAAAGCAATGGTGCTCGTTTACAGCCTGCTGCTGTAAGGGGCCGAGTTGCTGCACATGGAGGCACTCAGCATCTCTTAGGAAGGCTCAGCCATGTCCAATGGCCCTGCTACGTAGGCATGGTAATCAAAATTTGTGTGAGGCAGGAAGCTTGCTTTATGTATTTTGGTTTTTATCTCCCTTACCTCTGTGCAAACACAGCATTGAAGATCTCCACCCTCCTCTACCCGTGAGAGCGTGCTTATGGATGGATGCTTTGCTTTCCCTTTCCTCCAAATTCTGGGTTTGTGATACATGTACCTTTTCAAAACAAATAAATTCTGCTTCTACAGAAAATATCATGGTTCATTTCCTTAATTCCTGTGGAAGGTAGGCCAGTTACATAAGACAGTCGAATCACGTATTCATTGCTGAGGGCTCACAATCCCGGTTTTATTCTTTGAAAGCAGTGGTCACTAAGAAGGAATTAACAGACAGGGAAATCTCCTCCTCCTGTATAAAACCTGGTGGGATTCATGCGCAAACTTCAGCCTTTACTTTAGGGTACAGAGCAGGGCTGCCGTGGCGCAGGGTGCTGTAGTGGTCTATTCCCCACTTAAATTGCAATTAAATGCTTGGTACGTCAACCCTGAGCTCCCCCTGAGCACAGGCTGTGCTGGGCTCTGCGTGCTGCTGTGGGTGGGTGGGAGCGGGGGGCTCTGGCAGCACCGGGGGGGCTCAGTCAAGCACAGGAGGGAGCATTGGCACAGGTTGGTTGGCTTGAAAACTGTGGAGTCCAACCACGTGCGGTGCCATGATAACTTTCCCTGCTCAGACCGAATGGCGCTTGATGTGCTGTAGTCGAGGTGAAGCAGCTTGCTGCTGCGCGTGCAGTCGTTTGATAAAAACACGAAATAGAAAAATAGGGCAAGGTTGTGCAAGTGAAACTTGGGGATGCAGTTTGCAAAAGGACCAACTGACTCGGTTTTGAATGAAAGATAAGGCACCGCGTGCCCGCCTCCCAGAAATAGTCAGTGTAAAGATGTGCTGGGGCTGTTCTGGGGGACTTTTTCCACGTGAATTCAAAAGCAAGAGGGGCAGTGCTGCAGAGGCCACGGTAACTAACCTCTTGACCCCCCTGTAGTAGTGCTACTCCACTTTTGCGTACAGGCTGCGTTAACGATGCTTATGTGACTGCTGCCTGTGTTTACAGCCACTTTTCCAAGAGCTCTGCTCTGGGGCTGTAGCTCTGAGGAGGGCTCCAGTGAAGTCGCAGGGTTGTGCCATGGGGGCAAATTTGCCCTTCCACGAGCTCATTGTGTGATCGCAGGGGGGTTACTTCATCCCTCTGAATTTCAGGTCTTGTTGGGGGGTGAGGCAGCCAGTCAAGACTAAAATGATACATGTTTTGGAAAGGGGACTTTCCCTTAGTACACTTGACTGATGCCTGGCATTCCAGACTACAGAAAAGTGGCATCATACACTAACAGCAGTGACTTATTACAGCTTTTAAGTTCACTTTGGCATGTTTTTTTTCCCCAAAAAGCTTCTAAGTCTTAGAAAATCTACTCTTTGTGACTATAGTCAGGCTATAAAATCCTAAAGCTGGCCACTGACGTTAAACGTTATATCCTTTCTCTGTTTGTAAGATTGTGCTGTGCATTTCTGTAAACCGTGCAGTCAGGGAAATCTCTGCAGAGAAAATGTATCAACTCAGGTTGGTCAATTTGTGGTTATTGAGTGACTATGTGTAATTACTGTTTATAAACTGTTAACAAAATCCACAGGAGAACTAAGGGTAATGACACCTCAGGGAAGAAAATGTTGTGCTGGGAGGAGAATGCGTCTCAATATGCAAACTTTCTTTTAAGATAAGGGACATTTACTAAAATCAGTACCGGTGATCGACTCAGGATACAACACAGCTGCCCCTTTAAATAACTTCCTATGAAAATCGTGCCTGATTTGAATTGTTGGAGATAAGTAGTGAGAATTTAGAGCGAATTTAGCTCAAGCAGACTATGTGTCACAGTTTGAAATTAATTTTTTTTTTATTATTTTATTTTAGCCCTACTGATATCTTGACCAATTGCTATCTTTGGTACAGAGTGTTTTTGAAAGAAAAATTAAATTATCAGAGAAGATGGGTGGTGGCTGAAACGAATCGGCTCCTACCTCTGAAATTTGATCTGCATGGATCTTTGTTGGAGATCCTGCCATTCAAGATGCTCTAGGTTATCCATAAAAATAGTCATGGTTAGCATGTGCATTTACGGTGTACTGCCCTATAAAGCTGATCAAAACATTTACAGGGTTTGGTGGAGTGAATTAGTGGAGTGAAACTTAGTCTAGATATTTAAGGAAGTTTATTGGAGAAAACTCTTGGAAAATTACAGCTTCCTGTGAGTAAACTTAGTTAATCCCTTAGTGTTTCTTGTATCTTCTTGCATGATACCTGCAGATCAGTGAAAATGTAACAGCAATAAACTATTATTTTTCCTATTAAAAAAAAATCTAGTTTTGGTTTAGATGATGATGTACTCTTTGCAGAGTTTATTTTTACTCAGTCTGGAGTAATGCGAAGGTAATGGGTGAGTTTTCATAACAACAGTGTACTTGGCATGAACAAAACCTGTTACTGGATATCAAGTTAGAATACTTTCTATAAAGGGTAGAGTTTTCAAAGGAACTTTTGTAGTAAATGTTGAGATAAAAATGTTTCTGCTTCAATGGTTTAGTCTTCTGTAGGAATAGTCTTCAGTACAGCTGCTCCAGAAATACCCTCTTTTCTAGGAAGTTTGGTGGATCACCCTGCTTTCCCCTTCTGATGCTCAGGGGAAAATAAGGAGGGACAGGTTGGCTGAGAGTGGGAAAGGGGGACGCTTTCTTTTCCTTTCCTAAAAACTCTAGTTCTCAGAGCCAGTGCTGACTTCTTTCAGCAGCAGCAAGCACTTGTCTACCAGACTTGTACCCCCTTCCAGGGCATGGTGAAGCGACAGCTATGACATACTCCATTGGTCTGGACATACATTTGTATGCACGTACAATTCACTACAAGTCTTCAGCAGAATTAAGTATTTGTATTGTCATAGTGTCTAGGAGCACAGATGGTCTTGCTATTAAAGCTCAAGACTGAGAGCCAGGTGATCTCAGTACAGCTTCCAAGCTCTGCCACAAACTTGACATGTGGCTCTGGGCAAATCAGTTGAATGCTCTGTGCTTCTGTTTTCCCACTGGTACAGTAGGTACAGAGATTAACTGCCTGATATACAGTATTTTGCGACTTAGTGCCTTATGAAGTATTTGGAGATCTTCAGCTGCAAGCTGACACAGAACTGCTGAGCGTTGTTGATGTAGTATAAAGATTAGGAAGAGAAATTTCCTTATCTTCGTTTCTCAAATCTGACACTTCTTCACTTATGGCAGAATCTCCAAAGTAGCAGCTGTCTTGGATTAGAGAAAAAGCAGCAAGTAGGAAAATAATCTATAGGTAAAACTTCCAAGGTAGTCAGTCTTTAACTCTGTTCCCATAAAATCAGGAAGAAACTTCCCTTGAAAGTGGCCCCAGTGTTTTGAGCTAACCATAAAATAAAAAATAAAATACTGCATATAGTATATGGGTTCAATATACTACACAACTCTGGTAAAATTCTATTGACTGTTTTCAAAGAATACCTGTACATGTAGCGGTGGGCTGGGACTGCTTTTGGCAAAGGCCCGTTACTGTATAGTGCAGTGTTGTGGTGCGAAGGTGTTTACAATCAGCCACTGATAAATTTGGGAGACACATTGAAGAAGTTCTGAGATTCAAGCTGTTTTGTGTGTCCAGTTATTAGTTATCTGGTGGTCGTATGCACACACTCACACACAAAGAGGCGAAACAAATATTTTCACAAAAAAAGACCAGATTCATATGTGTGCTCCATAAATAAGCACTCAAAACAGACACAGAAAACACATACTGGTGTCAGACCGCCTCCCTCTGAAAAATCTAGCCTCTAACACAAACATCTGATTTGCAAATCAGATGCAAGATAGGTTCTTATTAAATAGTTAAATATCAAGGTTTGAATTTTCATAAAAGGGCAATTTCAAACCTCATTTGTGTGTGTAATTATTGTGCTTGTGAGAGCAACCCTGGTAAACGTGCACATAAATGTCATGTCAGGTTTCTAATGGGTCATTGACACGCTCCCTTCCCACAATTGGGTCTGTGGTCTCTGCACGGAGGCAGAGCTGAAGGAATATGTAAAACGGGTGCAAAAAATCTGGCAGAAACAGGGGTTTTTTTCTTGATGAAAAGAGCAGCAAAGCTTTGTGTACACATCATCATATTCTCAAGATGGAGTTGCAGCTCTGGGGTCTAAACAAACTGAATCAGTTTTTAAAATAACGGTACATACTAAACCTTGGAAATTCAAATAGATCATTTTCCAAGGCTAAAGATTTGGCAAATGCACTCTTGTAAGGCTGTTGTCACTTCTACTTTCGAGAAGGTTTAGAGATACTTCTCATTCCTTTTTTTCATGCTGGGATTTTTTTATCATCCAAAAGCTGTGAAATACTTGAAATCTGAGGCCGCTGCTATCAGATAACGTACTTTAAGACTCTGTGTTACTGAATCTCCCACATACTCATTCTCAAACTTGAGATGAACATCACTAAAACAGTCTTTGGTCACACTGGATTGGGCTGTGCAGACTGATCTGAAAATATTTATCCTGCGCTATGAAAAATTAGAGGAAATACAGCCTGTAATTTGGTGCTGGAATGCATTGCTTATACGATGCAACTGAGGTCAGGAGCAGCAAGATTCAAACAGGATTTTTGTGATTGTGTGTAAATTATGAATACTTAAGAGTTAATGTAGTTGATTCTAATGAACAGAATATGGGGAGAAGGGAGAGAATATTTAAGGGTAAATCTACCTTTGTTAAAATTCAGGGTGACATCTTGTGGGCAGGGAGGCATAAATTATTTGTAAGTTTTGGTGTTTCTTTCACCTTTCTTCGGTTGCTGGCAAGGGAAGAAATTCGGGACTGTACAGCCCGTGGGTCAGAGCCAGTCCAGTGATTCTTATGCCTCTAAATATAATAGTATTCTGTGATTAAGATTAATCTTGCTTGTATTTGAATGACCTCTCTCCAAAAGTAGAGGGTTTTGGCGATTGCGCTTTTGTGGAGAAGGAATAAATAGCTTCGTGCGATGGCAGTGTGGGTGGAGGGACAGCAGGTATCAGTCTCCTGCAAAAAGCAAGGTAAAATATCAGGCTGAACAAAAGTAGCGGCAGAAGGCAGGGTACAGAACATGCTGACAGATATCGGTCAAGAGTCAGAACCCAAGGCTAGGACTTGAATAGGCTCAGGAGAAGCAGGCAGGAGGCCAGGCAATGAATAAAAATTAGCATGCCCCATACTGCTCTCCATATTGTTGCTTGCCTGACTACTCCCCCTTCCACCCCCTCTGCTGTATTTTCTTTAACGTACCAGTGGTCAAAGCAAATAATGATATTATGTTTGTAAGGGAGGCCCTTGAAAGCTATTCTGAGACTGGAGTCCAGAAAAACGTAATCTCTGTTTGATTCTTTGTTTAGTGGGGATTCAAATCCCAACTTAATTTAATCTTTTGATTTATCCTGCAGGTACTGCCTGATTATATTCCAGTGCCACCAGTAATAGAAATGCAGGGATTTTCGTATTTTTATTTATTTATTTTTGCTTGTAGCACTCTGAGAACAAAAAAGGCTTAGCAAAAGTCATTATTGCTATTATTCTCTATAATGCATTGTGAGTGAATAACTGCATCTCCGAGCATGTACCCCATCTCTTCATATTAATGACATCTTATCAGCGTTATACAAGTTTTTGTTCTGCACTTCAGCTAAAGCAGCACAGCATGTGTAGCTGAATAGGGCTGAAAACTTGGTCCAGTTGCTGTGAGTGGTCAAACTGCCACCATTGCTGCAAGGTGGCCAGGATTTCATTTGGAGGGATTTGGGCTGGCCAGGTGCAAGAAGGAGGATTCCTTCACAGGGTCCTGCGAGATCGGGCACAAATTACTCAAGGATGCCTTTCTGAGGCTTTTTTTTTTTCTTTTTTTTTTCTTAAAGAGTATTTAAAATGCCTCTTAACATCATTAAAATGCATGCGGACACCAAGGAAAAACAACCATCAAAATGTGCAGGTTGGAAAGGCAAAATAGCAGCAAACGTGTTGTGATTTCAATGGTCCCCTTCACTGAAGTACCTGGGCGCCTCATATGCATTCATGTGTTGAAATGAATGGGAATTCACTTGCATACCTTTAATAGCCTGGCAGCCCGTTTCTCTATGCCTAAGCTTCCTACACATAAGAGAAGGAGATGGCGTTTCTCTATCCTGGGGTCCTTGCAGAATGAGTACAGTTGAATCGGAGGATAATCAGACACCAGTTATTGTTGCTGTAAAAGTAACTAGCGGCATACCAAATACCGTGTGTGCTGTCTTGCCTTTCTGTTTCAAGGCTGCTAGTTTCCATGTGCGTTTTCTCATTTGCCTCATGCTCCCTATCTGGACCTTTAAAGTATTAAACACTTTTATTTAATTTTTCCTTTTACTTTCCCAAACAAGATACAGTTCATTCATATCCTTCAAAAAGTCACTAAAATTAAATTTTTAAAAATCATATTAAATCTTTAATATTCTCCTATGGATGATAATATGCCAAAGCAGACAAGGACAGCATGCAAATCTAGTGGCATGCCTGACAAACATAATGCATTTATATTAAATCTATTGTACAGTAAGAATTTTGAGACGGCAGTGATCAGAGGAAAGCATGCAATTGGATTAATAGATAATTTAGCCTGTAATCCAACGAAGCAGTTAAGCGTATGCTTAATTTTAAGCGTGCATAGTATTACTTGATGTCAGTTGAGGCAAAACAAGCTTAAAACTATGCACATGCTTAAGTGTGTTTTGCTGGCTTGCTGACTTAGTCAGTGATCTGAACAAATAAGGTTTTTACAGCTGGAAATACATGAAGGAGCAAAGAGTGTCCATTTTTCCTGTAATCATTAAAACAGCAATGCAGCTGGAGTTTCAAAGCACAACACTTTTATAGGGGGTTAAAAAATAGCACTCGCTAACTGCAGAGGTAAACAGCTTACAAATTATTTATTTTACCTGCATTCCTGGTTAAACTGAGTTCAAAATAATTAGATAACCCTGTAAAACCTGTGACTGGTGCTGTTAATTCCACATAAAGATTTTCTCATGCAATACCTAATAAATGGAGTTATCTTTTAACAAAGGCTTTAAGGGGATTAATGTGCTGTACAGAAGATGCACTCTGTAACTCGGTTAAGATGTTTGCTCCAGATCTGAACTAGATCTAAAAGAAGAAAGAAAACTTAGCTTCCTGAATGACCTTAGACTGTCACCCAGAGTTCTCTGTACCAGCTCTACCAGTTAACTTGCTTCTGACGCTCTACAGTATTTGTGGCCTTAATTGAGGGACATAACCAAACAAATTTATCATTGCAGCCCATAAAAACGACAGAATTCATATGGTAGCATTCTTCATTCTCTCCAATTTGTTTCCCTGAAATCCCTGCAGCAATTTATTTGCTGAATATGCGAGTTTTCCTCCTTATGAAAATTACAAATTGTTGTCAAGGTTAACGAGTTAATATTCTCATTCAATATTTATTTTGTATGGGGGGAGGGGGTAAGGAAGAAGCGCGACTGTTCTTACACTTTCTTCCACGGCAAAGTCTGGTTTCTTAATCAATATGACAAGGACACTGTCCTTTGGATAATACCCTGAATCATCGGGACTAAAAAATGAGCTTTATTAATCAACAGCCCCTGATTAATTATTATAAAGTGATGCTCATACATTTCTGTACATTTTAATAATTCCTGCAGAAGGCTAACAATGTCCCCAGTGATTTGAAGGCTTTGGGGTTTGAATTTTTCTAAGCAATGTCACAATAAATAGTCCAAGGGTACCACTGCTCACGCACTAATCCAGTCTGTTTCAATCCAGCAAATGAGTAAAACCTTCTTTTTCCTATTTCCCATCTATAATTCATCATTTGCATACAAAGTAAGAAGCAAGAATCGGCAGTCTCATCAGTTTTCAAAATATCAAGGGACAGCCAGGGTGATGTATAGCAGGCTACATTATCTAGATCATATAACCAGAATATTTCTGTAAAAACAGACCTATGTAATTTCTCGATAAGTGTGTCTGTCTAGCAGATAAATGTGATGAAGGTCATTGGTCTGGAGAACTTAGTGTAGACCTGAGTAGCCATTAGGTCTTTCTTTGCAAAGAAATATCCCATCCCAAATCATCTAACAAGCATCATCTTCAAAGAGCAATTTCAAGTACTAAAGATACCTATATTTAAGGCTCTCATAGCCATCAAAGAATATAGCCTGTGTGTTTGCTTGCTACCAGTGAGATGAAAAATATGCCACCTGTTTCTTATGCTTTCAATGCACTTTTGAAGACATAACCTTGCTGAAAGGAACAGATGCATTCGCCTGGTTACAAAATGATCCAGCCCCAAATGATATGTAAGAAGGTGACCACAGCTGGTAAACGTTTGTATTTCAGTTCTAAAGGGCAATGTGTTTCTGAACTACAGTGCAAGTGCTCAGATGGATGTATTGCAGATTTGAAGACAAATTAGTGTTAATTTAATGAAATAATAGGAGTATTAGAAGGGCCAGGCATAAAGCATTATCCAGCACCAGTTCTGATCCCTTCATTCTTTATACCAGGCATCTTACAGTCTGGCTTTTCCCTCCTGTAAAATATTTGCCCAGCTCACGAGGATGCTCTTAAAGCAGTGTGGTTGTGATAAATGATATCAGACTTTCAAAGGCACTAGCCTCTTGTGTTTGTGCTTTTAAAATAACGTGTTTGCATTGGAAAAATTCAGTGGCCTTTTCACAGCCTTCCTGCAATGGATCTTTTGATTACTCATCGGAGTGCTCATCTACCCAGAGTCGAGCCCCAGGAATTTTTCACAGGGAGATGTTACAATGAACGTGCAGGTAACCCATGGGTTGTTTGGGTTTAGCTTCTTGATTTCTGTTTTAATTCCAGTATGTCAATAACGAGTTCTCTCTTCATTTTATTAATGTGAACCGCTGAAAAAAATTTCATTGCTTTAGGATGCTCTGCGACAAGCAGTACTCCTGCATTTTGCCCTCTAGAAATATGGGTTCTGATCACAGATAACTAAAATGAGATTAGGATGTTAGCTTTCTCAAGAGATAACAGCAGTCTAGGTCATAAAACTACCATATGGCAGATTTGGCAGTCTTTACAGAGGTCCATGGTTTAATTATCACAAAGACAGATTCAGTTCCCCACTTGCAAATGCCTGGGTCCTCCTGTGGCAAGGACTGGCAATGCAATTAAGGGGAAAGCTGTATTGTACTTGGCTGAAACGAGAAATGACCTTACTGTGGCCAGCGCTGTCACTTCCTAACATTTCACTCATGATTAAGTTTATCATTTCAAACAAACAACATAAAATGTCAGGTCTCCGGTCTGTTTAACATGCGGGAGGAGGGGTAGGGAGAGTAGAGAAGCATAAACCATGACTGTATTGTACCAAGCCAAACTGGAAAGCTTTTCTTTTGAAAAGAATTTCAGAAAAAGTTGACAACTCCCTCAGAAAAGAGCAGTATCTCTCAGACAGAGCTTGCCTTTCTGGTCAAGTCTTTCAGTTGCTTGCATCTAATGGTTTGGTGTTCCCTGTGTTTCCAGTCCCTTGATGTGTCTTCATTCCCAGGGTCATGTATTCTTACACCACCACCCCCCCCCCCAATTTCATACACAGCCCCTGTTGTGTTCTGTTTTCCTGTTGGAGTCCCCATGCTGTCACTTGTACTTCCCTGTGAGCACTACCTGTTATACAGTCGCCATGCGGAGGAATACCTGACTGTAAGAAAAACAGCATTTCATCTTATTTTATATGTTTTTGGGTTCATAGTGGTCTGTTTGCTCCGTACAGCGATCTGGTCAGCACAGATAAGCAGCATAAGGTTGATGCAGATGACTTCCATCAGGAGCAAGAACAGGTCAAGGGCTCAATGTGCGACTGCACTGTTGCTTTAAATTGCCGTTTCCCAACAAAGTCCTTTGATTTGCCTAGACTGTGCAGTGGTACAGCAGTAAGAGGTGTGACAATTGTCTTCATCAAATAGAGAACAATGTTAAAAAAGTGTGTCCTCATATGTATCAACACTATACTAAAAGCGAATTCATTAATGTTCCTTGTGTTAACGTAACCACACTGGCATCGCAACTATTGCAAGACTGAAGTCACAAGTTAATTTAACTTGCGCTAGCAGCTAACAAAATAATTTTGTAGTTCTTTTGTGTGCAATTGTAACAGTGAGAATGTCTTTTTGAAGCATAATCACATTGTAGGTTGGGATCTTTAAAATTTTTGAAAGGCTGACATCACTGAGGGTGAATGGTGCACATATAGCTGAATGATACGTGTGCTTCTAGTCAATAGGATAGAAGTATTTCTGAATTCAACCTATATTTAATAAGATATAAAAAATTAAAATGCAGAAAGTGATAAATGCTAAATAGTTAACTTGTAGGTGGGGATAGGGAAAGAATCTTTGAAAATCGAGTTAAAATGTCGCTCTACCAAACCTGCTGCCTATTGTACTTAGTTACATGATGTTGCATGAGCGTTTTTATGGCTATTGTTATTTTTTAACTACTTGCACTATCTGATAGTTTTGAGTTGTAATGACAACTCCATTTTCTCCATGTCTTGGCTAATTTTATGCAAACCCTTGGAGACTAAGTTCGGTTCATAGGCATGTTCATGTCCAATTAAAAAGTAATAGATCTGAAGCGTATATAACAAATCAAAAGAATGCAATACTGTCAAATCCAAGAATTAAAATCCCAGCCATACAGGCCACCGAGCTTTATGAGACTAGAAAATTATTTTTAATATGTATATCTGATTTCTGAATCTTTACAATAAACAAAGCATACTTAAATCCACCCTTGCTCTAGCCAAGGCTATATAAAAATATCAACTTTTATTAGTAAATTTTTAAGTATTCAGGAATTTCTTACAGCTGGGATTTTAACAAGTACAACAAATTGTATGAGCCACGTGATTAGATTGAGACCTAGCATCAAACAATGTGATAAGCCAGTACATTTTTTTTCCTCACCTATCCTCTCAAGTGGTATTAAGGAGATGGAGTTTTAGGGACTAGAGAAGTGAGCTCCTGAGTGTTCTTGGCTGTTCATTTTCAGGGAATAAAATATGTAACATTGATGGCCAGAAGCTCTGTGGAATTTTAATTATAAACTCTGTTCTTGGTTATTTGTATTTTTAGTGTACAAGGTTTTAAGAGATGTGTTAAGGCTAAGATGCATTAGGTGGGACATGAGGATAAAATAGAAAGATGGTCCCTATCAAAGCCAAGTTTCTGATTTTTGCTTTTTCTTTCTCCAAAACACCTGTATGACCAAAGTGATAATGCAGATGCAGCTTCTACAGCTGGAAGCCTTCTCTTGGTCTTATAATGGCCTCAAATCCATATTTACCTATGAAGTCAGCAAAGGCAAAAAAAATAATAAAAAATTTAGTACATAGAGAGATAACATTACTGCTTTTAAATAAAATCTATGAAAAGTAAGGGCATGATATCAGCATAAAAATAAATCAAGCTAAATGTAAATCTGTGGGCAATAAAAACTAAAACTATTGGAAAGTAATGGTATGGTTTATTGTAGACATGACATGGAGAACTGCATGGAGATACGCAAACAGCATGCACCCAGCTTCTGAATGAGAGAGTTATAGATGGAGCAGGGAAAAATTGTTCCGTGTTCAGGGGTAGAGTAGATAACCCACTGAATTCTCCTGTTGATAATCCAGGATTTTCTGGTAAACACAAGGGTGTCCTGTCTTCCGTCTCATAAGTCATGAATTGTTGAGTGTGGCTCCTAAGTTTATCTCAGTGGTGAGGCATGAAAGTGCCTTATTGCATAAATAAGATCAAGGAAATAATGAAAACTGTTCTTCCTAACAGCTGTATGAGACTCACCAGGTATGGTCATTGTAAAGTACTTATGCTTTAAACTTTACTCACAGTATTTCCACTGAATGCAATTTTTTATTACTTGCCCATTAAACTACAAGCTGAAGTAAGCCACAGCCCTAGTCCCAGCAACTTGGTTTGACTCTGGAAGCCTGAAAAGTTCACAGTTTTCTTCATGCTGCCCTCTGCGTATTCTTGATCGGACACTTTTTCCCCTCATTAGAGTTGCTAATTGGCTACAGCCTCTGTCTCTCACCTTTTAACAATCCAGTTGTTTTGGATGTTGGTGTACATGGTACTGTACTACAAGCACATTGGTCAAAAGAATGCAAACTTCCTAGAAGAGCTATTAATTGGGGTAGAAGGAGGCGGGGGCAGGGGAAGAAAAGACTCACACTTAGCTTGGAAAGGTTTTCAATTCTTATGTGTCAGAATATCCTAATTCAAATCCAAATGGGAATCCACCGTTCTAGGGGATTCACACAGCTCCAGGTAAACAACTAATGAGCAGCCTGCCAGTTTCATTTTTATCAAGAGCCCTCAGAGATTCAACTGTGCCATTTCATAAAATATGCAGATGATAGTGGAGGGAGAATAGCAAAGGCTTTGAAAATGATTCACACAACCTAAAAATGATGTTGAAAAGGGAGGAATTAAATATTCACAAAGTGAGAGAAATTAAGGCATATTAACTGTTAGAATGTGGAAATGAAGTGACTAACATGCATAGAGCTGATGAGAACTAGATGATTACAGATCTGTCAAAAGTTTCTAATTCTGACACAGTGTGATGTCGAGGTGCTAGTTGGCTGGTAAGGGCAAAAAATTAGGTATGGGACAAGTAATGCAAACCTGACAGATCAGAGTCAAAGGCGGTAAGACACCGCAGTGATTAACATTAGGCTCAGTCCTGTATCAAGGGTGAACTTTAAGCTTGCAAAATGAATACTAATTACGGTTACAAACAGAACACAAGGGGCTCAATTCATCAGCTATAGAAGGGACGGTGTAATGAGTTAGTTGGGGGAAAAAAGTCACCTAGGGCCAAATTTGTCTCACTACTGAGTTCTGACTTACACTAGGGATAAATTTGACCCTTGGGAGATGAGAGTTGGAAGTTTCACTCTTCTGTAATTAATCAGGGGTGTTTCTCGTGTTGCAATTTTGATAGAGTAGAGAAAAGGTTGGTGGCAGATGCATTCATGCAGAGCTGGTAGAAAAGAATAAAGAATAAAGTGAGTGTCCACACTGGATGAAGTTATTCGTGTTGTTCTAACATGGCAAAGACGCAGTTCAACCTTTCTCAAGGGCAAAGCCAGATACCCACATCTGTAAGCAGTACTGGAGCAATGGGCTCCCAGAGGGCCACAGAACTGTGTGTTTCTTCTGAAAATCAGTGACTAAAAGCACTGTTTGTGACCCAAGATGCAGAGCTCTGACTCTGGAGACAGGTGTCTCTTCAGCATGGTGCCAGCAGCACCATCTCCCATCAAGGGTGCTTGGAAAGTGTTTGGACCCATTTATGGCTTACCGAGTAATGCTGGATTGTCACATTGATATGGGAATGGATTGGCTCCCAGTGAGGAGTTGTGTGTTGATGGCCTTTACTAAGGTTGCTCAACAGAGAAACAACTGGTAAGTTGTTCATTCATTGCCATATAGTTTTTAATCCCTCTCTGGGCCTTGCGTGCATGAGTGCTCTGTAATAGTATATAGTGAAACCGATGCTCAAACCTGTGCGGAGATCTCTTATGGCTAATTAATATTTTCCCTTTTTTCACTGGAAAAAAAATCCATGCAATTTGTATCAGTCTGAGCTGCAGACAATAATGTACATACAGTTCATATGTGTATAGTTGTCTGCTTGCACACACAATGTTTAAGCAGCCCTTTCAGGGTAAGGGATTTGGAAATTCAGCCAAAGTTACACCCTGGAGTCTCCTGTGAATAACCCCATCTTACACTGTAAGTTCAGCTTGATACAGAGTGTGAATTAGTGTCATGTACAGCACTGAGTATACTGAGAATACTTAACAAATAAATATTATTTTGATTACAACTGTATCAATAGCATGCTCGATATCTTCCAGAGACAAAAAGAACTTGAGATATTAAGAAAAAAAAAAAGTGGTAGTTGTGCATGCCAAATAGATGTGGTACTGTGTGTGTGTTTTGCATACCTAATTTCTTGGAGAGCCTGTCCTATGTTCATAATCAAGAGACAAGCATAAACTCAAAGGTCACAAAAAGACTGAGCTTGGTAAGGTAGATGTTCTGAATATATTAGGTATGTAAAGCAATATTGTGGCCCATCCAAACTAGAATTAGTGGTAATTATTATATAATATGTAATGATGGGATTTAAATGGCTAACACATTTTCTCTGCTGAGATCATTTAGACATGATTCATATAAATGATTAAATTAATAGATCTTCCTCTTTTAAGACTGCTAGGCAGCTTAAACTAAATTTCTCAACAGAGACTGATCCCAGTGAAATAATATTAATAGAAAATCGAAGAAGAATTTCTGAGAAGTGGGTAAATACATGCTGGAGTTTGAGGAAATTTCTATAGACATCTTTGCCGACAAAAATACTTTAGAGATTTAAATATTCTCTAGAAATAACCCATCAAGGACTTTGGAAGGTGAAAGAATAACAAAACTAACTTTCCCTGAAAGAATAGAATGGTGAAATGTACTGGAAGACAGGGACTTAAAGGATCACTGTCTACTTAGTTTAGGCTTAAACATTAGGCTTTTCATAACACTAAATGGTTTTACAAAACCTAATGTGAATAGAAATGTTTTTCTTTTTCCTTCTTTTGAATCAAATCTCAGTAAGATAGCTCCCCTCACCCCCACACAGTCAGGAGAATCCTCTGCAGTCTTGTAAAGTCACATGCAGGAGCATCGTGCTAATTAGTGAGAACAGGGACAGAAAAATGACTACGGATGGGATCTTTGAAAAAGCCTGAGGGAGCTGATTGCCCAAAACCTGGCAAATTCAATGGGAGTTAAGCATTCAAATCTGACAGACATCTGAAAATTTTAGGTTGAAACTGCAAGTGAAAACATCCAACGTGAAAGCCAGTCCCATGTGCTTGTGAGGAGTTTTGCCAGCTCAGTGCCTCTTCATCCCCTTCCAGCTTGAGCCTGATTTGCAGCTCCTTCTACCCGAGGTTGTGAGGCAGTGCCTTTGCTCTCCAGGCTTTTTATGGGGTTTTGCGTTCTTCAGCTCAGGCCCTGGTCTCACCAGAGCCCCCGATATAGAGGTGATACACAGGAATGAGAATTTTGTGGAGATGGATTGGTTTACTTGCTGCATAGCGCATCACCAGAGGAAAATAAGTGCGGTGAGGACCACCTCTAGCCATCAGATCACCCTCTTGCAGGTAGTCATTGTCCTATCCAGCATATGTAGCAGAAGGAGGGTAAGATGAGACCTCCCAGTTTCAAAGCTAGCCCCAGGCGTTCTCAGCATCTGCTCACTTTATCCTAGTCACAACTAATAATCAGGGACAGAGCTGTAGCTGTTTGCTGTATATCAACCATTCTGCTGGGAAAGGCCTGTCATCTTTTAGCTCTCTTTTGCTCAGATTGAGAAATTGATAGGTCACCAGTGCCTTAGAGTACCACAAGGAAGGTATCATATTTATTTTAGCTACAGCTTTGCATCAGTGCTTTCACACTGTGAAGAATTTCATAAAGCATATTTTGTCTTCATTTTTTTATATTGCTTGGAAAAGAACATATGGTAATCTGTATAGTTCTGTCCCAGAGGGTTACCCAAGTGCTGTATACCAAGTGGTCTTTCTATTTTTATTGTTAAATTCATGTTCGTTTCTTATCCTAAATATTCCCTTTTTCTGCTTAGGAGGTTAAAAATACCTGGAGCTGCAAGTCTGGCCTATTTACTACAGAATTCATGAGTCATGCACTGTACTGAAGTCTTGAAATATCACAGAGGTATTATTCACAGAGAGCTCAGCAAAAGAATGGCAAAATCTGTCCTTCAGGACTTCAGATTCAAAAGCCAAATGCTTTAGGTTAACTGGTCATCAAGTTTTCTCTTTCAGAAAAGATGCATAAGGAAATTGCCATAAGCCTCTGATTAGTAAAACAACCTTTATCTTGCTCACAATAGGAGAGTGAGTCCTTCCTAAGGAAATGGTATGCGAATGTTGTTAGTATCAGAAAGCCCAGCTCGCTTTCCAGTTTTGGTGCTATATTTATATAAAGAAGTGATTGTTTCTCCAGATCCCAATTTCTCTTGCTGCTTTTCTCCAGCCTTGGGTGACATAAAATCCTGACGGAATGTCTCAAATATCCTTAATGTCGCCAGTCTTTCAGATGAAATCTCAATGTGGAAGGCGGCAATGGGATATGCAGACCTTGACTTAACGACGTAGCGGTTGTTGATGGTTCAGCCCATGAATCTGCACTGGAATATGATCAAATGCAGTTTGCCATTGCAGGAGTAAGACAAGTTCTCTGTAAACTGGCCTCTCAACTGCGGGGTTGCAGATGAATCAATTTAGATTCACTTTATCCTGCTGCTGAGACTCTCAGTATGATAGATTAAGCTCTGTTTCGTATCATATTATCCTTTATTTATCTTTGTAGTTAAAACAGCCTATTGAGATTCTTGAAAATCATTGGCTGTCATTGCATGTCACTGTAAAGCAGAGCATGGAGAAACTTTGTAAAGTATTTTAACTGAACGTCAAATAGTCCAGAAGTACTCCAATATATTCTGTGAAAAACGACGAGTAAGTTCTAACTCTTGAAACAAGATAGTTCAGCAGCTCCTAAAAACACCAACCAGACAAGTGGATACTCTGAGATTTAACAACTCCATTGATTGTGACCCCATGTTTCAGAAGACTTTCTAGCCTTTCTCCCTATTTGGTCACCCCCTAACGTTTTTGCCATGGGAAAAAATAATTTAAAACTGAGAATATCTGCTGTCAGGGAGATAATATGAGGTTTCTTTGAATAGCTACACTCTGGGTGTAGCTAGTTGAGCTGCCTGAAAAATAATTCTATGTGCATGTGGTAAAACATAACTTTTTCTGGAGGGGAAAAATTGTGACATACAATTTTTTCATAATATTAGCTGGATAAAATGTTTCTTTTTTTTTTTTTTTTTTAAGTACAAACTTTGGCAACTTGTACAGCTCTCTTTACTAAGGTTTAGTTTAAGATTAAAGAGTTCTACAGATGGAATGCTTGCTTGAGGGGTGGCTCTCAGTTTTGTAGAGGATTTTCCATAGCTCTTTGTTAAATGACCTGGAATTCACAGTTCCTGATGGATGGGGGGCACAGCAGACAGGGTAAGCAGACTGGTTTCTATTCCTGGTTTTGCTACCTACTTGCTGACCTGGGGTGATTCATATAAGTTCCCTGTGTCCTTTTATCCTCATCTGTAAAATGAGGATATTGACATTTACATTTCTTTATAAAGTGCTTTTAGATCTACGGATGAAAAGTGCTAAGTAAACCAAAACTCTCAATTAAATTAATTAGAGAGAAGGAACTAGGTCAGTGTTATAGCAAGGTTCATTTATACATCTCTTAATTTCTTTCGTCTCATGTCTCGAACCCTATTTATAGTTGGAATTGCTACTGTATCCTTTTACCTGTAGAAGTAGCCTCTCTGGGAGAGATACAAAGCATACTTACGGGCTAGAAAGGAAGAAGCTTATACCGTTTCCCATGCGGTCCAAGTCCCCCATAGGAGTTGGACTAAGGGCGCCCGGTCCTGTGTGTTTGTGGTACAAAGCTCTCATACAGGTATGTCGTCCTTACAAATATAAAAAAAATCCGGGGAAATACCCCTGGCATTGTAGCAGATTATACACTCAGAAAATAAATTATAAATCTCATACATTGATAGTCGAATGTTTGAGCTTTGCTGGTTGAGAAGGAAATTGTGAATGTTAGCCTCGGTGATCTTTCAAGGTCATAATTAGGTGGGTACATGCAAATCCACCTCCTACCTCAGTTTGCCTGCAGAACGAACTGTGTGGCATCTGCAAAAAACGTCCATATTTTAAGCTTGTTCCTGGTCTGTATGGTTTCTCTTGTAATTCTCAACTGAAGGCCACCCTTTGTGTTCATGTGTTCTTGCAGGGAAATACATATTGAAAACAATCCTGTGATTTTCATCTTGTCAGTGGTTATTTTAATCACCTGAAGGTGGTTGTGTTCTTCTCAGAGATATTTTTTTAAAATGATTCTTGAATGTCTAGCTATATAATAGTAAGAAAATAGATTATGCATAGAAGCTGGTTTTGTTTTGAAAATTTTGAGAACAGATGCAATCCGGGAGCTGTGATCCCTGCACAGCTCAGAGATCAGAAATAATAAGAAGCCTCTGAATTATCTCTCTTCTGTCCACAAAGCTGGAACTTAATCTGCCAGACTGCCTATAGCTGGAACTCAGTAGAATACACCACCAAATATCAGATATGTGCTTGGCTCACACTGTGTGCAAAGGGGAGTTAGCATTCAGAGAACAAAGAAAGTAGGGCAGGCACCCTTAAACCATAGTTGGGCAGGTGTTTGTGAAAGTTTCTCAATACAGTAAAACTTAGGCTATAAATTTCGCTGCATGGGGAAGAAAAGAAAGGTCTTTGCAGTTTGCCCAGTATTCTCCTTGTCATTTACAGTTTTCCATGTGAATGGGATTAGTGTAGAGAGGTACACCTATCTTAGGTGTTTGGCATTTTGGTTAAGTAATGCCAAAATGTAGGGTAATGCCCTGGAAAAGATGATTAGTGCTGAACTGACTATTTTTGACTGCTTTGAGTCCTCCAGAAATCTTAAGACAAATAGGAACAGCCTGGAATATAGCTGTCTTACTTGTGTGTAAGTTTTGATTGACAGAAAGTAATTATACTTAATGTTCACACAATTTTTAATAATGTGTTTGTATATAATCTCAGGTGTTTTAGCAACACTGACTTCCAGCTGTGCTGGCAGGGGTGGAAGTGGGTTGTAAGAAAAACGGTGATCAAATACAGGGGCATGAGCATGAAGTATGGGTCAAAGACTATAGACCTAGTGAGACAACAGTCTTTGTCTTTCTAAAGAGAGTTACACCTGGAAGAAGAAAAGGTAAGTGCAGAAGAAAGTGGTTTGTGGCAATAACGTAGAATTACAATGAATTGTTTTAATAAGTAACTGAAAGCTGACCTGTTGGTCACACAAGTCACTATATGGTTTCCTCTAAATGTCCTCTGTATTGTCCATCTGCCTTACAAACAGGTCAGCTGGATAGTGGGAAAGCTAAATTAGGGAAGGCTGTCCCAAGAGAAGACTTTTAGGTTAATAAGCTAAGATGAACCAGTAAAAAAATGAGGAAAAGAAGATCTGAGAGGAAAACGAGTATGAGAAACACAACTCCTACATGATATGTCAGAAACTCTTATGTTACAATATTGTTTTTGTAACTCATCTGGATTATGAGTTGCAGTATAAGTCACTGACAGCATAAATCTAGTGTAATTCCTCTCACTATATAGGAACCAATCTGAATTCAGGCTGAGGGAAACTGGCTTCACATTATTTGTACAATTTCAGATATTCCAGACTAAGGGGGATACCTCCAGAAAGGCCCTCAGAATGTCATTCTCCAAGCAGGGGAATTCCTACTTAGAGGTGACAATCCTGCTTGAAAGGCGAGACAAGCTGAATAAAAGCCAGACCAATTCAGCCTCTGTCCAATTCTCCATAAAGCAGCATTCAACAACTTCATCTGCTGAATTAAACTCCAGACACTCCCCTTCCAACTCACGGGAAATATTTTTCCCTTGTATTTGAAGCTACCTTTGTCCTTCTTGAACTCTCCCTCATGTCTGCACCATTGCTGCAGCATCACCTGCTTCAGGCGGACTCACTGCTAGTATTTCTTGCCTTTGGAAACACCTGCAAATCTCACCATGTATCATCTCAGTTGATGTAATAGAATTATTTTTTTAATTATTATTATCATTCCTATTTTTATGCCCTTCATGTCCAGTTACACAAACTTTTCTAGCAAATTTGATGCAAGTTAGTTTGAACAAATAAATGCTGTAGACTTGCTTTCAGTCCCATGTGCTAGCTTAAACTAGTAATGGAGCCAGGTGGTGATTTCACATTAAACCAGTGGAAGGACAGCAAAGTTGATTTCCCCAACGAGGTAGGAATATGACATTTAATTTCTTTTCCCTTGTCAAGGGGGCTAAGGACAGACACTGTGGTGGGGGTATTTCTTTAAAGAAAAAAACCTCAAACCTTTGTCATCTCAATTTATGCTGTACTGCCAAACACTGCTGTAATTAAGAATTTTTTCATCAAGGAAAATTTTTGGAGTAAGGCTTTACTTTGCTATATAAAACCTTCCCAAAATATCCTGAAGAGGACTTTTTCCAAAGTGGGTTGCTGTGCCACTAGCCTATCAAATGTGGTCTGTTTCTATATTAAATCTAACGTCACAGAAGTATTTTAAAAATCAGGGTTGCTCCTTTTCTTAGATATATGAATAAAAAGCGTGAATGCTAAGGAGCTGGGTGACAATGCTAGATTAATAAATGGCTTTTCAAATCTTAAGTTGAAAGGTCAGTGCCTTCCACCTTCTGTTAAAAAAAAAAAATGGGATCCCAATTTTTTGCTTCTCTAAAAGATCATAATTTTAATCCATTTTTCACCTGAATTTTCAGAATTGCTATCTTTTTGGAACCATTGTGCTGAGAACAGACAATTCATGAATTAGTTTGAAATGCACTGTCCTGCATCTTATAAAACTGTGTGGATTAGAAGTTAATTTTAAGGAGAAGAAAGCGTTCATGGGAAGTAGGACAAAGAACTGATTGACACCGGAGGAAATAATACTGACTTGGATTGTAAGAAAAGCTTTTTGGTGGAGAGAAAAAAGAGGTGGCAGACACTGGGGCAGCAAGACCAGGCCACTTACAAAAGCTGTAGTTGCTTAAAATGTTAAAAGCAGAACTTGTGTGCTGGTGCCTGGAAGCCTGGTCAGATGTAGAATGAGGTGGTGAGAAATGTGAACGCTAACTATTGCTGAATAGTAACACATCCCTCATCTCCATAGGGAATGCTGCCATAACACAGAAGTTCAGGTCTTGTGCTGTAGCCAGCTTTTAAAAATGTTGAACTTTTCTTGACAACCAGTCTGGCATTCAGAAGTCAACGGCTTTTGCTCCAATACAGACTTAGTGATTGCAGCTGAATTCTTACCGAATTTTGGTATCTTTTTCAGGCACCCTGTTCTGTCGTAACAAGCTGCACAGCTCTGGCTTGGCCAATTGAAGGGAAAAAACATCATGTTAGATAATCACCTGGGGATACTGCTCTAGAATCAGAAATAAGAGGTGCTGTCAGAGGAGGAGTCGGTGCCCGCTGTCTGGAGCGCACTGTGCTGTAGTCAGTGTTGTGGATCCTTCACTGCCTTACGTACAAAACTCATGCATCTTATTTGGTGGCAGTGATTCTCGTTGATGTTGTTTGACTCTTGTTTTAATAGAGGCTTCTCAGAGCTGATCTTGTACTTTCCAGGTCAGAAACTTCCTCCTTTCTTTTTGTTGTACAAATCACTCTGGAACTGTTGGTGCTATCATCGCTGAACATTTATTGTATCCATCTTAACTGGCAGACATAATCCATCTCAAATAAAAACTTTAAATGTTTAATTTTGTCTAGAAAAATTCTCATGTTGTTCTGTCAACGTAACATATGCTGAGATTTTCTTTAAAAAGAGCCACGCTACTTAGATTTCTGTTACATTTCTGCAGTAAAACACAAATACCAGAATTTCCTTTAAAATTGATCTGTTACAAGGATTTCTGCTTGGAAAATGGAGTATTAATTACCTCTCGACTCTCAGAAGGGGCATGAATCTTTTAAATACCCTCTATAGAAATTCACATACCTTCTAATGCCCTTGGTAGGATTCTCACTTGATCTGGTTTCCAGCACCATCAAGAGAATCGTTTTGCCTTTCAGTGCGATACGCTGAGCTTTAACTGGGCATCGGAGGCCTGTCATATGTTCATCGGAGTAGATGCAACAATTTCTAACCAAAAGTATTAGCAATACTGTAGTAACTAATACCGCAGAAGTATTTCACAGCTGGTAGAAGCTTTGAGGACGGTAGTAAGTGAAGTGACGGGAGACATGGGGGCTGAGCAAGGAAGACGGAGGAGTGCACGAAATGTTCCTCACCAGCGTTAGACTCCTAAGGGCCTTCAACCTATTTAAAAAGGATCATCATTCATCAGCACCATCATCATTATCTGCTCGATCGGGAGGAGGAGGGGAGGGATAATCAGCAAGAGATGATCAGCGTCTTATCACCGAGCTCCTTCATTTCAGTGCTTAAACTGCAGGATTCTTTCTGGAGAGATAATTCATATTTTATCATTAAAACTGCTGATCATAACCTCGTTAATATATGGATATTGCTAACACACACAAAAAAGCTAACATGATAAAATGTAACGCTTCTATTAAATTACTTAAACTAGTTTACCTTGCCTCGACATTATTCCCCTCCCCGCCGCTCCTCTGCCATCACAGACACTGCTTGTACATGGCGCACAAAATCTATAAACTCTTTCCAGGAATACAAAAGCATTCTCTATGATGTTGATAAGAAACAGGACAGTCACTCTCCCCTGACATATTTGTTCTTTAAAAACAAATCAATGGTGCAGGGATTTGGCACCTGAATGCAGAACAACGGCTTGATGAGGCAAAGATTGTCTTCATTAAGGACATTAATATTCATAGAGAGTAGAAAATCTGACACAAGAGAGGACTCACTAACCTTTTCTCATATTAGATTTTTACTTCTTAACACAATTACAGTCCGGCAATGACTTAATTAATGCTGCTTTTTGTCAGACTGCTTTAAAGAGCTGTCAATTTGGTCCTGCAGAGGCTGTCAGTGAAAGAGAAAGACAGTCATCTAGGCTAAAAAGACACAGGAAGAAATTCAAACACTTAATAACATTCAAAGTGCTATGCAAAGTCACATATCAACCTGTATTAGGGAGAGTTTTTGTCTTTCCTCTCTTCCTTCTTATGCTAATGTTTTCCAGGTAAAATTGGGGCTGCCGCCACCTCTAATTCTGAAGTACACGGCAGAAAATGAAGAAGAGGTCATCAAATCTAATGTATCTTAGTTTCAGAACATTAGGGATATCTAAACCCTCTGTGGAGAGCAGAGGGGCTAAGAGCTACTCTAGGAATCCTTATTAAATGCCTGCCAATAAAGGTCGGTCTCTGGCGCAAAAAGGCTTGCACAGTCGCATCTCCTAGCTCTCCTTCAACCTCTAGAAGCCAGGAAAGTATTTCGTACTTTTCGTTTAAATAAAACATCATGGAAATCATCCTGTAGGGCTGGAGGAATCTCAAAAGACTAGTGGATTTTTAAGGTTATGAAGTTTGGTTCAAGCCAGCTTCACAACTCTATTAAGCAGCAACTAGTTACTGTGGCTCAGCAGGTGAGTGGTAACTCATGAAGTTAGGGTAACTCACCTCCTTGCAGTCATTTGGCCTGATTTCATATAGCTGCCATGGGGAAATATTTAATGCTTTTTTTGACCTACGTAGAAAATTACCGTGTGGTACTGGAACCAGCACTGTGTCCAGCAGCTGTTTGTGAGCTCTGCTTAGCCCAGCAGCAGTTCGTGATCTGCTTTTTGCAACTGTTTAAAATATTTTAAAAAAATACCGTTCATTTGCTTATGTTACACACCTGGGTTGCATTGTGATGCCCAGATAGTATGCCAAATCCAGCTTGACATCTCATGTGCCATTTAATTCTGTGGGTTTTGTTGACAACTTTGAATTTATTTTAATAAGTGCTTTAAGCGCATACTGTAAGTAGAATAAGAATGTTCTTTGTGCCAGAACAAACAATTAAAAAAAAAGTTAAAGCACACAATAAGTTTGTATGTGTTATATTCTAGACGAATAATTATATATTTCTAGTAGAAATACCTGATTTAATCAGCACAGTTTGATCTCTGTCTGAAGAATTCTAGTACTGAGGACCATAGAAGTGATGTATTAAAAGACAATGCAGAAAGTTTGGAGATGTTTTTAACATGGAATTTTAAATGCTAGGTGCTACTTTCTGTGGTGGGTAATGCCTTTTAAAATGTTCTAGATGAGCACTGTTATCTAAACCTCCACAGTGATGGGCATATTCTTTCTGAATGTTTCCAGCATTTCCTTCAGAGGTGAAAATGAAAGTAGTCAAGTAAATAGCTGCGAAAACTTTTATTGCTTATTACCTTATTTAAAAGACATGTCTATTATTCTTGATAAACGTGTTGTAAATTGCATTGTAATTCAAGTGGGAACTAAAGCATCTATGTAAACGAATGCTGTATTTAAGGGACTTGTTGGGTTATGGAGCTTGTGCAGAACTTGCCATGCTATAGGCCTCTAAAAATACAGCTTCAAAAAAAAGTTGAGGTTGGCAGTCTGTCATTATCATTCAACTAGAAGCACAGTTATGAAACTTCCTCAAATATTCATTTTTTAAATTTGAATTTCATTTGTGCAAAACTTTTCTGATTAGTTCAGCTTTTAATTTAATAATGTAATGTGGGAAGGGAGAGGCAAGCTCCTGTGAAGACATAAATATAATTAAACTTTTAAACTATTTACCTTAGAATCTACTTGCAATAAGGCTCAGGCTTTTCTCTGAAAATCTAGTGTGAAGAGGCCTGGTATTAGCTTGGAGAACACAGGCAATTGCTCTAAAATTATGTTATTGTGAATATCTTTTTGTCTGTGTGTATGGAGGGGACTAAGCTTTATGTATATGGGCCACACCTACAAGAAATCTTGTCTCTATTCCAAAAAATATTAAGAGAACCTGACAATTAGGTATCATTAGTACACGTTTTCCCCCCTCGGAAATGTTACTTGCTTTGCAGAACTGAGTCCTAGAAGATTTGGACTGAACTGAGTTATGCGGTCTTAATATGATTGAAGAATTGTTGACAAGTGCAGAATTACAGATTTGAATCCATTAGTTACAAGGGTCCACAAACATTTGAAAAATGTCCCTCACACTTTTTCCATTGGTCTATCAAAAAAAGAATCCTAAAAAAACCCCAAAATTTTTGAAATCCTGTAATTACAGTGTAAAGAGACTGAATTAAATTTTCTTGCTTTAAAGATAAGGAAGCTTTTTTATTTCGTCTTGGAAACAGTTTTGGTCTATGCTTCTACACTTAGAGCTGTATATTTTTGGCAACTGGAAAAGTACAGTATTTTGTAATAAACAGAAATGTCTACTTAAATTCAAAAGGAAAGCCATTAAATTAATTTCATATTAAAAGAAGAGTTTAAATCAACAGGCCTTTTAGTGAACGTTACTGATGGGGTGGCAAAATGTTGCAAAAGTAGAATAGTTCCCATATAAAGGTTCTCATCTGATGTAATTCAGTGTAATTTCACTGTGGCATCTGAATTCATATTCAGACTTGGAATGTTTTACCTACTTGCATCATGCATTTACCATGTTCTGAAGCTGGCTATTCCAAAAATATCCTATATGCGATAAATATGGTAAGGATGTTTTCGTTGTGATTAGTCTCATGCTGTAACTGGGACCCAGTGTACATTAGTATGGGGAAAGGTGATAAATTTCAAGAGAGAGTTAGTATTTGTGAACTAACCCCAGAAGTAGGGGTTTTATTGCGTCATGGACAGATTATAATTTCCTCTTGTAAATGCAGTATCACTATTCCAAAAATTTTTAAAACAAAAAAAAAAAAAAGAGAGTAAGAGTGTTAGTTTAGTTTCAGTTTAGAAAAATAAAATCCATATGGTTTCAGGTAGTATAGCAGATTACTGTTACAGTGAGAATTAGCTGAAGGTGGGGGGGGAAGAAATCTTGTTGATTTTTTTGATTCTCTTTCCTACTTGCTCTTCTCCCCATCTTGCAGATCTTTTGTGGGTGAGCCAAATGTAATCAGGTTTGGCTCACTTGGAGGAATTAGGATGACTGAAAAGTATGCCAGATTTCAAAACAATTTCTAACAGTTTCTGTGATACTGTGTAAGCAACTGAAAATTGACATGTTGTGTTGTGCCCAAGTCAGCCAACTGCTGTCACTGAATAATTAGATTCTCTAGAAGAAGGGAAAGTTTTTTTTCTGAACAAAATTATTAGGAAATAATGTAGTAGCTGTCTTATTTAGGGATTAGGCTCAAATCCTTCTGCTCTTACAAGCAAATTCTTAAAAATAGTTTGAATCTGGGCCCCAAAAGTATCTTTCATGTATTTTTATATATAAAAGTATAAATAAGTTGTTTGGGCATTTTTCTTCCAATGTCTATGTCATTTGCACATGGAGAAGTCATTGTTGCAGATGGCTAATATTGTTTTTCTAATATAGATTAATTATTCTCTCTAATTACTTTTATTTCATATGGCACATCAGTTCTACGAATTGAATTCTAATATCAGTCATAGGTCATGATCTTATTATAGCTTGATCTGTCATAGAGTTACAACATTCGTAAGCACAGATATAGTGCCTGATTCCCCAGGAACTTCTGCCTCTGCAAACTGACTATGAACTGGGGGAAGAACCATTCTGCTTTGTTAGCCTTTATGTCCCTTTCCACTCTTCTGGTAGTGATTGCACCTTCGATCGTGACAAATCATGCTTAGTGAAATAATAAGGTAGTGCCATAGTCAGAAAAGTCAGGTGAAGAATCCTGATCCGGTAGAACCATACACAGTGGATGTGCTCACTTCATGCCGATGTGAATAATGTGGAAACGCTAATCTTGTCTGGAGGGGAAGATCTGGAAGACTGCATGGGCAAGATCCTCAGGGGACAGTCGCAGCTTGCATTAGCTGAAGATTTGAATGGGGACTAGAGAGACTTAGCTAAATTATGATATCACAACAACTGGAATGAAATTGGAATAATTGAAAAGAAAGGGATTTTTTTTTTTTTTTTGCTTTGCTCATATTTCCTAAGCTGTTTTGTTTCCCACTTAGGTAATTCTATCAAAAAGTAGCACATCTTAAAAACTGCTATTTTTACCTTATTCCGAGCCTTATCTCATAGCACCCTTCTCATCTGTCCTTTATAACTGAATGCACTCCTTCCAATTTCTTGTTCAAGTCATCTTTTCATAATCATTCAGAGTGATTCTTAAATCTATAGAAGAGCCAGTTGCACCAATACTCCTAACGACAAAAAACCCCAGTGCAAACACTTATATGACAGCAATTAATGAAAAAAATTTTTATTCTGTGTTTTTTCTATTGGCCTAACTCTTACTAGGCACTCTTTAGACTGTAAATATTTCAGAAAAGTGATGTTAAGGATAAATATTATGTATTTTTGAAACTTCTACTAATTTTTCTCCCATTAAGTTCAGCTGCAAAATTCAGTTAATGGTACTGGAGGGGTCGGAGTGTAGGAGTCATCTTTTCTCTTTTGAAAATCCGACCCTTTTATTTCTTTAGATCCAGCTGTAAAATTCCTCATACTTTTCTGGCACTGTTACAAATGAGAGATAAATAATAAACAGTTTCTCCCAGGGCATCCAAAGCTACATATATAAATCTATATTAAATCCAAGGTTAATGATTGCTTTTCTGGTTTATTGGCTGCGGGGAGCACTTTCTGAAGGAAATGCCACCTAACTGGTGAAGTACCTTTCTTCAGAGGTTCTTAAGCAAAATGAGACATTGTTTTGACCATCTTAGTCTGCAACGTGCGACCAATGCACTGTAAAAGAGTAAACTGTATCTTTTTGTATTTGTCAATTAAGAAAAAAAAAAATCTTTTTTATTTCCCCAAAATTATTCCGTATCTATAACATCCCTAATTTGACTTGGTCTTGCAGAGAAAAGTGCTACACTTCTCATTAGTACTTTGCAGTTATCCCTTCCCTGGCTGAGGTGGAAGAAGCTTTAAATCATGTGGGAGAATGGGAAAGGGAAAAGAAAGAAAACAAGCTTTTTGAACCCTGTAATGTAAATTTGCAGACAATTATTCATTATTAACTGCCTGAAGCATCACACCTCTCTCACCTTTGCTGGAATGTCTGAACATTAGGGTAAACAACACACTGCTGTCTTATCATAATGCGGTCTGCTTCACTGCAGCAAGAACTTGTCAGAAACAGATTGTGATGTTGACTTCTCAATAGGGGAAAAAAAGGGCCTAAATTAGACTTCTATAAAAAGAATATTGCATATTTATTTCCACAATAACACCAAGGAAAAACGTTAGTCAAGAAGCAAGCAATTGGGTGAATAAATAAGCTTGTCTTTGTTCTCATCAATTAAGTTATTACATCAGTTGGAAAACCAGTGAATTATAATACAGATGTTTAATGAAACACTGCTGTGCCTATAAGTCAAACTCCTATTTTGTGGTGTGATTTTGGCTGCATAGTTTTGTGTGTGTTAAACCGTATTTATTAGCTGATACCCGTTATTATTTTGAGCAAGGTATAATTCAGTTGTCAGGCTCCAGCTCTGGGAAGGAGATTTAATCAGTGAGAGCCCGCTTTGCCGCTGAGCATAAAACAATGCGGGTTTCATGAAGCAATCACACCAGTGTGAAAAAATGGGATTAATTAGTATTGTACAAGAACAGGCAGCATGCTCATTAAAACCTTGTGAGCTGCCTCTTGATAAACTGCCACTTGATAGGGCCGCATTAATGTGACAAGGCAAAGACTTTATTTCCAAATCCTTTCTGATTATATCTCACTTTTAAGTTACCTGAGTTGACTCTCTAAGGCTTTTGGAATACAAAGATCAAAATTGCAGCAAGAGATCCCCAAGACACCTGGACAAAGGAGCCATGCTCAGATAGTAAGGCTTCAAAAGACAACTTTTTTTTTGAACTCCCATTCAAACATAAATCAATAGCTGTACAATGAGGCAGCTCCAAAGGTGGTAAATTTGCATTTACACTCAGCAGGTTGGGCTGGAACTTATTTGACGATTAGCAGCTATCTAATGAATCCCATATAATTCTGTGCCTATCTGCTTACCAAGTACTTCACGTGTTTGTCAGTATATAAAGTCTTATGAATATTCCTACAGGTTCAAGTATGCTCTGAGGGAAGGGGAGGAAAAGACAGGCACTCCCAGCTGCACAGCTGTTTCTTACAGTTTGGGTTGGCCACTGAAAAACTTATGGTCGTATTTCTTTTTTATCCTTTCTTTTAGAAATGTTCACAAACTAAAAATGTAGATTCCCACTAGTGGATTTGTTTCTACATGACAAAACATAATAGGAGCTATGCCTGAATAACAACAGTAAACGTTGGATAGGATGTATTTTTGATCTCGTGTGTTATTTTCCTTTAGGCATAATGTTTTATTCCTTCCTGAATTTGTAGTGGTTCTGATGATTTACTTGCACATAAACTTGACGCTTTTTTTTTCCTTCCCTTCTTGTGGATTAGTGGCTATAATGAAATTATATCTGAACTTCTAATAGTTAACCCAATCTATCAGCTGTTTCATGATGCATAGGTGCTCCAAGATGCTGACTTTCCATGTAGCTTTAGCTGACATTGTATGTAAGGCAATTGTAATGCAATACAGTTACCTGTCAGCATATATTTGTAGGTGTGGAAAATGCCACTCAGGGAACAGAGATCTCGTATTCCCTGAAGCTTTTCCCAACTATTTTATTTTTAAGCAAAAACACCTTGTTAAATCTCAACACCTTATTAAAGTAGAGCTATCCACCATGAAGTCTGAGTATTCGGTTCCCAATTATAGATTGTTTGCAACTGTACAGGTGTAATCCCACCCATAGCTACCAGTGAAAGGCATCAGGCTGGAGGCAAGGTACCTGAGCTGGCTAGATATGGATGAGTATGATGCTTTACAAAGTGATGTGTTGCAATATTATTAATTTAAACCCTTAGATTTCATTGTTGTGATCTGGGCTACATGATGCAATGCAAGATGACAGCCATTGAATTAATAGAAAATGGGATTCATCTCCCGAAATTTCACACAACATAGAAGCAGGAGACAGACAAAATAAAGGGAGATGGATAGACAGACTGATAATACCACTAATACTTTTAAATTTAAACTGAATGGGTGAGATAATTTTAAAACACTAATGGTATTTATCAACAGTGTGATAGCAGGGGAAAAAAAAAAATCACACTCCCTCTCTCTCTCCTTCTTTCTCTTTCTCCCTTTCGTTGATTGCTTTGTTGAGCAAGTCAGTGAATATTTTACACTTTGTTTCTTTTATTTTAGCAAATGAACTGCCTCGAGCTAATGTAGTGTAAGTGGAAATTTCAAGCACCAATGTCTACTGCATGATCCAATAATAGGAACTTTCTTTCCCTCCTAGCTCTGTAACATAGTGTAGCAGCAAACTCCCTGATGCCTCCAGGTAGTCACACGCCTGATTTATGATTATAAACTATAGCTCTGGAAGAGGTTAGCTAGGTAGTTTAAATCATTGCTTTTTCTCTAATGAACTGGGGTCAGAGAGAAAGTACTATATGCAACTGCCTTATCTGGTTGTTACTTATGCCCTACATACTACCCCTCCATGGTTTTGGTTGTGATAGTGGTTTTACATAATTTTAGTTGTTATAGCGATTTTAGTAAATCGTGTTACTGAAAACTTTGTGAAATGAGTCTTCCTGCTGTTATTTATCACCCATCTTGGTGCAAATTGGAGCCAGGTACCTATTTCAAATGTGGCATGGATAGCAACAAAATGGATAAAAAAGACAAGGTAAAAGATAGATAACACCCACAGATAGTATAAGGGGTGGTTTCTTTTGCCAGTAATGCTGTGCTGTAACGCTGAACTCTGTTCTTGTCTGATGTCTGTATCAGACCATTGTACGAGTATCTAAATAGAATGAGATAGATATGTTAAAGAGGCCTGAGGTATGCAAATATAGTGATATTCAAGATATTGTCACAGATGAACTGATTCCAGACTAATGTTATCAATCTGTCTAAGAACTCATGGAAGGATGGGATTATTGTGTAAACTCGAGGTACCATTTATGCAGATCAGTCTTGCACAAATAGGACTTACTGAGCAGATCACCATAAGTCTTACTGAACTTGACAACAGTGCTATGGTCATATTTTCACGTAAATAAACTCTTTTCAGGCAATTTTCCCCAGTGGATTCAGTATAGATGGACTTTTTCTGGCACAAGGCCCGTTAACCAATTTTTAGTTTGAAGTCCATTATTTATAACCATCTAAAAGACGCTACTATTTGACTTTCCCTTTCTGTGCCACTCACTAGCTTAATAGAGTATCAGACACTTAATGCATGTTCACACAACTCTTGTCATTCAAGTGCATCAAAGCAACTGATCATGTCCCCCTCTTCCTAAAGTAGCCCATATTTTTGAATTAGTGAGGTAAAATTTTTCCTATCAGCAACTCTTTGTATCAGCAATTCAAAACCAAGACTTTAGTAGGGGAGGTATCTCTCCAGTAGCCTTGCACCTCTGCAGAAACATTAAGCTTTGGATGTCTGTATCTAGGAGGAGAATTTTTAAGCATATGAAAGGTTATTTTAATAATCTAGTAGTATTTGCATGTGACTTTCTTCTGTTAGCTAAAGCTTTAGGCAACAGAAGTATATGGGTCTGGTTGTTGCCTGTTCTTTCACATCGGAGGTCCAAATTTGATAGAAGGTGCACATGACCATTATAGTCCCTGAATTCTTTTATACAGAATTTGTTACTTAGCTAGTTATTACCTCATCATGTACTGTTGAATGTTGCTGCCTACGTGAAATTTGATGCACTTGTCCCTTTTGAACAGCATCCTATTTTTCAGACTACTACTCCGATTTGTCATGATCATTTTGAATTCTAATCTTGTCTTCCAGCACACTCACAATTTGATGCTGTCTGCAGATGTAATAAGCATAATCTATTCCATCAATGAGGTCACTAATGAAAATACTGAATAGTACCAACCCTAGTCCCCTGTAGAACTTCACTTCTTGCAGCCTCCCATTCTGGCCATGAATCTTTGATAAATACTCTGAGTACAGTTTTGAAACTGATTTTGTATCTACCCTAGCATTGTTTTATCTGAACCACGTTTTCTTAATTTAAGTACAAGATATCTTGTAGCAATCAGAAATTTCTCTAAAAGTTAATGACATCTATTGTTTTCTGACCACAAAACCTTCTTCCTCATAGAAGAAAATTAGATTGGTTCAACAGCCAGTCTTCAAGAACAAAATGTCAAACTCTTCTGCTTGTTATCTTTATAGAATACAGATAATTTGTTTCAGAGTTTCCCCAGAAATTTAAAAGAAGGAACTCCTTTATAATCTCCAGTTAGTTCTTTTTTCCATTCCCTTGTGTTCTGTGTTTTGTCACTTCACCCGTTCTTCTATATTTCTCAAGAATAACTGTTAATACCTCTGAGCTTTAGTCCTTTAAATAAGGGAGGATGAGGTAGAAAGGACTGCAAAGCAGGCAAATGATTCAAAAATATCTAAATTGCCCCAATATTTTCCAACTTTTCCTATCAAAGACTATGGCCTTGTGGTGACACTGTCTTCGTAGTGCAACCCACCCCCAAAAAGGTAATAAATACGTTGGCCACCCTGAGGACATCTGCTTCCTCCACCTTTTTGAGTTGAAGCAAGTTGAAAAGTTAGCGCAATCCAACTTCACTTGGACTGCCTTGCACTAAATTAGTTAAAGAGTGATTTCTTTTTATGGCTTATGTCATTTGTACCTCAGTTTGTACCTTGGATTTTCTTATTATGTACCTCGGGCCTTGGCTGGAGAGTTAGAATTTCTCATTCCCTTTGGAGTGTGAGTCTTCCATGTTTTCATGAAAAGTTTTGTGCACCTCGTCTTTCTGTTTTGTTGATTCAGGGAAATTCATTCTACCAGTGACAGTTAAACACTGATCTATAACTACCACCTTTAGAAGACCCCAGAACACTTGCTCCTGGGGCTGAGTATCCATATTCACTCTCTGCTGTTTCTTTCCTTTCCCCTGAGTTTCTGGCATAAATGATGGAGACAGGTACTGGGGTTGCATGGACCTGAATTTGATTCAGAAGCACTTGTGCCGGCCTGCAGGAAAAGGGCAAATTCTGAAGAATCGCTCCTTCACCCACCTTAACTCTTATCAGGTGGTGGGCTGACACGTGGCACTGCTTCAGAATTGCAGCTGTTCCACCAGAGATTCCATTTGGTCCCTCTGTGTAGCAGTAAGAAATATTTCTCTATTGTAAATCACTTAGTACAGAGAGAATCCTCAAGTTGTTTTCATGCACAATCCTACAGGGACATGATTTTCTGTGATGGCTGCTTCAGTTATTGCATCACAAAAATTTCTCACTATGGAGCAGCAAGGTTTCGTTCATTCCATCACCACCTATAAATAAAGGTTGTGACTGGAATAGGTCATGAGAGTTACTCCTGGGGAGACCACATATCGTATTATCTGTGAAGAAAATGTGTTTTAAATTGCATTCTTCTAACTACAACTTGGTTGCTGCATAGTTCATTTGCGAGCACGCTAAATGGCATTCTTAACACCAGTGATACAGCACAGAAAATGATGGTTCAAAATGCTTATAAAATCATAGAATAATTTAGGTTGGAAAGGACTTCTGGAGGTCATCTAGTTCACTTGGGGAAGGTATCAGGCGACACTTGAGAATTGTAACATACCCGAGAGGTTAGATTAGTGGGAATCTTTTAGAGTCTGCTTAAGTGCCATAACTCTTTTGGTATGGCGTCACAATCAATAAGTTATGTAGTTTACAGTAAGAAACTTAAAGATGTTTCAGTTCACTCCGTCCTATGTGCGCTTCTGATAAAAAAAAAAAAATCTATATAGAGAAACATTCCAAACTGAAATTCCCAAACCCCAAATTGTTATTTTTCACAATCTTGTAAATATGCTTGCTTGCATGCACTAACAAACTATCATGGAAATTTTTTGATTTAGTCTTGATGTGAGCTGACTGTCTCTTATCATAATGACTGCGAAGTAAGACAGTGGAAGATTGCTGGCTACAGTGTGTGGACAAAGCAAAGGAATACATGAATTAGGTGTGCTTTCCACCTCTGGTTTGTTTTGTGGAAGTCTAGCTTTTGAGATTTTATTTCTGAGGCTGCCCAATTATCTCATCTGACTTTTGCATTGCAATCTACCTGATCACAGAAAAGACTGATCAATTCTTGAAAGGACCTTTTTCCAACTTTTCCGGGGCTATACTCTGCAAGGCTGTTCTGCGTGAGCAGGACGGGCAGAGGTATTAACGTGTGTTGAGCTCTGAGCAGCACAATCACTTTTCCCACAGGTTCTCCATGCAAGCCAAGCAGAGAAGAGCCAATGCTTGAGGGAACATGGAAAAGGGGAGGAGCACCTCTGTATGCATCCATGGTACCACAGAAGCTACTTCTGTCTGCGTGTGCAGCTGATCATTTTCTAACCCAGCTCTCAGGTAGGACATCTTGCCTTGAAATATTTGGGAAATATGTAAAAAACAATTAGAAAAAATGTAAAAGGCATACAGAAAGGTAAAACATAAGCGTGTGCATTTGTATGTGTTTCCTTGTTGCTAGTTGCAGCAATGTCTTAATGTCATTATTTTAATATGTCTGTATGCGCAAACTTGTCCTACGATATGTTTATGTTACCCTTGACTTCCAGCTGCACTACAATTCTGATTACTATTATTTTAAATTGCGTCTCTATATAATGGTCCGCCCAGAAGAAAAAAATAACACATTATGTTATATTAAGCAATCAACATTCACAGAACTTCAGCATCTTAGTTATCATTTATAGTTATCCTTATGTTTATAACATAAAATACAAATTAGCGTTCTCAAGTTACATCTTCAAGGGCCTGTCCTTTTTCTTTCTGCTAGTCTGAGAAAAACTTCAGCAGTTGTCATGAAATAATCTTTTGTGTTAACCTATTGTTTCCATCTCAAAGTGCAAAATTATTCCCTTAAGAAGTAGTCCTTATGATACTTGTTCAAAAGCTAAAGGAAACTATCCAGAATTGTAACCACTCTTGAGTTTACAAGGTAGAGAATGGAGTTGGGTCTCATTGTCATATTTTGCAGCTGTTGCTACAACATTAAGTTTAAGTAAATTTAAAAATTGAAGCCGTGGTCTGTATTTTAATATTGACAGTGCCTGCCATTTTGACTTTGCCAATCAGCCAGCGTACTTCGACAGCTACCGGAAGGATAATTCTTGCATGGTTTGGTTGCAGAATGAAGTGTGTTAGAGGGCTATTCACTCATTTCTAGAATATCAGGAATTGGACATGTCAGTACAGTATGTTGTCTTAAATGAGAACGACTCATCTGATACAGTATAGTCGATGCTTCTAGCTTTTTATGGAAAATACATTTTTAAAAAATTCATTCTGCAGGATAATGTTACCTAGCTAAGGATGCTGAAGGAACTCGGAGATTCGGATACAAACACTCAAATATCAGGCCAAGCCTGGGTTAATGTTTGTACTAACAGTCAAAATAATCACCAGGTGATTAAGGTCTTCTCTAACAACAAAATTACATTGCGGATCTCCTGGAGTCTGAAGGGGATTCACTCTGCCAATGTTTTGAATAACAAGGGGGCTGGTGATGTAATATATATTCTGGAACACTTTGTCCACATGTTATCGGAATGCCCGCAATGCAAGAGTTATGGGAAATATATCATCGTCCCTAGACTGGAGTTTATACAGAATATTACTCTGCCATAGGATCCCTTTATCTACATTCTAGATGGCCTGACAATGACTCCCCAAATGCCTGAAGCCAATTTAAAAAGGATACTAAGAGCACTCTAATAGCTGAAGTTATTACTACTAAAGTGTAAATCAATGCTGTGTACATTCCAAGGAGGAAAAGCAGGTCTGAATGAGCTTTGTCTTAATGGAAAGAGTATTTTAGACGAATTCTGCATATGTGAAGGTAGATTCTACATGTATGGCGCCATATTCCGCAGTGAGGTCTACAGACTTCCCCTTGTCTGTAGTGAAAGGTGAATTTATTTAGCTTAGAACAAACCTGTGCTGTTGCTATACTTTCTTAGTGATTCCACCTTGTTAGTTTTGCTAGACAGGCACCGAAAGGGAGTCTAAGCTGGGCTGGATATACAAGACAAATACATGAAGAGCAAAAGGAGTGACAGAAGAAGGCAGCGCTGCTCCCTCGTCTCGCCCATCCCTGGTGCTGCCCCCAGGCTGGTGGAGCGCGGGGTTCCCAACCCCATTCCCAGCCCCTGCCAGTCTTCCCCTTCCTCGTTGTTGCCAGCCCTTATCTCCTACCCCTTGGGCGCTGGTGCAGTACTATGCCATTTTTACTAGCAAATATTTCTTGATAATTTTAGCAGTGATGAATAGGTCTGTCAGGCATGTTTGGTGGATTGTACGCTAACATGCACCAAAAATACGAGTTGAGGTCACGGGCTGTGCCTAGTTCTGGGGCGTAGGTTTTCTCACCCCTGATTTATATACAGCAATTGTATGACAGCCACTTTAGTCAAAGGGGATGTAAATCTTTTAATTTCTGCTCATCTTGAGAAGATTCTGTACTCTGAATACCATGGATTTTTAGGGATTACTAGTGGGGGCCCAGTTCTGGATGTGATCCTCTATCTTTACCCATCTCCAGTTATCCAGAGATAATCAGATATTAGAGAAGGTTGGAAATTGGTCTCCTATTAATTATTAAAAAAAAAAGTGATAAAAGACTCTGATCTTGCCAGTGTCATAAGTAATGTCACTTAGTAAAGTGACTGGCACTAGCTGTAGGCTCAGATATGCCAATTATAATTAAAGCCATTATTTTCAAATACAGTTCAGTTTATTCCTGGTGAAAAGTAAAGAGAATTTTAGAGTGACAAATCTCTCTGGAAAATGCAAACTTGATGAAAAGGCTGTATTTTTAGACTACCTGTAATAATTTGGTTTCAGGTTTGAAATGAATATTACGTTAAAACGTATTCTTTAAGATGAGTGTTGACCAACCTAACATACTGTACAACATTAGAATATGGATGCGCCTGTCAGGATCATCTTGAGAAAGCAAAAGATGACTTACAAGGCAGAAGCGACATTTAGTTCTTAGATCAACAGCCTTCAAACATCTGTAGTATGGTTTTCAGAAAGGTACTGAACTATTATCCATTGCAAATCTGATGCCCACTCACGGTTTTCTAGAAAAATAACCAAATTGCCACCTATTTTTGAGAATTAAAACCAAAATAAAAAATAGAGACTGTGAAGCTGTATTCTTTATCTGTTAGCAGACCACAATTGCCTGAAAGAGAACTGTTTAAAAAAACTAAGGGTTTGGTTACTTATTTACAGCAAAATACAGATAATGGTTGTATTTTGTAAAGTTGTATATCACCCTGAGACACCAGTCACCCTTGGTGGGTTTCTTTCCTAAAATGAATGGGATTCTTGGAGATGACTGTAGGAGAATATAAACTAGCCATGAAGTAGCTCCGGCGAGCAGCAATTCATTCCTGCGAAGGCAGCTTTAAGCTTGGGACAAAAGCCACGAGAAGTGGAAGGTGTGCACCATACCAGGCAACGTCCCAAGTGCTCCGAACCCTCTGCCCCGGGGGAAGTTGCAGAGGAACAAGGGCTCTGAGCAGTTTGGGACTGCAGCTGCCCTGAAGGTGCAGCTCCTGTCATTGGCAAGCTGGAACTGAAGGTTAACTGGCAGATGATGAAACAGAAATTTTGTCACTGACCTTTGCCTGCTAATGAGTACGCCAGTCCTGCTCAAATCCAGTGGTGTAGTTAGTGTTTCTCTTATTCTGGCCGCCTTTTAGATCCATTTGCACCAGGTGATGGTGCATTTGCGCTCTCCGGCACAGTTCGGATGCCTGCCCTACTCCTGGCCACCAGAGATTACCCTGAAAACCGACTACGGTGCAATGATCTGAGGTCTGATGTTAACTTAAGGTGTAGATAAAATTCCTGCTTGCGCTGCAGGTGACCGGGATCTAGGCAAGGAAAGTTGCTGTGGCTGAATTTTTTCCATTCTCGTCTACTGCATTGGGCAGCTGTTTTGTCATTATTGGCAGTCTTAAAATCTTGGCTGTGTTTTCTGCCCTGTAATCTTGTGTTGATGTCCTTTATGTTCCCAAACCCTCTGTTTAAAAGTGTTTCCATTTGATATGATTAATAGCTCTCGTGAGTGATCTCTATTAAGGACTCAAAGCTCAATTTCAAATATTTTTGTGGCGCTTCTGGTGGGCCTTGCTGGGATAAATTAAGCCTATTTTTCCCCTGATTGCTTCGTTGGATCTCTTTGTAACTTCACCTTGTATTCCTTTCTGTTCAATACTTTTCAAAGTACTGAGAGTTTAAAGAGGTACAATAAATCCCAGATCAGTTTTTAATGACCATGGTAAGCCTGCTTGTAATATGTCAGTAAGCTGAGCCTAAAAGCCAATGGGGAATAGGCCATTTCTGCCTTAGTAATTGCCTCCACAGAAAGATTTATAATGTCATTATCTGAATCTACAAGAAATAACTCATAGAGCTGAAATACCCTAAAAAAATATTGCAATTCTCTTAAAATCTAGTCATTCATAAATGCTAAATCATAAAACTTTTTTCAAGATGTTTTATGTTAAAAATAAAACACAGTCAAAATATAAATGTACTTTTCTTAATCAGATTCTTCGTTCGGTATGTATCTGTTTTCCGTGCTGTAGTTTGGGCAGAGGAATGGTGCAGCGCACAGCCCAGCTCTAGCACTGCGCTGCTGAAAACACAAACGAGTACTGAAAAGCCACAAAGAGGAAGAGCATTCCCAGTCATTTTTCTTTATTTGTGTGTGATTCCAGGGGGGGAAGAGGGTTAGTTAGCACTGCAATAAAATTAATTTTAGCAATAAAAAACACTCCCCCCGTCTTCCACCATTTTCCCATGAAAAGCCACACTAAATGTCCTGATAAATGTACTGCAGTACTGTTTTAAGCCATTTCAGCCAGCTTCCTTTGCCCTTAGCATTCCCCAATCAGAAGATATCATTCATTTCTTTCAAAAAGCAGGAAATGTACTCTTCAATTTGTCTGGTGTTTAATAAAGTGCTAGAATTACCATAGCTACCCTCATCTTCTGATGCTTTAATACACTGTGAGATTTATACTAATTTCAACCAGACTATATTCTTCAGCATAGAAAGCCTGTACACTTAAAAGGGCACTGTCGGTGTGCTTTTTTCTTTTTTTTTTTTTTTTAATCATGAGCTCCTGTGCGCGAGGACCAGATTTCTATTTCCCCTGAAGATTTTGAATTATTTTACTTTTTTTTTTTCATATTATTGTTTGTCCTGTGTCCGTATGAGCTTGGGTTTTGCTTCTGAGTGGTTTTTGCCATAGTTTTTTAAAAATTATTTCTCGTTCATTGTTTAAATAAATATTATTCACTGACATCTCTGGAGATGTGTTGTAATGCAGTTGCTTCAACTCAGTCAAGTGATTCCTAAAATCACCGAAAGGTTTCTAGTCTGATATAGTGTAATTATTCTCTGCAGTTGAAATTAAACTTTTCGGGGCCCGATATCTGCTCTTAGACTGTAAATTATAGAGGCTAACACACTTTTTAATGTGTGGCAGTTCTGTTATTAACTTGAGTAAGTCCAGGATTTCATCCCATGTCCCATACAGTTCAGAGCACAGACATATCTATAAGTAATGAATTATTACTCATTTCTAGCGAGCATTATAAACTTTCAGGTTCTTTGCTTCAAAGAAATGAGCTCACTGAAACAGAAGTTATTTCCCAGTCAGGACACTGGTCTTCATGATGCCACCTGAATCTAAGAGATCTGTGAAAATGACATTGATACATTTATTTCCTGAGTTTAAAAATTATTTATAAGCAAACAAATGTGTGCTTCTGCCTCTGGATGTGTATATCCAATTCTTATCAATATTGGTGGGAATATTATTTTGCCAGAGATCAAAATATATTGTAATACACCTATCATCTGCGAGCTTGTACTGTATGCCTCGCAGCTTTACTTTTAGATCTTTCCCTGATTTCTGAGGCAACATGATGTGTGCTTTTCAGCACTGAGCTTTGTGAAGAAATCAACAACAACTAAATGAAACTGGAATTTTGAAGTGGTCTGTCTTAAGTTTGATGTGTTTTGGAAAGTAAAAAAAAAAAACAAAACAACAGATCTTCTATGAAAGCCTATTTTCCTGAAGAGCTGCTGCACACTAAGTACAGTCAGATTTAGAATTTGAAGTAAACTTGATTCACTGTTGATCATTAGCTTTTAAACCTAAGCCGGATTGAGATCAACGTACAGCATCTAAAATAAAAATCCCTGCGCTGAATCTAAAAGCCCGTGAAGAACTTGCAGTCGATGCAAGGTGATGGTCTGGACTGAGCTGTCTTGGGCCACATCCTTAAACTGTGGAGGAGTACAAATTTGTTTTCATCAAGATTGTTGATAATAGGATTGTAGCAGAAAGACCCTAACCCCAGTGAAAGCTGAAAGAATATTAGAATATCCTTTTGCTCCTTCTGTTAGAAACTCATCCAGTAAGAATCAGGGTGAAATAATGAATCGAGGTTCGTCAGGATTAGTCTCTGGTTATTCACTTGGTGCCATGCTTCTTCACTATTGTCTGTAGCAAATGTTTCCTGACAGGCTGACTAGGAATAATAAAAGGATAAAGGACTCCGGTGACATACTGAATGTTACAATTGTTATTCCTGTCCTCTAAATGTGGTTTACCTTTGGCAGTGTCAGAGGTGACTATTCTCGGAGCCCAGGCAAATAGAAGGACGAGCTGCTCGGGGTAAGCGTGCTCGCAGCTGCTGTGCTGGGCGCTGCTGTCCTGCAGTGTCTGCCCGTGTGAGGTCCCATTAAAGTTTAAAAGACTGTGTAAGTGTAAAGTGTGGGAGGAATTTCCAGGAATTATTGGGGGGGGAATACTTTTTATGCTCATTCTTTCTCCTGTCATGAAAATCCTTAGTCAGCTGGCAGTTTCATCCTTACTTTATATAAGGCATGTTTTTCCATGAGATCTTTATTAGCTGCTGTCAAAGTGATGATGTTTACATCTGTATATATGAACTTTCCTGGGATCTGATCTATTTGCAAGTCTGGATCCAAAACATCTCCTGAAGTTGGACTGCTGACTCAATAGAGAGAGGCAAGGGTGTAGGCATGAGCTCTCATTTTTGTCTCTTGAGGTAGCTGTGCATACTGCCTCGCATGTGAGCCTGTTCCTTCTGCAGCGAACGTGAGAATTTGGGCGTATTCATGTTGTGTTGTTACCTTAAATCAAAACTTTTCCTTCTCATAAGACATACTGTGCAATTCCTAACTAGCAACCAGAGAATAGGGTCTGCCTTATATTACAGACCATCATGCTGCTGATATTTCTTTTTACTGCTATTCCCTTTCCTATCGATGGAAGTGAGGGTTGCAAACACAAGTCCTAGATCAGAAGTCTCTGATGGTAAATACTGTATCTTGCCTTAGCAGAATGTTATTCACCAAGAAAAACGCTGTGGCTGCTCTAGGAAGTGTCCTGTTATTTTTCCATATTGCTTCAAAGAGAACGGTGAGTTCGCAGGGCCTCAGCACTTGTGATGCCTGAGGACAGTGCACATTTCAGAGCAGCTGATGAATGTTTTTGTAACATTTAAGTAAAAAAAAAAATGAAAATTACTTTTTGCCAAAAATAAAAGGTGTTGAATTTAGTAAATTGCGTCACTGTTAGTGTTGTGAGGAAATGTCTTGGTCTGTACAACTGGGGTAATTAATTATAGGTGAGAAATCTCATCGTGAGAGGTCCTTGAGAAATGGAAAAAGGGCCCAAATAACTAATAAACATACAGCCAATTCATTTCAGGTTCCCCTGAAGAGGATATTTCCAGGAGGGAGGCAACTAAGTAAAATTATGTGGTCCTTTGGAAACATTTAAGCTAAGAGGGACAGCTAGAGAGACAGACCGACCATTACAATGTGCACATACTTAAATTCCTTTGCTGTTATGGGCCCGACACAGTTAACAGAGTTTGCTGTTCTGCTTTCTTTTTCATTGTATCATCCAAATATAAACATATGCAAAATTTTTAGGTGAATAGTTTAAGGTTAAATAACCTTTGAATTATTTAGAAACCGCAACTGTGTTCTGGGTATTTTAAGGACCTTATTTCTCTCTGGCTTCTAATTTTGCATGCAACTTTCCACTCTCAAAACTGACTGCACCAACAGAACTTGAGTTTGGATAAATTACTCTGATATTGGCCCATGTGTAATGTATGCTAATGAAATATAAGTGTACAGGTCAAAAGAGAAATATTTAATGGGGGTGTTTACCAGTTGGTGATGGGAACAGAGAGCTCAGAATATACCAAGACAGAGTAGTTAGTGAATCTGTCATACACATAAATCAGCCACACTCCCTCTGCATTTCTAATTGTCTCCCTAAAAAGGTTTTAGTCAACCCCTTAAAATGATGATCACACAAATGCATTTTTATATCGCCTGTTTGCTTTTAGTTATGCAAATTTGTTCAAGAGAAACGATGTACTCAAAATGCTCTAAAATTTTTAAAACCTACAGATGTCTGTGATGTGAGAGAATGTAAAAAAAGAAAAAGTTAATGCTCTCCAGCCAGATATGGGAATGTACTGATGTGGGGTTCAAGGCTGGTTCCAGGTATAAGTAAATTAAGGCATCGGTCAGGGCAGTAAGAGGGCTTGGGGAGAATGACAGTATTATGGTCTGTCTTTATGGTATTCTTCAGGCATCCCGCTTCAACGGTAGCTTGCTATAGAAGTGAATTGTTAGATTGACTGAAGGCTGCTTTCATCTCTGCAATGTTTTTTTTTATTATTATTATTATTATTCTTCAATTCATTTCTTAAATCTGTTAATTGAAATGAACTTTCCAGTGTGCCTAGGTCACTTTTGAACAGGCACGTTAACCCTCTAAATAACTTAGGTTTAGCAATCGTGGCCAGAGCAATGATTAAACAGCTTTGGAAAATCCCGACCTTCCTTCTCTGGGTAAATGTTGTCTTTCATTGCCCAGGTATTCAGCAAGCAGCCACTGCCCCAGGGTGCTGATCCTGGTTGTGGCCTCAGACACAATAGGAACGATGGTATACTTGAAAAAGAAAAGATTGTTGTATGGTCTGTCACTGTTCAGGATGTATATCTTGCAAGAAATCTTGTTAGGCTTGAAGACTTTACATTTGGCATAAAGCTTTCCGTCAGGATCTTGTGTGTTTGACCTTCACACTTGTCTCTCTCGGCTGTCACTACATTCACAAGAATTAAACTGAGCGCAGCTGTATCTGGAGATGCAGGTAGCGGCGGACTTCAGGAGACACCTCTGCCTGCTTTCCAATTGGCACGTTCATGTCCACCAACCCAAGAGCACAGGGAGATGGATTTTGCATCAGTCTGAGCTTGCCTGTACAGACATACCTCTCTATTTGATCGCAATGTTTAGCACTGCAAGCCAAATTTAAGAGCATATCTGGAGGCTTACATTTCTGTCACTGTGCTCAGCCTGTGCTTTGGCTTGAAAAGGGCTTCGGTATACCTGGCATCTTCCACAAGTACTAAATTAACACACAAATACTGAAGAAGGATGTAAAAATCAAAACTGTGAATATGATACAGTGATTTTATAGAGTTCTGCATTGCCTTAAATCCACTGCAGAGCTCCTGATCATGTCAGTGGGCGCTATATGGCCCATCGTTTGTCAGACCATTTAAATTCAGTGGCTCTAGCACTTAGTCTTTTGGAAAACATCCTGCACGGTTTGATTTACAGCACTGTAGAGCTGATTAAAAAGTCACTCATTAAAAAGGTATCTTTTATTATAATTGCTAAATATTTTTTGGTGTGGTTAGTAGGTTTCACCTTTAAAATGATGTATGCATGCTGGCTCTTCTCCCAAGCTGTCGAATCAGAGCCACTGGCTGGTAGATTTGTACTAAAGTGGGCAGAGGCTTTGCAGTGCTTTGCATTTTCACATGCTTTCTTTTCTCAAGTAAAGGAATATCAGCATATTCTTGTGGATAGGGTAGAATTTGGAAACCTGGCTTTCACTACAAGGTACCGGTTTCCTCTCTGAACTGGAAGAAGCTATTTAACTCCTCCTCTTCTATTTCACAATAGCTGGAACCGGACCTATCTGTCACAAAATGCTCCGACAGTCCTCTATAAAAAGCACTACACAAGTTCTAGCCAGTTGATGATCGTAGGATTTAATTTACCAAGCACTGTGAAGCTGGTTTTCCAAATAACAAAAGAGAAAAATTCCTATAATGGCATACACATTCCTTATTTCTGTGCCTACCTTCTGCCCTGATCTTGGAACCCTTTTTCTTCCTCCTCATCTTTATTCTTCAATATGATGATTCTTCTCTGCTGTGTTGTGTTTTAGGCTAGATTTATGGAAGAATGGAAGATTCATTTAGTCCAGATTTTCTTATTGGCTCTACATATGTTCCCAAAGCTGCTAGAATCCAAAATCTTTGCCTAGAAGGTCTGCTTAGATGTTAATGGTGTCCTGCTCAAAAACACACTGTGACACCCACTTTTAGGCCAGACCACCCATAATACCAAAATCAGCAGTTTCTGGTTTTCATTGTCGTCATCATCAAGTGTTTTCTGTGGCCGGGCAGGAAGCTGCATCAGTGAACAAGTCAAATTAGAAAAAAAAACAATTGGGGGGTGGGAGGAAAGTGGTTATCACAGCATCATCACTGCAGTGATGTTCTACTTGTGCTACGTGGACAGAGAAAGGATAGGTTAAGCAGAGAGGATCACGAGATGAGTAAGCTCATTTGAAACAAGAAATCAAGCCAGGACTCTGACTACCTGGAAATCACGGAGATCAATTGCCTGGTCTGTTATATGGAGCCATACGGTGATTGGCTTTGCAAAGCGCGGGTGAGGTCTGAGGGCAATGAGGAGAAGAAGGAAACCAGCCTATTTGATAGGACTGAATCTGGGTTTTTAAGGGGGTTTCATGTCAAGACACATCCCTGAAGAAGCAATTTCATAGCTGAGCTGGCATTTTTAACTCATCTCAACTCTTGACTTGAAGTCTGCAGTCAGCCCCACAATATCATCTTCAGAGTAAGATACTGCTTTTCTAGCAGAACAAAAGAACCATTAATGACACCAATTAACCAGTGTAATTCTCATTTACACCTCTTTATTACCTTCCACACACAGTATGTGATACATTATACATCCCATTAATTGTTAACATACACCCAAGTCAAGATCTTTTATTATACTGGGTCATCTATCATTGATACAGAGATATAGATATTTTATAGCTGAGCCAACTAACACTACTGTAGAGCAGAATCTATAACCATTTTCACATCAAATCTGATTGTGTTATTAAGCCCTTTAGAAGTGCTTAGTATGTAATTTGGCTGCCTCTGAGAAGGTATTTTATAGAGGGGAACAAAAAAGTGGGATTTGGGGCAAGCTGTATTCATTTTGTGCTTTTTTAAAAAATCGAAATTATTTTTACCATTTTAAAGCTCAGAGGTGGAGCATTGTTCTGTTGCACTGTAAATTCCACTTATCTAACAAGCATAATAGTTTTCTTTTAATTAACTGAAAACATAGAGGAATTAGTGAAGGGCCAGAATTTAAGGGGAACCTAAGCGTGAATTCTTTTTTAAAGTGCCAATGACTTTGCATTTTCAAAGGGTAGAAAAATCAAAACTATAACGCAATAGGTATAACATGCTTTGCTTATTCCCAGCAGAACTCCAGTTATCAATGGGCTACATATTGCCCACAACTATTGATGTTATTTAAAGTCAATGACGCAAACTTTTGATGCTTGGTTTAGATACCCAGGTCATATGGCTACTCTTTTATGCTCTGATCTTAAACTCCAAATGTGTTTTTCTGTCTTCTTGCTTTGTAGGAGACCTCCATAGCTGATAGAAAATTTGTTTGCTCTCTAGAGGAAACATGAAATTACATACATGGACTAGGTTTCTATTTGCTTGCTCTGACCTCTGATTTGATTCCTGGTTTCTCTTGGCACACGTAGCTAAACCTGCGAGCCTTGCATGCAGCACTCCTTGTCTTGGGTCTTGGAGCGTTGATGTCCACTGCAGCCACCTGCTACACAGGGTGGGCAGAGGGGATTGTCAGTGCTGAGAAAGGGGTTCTGCATGCTGCTCCTTGCTACCACCACTGCTGTTTGTGCCCCCACCAAGGCTGGAGCTCGGCTGCCTAAATGCTCATCCTCCAGGCTGTGATTCCGAAGCCCTGACTCATGGCACCATGTCCCAGACAGGATGGATGTTGCCAGTGTCCCAGGGAGCTGCAGCAAAGGGGCACTCATGCAGAATACTTTTTGGAAGCAGCTACTAACAGTATCACTCCTCAGCTGAGCCTGGAGACTAACTGGGCGAGTGTTTTTCTTCTGCTTTCTTCCTGAGAAACACCAGTTAACAGCACCCTTCCCAGACAGAATTTGGATCTGCTTCTTAGAAATCAAGAAGAAACAAATTTTTAGATCTGAGCTTGTATCTGCAATGAAAAGTAGTGTTGCCAGTTACCTACTTGCAGGTAAGAAATCCACCAACGCCTGCAGTAAAAAGGTAAAACATGATGGAGTTTAGCAAAGAAACAGTGCAGGCAGTAATCAAGCTGGCAGGTAACGGGAGCTGGAGCAACTGGCTCTTGGTTGAGAGGGATGCCTGCGTGTATGCTCTCCCAGTGGTTAAAGGAAATGAGGCACCTTTACTTAAGCCCCAGAGAGGATGTGGCAGGCGTTCGGGCAGACAGGTGTGTGTCCTGCCTGAAAACTTCCTTTGGAGTAGCTGTCAGCAGTTGCGGCCTCTGCCAGCCGGCGTGGGTGCGATAGCGGTGGGTTGGTGGGCTTGCTGGGCTGAACACGCAGGTTGAACCGGGAGAAGACAGCCACAATTGTCAGATACAGTAGTTAAACAGAGGAGGAAGGGGGGGAAACCATCGCAGTGTTTCAGGAGGACAGGCCTGCCCAGCCGTGCCTGGCAACACCCACAGGGAAGGGCATTTCTTTAAATAAATGCTTGCTTTAGCCCAGTGGAGTCTGTCAGTAACACGGCACTTACGTTCAGCCTTTCCTAAAGAGAATCTCTCCAAGTGATTTTTGAAACTTAATTTCCGTGGCGTCTGTGCAACGGTTCCTCTGTGCCTTGCATCTGAGTAAACAGATGAACAAAGACACTGACTGAGTCCATCCGTGGCCATGGGCTGATGCAGTGACAGGCAAGAAAGCAGACCTCCATCTCCTCTCTGTGCAGCTCCAGCCACTGGGCAAAGCTCATCTGCACCCAATCAGCTCCCAAACAGAGCTGTAAAAGCTCTCTGCCTGGTACGTGTTACTTGATCACTCATCTACAAGTTTACTGCATAAAAACATACAAAGAAAAGCATCTGTGCATCTGCTATGCTGACTTGTATTTCTAGTACTGTATTTCTGCTTTAGGCATAATTCACAGAATCTGGTGCTTGGGACGTGTAGGACCTGAGAAATACTGCAGTCCGCGTCTGCTGTTGGAAATCTCTGGGTAGTTCCTCACACAACGCTGTGTCCCTGGGTCCCGTCCTGCCGCGCAGGGCACTGGCAGCCTCGTGCCCACCTTGCGCGGGCAGCATCCACCTCTTCGGTTGGATCTGGCACGACCTGAGCATGACGGGCCCCAGAAAGCTGCTTCACGCTATTCTAAATCCAGCTTCCATTATCTATATTCCTTAATTAGAGCAAATGAATACTAATTATTCATGGCTAGTATTTTATCAAAATGAATGGCAGCAGCAGTTGGAGACTTTGCCCATTAGACTTATATCTGTTATATACAAAATATTGATATATTCACTTTGTGTGCTATTCTGGTGTGTGGAAGTGATTTGAGGCTAATGTAGTGTCAGTAAACAATTAAATACCAGTGACTGAGCAGCTGATGACCCTAAATAGGGAGCACAATGTTAGAGGGAGAAGGAGGTTTGCATTAGCATAGCCCCTGCAATAAATACGTGCTAGACCATGTTTAAGTTCACTATTTGGATAACTCCCTAAAACCTTGCTAGTTTTCATTATTTTCTTTTTCTATGACTGGATTTCATTGTTAGTCAACAGTTAATTTAATTAATCGACCCATCACCTGACAAAACTGGCGTAGTTCCTGACTCTGCTGGAAATAGAAATTAAAAAACGCTGGTATCGTACACAGAGAATAAGAGAATAAGACAAATATACCTATCTGTCCCTGCCTGGCATATCAGTATGTACTGATCCACTTCACCTTTGATTATTAATGTTTCATAATTAGCCTATCATAAAAACAGGTTCTCGGGTAAAAAATATACATGAAAAAAAATTCTGTAATGATATGGGCTGTAAGAGATCTTCCTCAAAAAAATTATTGTGTGTTTTCTAATCCTATCTTCTACTACATCTGGGCTTTTTAGGTGACTCTTCAGACCAGTATTGGTAAATTCTTGATAATTTTGTAATCTCAAGCTAAAGAAAGAGGAAACTAAGCTGCAGATAAGTTTCTGCAGTTCTCCTGGTTCTGTGCTAGGATATGCGAGAGCCTCGGAGTGGCTTGTGTGAGCTAATACTGAAGAGCAGAGCTCTTATGTTGAAGTCACTGTTTAATATTCTGTAACCACAAGGCTGCCTGCCCTGCTGAAGAAAACCTAAAAATCCCTTTAAGATTCTTTTAAGAAAGTGTTTGGCATTTTAAGAGAATCTAATTTCCTTTGCTGTGATGTTGGTTGTGCGGTATCATTTTTAGAAGGGATATTAAGGTTCTAAGACAGAAGAATATTCCTAGGGAGTCCTTTATAAATACCTAAATCGGTAAGATGATTAACCATCAGATTTTTAGCAGGTTATTGATTTTAAACAAAGGAAAAAAAAAAAAAAGAAACCCAAAAACCTGGTTTGCTCAAGGCTTCTTCAGACTCTCATAAAGTGATCTTGTATACAACAGGCTGTGAAGTCTAACAGTTGCAATATGAAATTCATGTAGGGATATGAGGCAAATTATAGAATATTAAAATGGAGAAGGAACATAATTATATGCAACCTGGTCTAGTGGGAGGTGTCCCTGCCCATGGCAGGGGGGTTGGAACTAGATGATCTTTAAGGTCCCTTCCAACTTTAACCATTCTATGATTCTATGTGTGTTCTACAAGCATGCATAAAGAAAATCTTGGCTTTCATTAAAAACAATATTTACGTCGGTTATGGTGAAAGCAGGAATACAATACTAAAAGAATGAGTATTGCATACGAAGAACATGTATTTGATGGCGTTAAGAGTTAATGGACATAGTTGAATAAGAAGGGGTTTAGGGTTTTATTTTAGTTTGCCTTTATTTCTCTTTTCCTTCTTCATCATAAGGACTACATTTCTCCGGGCTAGACACGCTGTTTCTTTAGGAGGGAAGTGGTAAAGATCATCTTAATTTGTGGTGCTATTTTCTGGGCTGGTAGAGTTCACAGCAACACTAATTCTAGTTCCTAATATTAATCCTGAAGTTTCCATTATTCCCAGTTATACCTTTTAAGCTGCTCACAGTTTTTCATTTTCTTTTCTTTATATCTTTCTATAGGAAATAATTGTAAGAGGTATCTTACTCTTCCTCTCTTATCTGTCCCTCAGCTGCACTTGCATGTGCTCAAAAATCTTTCTATGTACGTTCACTTTGTCCTTCTCGCCTGTGAAACGTGTTGATTGCTGTTGTGCAAACTCTCCCTGCTATGTCAGCATCGGGCTGATGCTGAGGCACTTAAAGCTGTGCTGCGCTGTATGGCCCAGCTGAGCTGTCAGTGGCTGCTCTTTGTCTCTCTTTATGTAACCCATCTTGGTGTCCTCTTTACTGAATTATACTGTAAGCCTTCGTCTGTCTTAACTTCAGTTCCCTGCTATTGTTAACCATGTCCTACCTTTTAATTATTTTATATCTTGTATTACTCTCTTTTTGTAGCTTAAAATTCAGAGCATTTATTTTAATGATTTAAAAGACAGTGATACCAAACCATAATTTGCTGATATGTGTAGCATAAATAAAAAAAACTTAAACTGCCAGGTTAAATTATTCATTCTGGTTTCTTGCCTGGCTCTTGTCTCTAGAAAGCATAGATACACCAACAGCTCTGAAATGCTGTTCGTAGGAGGACCGACTGCAGAAGTAACGCAGTTCCCAGAAGAACTGGGCACAGAAGTAGCATCCTTTTATTCCCACTTACTTGCTTTTAATCATTTCTGTATTTTAGGGATGGGGTTTATAAAGATCAAGTAGTAGATCCTTACTGAGCTGAAAACACTAGGACTTGCAGTCCCCATGTCCTCTGTCCTGCCCAAACAGCACTTGCTGCAGTTCTGGGAGGAACCTGGACTCATCAGTTGTTCCTCTTAACATCCTCTCAGTCTCCCGCGTGGTGGAGATTTCAGACTGTCATAGTGGAAGCTAAAAGAGACTGAACTTACCGTGTTTGCTAATAATTCACTAATGATGCGGTTTAATACCAGAATGTGGGGTAGGAAAAGGTGCTGCAGACTCTGAAGCTGCCCTGAGACAGGGAGGGTCTATGGCCAGGCAGGCTGCTGGCTTTGCTGAAGCAAAGCAGGCTGGGCAGATCAGAAACCCCAGAAACCCAGTGTGGTCAAGCTTTTTGGATTAAGATTCACCATACTTGCTTTTTCTCTTTTTCTTTTCTTTTCTTTTCTTTTCTTTTCTTTTCTTTTCTTTTCTTTTCTTTTCTTTTCTTTTCTTTTCTTTTCTTTTCTTTTCTTTTCTTTTCTTTTCTTTTCTTTTCTTTTCTTTTCTTTTCTTTTCTTTTCTTTTCTTTTCTTTTCTTTTCTTTTCTTTTCTTTTCTTTTCTTTTCTTTTCTTTTCTTTTCTTTTCTTTTCTTTTCTTTTCTTTTCTTTTCTTTTCTTTTCTTTTCTTTTCTTTTCTTTTCTTTTCTTTTCTTTTCTTTTCTTTTCTTTTCTTTTCTTTTCTTTTCTTTTCTTTTCTTTTCTTTTCTTTTCTTTTCTTTTCTTTTCTTTTTCCCCATAAGCAATCTTGTACAGATTTCAGATTGATCATTAGGGTTGCACCCCTTTAAAGCAAGCAATAAAGCTTGCATTGCTATTACATTAGTATATAGTGTGTCTAATAACAGCCTTTTTTTATTTCCACATATCTGTAATATCAGTCCAAGCTACATTCAGTAGCTTTTTTTTTTTTAATTCCTATGCCCATTGACAGCTACATGGGAGTCAGGATTAGCTCCTTTTAAAACACGTAATAGCTTTGCTATAGAGGGGAATGGGTTGGGAATGTGTCATTTGAGATTTTGATAAAAACCTAATGGGAAATTGGTCCATGAGCCAACTTGAACGAGCTGGAATTGTAATATGAACAAAGATCAGCAAAGCTCCTCAGGTTGCCCAGAAGTATTAAGTGTTTCATTTGTGAAATCCCCAAAGTCTGCCAAAACTTGAAAGCCTGGCATGATGCAGAAGGTGCACTTGCTAAGACAGGGTTAGCACAGATGGGAGCCAAAGAACTGAGAACGTTTTTTTTGTCCCCATCTGATGAATCTTAAGGCTCCATTTTTGCAGGTGGATTCCAAAATAAGATAGCAGGTGGCATATTTAAGGGTTTCAAAGCAAGCCTGCAGTTTTACTGAAGAAAGGTGATAAAATTTGAGAAGGGCATGCATTTGCAGCAAGATCTTTAAGATGCGTTTTATATCCTGTTCACCCTATAGAAGATTATTTAACCAAACACACAATACCTCTTGTCCCTGTGGATGTTGGGATTCACAGTACACAGTCAGTGTAAAGAAACTTTTGCTATGTGCACTTCTTGAAATATACCCAACCCACTGCAAACTGTGTATTAGGTAGGAAACAAGACGACTGTGAGGCGCCCAGACAAGCAGAGCTGGTTCTCAATTAGTTAAATCGGATATATTGGGAAGAAATGCAGGTTGAAAATGAATGTGCTGAGTTCAAAAAAACCCACCAATGTGATGATTATTTAGCAAACAAAAAAACCGCATGGATTCAACATAAGCGGCGCTACTGTATTGGAAAGAAAGACTTTTTTCTTTTTTTCCAATCAACTGATTGCAGTTTTTGATAGCTGGAACCCTAGCTTTTCAGACTATTTTGTGTAGGTGAGTTTTTCATGTGTGAGAGAACCCCTGAAGTCTAATAGAAACCTTTTAAGTAAATCTTACAAAGCTCTAATCTCTCAAAAGCTCCCATGTTCTTCTCCTCTGTTCTTATTTAATTTTTAATAAGAACAATTCCATGCAGCTCTAAACCATGGCTCAATTAAGAAATATTCCTACCAGGCATCTTTGAAATCTTGCGAGGTTTTTCCTTTTTTCTTTTTTTGTTTTTTTTTGGGGTTGTTTTTTTTTTTTGTTTACCCCTACAAATCTCAATTTTAGCTGGCTGGAGTTTAGAGAAGGAGTTTCTCTTTAATTGCAAGCTCCGCTTCATACTGTTATTTAAAAGTAGACCAAATAACTTTCAAAGTCTCATGTTTTATGCTCGAAGGAGACCATCGAACACATTAGTGCTATATTCTGAAGTTACAAAAAGGATCTTTGATCTAATTCCCTAGACATTATCTGTCCAAAAAGTATCTCTAGGTCATGAGAAGTAATTAAAAAAAAAAAGTCTGAATCAAAATTTCAAGCCCAGGTATTTTATAGTAATCAAACCTTAACTGCTTTATGATTCACTTTTATTTTTATAGTGTATGGCACTCTTCTTGCTGCTCTGGTTAAGCTTGTATCAGCATTTCCATTATAAAATGCTGCTTTCAGGGGTTTATAACTTAGCTGCAAAAATTTACTCTGAGTTTAAGATGGCATTATGACCTGACTGGAAAATCATGTTTGTGTAAAATACGTGTCTGCCAATATGCATAAAATTTTTGGACTCTTATTTTGAGCTTTCAGAGCAGATTGCAATGGTAGCGTCTCATCAGAATATGCATTGTTAATGATGAGAGAAGTAAACTGTGCCTGAAGCTATCTTGCACAATGGTTGTGGCAGGTTTCATTTTCTGGTCCAGTGTTTACTGAAGTCACCCTGACTTCTCACAGCTGGAATGGAAAGAGATCTCAGACAGACACACTCATGTGTTCGTGGACTTCCTTACTTTTCTTTTCCCTGGCGTCCACACAGAATGGACAATATGATGTTATAATAGATCTCATTTTGGATGATTATTGACTCCTTGTACTTACGTCATTTGTAGGTGTTTCATCATAATTGGATTGGCAGAATTGAGTATAAATAATTGTGTTCTGCCTATTAAAAGGGCTGGTGAACTTTTGATGTGATGCAGAGTCTGTCTTCACTTCCTACGTTTGGATAGAGTTGAGATGGGTTGTTACTTTCTGTGCAGCTGACGGTTTCAATGGTTACGTGTCAGTGCTGACCTGATGTCTATAAAATGCCTTGATGTGTTATCCAGAGCATGAAAAATATAAAAGAACATATGTATTTACCTGTTGCAGAGCAGTTCTGCTCTATAAAAAGGAAGCAATATAGTTTTTACAGTGTTCTAGAAATATTTTCTTTAAAAAGTGGCTATCAGGCATTTTGTAGGGGAGGGGAAAGTCTGGATGGCGTTTTCTAACTTAAAGTCCACAAAATTTGAAGAGATGAATGACTTGTCAATCCCTGGTTTGTGGTGTGAGGGTGTCTTCTCTGCCTTTGCAGGAGGTTGCGGGAGAAGCGCTGTGGGCACTACTCAGTGCTCTGAAATGTTTAACTTTTGTTGCTCACTGCCACTCTATTTCACTCAGTCTTTTGGTTATGTTTCTGCTCTTTATCGTTTTCTTATGCTTTTTTTTTCATTTTTTTGAAAACTTGAAGGTAAATGGCAAAATGCCACAAACCATGGAGATTTAATTTTCTGCATTCCATTTTATTGCGCACTTGTATCTTAATGAGAAGCAGCTACACGAGTTATCTTCCCAGCCCCCTGAGTTCTTAAATACAGACTTTGCTAAGCTGTACTTTTGGGATCAGATCTTTCCATTTGTGCAAAATTTTTGAAGACAATGGCCAGCTGCAATCAGGTGTGGCCCTCTTCTTTTATTCGTTACAAATAACAACATAAATTCAATGTCTGTCAGAGTCATTTAGGCATCTTTAAGGAAAAATGACAAAAGCTAACAAGGCATGTAAATACGGGATGCCTTATAGCACTCTGAGTGGGAGGAATTCCATGAGTCACTGACGCTGATAATCTGGGTACCCCATCATCACCCATCAGGATGCCTCAAAAACATCTCATAGGTTGAAAAGGAAGCTTGCCAAAGGCTCTGGGGAGCAAAGAGATGGAGCGGAGGTAGAATGCCAAAAAGGGAGGAATGAGGAGCACTATCAAGTCAGAGCAAAAAGTTGTGATTCAAAGCAGCAAACTCTGTTGACTTCATAAATCTGCAGCCTGTTGTTCCAATAAGATTTTTGCAGAGGAATGTTTTTTGCAGTTTGGAGGGTTTGTGTGATTCCTGCTCTGGTGCTGTCCTGCTTTCCCACCTGCCTTGGCCATGCACCTGCAGCAGACAGCAACTCTACTGGGCTGGAGATCTCTTGGAGATGCCCATCACTTTTACTTTGTGAATCAACCCACTGGAAAGATCAGATCCCTAGTGACATTGATGGATTTGAAGCTGTTCTGTGATAACTACATGCTGGTTTGGTTATTTTTATGGGAGTTTGGAATATTATTTTTTTTTGTCACTTGTTTTTTTTTACAATCAAATTGATTTAACACAACAGAGGATTGACTGTCTGGGGATAAAGAAGCAGCTCATGCAGGAGAGGTCTGTGACAGGCCATCTTATTGCAAACCATTTAGTTGTTAAGGACAAATGCCAAAGCATTAGCCTAGCTGAGAATGAGGAAAAATCATCAAACTGACAAAACTACTTTTAACTAGGACAGGAAAAAGAACGCAGGCAATCAGATCTACTCTGGCAAGTTCGAAAAAGGCTGAGTCTCTCACAAAGCGGAGAGAAACCAGAAGATGACCCTTCTCCTGGAAAGTTTGAAGAAATTAGGCAGACTTTTTTTTCCTTATCAGAGAATTTAGGTACTATAGGTGTATGTACAGTATATTGTTTTAAAATCTTTTTTTCTCCTATATACTTAGTTTCTGCTGTTTAACCAATGTTATTCTTCTAAGAATGGCGCCTAAGAATCATACTCCACTTGCCAAAATCTCCTGAAAAGAAGAAACTTTAGTTCCATTTGCCAAGAATAGTTGATTCATAGTGTGTTGTAGCCCAAGACCAGTCCAGTCATGGAACAGTTGTGAAATCTCATCTTAGCTGAAGAAGCAGTAGCCTAAATCCATACTGTACTTGCAGTCTGTGGTGATGATTTCTATCTTAGGGGTACCCCATCCCCTTAGCCTGAGTTTGCCAGGCTTGTGCAGGCCATTAAACAGTAATAACAGGTCCCTCTTCATGATTAAGCTTGAGCTGAGTTTTCAGTAGTGATCTGGTAGTTTTATTTGATTTACTGTTGGTTTTAAAAGTTTGATAAAATTTAACTCCTACTACACTAGTAGTAATAAGTGTCATGATAAGGACTGAAAGCAGTTCAGACTAATTTGCAATTTTAAAAAAAACACAAACAAACAAACCCCCAAACCTTCCAGTTCCACAGTACCACAGTACACCCTCTTTAGTTTGCTTGCTCTAGAGAGATATTTATTACACCAAGAAAAGGAGCCAGAAGCCTTTCTGTCATTAGTGAATAATGCCATATGACTCCCTTGTGGTACAAATGCCAGATTATGCAATGCAGGATAGTTATTGTCTCTAAATATAGCATTGTTTGGTATAGAAGTGTCTTTGGAATAACAAATTTTCTCTTATAGACGTTAATATTATACTTTAATAAGGCCAAAATAACTGCAACAAATCTCAGATTTAGCTAAAGGGCATGCATTGTAAATTCAAGTTTGTTACTCTCACTTTCATAACTCACCGGAACAGTCCACTTGGTGACCCTGATTTACTTATCCTTGTCTCGTTAGAAGTAGTACAAATACATTGTAGTATTTTGCTCTGAAGTGGCAAAACCCCATACTTAGAACTGTGTAAAACCTTCCCATTGTTTAATACTTTCTGTCAGACTACCACATTCCTTCTGCATAATGGAAACAGCACCCACAGCTAGTGGGCTGCGAGTTACAGAACAGTTCATCACTCAAGACTCTCCAGCATACGATAGTATTGCAAATATTTATATTAGCAGCTTTTGTGCTTGACTGTAAAGATTAGAGATCTTACAGGGAGTACTGAAGGAATTACAGCTCCGAGGCGTGGGGGGGACACGGAGGATGGATCTTTCCTGTAAAAATCCAAGCTTTCTTCTTTTCAGGGAAAGAAAAAAGCATCCTCTAAAAGTCTTTCCGGTTATGAAAGTCCCCGTGCCTTGTTGTGAAATTAGGGAGAGTTACTCTGCAATTCACAATTCAGTTGGAGTTTGTTAGCTTTTGCTTGCCAGTTGAAGTGGTGTAAGGTGTCCTTGACTCAAACTGAGGGAATTTTAGCGAGGAAGTAAATGTATCTTTTGTTCTTGATGTTTTGTGTTTTTTTTAATACAGGCAGCACAGTACGAACATCATCCACTATTGTCAGCACAAATATGAACTCTTATTTTCATCGGGAGGTAACCTACTTTTAAAAGAGCACCTTGGATGCTGAATTTTATATTACCTAGAGAAAAACAAGGGGGAAGAGAAGCTCATCTGCTATTTCAGTCATACGGAAGGTGGATATATTTGATACTGAGAGGAAAGGGGACTGCAGCCAACTCTGGAGAGGGGACGATGCTGTCCTGTATTTCTGTGACAAAAGGAACTGCTTGTATTTATGACAGTCCTTTTATCGACTAGATGAAACACATGGATTCCTGCTTCCTTGATAACTGTCCATGTCCTAAGACTCTTCTATCTTAGGCTGGAAATGCTGTAGTGGGGGCAGTTCAGTAAAGCTTTATAGGTGAACAGCTGGCTAAACAGGAGAATGTCTTGGTGCAGAAGTTGGGGCCGCTTGGCCACTGACGCATCCTGCTCCTCAGCAGCCTCTGAAACATTGGGGTTCAGGGCAAATTTTGAAAATTTCCTTGCTTGTTTTTCCAGGCTGTTAAACACAACAGACACAGAATTCCAAGGCAACGTGAACCCTTTCTTAGGAAGAAAACACGCAAATGGCATCTTCATTACAGTAACAAAGGCTGTTACCCAAATGAAAACCTGTGTCCCTTTGGGCAGCCTGTCTCTTAAATGATACTGGTGTGTGCGTATTTGGTGTCACCCACCAGGTTTGCTGGTGTCCACACGAGACACTCGTATGGCTGAACAGAACTGTACTGGGAAAAAATGGAGATTTGAAAACAACCTCCTTTTCCTTCAGATACTCAAACCTTTATCTTATGAGATCCAAGCATTAATTTGCAAATGGGAAATTTTATGCCTGCAGAATTAATGCTAGATGGAAACTTGGTTCGAATGGCACATTATGACCATTATCTTGTAGTCTATGGAACGCCTGTGTCTGAACGGGAAGAATACAGGCAGCTGGCAGAGTCTCTGTGTAATTATTGTTTTGTACCATCTCCGTGGCTTTATTGTGAAGCAGAATGCATTTGGTCCTTTGCTCCGAGCTCAATGGGTGTGTGAGAGATGTGAGAAGTCTTTGCTGCCTGCAAATCTGAAGGTCCCTTTGAATTTTGAGTGTTTTACTTTATGCTCCAGCTTACTTCTGATAGCCATTCACGAGTCATTCGTTAGTGCATACAACAGTTATCAGATGCCACAGGAGCATGAAAAATTTCCACTCTAATAAACACTATCGTAACTGTCACCTCTTTATGATGTGCAGAAGGATATGTACACAGGATTGCCAGCTTTTCGTCTGCACAAAGTCTGACACCCTTCTCTGGGGATCTCAGTTTTTCATAAAACTGTCCTCCCCATGAGTTAGCTCGGTAAAGTCAAGACAGGTACAGTGTCCCACAAGAACCTGATGGTCTGCTGATCGCTGCATAGAGAAGCTGTAGGATCAAGGTTAATGTGCTACTTTTGAGTCCTGCTCTTTAAACTGATCGAACGAGATGATCTGTTAATAGCGTAGGATTTTTGATGTTAGGCTTTTTTTTCCTAATGTTGAAATAGAGAATATAGCGTCCTTGAGACCAGATGCACCCAAAGATCATGAAAAATGCAAGCACTTATGGAATGGATTTTTAGAGCGAGGTTTTTAAGAGCTGGTTCACCAGATGAGAAAAGTTTCCTTAAATTAGAGACTGACCATTATAAAAGGCAGCAAAAGGAATTTCAGAGGAAATGTGAAAAAAGTGGATACAGTCACATGGGGAAATGCAGCTGTAGTGCAGGCACGAATTTGTGGACAGAGGAGAGAGGTTTCGCCATAGTGGCAGGACAGGAAAATAATCATCTCTAAAATATCTTATATCATCTTAACCTTCTGTTAAACCTTCCCTGCCAGAGAAGTGCAGAATAACTATAGCAAACATGAGTAGCCAAAACCAAAGATATTTTGATTCCAATGTGATTATATGGTCCATAGAAAAATCTAGCTCATATATAAAAAGTCTTTGGAAAAAGTGTCTTCAGCTTTGTCAGCAAAAAATCCTGCTCATACCTTGTTGGACTCATATTTAGCTATGAGGGCAAATAACAGGATCTGTAGTCACCTTCGTGTAAATTGTAAAACTGGATGTAAACTTGTTAATGTGTATGCACAGTTTAACGTAGTAGCAGAATTTAGCAGAAAACATGCGCGTATGCAGGTGCATGTGTGTACCCATGTTAAGGCTGAATTGGAAAGAACCCTGGAATATAATTTCAATCGATTTTAATCTGTGTGAGGCTTGAAGAAAAGTTGACAACTGGTAGATAGATCCTGCGTTTTATATTGCTTTGTTGCATCTGGAAAACATAAAAATAGCAGGGGAAAATACTAACGCTGGCTGCCAACATCTCAAAACTCTGAGTGATTATCTTTCAATATAAAACTGTAGACATTCCCTGTGGATGGTGTCCGTACTCATATGCCCATTTCTTCAGCATAGAATGCTGGGACAGCTTCACAGGACATCCCAGTGAACAGCACGACCTAGCTGAAAATACTAGTTAGTTGAAAAACTCACTTCAAAATTACTGATCAATGGCTTACTGTAGAACTAGAAAGATATATTAAGTGGGTTTCTGTAGGTCTAGTGATATTTCATTAAAGATCTGTGTGATGGACCAGAGAGAGTGCTTATTACTGTTCCAAATGACACAAACTGAGAAGGGTTGTGATTATGTTGGAAGACGGGATTAGAATTTGAAGTGATACAAGCAGGGGAAATAACCTGAAGAAAAGGACGCAGTTCAGGAAAGACAAATTCAAGGTCCTGTGCTTCAGCAAGAATAATCAACTGAGCAAAAAGAAGATAGGGAAACAACTGCTTAGTAGCAGATTCTGCAAGTCAATCGATTGAGCGTAAGGTGAGCACGAGTCACCAATATCATTCTGTGGCCAGCAACTGGAATATATGAAGACCACGACCTTCCCTCTGTTCTGTCCGGTGCTGCTCAACTATATCCATTTTGGGGTACTGCAGTTTATGCCACGAGGAAAGCAGCTTAAAGAGTCCAAAGAAGAACTCAGGGAGAAAGACTGAAGAAATCTAGAGGATGGGGAAAGATGAAATGAATTAGGGTAGCTTTGCCAGAAATCCAGCCTCTGATGTCCTTTTTCACAGTGCCTGCTTGCCGCTCCTCTCCCTCTACCCACCCCCTGCCCCTCTCTTTCTTCTCTCTTCCCTTTTCCACAGATAAAGTTGGCAGTTTGCTGTGGGGAAGGCTGGAGTCTGTTCCCAGTGAAAAGTTCACAAAAAAAAAAAAAAGAAAGAGTGAAAGTAGTACTTCTGTAGCCACTCCCGAGAGTGCATTTTTTGAAATGTAAGACAAACCATTGCTTCTGGCTTGTGTGCATCATGTAGTTTGTTTCCGTTGGCTACACTGCTTTCCAAGGCCTCTTACCAGCTGAATTTTGGCTCTAGAACTGGATTTTAATATAATAGCTGATAATTTTATGACCTACAATAACATTTGTAATTGCACACATTAAAAGGAAGGCAACCTCATCTCATGCTTCTAGGTTTTAGAAGGGCATTAGAGAGCAATAATCTTCCTGTTAAAGCCATTATGTTCTCATGTCGAGGTTCACACCAGAGGTCCGGGCAGCGCCCTGTCTGCAGGGCCAGCGGCTGAGCGTCGGGGAGCATCGCGTACTGCCCTGAACACCCCTCGGCCGCGGCTCACACTTTCTCAGCCAAACCTGGTGGGGTGGATTTTCCTTCTATGAATTTGCCTAGTTACTTTTGAACCCTTCCAGGGCATTTTATAGCTATAGCTGCTTAACACAACAGATGCCTTTCTCTTCTTGCCACAATGAGCTTGAAGAACAGATATGGTATAATAAGTTGTAAGGGTCTGGATTAGTATGTATAGAAGAGCGTGCATCATATTAGATAACAGTATTTCATGACCTATACACTGAAAAAGCAGGGACAACTACAAGTTATTTTAAGTTCTAATTTAGTGTTCCAAATGAATATGAAACTATTTTGGAATATCAATACATTTTTTAATTTAAACAAATCTAATTATCCTAAATTAAAGATTTATTTAGCTAACTTGGTAATGTTAAATGCTTAAATATTTTAGATGTCCGAGATAAACATAATAAAATGACTCTGTTTAATCTACAAATTAATCCAAAAAAATAAATTGCATTTTAATTACATTGATAATGATCAAGCCCAAGTATGATTGGCATATTCCTTCCCTGAGACAGCCAAAAGGCAGAAAGAAGGAAACACTGTGGGCCAGATTCAGTTTATTCCTTACACCACTGGAGATTTTGAATAATTCTGTTAAGGTTTGTACATGCATTTCTAATTTATACTAATCTAGCTAAGCAGAATATGGCCTTGTACCTGAAACTGGTCCAGCACATTCCTACGCTGAAGATGACTCCAATAATGAAAATCTGTCTTGCAAATGACTCATTGTAAGAAGACTGTACTGAAGATGTTGAAAATCAGGATGATGCATGTGAAAATGAAATTAATCAATATGAAGATGAGGATCAGCAGTCTATCACAGCAGAGCTGTTTGATAATAATGAAACTGAGGAAACAGGCACTGCTAGGGAAACACATGAAATCACAAGAAATGTCAGTGATGATAATGAATTAGTAGCTGTTTCCAGAAACCGAAGAGACTGAGTTTACAGACAAAGAAAGGTGGGCTAGGAAGTTGTGATTCTTGTAACGGTCCCAGATTTTGGGAAGACTTGGTGATGTAAATACGTGTACGAAAATAAGCAGTTATTTCATCTTTCTTTGTAGTTGCTCCAACTGTGCATTTAAGTAATTGTCAGTTTGTGTAATTTCTTATGCAAATAGATGTTTGACAATGTTCAGCAGACAAATCAACTCTGAGTACAGTAGTGGGTACAGCATGTGCAAATTGACTTGTTCTGTCCTGCCTCTCTTATTGTACCAAAACTTAAAAGACAGAGTGTTTTACCAAAGCTAGGTGGTGAATTTGATGTTACAAAACGGAGGCAGAGTGCTCATCCTTGCTGTTGGGTTAAAGCAACAGTGAATGTTATCAATTATCGGGTTTGCCTGACAGGTTTGTAACTTAACAAGGAGATGCAGTGGTTGCTATTTACTATCTGTTACTATAATTTCTGAACCCGCAGGTGCTTTCATAGACTCTTCTTTCCTCTGTGTTTCTTACAGCAGACATTTTTTGTGGTGTTTCTCAGGAGTTTTATCACGTTGATGCTGGTTGATAGCTCTGTCTGAAGTCTGGCTTGCAAATAAAGCAGTGGTTTTGACCTTATCACCATTTGAAACGTGCATATTTAAGTTACCGCTTCTTTTGGTGTAGTAATATTATAACTGAAGTGAACAGAGGTAGGAGATAGTGCTGCCCTTGGTAGTTCCCTGCAATGGACACCCTGGCTTTGGAGTTCTGCTCTTGCATTTTGATATGTAAAACTTCCAGTTTGCTGATTATTAGGATGCTAAAATTTAACTACCTAATAATGGTTTTATAAGATGGTGTTTCTTTGCTGTATTTTGCAAATCCATTATGGATTATAATGTATGGGGCTCAGGGACCACAACTTGAAAATCACTTTAGGAGAGGAGAGTAGAGAATAGGCTGGTGCATCTCCGAGCCTGACATGTCTTGTTTCAATAGCTCTTTACCAGTTTAGAGAACTTACGTGTGTGTTTTGTTGTATTGGAATACTGACTGACACATGGCGAAGGCTCCTTGGAGGCCTGGGGTAGATGCTTTTTTAATGCATTCTATAAATCTAAATAAATATATATCACAGTGAGCACAGATAAGTGATTGGTGGTAGAGCTCCGGTAGAACTGAATTAAATTTTATTCCAAATTAAATTCATTTGTAAATCTGAAATAAGGGGGGAGAAACAGATCAGAAGGGATTTTGGAGATACAGATCCCAGAAGGGAGTAACCTAAGGCCACCACTTGATGTGCCAGTTCTCCTCCACAACACACATAATTTTCTGTCTTGTCTTTTCTGTCTTTCTAAAACGAAGTAGACAAAATGGGTTTAATTCATGCAAATTCTGAGGTAGCAGACAGAAAAGAGCAGCTCAGAGCTGATTTAAAGACAGATGCAGCAGAAAACAAGCATTTGGTGGATGGCAAAGAAGTGGGCAATAAAAGGCTCTGTGGTCTGTTCTGTGTCCTAAGCTGCAACTTCTAGGACTCCATCGCTGCAGCACCCAAACCCCTCCCTGTGTGTAGTATGTGCTTTTGCATTTGATTTCCAAGGGTGGGAAAGCCCTGATGTTTTCATTTTAGAGCTGTGGAACAGAGAAGAGCACAGGGCTGGGATTTTCAGTCACATATGCACAGACTGCATAGGTGGAAAGGACCTTGTGTGTTGCACCAAAATTTTCAGCGTTTTGGAGTAGTGTCCAGATCCCCCTTCTGATAAGTAGTTCCCTTGTGTATGCATTAGACTAGTATCCAAAATAACCTATTCAGCAGGAAACTAGCAAAACTCTTACAAGAAGCTGGGCTGATTGGAGATCACGTTGAGAAGTCCCTCCTTTCAAATCTGAATGAGACAGAGGTTTCCTTCCTCTTGAAATCGCAGCCTGCAGTAATTTCCTGAATGTGCCCGTGTCGTGCAAGGTGCAGTCCCTCACTCAGCAGTACAGGGGCACAGATATAAGAGGTTTTGCTCAGGACAGAAGAGGTAAAAAGCTCTATTTCCCACAGTACCTAGAAAAATTAATCCACATGTTACCTAGAGTGACCTAAGGTCAGCTTATGTAGTCGTGTCTGTAGTATAGAGGGGGATCTGAATCTGTGGTTTAATAGGTGAGACACAGGGCATTGGCTCAGCTGTCTTAGCACTCATGCAGCAGGCTTCCTACAGAGGGGGAGGCCCTTTATGGTACCCCGTAGGGTCAATCCTTGCATCTAGCTGGGGCTGAGACAAGAAAAAAAAACACAACACACAAAACAAAACAAAGAAAACAAACCCAACCAACCCAAAGAAATGGACAAAAAAGGCTCAAAAATCTCTGAGATGAGACAGTCAGAAGCTTGTTGAATGTTTTTACTTACCCTCACGCATATGGAATACCCAGGTGTCCACGTGCCCGTTGCAGTGTGATCCATAGACAGTTACTATCCTGAGAAACGCAGCATCCTTAGGGAACAGCAACAGATCCATCTGTACATAACCATAAGAATAATTATAATTTACACACACGTTTTATCAGATATTACTGGACACACATACGTAAATATACTGCTCCCTGTTCATACTTGGAAATAGTCACTAGATGTGTTCCTCAGGCTGGTGTCTCCGTTTCTCCTGCCTTTTAGAGGGCTTTGAAAGATTTCTGTAATGGTTTCAAAAAGTACCAAAGTGACTTTGAAGCTCAAGTTTCATTACCTCTCATTGATGCTTTTTGGAAACTTTTTAGCTGTTACTGAACATAATTTATGCTCACTTTAAGGTGCATTTCCACTGCCAAAGACATATAAGATAGTCATAGCTCAAATGAGACTCGTCCCCTAAATTCTGTCAACTTCTACTTAGACTTAATGGTGCCTATAAAACTGCTGACCATATCAAGTCCCTTTTCAGAATCCCATGTTAGGCACCTGTATATGATGATTTTCTTGCAGGTAAGAGCTTCTGTAAGTTTCTATAGATGGATCTTGTAATGACTGGCTTGGGCTCGCCTCATCTTTGAGTCTCTGCATTTGAGAGTTCTTAAAACAAAAAAATCAAAAGATACTCATGCCTATGTAATTTTAATAGAGTAAATATCTCTGTATATTTTCATTTCTTAAATTCCTTTTTAACTGGCCTGCAGAGAAACAAACTGATTGTTTATCAAAATCAAGTCTTGGAAAATGCTTTCCCCTTGAGGTAAAAAAAAAAAAATCCACTATTGTAAGTTATCTTGGCTTCATAGTTCTTTAAATCTTCTCCAACTTTTTCTTCCTTTGTTCTTTATCCAATACCACAAAAATGTAATAACAGCAAAAGTAGACAATACAGATTAGACAACCTGGATAATATTTAAGCATGTGCTCAAGTATTTTCTTAGTGGGCTTAAGTACTATGCTGTAGTGTATATGGCGCTTTCAGCTTGTTGGATGGAGGCTGTTTTCTGAAGTTGTAAGGACCTTACAGCAAAATAGGATTTTTTCACTGCATCACTTTTTGCTCTCTTCTTGTAGTTAATAAAACGTCTTCTTACATTGTTTAAAGTAAACGACAAAAAGCCCTAGTAGCTATTGTATGCTTGTGTTTCTAGACAAAGGCAAAACGTGTCTTTAAGGAAAAGATGTATAGAATCATAGAATCATAGAATGGTTTAGGTTGGAAGGGACCTTGAAGATCATCGAGTTCCAACCCCCCTGCCACAGGCAGGGATACCTCTCACTAGACCAGGTTGCCCAAGGCCACGTCCAGCCTGGCCTTGAACACCTCCAGGGATGGGGCTTCAACAACCTCTCTGGGCAACCTGTTCCAGTGCCTCACCACCCTTAAAGTGAAAAACTTCTTCCTAATGTTTAATCTAAACCTGCCCTGTTCCAGCTTAAAGCCGTTCCCCCTCGTCCTATCACTACATGCCCGTGTAAAAAGTCCTTCCCCAGCTCTCCTGTAGGCCCCCTTTAGGTACTGGAAGGCCGCAATAAGATCTCCCCGGAGCCTTCTCTTCTCCAGGCTGAACAGCCCCAACTCTCTCAGCCTCTCCTCATAGGAGAGGTGCTCCAGCCCTCTGATCATCCTCGTGGCTCTCCTCTGGACGCGCTCCAGCAGGTCCATGTCCTTCTTATGTTGGGGACTCCACAGCTGGATGCAGTACTCCAGGTGGGGTCTCACGAGAGCAGAGTAGAGGGGCAGAATCACTTCCCTTGACCTGCTGGCCACACTTCTTTTGATGCAGCCCAGGATACGGTTGGCCTTCTGGGCTGCGATCGCACACTGCTTGCTCATGTCGAGCTTCTCATCAATCATCACCCCCAGGTCCTTCTCCTCAGGGCTGCTCTCCAGACATTCTCCGCCGAGCCTGTATTTGTGCTTGGGATTGCCCCGACCCAGATGTAGGACCTTGCACTTGGCCTTGTTGAACTGCATGAGGTTGGCTTGGGCCCACCTCTCCAGCCTGTCCAGGTCCCTCTGGATGGCATCCCTCCCCTCCAGCGTGTCTGCCTCGCCAAACAGCTTGGTATCATCAGCAAACTTGCTGAGGGTGCACTCTACCCCACTGTCCATGTCGCTAACAAAGATGTTGAACAGTACGGGTCCCAGTACCGACCCCTGAGGAACGCCACTCGTCACTGCTTTCCACTTGGACACCGAGCCGTTGACCGCAACCCTTTGAGTGCGACCATCCAGCCAGTTCTTTATTCACCGAGTGGTCCATTTATCGAATCCATGTCTCTTCAATTTAGAGACCAGGATCATCACCAGGATGTATCATTTATGATTTTGTAAAGAAATATTACTTGACACCATTGCAATGAAATTATTTTTACCCTGTTTTCAGTGGGAAAATACCAATTCAGTAAAATCCAAACATTCAACAAGTGTGTGGCCACTTGATCCTATTTATGGGGGACAGCAAACAAAAGCTGTTAAAAAAAGCCAAAACACACCTGGTCTGACGGTATTTTTAAACTTATTTCTCATTTTGTTTTGAAATTTTCACTGTTTAAGAATTCTTTTTAATTTTTATTTTAAAATTACAACTTTCACACACACAACAAAACCCTTCCTTTTCACCTGATTTTGTTTGTGTGTAAGTATTCTCTTTAGAGCAAAGATTTTGGGGATTGTTTGCTAAACAAGGTGCACAGTGAGAGGGTGAACTTTTCAAAACTTTCCAAGTTGTCCAGAAAGTCAAAAATATGTCTCTTAGCTCTTCTTGGTGCCTCTTTTGATCAACTTTCCAAACAAAAAGAGAACTGTATAAAAATCTATATTATTAACTATCATGTAAATCTCTATGCAGTCCTAATTACTGCATTTTTGTATAACCTCATATTTCTGTTTGGACATCAAAACTATAAAAACAAAACGTGAGACTGGGATACATTAGCCTGGGAAAAACTGGGATGAACTGCTGCTACTTTTATTTTAGGATTACATGGAAGGCTTGGTTTGAACTATATATCAGGTTTAAAGACGGTTCAAACAAAAACCCTTCATCGGCAGAACAGTATAAGCTGCTATCATTTTTAATTTTTATTGAGCCCTTTTAGCACCTAAGATGACCATAAGGGAAAAACAGACAAAAATATTGCCCATTGTAATAAATAATTTGACTCAAGTTTCAAGCCCGTTATTAAATGAAACTTGAGGTAATCTTCTAAGCAGAGCTTCAGGGCACCTGTGACTTTTAAATGGAACTGTTCTGTTTCTAGGGAAATACATACCTTTAAAAATTAAGCTTGAGGCTAAAAGCCTCAAACAATAAATCTCCCTCCAGCTCTCTTCTCTGGGGACATATATACTATGCAGCCTTCAAGCAGGGCACTTAGCCTATCTTTGGGTGTCTTTTCTCTGGTGTTAAAGTTCTTTTATAAGGAACACCTGGGTATATCTAGACCTTTACGAGTTTTCAGAATCCAAAATATCTCCTTTTGATACAAGCCTGACTGTCGGCTGTTTGGATGCTCTCTAAACAGCCGCCGTAGCTATTAGGAACTCAAAATGTCAGACTGTTTCTGATGTTATGAAAATAACTGTTTAGCCTCAAATATATATGCAGTTTGCACACAAACCTGTATTTTTAGGAACAACGCGTGTCCAGTATAGTGCATTAGATGTCAGTTCAGTGTGGTTTGAAACTTGAAATTTCCATTTCTTGACTTGGGAGGTATTCAGACACTCAGCATAAAGGAGTTGCAGAAGATCCTCCCTGAAACAAATGGGTTTGTCTTCAGAGAAATGTTTAAGTACTGGTAATGGTGCTCAACTATTGAACCATGTAGTAGCTGCTGATTAATTTAGCACTGTTCGTTCTGAACACTTAATACAAGAATCTTGAGTAAAAATAATAGCTGCGTAATTAATGCATAAGTACAATGGAATGAAAATAAGGTCTCACAGGTATATGTACTGTAAATACATGACGTAAATTTATATTGCGAGAATAGTCTCATCATCCTCTTTGTTATATGGTGTTCCTTACTGTTATATAGCAGACAAGTGGAGTCGCTCTTTTTGCTGCTGAATCATAAATGTTGCAACAGCTGGCTATGCTGTAGTGTGTGCTGCAGCTGCATCCCCAGGCAAATGAGTAACGCGTTGGCTTCAGCTCACTCCCTGTCTATATGTTTATACTATTGACTCTCGTAGAGATAGACCTATCTAGCCGCTCTAAGTTTACTTTTCAATTTATTACGATTTTGGTATTTTAGTCAATATACTGATCACTTGTATGACGCTCCTGCCTAAACTCTGTAATAAAATGTAAACAACAGGAAGGTATATAGAAAGCCAAAATAACTCATTATTGCTGGTTATATGCTCATCAAAATCCTAAGGGGGTTGTGACCTGATTGTAACTTTCCCCTAGAGCCATACAATAACTTTAGCTGTGAAAGGAAATTTTATGGCATGTAAGATTAGCCCACACTAATGCAAGGTCAAAAATAATAGAATCAATAAGCAAACTCAATACTGTTAACATTTTGAGAAAATTACTACTAGAAAACAATGTCAACAACAGATTGAAATGGGTCTCCAAAGTTGTCCTATTGATTTCCTTTCAGATTCATGACAATCTAACTCTTTTTCCTTTGCAATATGGTATCCATTTTTCTTTCTTTTTTTGTTCTTTGTATTTTACAGCCCACTTTTATTATTTTAGCTATGAACATTTGTTAGTTTATTATTTAAAAATATGGCAAAATTAGTATCTTTGAGTTTATGTTCTGAAATAGACAAAAGCCTCTGATACTGTTCAAAAGTGGTTAGAAAGCCTAAGGCTATTTTCAAGTTTTAATTCTGTTAGTAATGCACCAGCACAAAGTGTGGGGAGGAGGAGGAGGGAGAAAATTGAAAGCAAGTTTGACATTTGTTTAGAACTGTCAAAATTAAGCGCACTAAGAATGGGAGAGAAGTAAAATGCTTCAGCGTGTATTTAAGTATTGCATTTCATATCAGTAATACTTTGCACTAGCAATGCTATCGCAAATTGATTGTGTTATGTCTTTGAAGTGAACAAATTATAATTTAGCTTTAAAATAGAGACTGTGCAGCCTAGCTTCTTTAGCAGGGATGTGGCAATCAGGTGCCTGGGGTCTGTGTTTCCAATAGGAACATGCTGTGACCATAGGCAAGTTGCATAATTTTCCAATGCCATAGCTGAACCGTGTGCAGCATATATGCTTTTATATATCCTCAATAATATTTCCACTCTTGCATGTTATTTGAAAAACAACTATTTAACACTGAAACACTTACATATGTACAGTGAAAAGCAGGGTCAGAGCAAGAAAGAGGGCGAGGGATATATGACATACCGCCCTTGTGTCCAGGAAGGGGCTGATCCATCTTCTCCCTCAGCACATCAAATCAGGAGGTCTGGTGCTGTGGGTGGAGAGGAGAGAGTATTACTCCAACCCACATTTGAGATGGCTAGCAAGATATAAGAAGGTAAACCAAAATTTCACTATTAGTCTGGACTCTCGTGTATATCCTCTTCAAGGATCCCCTCTATTCAGGAATGCACTTTAGCTCCTGCTTTCCTTTACACACACAAGCATAAATGCTTTCCACAGCTGAGGCTTATGTTAGTAAAGCAAAATGATGTATTGGGTTATTTGATGATCTCATGGTCAGAGGAAAGGTCTCCATGCAAACTGCTCTTCCTGTGTTATTTTGAAGTCTGGCTTTTGCAGGCTCTGGGTAGAAAAGAGAGATATCTACAAGTTCCAGAGCTGGTGTTCTCATCCTTTGAAGTCCTAACGTCAAAATTATGAGGGCTTGGGATTTTAATTTAGATATACCTCAAAATAAAAGTTTTATTTATAGTGAATATAGTTCATCTACTGTTACAGTTGTTTTAAAAACAGCAGTCTAAACTATGTTCTAAAAAAATCTATTTTAAACCTTTTTTTCCTCTAAAAACTTCATATGAGGCTTGAGAGAGAGATTTTGGGCATCTTTGGCATTTCAGTATCATTTTATTTCATATGGATACACATGAACAGCATTTTTCCATTGTAAGCCAACATGTGCTGCTTGAGACAAGTGAAGCTTGAACTATAACATTCTCATGTCTTTTTCTATATCTACTAGGCATTTTACTGAATTATTATCTTTTGATGAAAATTATATGTAAGACAAACATCCAACTTCATTTTTTCATGTCCAGAATGGAGATCAGCAGAGGGATTTTATTTTGAAAAAGTATGTATTCTTATACTTAAAAATGAAAACAAAATTCCTTTTCATTTCTTTCTAATAGAGGCTTCTGCTGTGATCTGTGTTTAGAGTTTTAACCCCTCTGCATTATAATGTCCAATGAATGTTCTTTATTTTTTACCACTGATATTTTGTGTTGGTGTTTTTAATTTTCCTGGGTTTTCTACTATGTAATTCCTTCTCGTGGCCTTATGCTAATTGGGACTCTGATTCAGACCAAATGGGTGATTTTTATTTTTTTTTTAATAAGGGTAAACCTGTGCAAGGGACAGAGCTTATTACATGGGGTTAATAATCTGACCATGCAAAGCTATGGTTGTACACCTTGCTCCCAATCAAGTTGGTTTCTAATAAAGCCTAAGGACCCTGAGATCCTCCATCAGCCTGGATTTCTAAGACCATTTATAAGAAGGAAGGCCAAGCCCTCACACCTTCGCCCCCATCTTCCCCACCCTTGCCTACGCCCTCACCTTCGCCCTCGCCCTCCGGCCTTCAGCCTCCCCATCCTCGCCCTCGGGTCAAAGCAGCAGCTGTGATGGTCTGTCCTTTGTACACGTTTCTGTGCTGTCTATAGTCCTGTGATTAGGGATACTTTTCAAGGAAGTGCAAAATCTAATTTTAGGTCCCCGTTCTTCTTGTGTTCTGCAGACCAGAAGAGTGCTCAAACTACCAAGTCATAGGCAATGTTGAGTGGCATCTCATGATCATTTGCCACTGCTGACACTGAGTTGTTGCGCTCTGCATGTGTGGCCATAGGAACTCGATGTGTTGGCCCAGATGAAGGCACTCTATTGCAAAATTCTGGTCCTTTCTGTAAGAATAGCTTATGCTTTTTTTGCTGAAGAGTTATTAGGTAAACCACATGAATGGCACTGGGATCAAGTTTTGAAAATCAGACTCACCTCTCTAAAAAGTGCAGCTGTGAACCCCCTTGACTAGCTAGACAATTCTAGCTGGACTAAACAATTTCTCCTGCTTTTAGAATGAACGCTCTGTTACACACTTATGTTAAATAAGACAATCTCTTCTAATCTTTCTCCTATTGGAAAGGACTTGGCTTTCTGAATTTACATTGTGAAATCTACTATGCAGCTTTGAATCAGTATGTATACTGATTATACATATACTGATATTATGTGCTTGATATAATCACTGTACCAATATTTCCATTAGAAAATTTTAGGTGGCTTCCTTCTGGGATTGTACCAAATCACTTCATGAAGATTAGCCGATCGTTGTTTGCAAGCACCCTGAAGCTGTCTTCAAATTTACCTGTCTTCCTCCATGGTCTATGGAGGAAATCTGTCTTATAAGCTCTGTGGGGTTCAGCTTTGCAGATACTGCTGTGCTAAGCTGGGTAGCTAACACAAAGTGAATCCAAGGCTGTGTGGTGTTGGATGTAATGGACTTTGTACTTCTCCCAAGTTCAAAAGCTTTGCTTATTTCTCTGCTATCTCACAGTTCCTTTTCTCCCTCAAACATAATCCTATCTGGCTCTCATTTGTAATAACTATACTAATTATTTTCAGGGGCAGATGTATTGTGCAGTCCTGATGTGGCCATTGCTGTAGCAACATCTGTGTTTGCAACAAAAGCAAGCGCTGCATTCCTTACAAACAGGGCTTAGCTTGTCATAAGGGCAGGCTATTGAAAGTTCATGTGAACAAGATGATTTTCTGCTAGCCTTATGCTACCAGCTGTGCGGACAAAGGATTGGCAACAGGTCTGTAAACTGGTCTTAACCAATAGATGATGGTGGAGTTTGTGAATCTGATCAAACTTTGACAACAACCCAGAACTTATTTGAAATGCATTTCTTGTCATTGCTGGAGAAAAAAAGAAAAAAAAAAGATGGAAAAAAAACACCACTGAAGGGAGTTGTCACACAAAAGTGTGTGGTATGAACTCGGGGACCTAAAAAATCAATCATGGCAATTATTTTACTAAATTATTTTAAACTGTAGTGTGTCCAGAAGTCTTTCTGTTAAATGTCTGCTGTCACAGCAACAAGCTGTGCTGTTTCCATCTCTGACCTTTTTCATGTTAAAATGCGTGTCAGTATGTAAAACAGAAGCACTCCACACAGAAGATGACTGTAGCAGTGCTTTGCTTTGCTGCACTGAAGGTCCTGGAGATACATATTTTGCAGGAAATGAGTATAATGGGACAATTCGCCATTTAGTTAGAGGGAAAAAAACCCAACAACAACAAGCAAAGGTTGCTTTTTTCAACATTTGTTTTGTCATGTTCATTTTTGCTTTGATATATTCGAGGGAACAGAATGGAAGACTTAAGTGGCACATGCAGAGAATGGATGACTTGATGATGAAGTGTGAAATGACCATTAAAGCACTGACCGTTTATCCCTAATACTCTATTCGGAGTTGAGATCTAAGTGAAATGAGTTTAGTGGTTGCAGCTGAGTACCTAGTGGACAGGAGTCCATATGTCATCGAAATCTAAATCTGCTGGTGCAGTTTAACATCAATAACAGCATTGATTCTGAAGAGGTGTGGGTCAGACTAATGGATAATAGCATTAAGGATGTGAAGAGCCTCAAGGAAGATATGGGGAAGCAATCGGGATGTTTTCAAAGTAGGTCCTAGTATTTTGTTTTCAAAATCTGCTCACGCATAAACATGGAGTTGACCTAGCAGGTACCCTTGGATTCTCTGGATTTGGGTTCTGCACTTTCAGATGTCTGTGAAAAGACATTTGAATGCAGCTTCCTAAATTGCATATACAATTGCAGAAACCGTGAACGTCAGGTCTTATTCCACTCTTGCCATTTCCCTTTGTACTGCAGAAGCTTCAGGTGAGACTTACTGGCTAGGCTAGGCTAGGCTAAAACCTACAGGGCTACATCCTTAGCTCATGCGAGTCAATGTAGATGTGTTGGTTGCAGTGGACTGATGCCGGTTTACATCAGCTGCCAATTTGTACAATTTGTTTCATGTTTCATTGCTTTGGTGTGAATCTTGCTGTACCCAGTCAAATGTTTTTTAAGCCTTACATTCATGAAAGTTTATAAGACCCTTTGCGATGCTTGAGTTAAGATGCTATTTCATTGGGAAATTTTTATTGGTTTTTGTGCTCTGAGAAACATACAGACCTTCATCAGTACAGGTGCTTAGTCATCCTATGCTCTGTAAAGAGTAAAGAACGAGCCTTCCTGAAAGACTCGAGACCCCTGTTATAAAAGAGCTTCATTTATTGTTCATCCCAAAGGTACTGAGAATGAGTTTAGAGTGTTAGAGATCACAGCAGGAGGTGGGGAGGAGAAAATCCCACCTGTCTGGGACCTAAGAGCAGTCACATGCCGTGAGACAGCAGTCACATGCCGTGAGACCCCAGTCTCAGAAGAAGAGATTTCCACTCCGAAGATCGTCTTTCCAAGGCCTTGTGACTGGTGAAAGGAAGAATTTTTGATTTGGAGCAGGCTGCCCTGCCAGAGCTGAGGAATTATAACTTCTGGAAAGGTTAAAATTAGTAGCATCTGCATTGAATGTTAGAGGGGCCTTTGTCACAGAAAGCTTTGCAACTAAGAGCTGACACCTACCCCAGGAGAGAATTTCTGGCCAGGGGTAGGCAGGATGCTGAAATGAAGAACTGCCAGCATTGTCACAGAGAGATGTGCTCAAACCATCATCTCTCAACCTGAAGGAGCAGGTCTGAGAGATGACGAATGCCAACAACGCAGTGGCAACTGCAGGTTCCTGTCTTGAACCGGGACTCTTGAATTCCTGACAAGATGGGTGGGGAGTTCTAGGTGTGGGGGGGAGTGTAGGGAGAGGGTGGTTCTAGGTGTCTGGGGCTTCTAGGTGTGTAGAACCATGCTGATGTGACCCCTTCAGCCTTGGCCCCCAAATAGTTGAGAGATAATATAAACCACACAAAAATGTTATAGTAGGGAGCCATATCCTGAAGATAGGAATTACCTAGAAATTGAAAAGCACAAAATCAAAATCTGGGGGATTCTGCTGCAGAGCTGTTTTCAGAGCCCATATCTGATGGCTCCACACTGTAGGAACAACAGATATGAATACAGCAAATTCTGTTAAATAGTACAGAATTCAGAAGAGAGCTCTGTTTGGAGGTTCGTTCCCTTCTTCCTCCCCCACCTTCTAAATTAGGCTGATTATAGCTGCGGGAGAGTCCCAGACCAGATGTAAACTGTTAGCTCTTCATGTGCAGTATATGGTTCCTTGTATCTGACCAGCCAAAACCAAGTTGTTCCAGTGTAAATCTGCTTTGTGGTTTGAAATCAGAAAAAGATATTCATTGAGAGAGATTTTAATTCAAGGAAGTGAGGTTTTGTGTTATATTTCTTCCTTTTGAGATTTAGATTGATGATTAATGAAGAACCAGTATATAGTAGGAACTCACGGGGAAATTATATCCATTCTGATAAAGAATGGATGGAAATATATAGATATATATCTCCCCTTTCCCAAGAGATCAGACTGGAAATTTCTAGAAAAATAATCAAATAACATGTAATTATGCAATTTCATACAGATGGTGGCACACACGGTAGTAAATGCTTGCCATCCACTTCCAGGGTACTAATCAGAGAGCAGAGAAATTTCAGTGTTCCATGTTTGGACAATATGCGATGTACAGTATCAGGTAATTTGTTTAGCCTTCTCTTGCTGTAGGTTGAACTTGAAGGAAGTACGTGCAGAGGTGATATCCATTTGGGATGTGAACTCACTGTAGCACATTTCATGTTCTCTGAGAACGGAGGGGAGGAAGGAGAGTAAGTATCTTTGTTGGAATCAGTGGGAAGAAGAAAATGTGTCCTTTAGTCATGCAGAAGTAGTCAGGCTGATTAATGTATTTGAAGTAGAACAAAACAAAAAGGTCTGTACAGACTTGTGAAGTGTTTTATGTGTGCAAACACACATTAGCTGGCAGTGTGGCCATGCCAGCACAAATGTGTCTGAGCAGGTATGAAGGAAACTGATTCAGATTCGCAGTAAATTTTTTTTTTTTCTTGTTTAGCTTTATATTGGTTTTACACTATCTTAACTTGTGTATGAAACTGCAGCCAGAAAACCTGGTGTCTGATGAGGTTGTGATCATTTTTCTAGCTAGAAATACCATCCCTGTGGAAAAAAAAAGTATTTCATCAGTAGCTATGTAAGATCATGGAAGGAGATGCTTTTAGGGTTTGCCTGGAGGAGCTGGAAATTGTTACTGCCCAGGGTAGCTCATCACCCCTTTCCCCTGGAATCCCACCGTCAGAGGGAGCCCCATCAGCGACGCCTGACAGGCTGCAGAGCAAAGTCAGCCGGATCTGCCCAAACTCTCCTCCCAAACCGTTGAAGCCTGGGTGGATAATTCTGCACTAAAATAGATAAAGAGTTCTTATATGATCCGTCCTGTCAGTTCTGCTATGGGGGATGTACCTGCAGCAGTGGGGGCTGTAACACTGGTGACTGGCAAATTGAATGCTTGTTCAGGTCCTAAATAAAGAGAGGTGTGTGTGTGAGAGATAGTGTAGGGGGGTGTGTAATATCATAATGAATATATTGCCATGTGTGCCGTAAAATTTAAACTTAGCAATACATAATGCAAGAGCATGATTTCTCACTTTATTTCGGTATCTGGAAAGTTTCAGCGCTGGCATCATATCAATATTTATTAATGCATTGTGAACTAGAACCTGTGATTATTACTCATGCTATCTCATACTTTACAAGCTTCAACTCTGAAGAATAAAATCACATCTGCTTTTACTCTTCCCATATTTTATTCAATGTTTTAACAGCTTTGCCGTAAATATCTCATCCATTACGATTCAGTTGTGACTGTATCAACTTCACATCTCCTGTTTTATTGCTGTCATTATAGTTAAACAACGCACTGTTAATTCTGTTAACTAACAAGTTCATTGTTCTCAGTAGTCAGCAATCTCTGTTTGTTGAGTCCACAGTGTTACTGGTTGTAAATCAAACCTGGAGACTGAGTGAAGCATTTTCCTTCATTTGGAAAATGAAGATACGTTCCTTATAAAGGCTGATTAATAAAAGGTTAATTGTGATCCCAGCTAATAAAGCTTGCAGGCTAATTCTGATTTACTAGAACAAAAACAGTGATATCTGTTCTCTTCAACTTCTGTTACAGCCCCCACATAACAGCAATTTTCTTATACACTAAGCTGCCTGTTAAAAGTTGTAAACTTAATGCTGGAGGGGAGGAGGAAACCACTGAAATTATGACTAGAAAGAACATTAAAGTGTAATGGCAAGTGGAATCACCAATGTGTTCATGAGTGGAATTGGGCAAGAGCGTAGTGTTGCTGGGGAAAAAGAAATGGTTAAAGGAAATGAATGTCATTAAGTATGAAGAAGAAGCAGAGGTAGTGGATTTGAAAGACCTGGATTTGTGCTTTAGGGAAGAATGGAATATAGAGGGGTAGAGAAGTAGGTGGACCTGCTGATGGGAGCAGTAGAAAGCAAAGTCAGCCAGCAAGGGAAGAAAACTATGAAGTTTAGAAAGGGGAACCACAAGGGAGATAGCATGGAGGAGGAGAGACTATTAGGAAGTCACGTCTTGAGCAAAGGTAAATGAACAAAAAATACTGTTTTAAAAATCTGAAGGCTTCACTATATGTTTTAAGAGCCATTTCAGCCTTGCCAGCACTCTTCAGTGCAGTACATCTGTCTGCTGCTGCAGGTGGTGTGCAGGAGCATGCTTGGACCCTCCTCTTCCTCATTCCTTCCCACTCTTTGTGCAAATGTGATGGGCAGCAGCTCTGCAGGGTCTGCGCCGTCCTGTGCAAGGAAAGTAACAGGATGGAACACTGGTATGAGGGAGAAAATGGAGAGGAGGGCATGCTAAATATGTCAGAGGGAGGTCTGAGCCCGTAAAAAACAGTTCTCCTGCCTCTAGCCCAGCTAGGCTTAAACCGACTGAAATGTGTTGAACTGCTGTAGTTTGGCCCATCTCAGATTGAATTTCTGCAGAGAACAGTACCTGCCCTTTTAAGAGTATGTGAGTCAATTGATTTCACAACATGAGTAAGCCTGTCTTCTTTTGAGAAATATGTAGTCATTAGATCTAATTTTTTTTATGTACAATTCCTAAAGGAAAATATACCTCACTTGCGGTTTGAAAGCTGTCTCTTGAGAAATCTTGCATGCCTGGTGATCATTTGAATTCCTTGCAGTCCTTAACTTGCTGCCTGTGTGTTAGAAATCATTTTAAATGAATTGAATAAAATTCACAAATGTTATGTGCCAGGGTATGATGAACTCACTGGAAATATGACTCAAATGTATTTTTTTTCCTTTTCTTTTTTTTTATTGTAATAAATAGGAATGGACAAATACAGCTATAACGGCACATTTCTGAATGAGATTTTATTGGTCTGTTATCAGCAGGCAGTGTGTAATGCCTTGTTTAAATAAGCTGGTTTACGTTTGTTAAATTTCTGTGTAATTATAAATGCATAATAGGGAATAACAACAGAAAGATCAAGGACTGCCCTTTGAATTACATACATGGTTATAGACTTATGCAATTTTACAATTAAGACCTTATTTAGGAAATGAAAACCTTTTTTTTTGACTGAGTTGGGGTTTTTTATTCTTTTTAATTTGGGAGGTCAGGAAGGTGGTGTCTTGTCTTTGTTTTGGTTTGTGGATACAGGCTGGAAAGTTTACTGTCCCCAGGTTACCTGCTGCCTGTAAGTAAACGCATAAGCAGGAGAATTCCAATATCTGGTTTGAAACGGACGTTTAGGAAGAGATGTCTTTCCATTTTAAGCACCTACATCTCTTTAGTCACTACAGTGGGCCTAGGGCGAGTAACTCGGACATGTCTTTTACATGTTAAAAGTGAAGTGAGACAGGTGCTTTGATGCACTGAATTCTGGGCTTGCTTTGTCTGTGCCCACCACGCCGTGTGAGGACCCCACCACGCAGCACGTGGGGACCATGTAAGAGCTGCTGTGCTGCAGCTTGGATGGAGCCTCCGGACGCAGCGTGCTCCAGGGCACACGGGTACTACTTTGGTGTAGTATTTCAGGATCTTCTGTGCTGGGTACAGCTGAGTGGCACGTTTGTGCAATGGGATGCTGGTTTCATTATTTTATACGAATTATGCAACAAGCTGTATCAGTGTAAACTAGGCATTGTTCTTTATGCTGTGTGGTTAGCTTCAAAAAAAAAAATCAGTTTTTAGGTCTGTTGACAAAGGAAACAAAGAACTTGAGAACGTAGTGCAAAAGGCCACTTTTTACCTTCGTATCCTCTGAACTGTTAAGTTTGTTTGTCTATGGCAAGCTTGGGACTATGTCCCTTTGCTGAGCTCTGTGTGTTTCTGCAGAATTAATAATTGGAGAGGGAGTCCACTAATTCCCATCTCCCCATTTGAAACTTAGTACGAGGTAATGTATCAAACTGAACGCACGATGTATCTCGGCTCAGCAGCAATCATTTTACCTGTTAATGCTACTTTTTAAATTGAATTTAAACACAGAACAAGAACTGTATGAAACTGTTTGGCATTTGATTCACAAGAGTGTGTTGGGATTCGCTTTGTTGATGCTGAATCTGTATCAACACTGAACTTCCCAATAAAACTCAGGAAAAAACGCACGCCCAAGGCAACTTCCACAGCCTGGGTACCATCTTGAGGTTCAAACCAGGCTGGCTCAAAGTTTGATCCGTTCATTCGAAAAAGCCCTTAAACCTCTTTGACTTGGTTTGGGGCTACCCTGTATGTAAAGGACAGATCTGGGAGCTCTAGCTCTGATTTCTCGCTCAGTCATAGATTTGTGTGTAACCTGAGGGTACGTCATTCAGCTGCTCTACTCTGGGTTCCCATTTACAAGGCAGTGATAATAATAATAATGCTTCTCTACTTCATACGAGTATTGGGAGACCTTAATTTCTTAATATTTGTCATCTGCAAAGTACTGTATTTCATAGATGGATGAAGCTAAAGAACAAAGGGAAGAAGGCAGAGATTCATACAGTTCTGAAGGGGAGGTTACCTTAGGTTTTGCTTTCTGCATTTTAATACTCCTCAAGATTTTAGCCAATTTCACAAGAGCCCTTGTTCCTTTTATTGTAAAATTTTGTGGGACAGAATTGTGGGTGGTCTGATATTCATCTCAGGGAATGCAGTTCTGAAAAGAAATGCGCACGAGGTGGGAGGGATTGCATGTCGCATAGCATTTAGATAGAGCTTTGTGACGTCAAAGTCATCTGCTGTATAAATATTGAGGACTGTAACCCTGAACTTGAGAAGTATTCAGTTTTTATCTTTTATTAACTGACTGAACTAATCGTACTGTTTCACTTGATAACAGAGGAATGGATTCTGCAAACACCAGCGGGTACAGGGTAGCACTCGCTCACCTTCAGTATTTCCACAGGCTGCAGTGGGACTGATGTGTTATTTGCCCGAAGGAGAGGATAACGCTCCCCACGTTTGCCTAGGGAGTACACTCCGTAGGAGCTGTAAGCCCGTAGACTTCCACTTTGCTCCACTGAGGTAGCTGAAAAGAATTTACCAAGAAACGTGTTACTTTGGAGCTGGCTGCAGAACTGGAAAGATACTGTAGTGATTATCATTTAAATCCACTTGCCTGTCTCCTGTTTGGCGACTACACATATAACTTATTAAACTTTACAAGCTTTTGATGGCTGGTGGGAAGCAAGTGTGTATTAATCCTGAAGTGAAGGTTTCGAAGAGAGAGGATCCCTGTCGCAGAGTATCTGTGGCTGGGTCACAGCTCGGAACAGGTATTTGCCCGGAGGTGACCTCTAGAATGGGCAATGCATTGTGTATTTGGGAAGGTTATTAATCTATGCCAAAAACATGATCACATGTGAGGGTTGTACTTTGTATTATTTAATTTCATTCCAATTATTCCAGAAAAAACAATTAAGAAAATGAATAATTATAAAAGTAAGGTCAACTCAATTTTCTCTACTAATGTTTTTAGTTACTGGACTCATTATTGCTAATTTCTTTCATAATCTTTGCCATCTAACCTCATTTGTTTCATTGCTAAGTGGCAAGAAGGGAGCATCATAAAACTTCAGTGAAAACAAAGCAGAAAAATCATGTCATTTTAGTGATTTCCTGAGAAAGTAATTATCTGTTGTTAACCTTTATGGAAAGAACTCTTCAGATCATCTTCAATATAGCTGTTAAATTTCCATCTTTCCATTTCTAATTGCAATTTTCCAAATTAAAAACATATAGCTAGGTAGATATATTAATATGACATCAACTTTTTCCTCTAATAATTATATTATTAAATTACAAAACACTTACTTTAAACAGGTTTTAGAACCTAAAGAAAACCTTCTCCCTATTTACTATACAATTTGAAAACGTAACAAATTTCATAGCACTGAATTTTAAACATTTCTTAGCTGAATGAATCATTTGGGCTTATAAAACTACTTTGTAATATTTGAGATCTGAACCAACATACACTGAAGTCAATGGGAGACTTTCTATTTATTTCAGAGGCTCACAAATCAGATTTTCCTCTAATCTTGTAAGTTAGTATGCAGGAGGAAATGCCCTCACTTTTCGAAAGGCTTACTGAATTCAGCAATGCCCTATGAGGGGGCCACCTATATACAAGAAGTTGTTAGGCCAAATTCTTTGTCTTCTGTTTCCATCCAGAAAACAAAGAAGCTAGAGAAGGTAACCTTTGAAATAAGATGTGAGTGGCAGAGAGGAAGAGTCAGGTTGTAATTTGTTTGCACAGGAATGTATATTATTATGTAATAATCCTCTAATGAAATTTTAAAATAGCAACAATTTTTTTTTTCTATAGGTGGGCTTCAAAGTTCGGGGTTTTTTCTGTTTCCTTGGGGTTTTGGGTCTTGTTTTTTTTAAGAAATTATTATTATCTGTAAGCAGTATTTAAATGTCTGTACTAGCTATACATAAACAGTGATGTATCCAGAATGAAACTTAGGGCTAAATCTTCTGAATGGTATTGATATATATGGACAATAAATTTTAGAATAACACATTCATGTGGGCCTTCATAATTCCTTAATTGTACAGAAACCATTATATAAGAATGTTAAGGTGAAGAGGAAGCTCTTGTAGATGTTAAAAGGAGCATATCCACATCAAGATGCCTAAATTAAAAAGGGTGAGTGGAGGTCATGAACAGTCTTTCATTGCTGATGGATTTACTGCGATGGAGGCGACTAGAAGAATAGCCTCCTTGTAAATTTATTTGACTATCAGGATTCCAAGGAAAAGGGATTTTCTTTATTTTTGCCTCTTACTTTAATTTTTCAGTTCTAAATGTAATTAAAAGAAGATTTCATCTCCACCCGCCTCTCTGGTTCAGCTGAGCTGCTGCTGCTGTTTGGGTAGCAGCAGGGTATTTTATTGTCTCTTCTCCGGTAGCTCCGTGCTGTGTGCGGCGGGGACGGGTGCTATGTCTGTAACTGTGACATGATTAGAGGAAGTGAACAGAGAGAAAGTCAGTCACGACCTGGGTGCTTAATAGCATTTGTGTGGGGTTTGGTTTTGGGGTTTTTTTATTGCACGGAGCAGGGTGGGGTTAGGAAAAGGAATCCTCTACAGATCAAAGCAAACCGTGCCTTTAAAAAACCCTGGGAGAGGGGCAAGGATTGAGAACGAACCTATGTAAAGTATCAGTATCGCCTTCAAACTCCAGCAAAGCACTCCCCACGAGCCTTTCGCTCGCTGTAGCACCGCACGGGAGCTCTGTTGGAAAGGACTTGCTCCCTTCCTCACCTTTCTCTCCGCCACTCTGCTCTGCCATCTGCGTGCTGCGTTTCGCCATCCTTCAGATGTCCCTGATGGCTTCCAGCAGGGTTTCCTCTGGCCCCGCTGGGGAGGAGGGGGAGGTTGGGTTGGGGGGACCCACTCCTGGGAGGCACCTCTGTCCCGGTCCCCCCAGGCTCGTCCCCACCTGCGGCACAGGAGGAGCGCGGAAGCCGTCGATGGCAGTTGGCTTGTGCGCAGCTTTCGGGGTACGCTGCCACGTCGCTCCTGGTCACACGCCTGGCGCGGGGTTTCCAACACCGTGTTCCACTGCGTAATGTAGAGCTGCTGAACTTGGGTCACCATGGTCTGGAAGTACACAGGTCAGAAAAGGGGGAAGACTGCACAAATGAACTAAAAAAAAAGAGCAGTCATTTTGGCTCTTTAAATTCCAAGTGTTGTGACACCTACATGCGGATTTCCATATTCAGTCCCTTGGCTAAAACTAAGCTCTGGATCAATTTAATATCTGAAATACTTCCTGCCAGGGATTATATCTTGCTATGGAAGGGAGCTAGGCTTAGTGAACTAATAGGTCTTTTCCATCTCTAACTACTGCCAGTATGATTATGTTTTTTTAATCAGAAAAATGTGTTGCTGAAAAGTACAGAGATTAAGCACCACAATTGCCTGTAACAAAAGCAAGTTTTGTTGGATGAGCAGAGATCTGATGAATGACATGATTTGAAATGTTTTCATCCTAATGGCTTCCTCTTCTGAAGTTAATTTTTTTTGTCAGTTGCCAAAACATTTATGAGCAGATTTGTGGATAATGACACTCTTAGATGGGGGTTTAAATAAAAATCTGTTCCGTTTGCAACCTAAAAGACCTAGTATTAAAGCAGACAAATGGGTTTGGAGGCTGATTCTTCTTATGGCAGTGTAATAGATGAGCTGGGGTCACTGGTGGTGTACAGTGAGCAAGCCACAAACTTTTAGGCCAGTTGTTTCTTCCTTGGAGGAGTTTAACATAGGAAGTGAAAAATACAGTCAAAATACTGTTTTGTAAGGAGTGCTTGCAGTGAAGTGCATGGGTCTGCAATCTAGGGAAGTTCCTGTTCCCTCTGTGGACTGAAAAACAGACAGGTAAAGAAAGAGAAAAGAGATGGGTGTTACATCCCGAATAAATAGCTAAATTTACAATTGGTCTCTTTGTCCAACATTCGTATTCTTAAAAGGGACAACAAGAAACCATCTTTTACCAGCTCTTTTGAAGAGGAAATTTGGCCTGTGGATAGGTGGTTGAACAACAGATTGAATAAAATAATCAAGGTTTGTATAATAAGCTAGGAAAGGTTATTAGGGAATTGTTCGGTCATAGTACTTTCAAGCCAAATAAGCCACCAAAAAGAAGCACAGACTAGCCAACGCTGCACCTGCTTAAATTATGTGTATCGAAAAGCAAGCACTCGAAGTTGTTCAAATAGTCTCTTAAAAAAAAATAAATGAGCAGAACTCTTGGTTCTTAACGACAGTGGGAGATTTTGTCACCCTTTGGTGTCAGCCTGGGCCAGCCCATCAGGGCTGGTGGAGGTTAGGTCATAACACATCCTCTGATGGTCTCTCCCTTTAGCAGGTTTCTTCCTTAATTCTAATTGGTATTATCTGTACCAACTGTACTGCCAGTGCAGTAAAGAGTCCCTGTAGTTTAAGTACCAAGAAATAAAATCTTACTCTGCATTCCAATTTAAAAATATCAAAATGATAACCCTGCATAGGGCTAATTTTAAACTCCTTTTGTTGCGCCAGTGAAGACACATCTATAAGACATCTGAAATAGCAGCATTTGCAAAATTTTGATTTACATACACAAAACATTTTGTGTGTGTGTGTAAATGCTTATGGTAAGGTATTTGCAAATACATTTCTGTTTGCTTCTTCCAAATTTTACCTGCATGTATATACTTCATCTAGAATGAGAACATAGCCCATTATCCTGCTAGGAAAGAAAGTGAGACAGTGTATGGTAATTTTGCTTGAAATGTTCTTTTCTTACACAAGTAATAAAGCCACTTTTCCCTACCTGCAAAGCATAAACTTATTTCCTAGCAATATTGTGAATTTTATGATAATGAATGCTGAGGTGCATCTATGTCATGCTTTGCAGGTTTCTTAAAAAATATCTTGAGCTCTGTTGTCCTGACTTCCACCTTTCCGACAGACATTTTGTTATGCTTTGTCCAGTCTGTCTTTTCCTCCAACACCAGAGTCTCGATCATATGGAACTTCCATAATTTCAATCATTAGAAGGGCTGAATAGCATTTTCTTCCAGTTCATGTATGAACTGACGAAAAAGGTAGAAAACTTGGAAGGCAAATTACAGGAAGTTCAGCTTCTTTGCAGACATTGCTGGCAGCTGATGTACATTGCAAATACTTTCAAAACGTTCCTCTAAAATACTTATTTAATTAAAATTAGTTATAATATGTAAAAACACATTTCTTCTTTGAAGTCAGCTGGGTTACCAAGTTGTTTCACTAGGACAACCCTAAATTATAGAATTAAATCCTAGCCTTGATTATATCAATGGTAAAACTCCCATTCATTTTAATGAGGCCAAGATTTCAGATGTATATTACTTCAGAAAAAGAAAAGACATTTCAGGCTTTACCTACGCGCCCACCAAGTTAGTACAGGGTTGTTTCTTGCCATATATTTTTCCAGAGTTTATTTTCCAGGCGACTTTTAAGCAGCGGGGTTTCCTTTAGTGTCCACAATACATTATTCCACAATCCTATAGATCTTGTTCATGCTGGACTTTAAATCAACTATCAAATACCCACTAGTATCTTCAAACGCTTCTGAAAAAGAATGGTTTACAAGGGTGTTTTTTGCTTTGCCATTATTATGATTTGTTATTCATCTTGTGGATTTTTAAGCAGACCCCTGTACTTAGTATTCATATTAATGGTCTTACTGTATTTAGCCTGATAAAAAACATTCAGTACAATGTATGTAATAGTTACATTTCTATGATATACATACTTGGTAAAAGCTTTCTCATTTTCATCATTTAGACAGGTAGGATCTGGTAAATCATGTGCAGCACTCAGAACAGGATGACAGTATGGTAGGGGGTAGAAGAAAATAGCAGGCAACTGCTGCAGCAGATTTTTTTTCTGAAAACCTTGGCCAAATGTTTAAATCCAAAAGAGGCTGAAAATGATATTTTTTTTCGTTTCTCGTAGCAAGTACCTTATTAGACATACCACCAAAAGGCTGTGCCTGGCTTGCTCATTTCATGCTCAGGTTGAACTCCCTATTATTACAAATCTGTTTTCCTTTTAACCACTTTGTCCTCGGCACATGGTTTTCCAAAGCTCTGGACTTTCTGCAGCCTCAGCCCGCGGGGTCCCTGCGGTTTGCGTGTGCTTGGCAATGCCTAAAGTAGGTCCAGTATTGCAAACTGTGAGACTGAAACACCCAACTCGACAAGTCTGTTAGATACTGTTTGAAATTTACTTCTTATCTCTGTTTCCCAATCTATAAAATGAAAATGTGATAGTCTACATTCAGATCCTTGTACATCGATTTTAAAACCTATCCTTCCAACTGGCAATGCAGCCGTTCAGCACTAGCAACTAAGGATACAGGGTACCTCTGGTAGATGGGGCAAAGCAGAAATAATACCTAAGGGCCAAATTCTGTGCAAGGATGCAAGTTCACTTGATTTCACTGACTGAAGTGAATTCAGATTCACACCATTTTACATGAGAAAAAGTTTGGCCCTCAGGTGGAATTTCTTCACTTGAACATCTTTGTTCTCCGCAGCGTATCGTATACTTATGTGTCTGTTCTAGCTTTAGCTATGGTAGCTTAAGTGCCAGAATCAGTTCAGAATAAGAGCTTTACTGTTCATAGACTTCAATCTGGAGGGGAAAAAAACCCATCACTTCACTATGTGAGTAAACAGACTAAGGATTCCTGTTAGATGAGGGCAATAGTAATTTAGTGATCAGAATCCGCGGAGAAGCACACCTCTTCCATCTCACCGGACTCCCCTAAGCTTTTAGCTTTTTTCTGCTAACATATTTTCATTACTTTTTTTTTTTTAATTTAACACAAGCTTTTCTCAAGTTTAGCACATATAATCAGTGAGAATGGCATGTTTTTCTCTTTTTTTAATTTACATTCCTTGCTTGCGACTCTTCTTCCCTAAACACAGAATTGCTTCTACTGTTTCACATGCTCATGTGTATGCACATGCTTGTGCTCTGTTTATTATTGTCTTCTACTGTCCGACACACACTGATCTTCTTTAGTATCTCAGTTTTTATATATACTTTTATACTGTAGCATAACTTTTTACAGGATTCCCATTTACTCTGCAATTGTGCTGTTTAAAAAGAAAGAGAAAAGAAAAAGAGAAAGAACCTTTAGCTTACCTAGGAGCCTCAGCCAACAGGAGTTTAAATGTGTGTCAAGAGAGAAAATTATAATAATCAATAAATGTACTTTGCAATCTGGTCAATGTCATTGGCATTAATTTTCTTTTTCTCTCAAATGATCAGAATCATTTTGCTTTCTCAGCTACTGGTTGCTTCCCATGAAAACACAAACATAATACCGCTCCATGTGGGGCTATGAAAACACAACTTTCTATGTTATTTTCCATATGTCTTCTAAAAAGCCCTCGGCATATTACACATTACCTTATTTGTGCCAACCACATATTATGAGTAACAATATCAGTGTTTTCCTCTAATACCTTAAAAATTCGAAGACATAAACAGTATTTCTGTAGCAAATCATTCTCACCTCATGTTAATTGCTGATCTTTCTGCTGCTATAATGATGCTGTTTCCCAACAGCCTGAACGTGTCTGTCCTTTCGCTGAGGTCATAATGACTGTTAAATGTGCCACATTTCCTCTGTCAATTTGGGAAAAAATGTCAGATTATATATCAAGGGTTTACTTTGATGCATAACTTTCTGTGAAACACACGTCACCAAAATAAACTCTGGTACCTGTCCCATTGGGAATGGGAACTCATAAATACGGAGTCGAAGGTAATTGGCCCCCACAAGCCCACAAATATTACTATTCATTGCGTTACCTAGAGGTTTGTGACTAAGGTTGTTGTTTTAATGGAAAGCCTTTCAAATTGGTCTTTAAAAAGATATGCTTCACCACTTTTATTAGTTGTTAATTCCATTTTTAACTACCTATTGTTGGTAATATCCTCTTAGCTTGAAAATACAATCTCTTTTCCTAGCGACTCTATCCATTTTTAGTTCATTGATTCAATAAGGTTTTTTTCTTCACGGGATTTCTAAAGCAGCAAAAGTTAAAAGAAAATCTTAATTGTTTTTTTCATTGTTTGTGCAATGGTATCAGCATTGACATCTGCAGGAATATAAACAGATTTGAGAAGATTTTTTTCTTGTTCATTTACTGAAGGGAGCTCTGCTATGTTAAATTGATTTAAGTTTCCAAATATGGGTCAGATAAACTGAAATAATCTTTCTTGAGTTAATGTTCTTCTTTCTAGCTACTTATACATTGGTTTTGTTTTGGAATTAAATAATGTCTAGAGGCTTCAAACAGTATAAAATTCTCATATCACGAGAATCAGTGGTTAACCCCACAACACGGGTTTGGTTTTTACTCCAATGTGCAATTAGCTCTTAGGTCTTGGAATTGGTGTTGTGCTTTCCTCCAACCAGGACTTCTTTTCTTCTATGGCCGAAATTTGTTTTGAGTTATGGATGTACTCAAACTGTTGGAAAATGTGTGGAATCCTTTCAAAGAGGAGAGACACAGGTGCATGGTGGGCAGAGCACTCCAACCTCAAATATAAACAACTACATGACAGAGTTGCCATAAGGACGTAGGGACATGATGTATTTTGTAGGTCTTAGTATCTGATGGCTGTTTCATGTATAAATGTGATAGATGCTTGAAATCTGCCATGTATTCTTTGCCAATATAAAAGCGAATAATTAATTAGTTTCTCTGACATTGAGAAGCTTCTCTAAATTCCTGTCTAAAGCCTTATCTTCGATTTGGATACCCATGACTGCACTTTTTCAATGTAAATAAGCAGCAAAGGTTTGTTGTACGTAGGGAGTATCTGCTGAGGTTTCAGACTAGTATATATGAAGCAATGCATTTAAACTAGTGTGAACATCATTAATATAGGGCATACCTACTCATTATTTACTGCTCACCTTTCTGGGGCTTGGGAATTCAGAGTTCAGCCAAACCCTGACACTGGCTCTTCTTCCTAAAGGTACAGCGCCATATGGTTTTTCTCTTTGCATTTCATTTGGCAATCCATATGAACATTTCATTTATTTTCTATAATGTCTAAATCATTAAAAGAAAAGCTTTGGGGTGCAATATGAGACTGACAAAGATAATTACAGTTTTAAAGCCTTAAGAGGTTTCATGCATCATATAAAATTTTACATTCCACCACCAATTTAAATCAATTACAATCTTTAAATCTATAATTGTGCTATTTAAAGCATTTTAAAGGGCACAATGCATGTGGTATTTCGCTGCGTGTTCCAAAGTATTTTCACAACAGATCTATTTATTGTGTGAAAGCATCTAGAGGCTATTAAAAGATGATCGGAGGCATTATTAACTCTTTAGTCTGTCTCCTTAATGCAAGAAGCAGATATGCTTAAGCATTATTTATCACTTAGTCTCAGTTGTGCTAAATTTCTCAGCCTTTAGTCACAATAATTGTAACGAAGCTTGGAATAGATCATGCAGAGTGTCCTCATAATGCTAAACCAATGACTTCTTTGTGCTTGGGTGAGCATGCATTCTCTTTCATATTACAACAAGGCAAAGAAACAGAAGACTTTTCTAATTTATTCCTTTCATGCTAGATCTAGATCACTGCACAGGTAAAGATGGTGCTCTTTATTTTTCATGCAAAGCCCTTTTTCTCGCTCTGCACATAGTTTATATCAAGGGATTTCAGCACCCTCTTTAAGCTTCTTTATTACTTCTTAGCTGATTTACTAGGAAGAAATTGTGATCATCTTTCAAAATCCTAAACCAGAAGTTTCAAATTAATACAGTTTTGGTGAGTCCTACCATTTTTGTTCTAATGGAAATTCTAACATCCAAATTCGTACATAAATTGAATGTTTTCCATAAAATTGAATTTCTGAACAACATCTTTTCACTAAACTTTGTTCCATTGAGACATTACAAAAATAAGAAAGTAGAAGCGAAGGGCTAAGTCAGCCGAACTAAAATACCTCAGTAATTTCTCTTCAGAAATCTTGAGGCTATGGTCAAGGGACTCCATATTTCTGGTAATTCTAACAACAAATTTTGACTGCCTAACTGTTCATCTTACATCCTCAGTATTTAAGAAAAAAAAAAAGAAAACCCAAATACAATACATAACCAAAAGAAAGAAAACAATAACCACTGCCTTTCATTAGCAATTACTGCTGGAGAAAATTGTAGATATTCCCATCAATGCAGCTCAGATGGTGCTTAGTGGAAGATGATGGTAATAAAATATACTTCAAATAATCAGTCAGTTTTTGGGGACAGTTGAGGGGAAGGAAGCTGCATGTTGGTTTTCAAATGTTATTTTAAGTGGGAGTTTTCTTGCTTTCTAAGAAAATGCCAGTCTATCCTTTTTGACAGAGAATATCCATTGTTATAGAAACAGAAACGGTTTTGTAACTGTTGAATGAGTGAACACAACCTGGGCATCTGTCTTATCAAAATAGAGCTATGGGTAAAGTGCCTCTGTTGCGCAGGGAGTGCTGCTTTGGAAAGATCCTTTTTTACATTAATTCAAAACCCAAATAGCCCATAGTACTAACAGCAAAAACTATTTTTCTTCTTAAGCAACTCAGATACACTAGTTCATACATTCCCCTGGGAATCAGCAGTGATGAATGCATTTGTTTCTTAAAGAATAGGCAATATTTTCAGTGTTTCTCAAAAAAAAAAAAAAAATAAAAAGGGGCCCCTACGCCAAAGCCACCCCTCCATTTTGCCTGCTCTGGAGAAAGGATTGTCTTGTCCCCAGGTAGTGGCCTCGAACTGTAAATTCTGTTCATCTGCTTTAGATGTCCTATGTAATTTGGAGATCATCTGATACAAGTTGATTATATGCAGTGCTGAAACAGTAATTCCTGAACTCATAGAGGCCCAAATTACATTGATTATTTCGCAGACCTTACTGGGTATTCATATGTGGAGTCAGTGCCAAAAACGTACCTACACAAATAAATTTCCTCTGCAGTTTTGCTGGCGGTGATGTTTTGCTTCAGGTTTCTGTTCTATGCAGAACAATCACCTCCGCAGCGCTGCTCAGCACTGAGCAGGTAACCGAGCTCCAGTGCTGAGGGAAGCAGTTCTGAAGTATTAAGGACAGGTAGCCTGATCCTGTCATCCTTGAAGGTAGCGAGAACGTTGTCCTTGCATTCAGAGGGAACAGGACGCAAACCCTCTTTCATAAGCACTAGTGTCAATGAAATTAATTGTCCCAAGTGCTGTGATAACTGTGCAAGATCTCTCTCCACCCAGCAGAGATGAGATTGGATACAGCACTTTTTTTCAGAGATTTCCTAGGGGAGCATTAGCTGTAGAAAGTCATTTGAAACCATCCCCTTGGCTGCTGTTTTGTACCAAGGGGGTGACTTTTTTCGTGTTCCAGCATCTCCAGCATTGACTAGAATGGAAGTCACATAAGCGGGGGGCAGGGGGGGGAATATGCTTCCAAAAGCAGTATGTAATCTCAGGTGATATACAAGTGCCCGTGTCAATTGGTTGGTGGGTTAAATATTATTACTCTGTTCTCATTTACCAACTTTAGGATTGCAGTGGGATACTTCCAATAAGATTTACTTTTTCTTACCTATTAAAAATAGACCAGATTGATCTCTCATTCTGGCAAGTCCCTAGCTGTGTGGCTGATGAAGACACTTTCTTTTCCTTTCCACTTTTTCCCCCACCTTCACATGAAAATGTTTTGTGCTTTTCTGATATGTAATACCAGAAGGTATTAGTTCCCCTCCCACTTACACAAATTAGGAATATCTCCAAACAGAGTTATTGTGGCAGGTGGAGGGAATTTGGCAGAGACTCTACATCATCTGGCATTGCCAGAATTTAGTCTCCGCTATTTTTCTGCGCACCTAGAGCATTCTCAGTCCCAGTACCTTCAGCACAGCACCAGGCACCGCCAGTCGGTGGTGGGTTAGCGCGGGGGCTGCGCAGCGCTGCGTAGCCTCTACGGCACCCGTGGGCTTCCATTTCCAGGGGGGATTTTCAGTCGGTCAGATTGACTTGCTTACCTGGGCAGCACAAAGGGACTGAAATGAAGCACTGAATCTAAGCTGAATGTGTTTGCAAAAGGCCAAGACCATTAAGACTGGAATAAAATAGATTGGTGGAGAGTGGAATCAGATCCCTGGGTATCGAGGATATTGAGTGGTTCTATCTTAAGTTACTGCATTAAAAAGCAGCAAAGAAACTACTACAAACTTCCAGAATGGGAGAGGTCTGTCATTAAATGCAGTCAGGTCTGGCATATTTGGGGGAAATCTAGGTTTTATTTTTAATATTTTCCTTTGTGGGGGAACTCAATAAATCTCTCAGTGTTGGAGGTTAGATGCAACAATACACATAATGAAAATGCTGTACAAGTGCAGTTGTTCAAAGAAAGAAAAAAAAAGTCCTGCACTAAAAATCATTTTCTCCCCAAAAATATACAGAGAACTAGTCCAATAAATAATGGAATGTCACTATAGACTAAGAGGTGATAGGTCTTTTATTTTTGCAGTAATAGTAGAAAGTAAAAAAAGGCCATTTTAAAAATCTGAACAATGTTTTTACATTCAAATAACAACTATAAATTTCCAAACTGTTATGTCCATATTTCTTAATGGTAATGCTTTCCCAGCATTAAATCCAGCAAATACCCATTTTCATTCTAGAATTAAGTTATCCTATAAGATAACAGCTACTGATAGTAGGAATTTATAGTGGAAACTGATTATTGATTCTTAATGCATAAAGGATTCACAATACAAACATCAGTGGCAAAAGATTTTTGTATTTTATTTTGATATTTATTTGGAAAGTATATAACTGCAATGGCTTATTTTTCTAAACTGAAAAAAAAGCATAAAATGCTTTGGAATACTCTTAGCTAAAAAGGTAATAAGAATAATAAGTGCTTAGGTTATTGGATAAAATGTGTTTTTCTTTAAGCAGAATACATCAAAATAATCAGTTTAGGATTTCTGAGCATGCCTACAACAGCTCAAGCATGTATACCTTCCAGCAACTGCAGCAAACCCAAAGCATCACACAAAACTCGGTGCTAATAATCAGAGATGAACAAAGATGGACAAACAAGCAAGAATGATCATCCTACAAAAGTAATCTGATTTCTACACAAAGGTTATTAGCAGTCCTGGCTAACTCCTAAATAGCCTTTTTAGGTATATATGAAATGCAATGAGGAATTTTATAGGGGAAGAGATCAGCTTCCATTTCCCAAGCATTTTATTGTAAAAGAAATCACTGTAGGAATATAAGACTTTTAAACTTATAAAAATAACTCAGTGTTGCCCTTTTAAATTGTTTCCACTGACAACCGAAGTCATAGTGGCATTTGTTCATCCAGATCCCAGTACACACATGTATTCATAATGATACATCCCTCGAATGGCACAGTTCTTCTGTGGTTGCTACCTGTCAGCGCTTGTACTCAAGAACCTTGAATATCAGTGACTCACTAATGTTTTATGATATTTTACCTCACTTTATGGTAGTCATTTATGACAAGACCAGAATGACATAAACTGCCATAAAGCAAAGCAATGCAATCACACAAATGACCATAAATCAAGGTAGCAACAGAAAAAGGTCATAAAAGGAAAGAAAATTGGAGAAAACAACATTTGAGTTCAGATTCAGAAGTCTGGAGTTAGCAGCACCAAACTTCAGGACAGATGGATGTGAGCAGCAAGCAAATTCAGTGTTCCACTGATACTAATAATTTTGCATGTGTGTGGATGCAGTGACAGATTGATACAACGATGGGTTTCCTTTACTTATAAGCCCGTTATGATGTACAAAGAGTTTATTGCAACTGTGTGCATGGGCTTTTTTCCTCCTATGAAGTTATCTTAGCTTTGTCCTATACCCTAAGTGATTCCCAATTCAGATGACCTTTTGAACAACTTTTCTAGAATCTGTGTCTATCTCCATGTATTTATCTTTTCTTTTTAATGAAAAAATGTGTTCCTGTTAATCAGATTGGCCACCTCTAAAAGAATAGGATCGTGATGTGCTTTTCTTGGAAACCTCTTTTTCTTGGTCTGGAACAAAAGGTCCTAACCAGGAGGGGAGATTGGATGTCAAACAGTGGTCAGATGGGGATTAGACAGAAACTTCACAGAGCTGGGGGGGTCCTGGGTGGATTGAGTTGGAAGCAGTAGTTTATTGCACGGTGGCCACGCTCACAGGGCTGTTTTATTGCGGCGTGGACGGGGACAAGAGGAGGACCAAATGACGTCAGGGAGGACAAGGAGCTCTGCACCCCCCAGAATCAGAGCCTAATGGGGCAGCAGAAGCTGTATGCAATGAGGTATAACGGTACGTATACCACACCTTAAAGTTATACTACCATAAAAATGAGAAACTGCTAGCGGTGGAGATAACAGCATTTATGAGGAGAATTTATGGGCTGCTCATGTGGTATAAATATATACAGTACACAAACACCAGTGGGGATAAATTCCACTGGACAACCCTGTTATTTTAACAGTAACCTTGAAAATATTATGTTATTTAACTGAAGAAAGTGTTAAAGGAACAATACATAATTTAATCTCCTTCTCTACCCTTTACAATTCATCTCTGTATTAGCAGCAGGGATGTTTTAAGAAGTATGTGCATTAAGATAAACACTGATAGTTAATTGCATTTGTTTTAACATCCTCATTCTTCCCTATCCACACCCTTGTGCCTTCATCTTGTGTGCAAGCCTGCTTCTAACGGAGCTGATGCACTTTAAAAATTATGAAGATGTATTTTTATCCCTATCCTTTATCTAAGACCTCTAATTCTTCCCCTGTTCTGCTGCTCTGTTTCCTAAGTCAGTTGCTTTCCTCTTTTGTAGTATCACTTGCATTCACAACTGCCATAACCATTTCCAGTCATTTTTTAAAATTCTTCCTTGTCAGAGGACACCAATGTAGTAAAAAGATATGACAGAAACATAGCAGATAAGCAAAAAAAAAAAAAAAAAACCAAACCAAAAACCACCACGCAAAAAAAAACCAAACGCACACCAGAGGACTTGAGCTGAGAGAGATACTAAGCAAGTGCATTCGCAGTGAGCTGAGTTGGGGTGCCAAGCCATCAGATTCAGAGATGCAGCAAAGTGATGAGTTCCTCTGGTCCTGCCCTGGGTCTCTGCAGGACTTGGTGCTGAGGTACAGTTTGTTTCCCTTCTTGTCCCTCTGCAGGAGAAAATCTGGAATATTTGGAATCACTCCAATTCACTTATGAAAGATCCTTTTCATAGCCAGAAGTAGTATCACCTGAGAGTCACAAACTGACAGTGAAGGAGGAGATAGCAGCAGGCCAGAAACATGGAGGTGAAAGGGAAACGTAGAAAAGGGGTTTGGTGGTCAACAAAAGAGACAGTAGTGCAGTGCCTAACTATACCATCTAATGCCTTTGTGACTTGATTTCCCTGTTACTTCCCTTTCTATAACAGAAGATAGCATTTGGGGAATTAAAATGCCATGTCCTACAGTTCAAAAGAAAAGTTGTTAGCCTTTCAGAAGATTTTCAGATCAAATTTTAGGAGTTACTCACCAAGGTGTAAATTCACGTTCTCTGGCTGTACTCCTGCTGCCAAGAAAGTAAACTAGGACAAGTTAACAGAATGATCCAAGAATAAAGAAAAAGCTGGTATCTTAATTTTTGATGCAGTCTATGTGTTCTCATTATTACGTTGTCTGTTTGTATTACTTTTGATTTATAATGTAATTGGGGAACTATCGAAATGTTAATGGGAAAGATACTGTTCTGAGTATGACAAAGTTGTTTACTAATTGTTGCCTTTAACTTAGGCTAATTTTGTAGTATTGAAATATTTAAAAATGTTTTATTTCTTTATTTTTAGGTTGTCATGAAAGCGTTGTTCAGTTTGAACTCCATTCTCAGATGAGCTGAGCTTTCTCCACCTTTAAAACTAGGAAAATAGTGCAAATTAAAAATTCGCTACACTGGGGTTCAATCTCAAACCTTTAGGCAAGCCCATTCATTTTGTTAAATATTTAGATGAGAAATTGTTGCTCGTATGTTTATTTATTTATTTTTACAACATCCACTGTGCTGCTCATTATCTTAGGGGAGATGGAGAATATTGCAATGATTATTAGTAAGCTTCGTAATGAGATTACTGAACCATTTGCCGTTGACTTTTTTGTGATGCATAATTACAGGGGTTTATTTACAGTGCCTTTAGAGGTTTTGTTTTTAGTTTTGCCTTTTAATGATTCACATTTATATCCTTTGTTCTTCATGTAAATGATAAGATTCTATCTCTGGATGTTTTGCATTTCTCCCCTCCCCAACACTCCCTCCCCCCTCCCCCCAGCCCCATGAAATCAATGTGTGTTATACTTTAGATATAAGTAAGAAGCTCTTATTCAGTCAAGTGATCCTTCTTCTGCAAGATCTTATACGCTTGAGTAATCTGACTAATATTAATTGGGAATACTCAGGTAAATAGGATTATTTGTGCATTTGTCCTAGATGACTCTTCCAGTCTATGTTCAAGTCAACGGAGTCTCATTGACTCTTTTTGGCCTTATCCGTCTCATAAATATGATATATTCATAGAAAACAGTAGAAAGGAAGAGCTGCTTTGCAGGTCTTAAATATCTCGTAACTGTTGGGCGGCTGTTAAGGTTGATTACCGTAATGTCACATTTATTACTCGCATTCTTGACTATTAACCACTTTTCTTCCCATATAGCTGTGATTTCAGCAATTTCTGAAGCTTTTGGTGAAGGATTCCTGATAGGAAGTGAAAAAAAAAAAATCTAAGAGAAGTGGGGCACTTATTGGGATCAGGTACAGGAAAACCCTTGGGGGATTAGAGAACTGCAGAATAAAGTTGCCCTGGTTCTATGCCTGCTTATTCTGAATCGCAGGCATCCTTTATTTAGAGATCCCATGGGTTATACATGGGAAAATACAGTATCTTTGTTTTCCTGTTGTCACTAGCGTCTTTTAATGTTAGTGAAAGGTCTCCCATTGACTCAGTGGGCTCTCTTTTATTGTGAGACAGTGAAACCTTACAAAGTTCCTTTTGTCTGCTTGTTTTACCAGACTTATTTACAATAGGCTAGATTTTTAAATTCAGGTAGAAAGATGGGAAAATTTTATACACCCAACTTTAATCACCTAAATAGGGCACAGGCAAAAAGATGGAAATGGGTGACATTAAAGTTATGGCACTAATCCTAGCTATTATTCAGAAAGCAGTGGGACATTTCATTTGTAAAAATTGCAAGTTCTGAGCTTCTTTTCATGTTCAAAAGCAGATCTGCATTGAAAACTTGGAATTTATATAAATACATAGTTAAATTTAAAAATCCCTTAAATGCAAAATTTATTTTTTCCTTCAGCAGCAACCAGGTCACTTTCTGTAAAAATCAAAAACCACACAGCATGTCTCAGTTTACTTGCAAAAAAATAGAATTTAGGGAAATAAAAGGATGAGAAGATCCAGAATAGTTGCATTTCCTCATGGAATAATAACAAAGCTAAAAAGTTGTTTATTTTATCTGAGGAAGTGTCTATTGACTGCTTCATTATACCAAGAATAAAACTGCACCATGAAGGGATACATAACTTATTCAAGGTAATTTAAAGCCGTATCCTGAACACACTGACTATAACAGAAATACTTTCTGCAACTCAAATGGATCAATGCTATGGAGAGTCAGTGGAAGAGAAGGAAAATGATCACTCCTACTATTTAGCTTGCATTCAAACCATGAACTGTGATGCTGAATTCACGTAATGTGGAATTAATAAAACGACACACCCCATTATTTTTAATGTGCAACGTGTTCTTGCTTCCTTTGAGGCAAGGTTCATGTGAGCTAGTTCACAGGATTGCTGCATTCTGTTCCTTTTTCTCTAAAAGCATAGCAATACTCTCATATGAAGTGCACACAAGGCAGTGACAGCCACCAGGTATACACTTGATTTCTGAAGTACTGCATCATGAAGTGAGAGAAAACCTCATTTAGAATATACCCTTTCCTGGAAAGAAAATGGCCCAAGAACTATATTGTACATCCAGGGTTAATTTTACTCTTTGAAATTACAGATTCAGCTAAACTGCCATCGCCTCATTGTGATAACTTGTCACACTGTCGGAATTTAAGCACCAGCGATCTACTGGGAGTAAACGTCCTTATGTACACTATCTAAAGGATGGCTGCCCTGGGGTTTCTACCAAGCCTACATGATCATATATTGATGCTAGGCTTATTTATTTCAGTGATTCTGAAGTACATTTAATCATCTTACTAAGGTGCCCTGTGTGGTACATAATTAATATTATACATTGACTTTGGAAGCAAGCTTTGGGGGGGATTTGGATGATCCAAAAGAAATATGGCAACTTCTTTATATTCAACAGAGAGTCTGTGTGGTGAAGATTGAGCTCCTCCATTTAGAAAGACGAGGAACGATGAGAATGTTTCTTTTTCACCCCCTGCCCCTAACGCTTATAGTATTCTCTCAGTTTAAACACCGGTCCAGTTCTAATTTTTGCCAAAAGTGAAAGAGAGAGTGAAAAATCATTAATTCAATTTCTCACTGTTTTGCCTCTGGTGATTGCTGTCACTTCAGGTAATAGCTTGTCTGTGGTTCTGACCCAATTCTTAAACCAGTCTTTCCGTACTCAACCAATTAATCTAATGGTTCATTAATTGCAAACATCTGAAATCATTAGAACCTGATTGAGCACAAAAGCATCAAATCCTGTGAAGCTGTGACTGCTTAGCCAGCAAATGGTCTCATTGCAAAGGAATGTCAATGTTTATAGTAAATGTAACCTAAACTAGGGTGTTCATTGACATATCCCTCCATTTGTATACAACGGCTCTGACATCTATCAGTTCAAGAGTGCATGATTTATCCACTGCTATATCCTGGAACTGACAAGCCAAAGATTACAGCTTAACCTACATGAAAGCAGAGGCTGTATGTATTCCTAAAATAAATATTTAGTAACTGACAAGCTCTGGTTAATATTAATTCCTGATAGAAAGCAGTCAATTTAAGCTTACTTCATGCCAAAATCTATTTGTATTTTGTAAATCATTTTTCATGAATATAGTCTAGAGAATCTCAAGAAAATATGTAAGTGGGGGAGGGTTGCTCTATCAGTTGCATTTTATATATCGCACATCTGCATCGAAGAGAACCTTCCATGGGCCCATAAAGTGGGGCAGACCTGGGTAAGGACACACACAAACAGTACTCTGATGGTAACTGTGAAAGAGAGACTTTTAATTAAATGAATTTAGTGCGTGTGAAAGATGCTAAATTTACCATTTGGAACACGAAGCCTTCTGTTTATCTGTAGGGGACACAGCACAGGTAGCACTAAACTTCACTGCCAAATTGCATCATGGATTCCTCTGTCTCCTTGATGTGATCTCTCTTTGGTTTTTCTCTTTTTCTTCTTTTGTTTGTTTTTAGAGCGTACTAATTGTTCTACTGATAGATAAATAGGGAAAGACATGAAAATTTCCATTAGAGCATTTCTGAGCATTGGCATTCTCCTAAATGTTTTTGTCTTGCTGCTCCAATGACAGCTGCCTTCCTGCAGAGTCGAGTCGGGGGCCAACAGCTAGCGCTGTCCTCAGCATGGATAACGTAAGGGAGAAACTGTATTTTACTGTTGAACATGTGCTTTGATAAATGTCTTCATAGGAAAACTTAGTGGACTGCTTAGTTTATGGTTACAGGTAAGACTACTTGCATAATGCAGATATGAGCTCATCCTACCTGTGCGCAGGACAAATGCTAATCCTGCCCGAGCCAACTGATGACTGTGCAGCCATAGCACAGAACTAGTAAATACTGACAGAAGACAGCTTCACACCATGTAAGTATGGCTATTTGGCTTCAAACAGGAACAGATCTCCTATTTGTATAACATTTGCTGTCTTTTTCTCTTTTACACACAATGCATGTACATGCACACAGCTTCATCCCACAGTATTCAGCGCTCTCACCTCTCCATGTGTGCATTCAAAATGCTTCTGCTTTTCAGGTTCATTTTTCTGGCTGAGCCTTCATCTGGCCTGTAATTTTGAGAGATGGCTTCTGTTCTTTCAGTTAATTCTGCACTTGATTTCTTCCTACATATGTCTTTAAACAAAGATGAACTGCAATTTTGCTGAGTTGGTGATGTAGCAAAGGTGAGCACTGTGTGTTCATCAGGCAGACAGGATACCACTGTGAATATACTTGCCTAGGTCTGGACTTTTGATCCTCAAACTGTCTCTAACATAAATATGTGTGTGTATTCATCACTATGCTTCTATAAACCTTTGGTGAGCAGAAGGGGAAAGGGCTGGTTCTGTTCTTCCCAAACTGTGGTCCTTGCAGCCGTAGTAAGCAGCCCACACAGTCATATTCGGCACTATTTTTTGAAATATTCCTATGTAAAAGATTGATAGTAAGGATGCATAGTGATATTCAGAGAGCTTAAATAGCTGTCCATTTGAGTAGGAACTTCTACCCCTGCAGATAACAGGGGGGGTGGTTTAGATAGGCTACCAAGCAGAGAGCAGGGAGAGAGCCAGGACTGAAAGATAATCGGGGAAGGAGCGAGCTGTGTGCTTCTGGCAATAGACGAGCAGTATTGGTAGCCCTAATGATCCAGGGCAGTGGCCTGAGGAAGTCCTTGGAGTGTGGTTTCTTTTATCACTTTTACTGGACTGCCCTTTGGGAATGAGTTACGATCTGATGGTTTGATCTTTTGTATTGTGTATGGGGTTATTGCACCTTTTAGTTCCTGACAACAGTAGTAAAGCTGCCAAGTGTTACTTAAAGTGTGGGAATGTTTATAAGAACTCAGCAAAGCAGAGTGCCTAGTATTCAGAGTGCTAACAGTACAAGAAACATTATCAACCATCTAGCAAAATGGTGTGCTGTGGCGCTTGCTGCAGTACCTTGCTTTGAAATGACCTTTTCCAGCTGGTGAAATAAGCCTTTATCAGAATGCAAGGGTCAGTAGCAATGTAAATACTGAAGACTGCGATTCCAGGGTATCTCTATGCTTATATTTGAGGAGAACTGCATGTGTTTTTAAATATACATGTATGTTCTCATCTGCTGTGGAATTATTTCAGACGAAATCCCAAAACGTGTTTGTTCTGAACATTAAATGGAGTGACATTATTAGTTTTTTGACAATGTTCTAATGGAATCATAGTTCAAAATATTCAGTGAAAACATTACGCTCCCCCATCATTAAGGTGAATTTTGTTTGCATGCTCTTTTCCCAGAATACTGATGTTAATTTTTGCTTAACTTTAGTCTTACAAGGTATGAAGCAATTTAACAGACTCGGTAACCTTTCATTAAAGTTCAACGCAGTACTTAAGCATGTTGGGTGCATTAATTGTTAGCTGACAGCCATTATTTCTGTGAAACCCTTTTGTAGTAAAATTTCTGCTTGATGGATTGGATTTTACAAAATTTGCATTTCACTGAGCCAGAGTCAACTGGTACTTACAGCTGCGGTAGATATTTAAATAAGAAAACAATAATTCTTTAAACTATTGTTAAATATCTATTAAAACTATGAAACTTATTTAGGATTAACTCTTTATTATGGCGTTCACATCCCTGCAGCATTAGTTTTGACATATCACTATAACAAAACTGGCTTCTAATATAGATAGCACTGAATGTCTACACCCGGTCCTGAGTGCTGGCACAAAGGTGGCGTGAAGACTGTTGAGCTCTATACTCTTAAGGGAAAGGGAAAACCCATGAAAATCAGCAGACAAGAAGGTTTATGTGTTTTCCTAAACCTCGGTTTCAGAGATGGAGTCAGATATATATATATATATTTCCTACTCGGGATGCTATTAGATGGTGTAATGCATGGTGAGCAATTCTCTGAGGTGCCAGAGAGCGTGGAATTTCTCAGATAGTAAACTCTGAAGACTTTAATGGATTAACATAGTTTTCCTGGCTACTGACTTTGCAATGACCCTTGCATCTAGCAGACTAAACTACCATCAGCACTACAACAGTGAGAAGAATAACAGAGCATCAGTGGTTAGCAGCAGCGTTTGCGAGGTAGAGTTCAGCACTGCAGTAGTACCAGTATGGAGGAGACAGTGAGAAAGGAGTAGAAAAAGATATTAAATCTCTGAAGCTGAGAAGGAGGAAGAGTTGACAGGGATAAAAGAGGGTAAATCATCTTGGAAAGAACATGAAAGTTTTGTGTTTTAGCTAGTTGGTTACAATTTCCTCCAGAAGACATAGCAGAACAGCTGTCAGAGTCTGTGTTAAAACACAAAAATAAAATAAAATAAAAAAAAAAAGAGCTAAATCTTGAACAGATACAACATACGAGAACATTAGACCTATTATATTGAAGGTATCTGGCTGAACGTGTTGGCCTAGAGTGGAGATGCAGGGAGGGAAGGAGGAACAAGAAAGAGGATCCCTTGGGGAAACCAAATTGTCCAACACAGAGGATGTGCTGAGGGAGGGATTATAACCACACATGACTGAAAGAAGCAAGATAGAAAGTTTCTCACAACCAGAGCACTAAAAATTTATAAATTGAGAATACAATCAATTGACACAGAGATGTAAGACTATGAAAAGTAAGAGCGGAGCACTAGCCTATGATCTGTGTTCTCGTATATACACTGATTTTATCATTGATGCACCGTTATTAGGATCAGTTGAACTCTCTTTTTTTTTTTTTTTTTTTTTAATACACGTGTTTGCACATCCTATCTGATCACAGCTCCATCTGTGCCATCATCCTTCCTGGTTGCTGACATATTCCTTATACTTAGTGAAACCTTGTGAAATAGAAATCTAGGAATATGTTTCTGAAAAGGGTCATGAGCATAAATATACAAGTAACAGCACAGATACTGCATTAATTTTTATTACTGAGTAGTTAAAAATGTAACGCTATTGTTGTTTGGTAATGACAGAATAAATTCATAATTCTTTGATTATGTTAAAAATCTGAATAAAAGTTGAGTCATGCCTACCTATCGCTAAATCAATTATATGCTATAATTTGGTAAAATTAGCTGACTTTAACCACTAATCATAGATGCCTTATTAAATACATAAGAGTAGCAAGAAATTACTTAGATCATCAGTATTATCTCATCAACAGTGGAAAGAGAATGTTACTTCCTTCCATATACTAGAAATCTGATAAGGAAAGGAGAAAAACAGAGAGAAAAGTGAGTTACTTAATTATTCAAGAGGGAATTTTCTCTTGAGCAAATTCCTCTCTCAGCTCAGCCAAATGCTGTCATTACATGGCTTCTAATTTTAGGTGGAATTTGGATAGCAGGTCAGAATTTTTAACAATAAAACTGCAGGGTCCATGTCACAGAGAATGGTGAAGTATTTTTGCTTCTTTATTGATTATGGGGTCCTCCATAAGTATCATATGGTAAGACCCCACACACCCAAGTTTTTGCGTGTTCTCTTTATGGTTTCATTTTTATGCTCAAGAAGAGATAAAGAAGAAATAACTCGATAATGCTGCAATTTTAGCAGTACTCTCTGAAGACCTACCCCACTGTCCTTTTCATAGGTTATTCCCGTGAGTCCGTTATCCCACAGGTACCTTGCATCTGTCACTGGATGAGAATGAGCCCCTTGGGTTGAATTAGATCAATACCTTGACCTTCAGGAAGATTCTTTGTTTGTATCAAGGAGGCAATGAAAAAAACATTAAATGAAAGAATAGCATATTCATCATATGTAAGATACAGAAGAAATGTACGCTAAGTTTAGGAACTGCTTAGTAAATGGAGACAGTTTGTGGTGTAAAAAAACATGGAAATCTGGGTAATTGTCATTCAGATTGCTTGTGACATCTTGGACGTTTGTGAGATAGAGGATGAAATCTGTCACATTTGCACTTTGCACTGAGGTTATCCAAATGGGGAGAGTGATTTTTCAAGATGTAGTATCTTTTAGCAAAAATGTAAAGGAAAAGAAAGCAGACCTCATTTAGGGAAGCTTCATTATTGGATGTGCCAGAAGAGAAAAAGGTGGAAGACCTACAAAGAGATCATGTGAAACAGAGAAATGCAGCTTGAGAGATCAATTTTACGTTTGTTTAAAGCAGAAAATTAGCCATATTTTCATAAGGGAATTGTCATGATTGTGTCCTAATGCTTTCAAAATTAAGCATTCCCTAAGGCAATGAAGACTGGGGAAAATATCTCAGTGGCAGTGCTATGCTTAAAAAATTAGAAAATGGCCATCTGTACATCCAAAAGATATGAAATAATTTAGCTGGTCATTTGCTATGTGAGTCAAAGTAAGCATACCTGCCACAAAAAGAGTGCTCTTGGGATGTACAGCATATCTTGCACGATTGTGTTACTCTGGCGCTGCACTGGAGGTATTGCCATGGACTGGTCGGGAAACATGAAAAAATGTGAGCAGAAATGTTAGCATGCAATTTGTTTGGTTTTTTTGTGAAAATTGTATTTTGATGAAAAAGTTTTGAGCAATTCTATAAACGGAAAACAATAAGTCTTAAAAATTTCTGTTGAAAAAGAAATGAAATTTCTTCTGGGAGTGTAATAAGAATAGATTACATGGATGCTTATGACAACACAGTAACTCAGCCAACTGCTTTGAAAATGAAGTAGTTAAAGAAAAACATACTCAGTTTACAGTCTGCTATCTTGATAGAGATATATTTTATTTCTTAATATAACACAGATTTCCAAATAACCTAGCTTCTTGCTCACATGGCATTTCTATATCAGAAAATCTGTATTTTACTCTACCTCATTTGTAGATTAGGTAGGTGGATGCAAAATCCATGGTCCAAGCTTTGTGGCCGTTTTTTCCTGCAAAAAGGTGCTTGAGTAAAATTTACATTATTAAATTCAAAAGTCATATTTGAAAAATCTTAGTTACCTTTCCTTTTTGAGTTCTTTAAAAAACTGAATGATACTTTTTGCATGTTATTTCAATTCTTTTATTTGTTTTTTGCTTGAAACACTTTTTTTTTTTTAAATTGGAAAGTGAGTTTTGCATTTAAGCTTTTTATTGTAACAGTGAACATTGAGCATGTTAACTGCATATGTAGTGAGCAACATCCTCCAATACAGCCAAAAGAAGTTTTAGTGGAAAGATATATTTGGCACCAAGTGATACCTTCAGCTTTGGTAACAAACCTGACTGTTTAGGTGACAGCATTCTTGATGGTTAGCATCATTCATCTTTCTTCTGTTCAAGAAGAAAAGCCAAAGAAAGAAATAAAACTGTAATTGGTTATGGTGTCCCAAGGGAAACTCTCTTAGCCTCATAACGGGCATACTCAGACTTTTTTGTCTGCAGATTTTGCACCTCTAAATATTGTACCAGCAAAATTATTTTAAATACAAATTAGTGCTTCTCAGACCAGTAACCATATAAATGGCACTAGCAATCTGCAAGTGCAGAGATTTGTTAGGAAAAAAAAAACAAGTTATTTTGATTTTATGATTGTTAAACTGCAGATGTAGATGTCCAGGCATAAAAGTGACCAGAGGAAAGCTGCTTTCCTGGAAACGTTGCCACATGCTGGATTGGGGAGCTACCCTTTAAGATGTGACTTTAGGGCTATATAATTTGAGCTGGGTTATAAGTGATGGTCCCTGCTCTAAACAGTCTTGCATATGTTTATTTTACCTTTGACATAAGTGAATTGTTTGTGTGCACTTTTGTCCCTCCTGAGTAAAGTTTCATTGCTAATCACATGTAGACGATATGGGGAACTGGGCTGAGCACCACCATCAGTTAGTCGTTTGTGCAGCTTCCTGATGCCTGAGTTTGGATAAGCTAATGGGAGTCAAATCAGAGTTTTACTGGGCAGTGGTTTTGGTATAGCATGACTATAGAGTCTGTTCTACTGTGACAGGATGGAACTAAATCCTCCTTCATTAATCTTAACTAGAGATGATAAAAATGCCCCACCTTTAACTCGTTTTAGTATAAAATTTTCCAAGAAAGGGCAGAGAAAGGGTAAGAAGACTTTATTAAATGTAAGAAGTTTCTTAAAAGCAAAAAAAAGTAAAAAAGGAAACATCAATTTTTCCTTACTATTTTTAATCAACCTCAAATTCAACAGATAGCTTGCATTCTTCATTGACAAACAGTAAGCCACTCCCAAGAGTGTAATCATACTAAAATTCACAGCTAGGATAATGTACAACTGGAACTCTATCAAGCCTCTATGTTGAGGAACTGAGGTATGCCTTGGAGGAATGCATTAGATGCTATGGTTAATTAACTAATTTACTCAATCAAGTTTAACAGTGGTTTTAACTTTAATGGCACCTTACATTTTAATATGAAAATAACAGGCTGTATTCCTAGCATTCCCTGCAGTCCGCCTCCTCTCTACCATTCACTTTACAATTTGATTTTGATTTGTGAAGTCTTAAACCTGCTTATAATGTCAAGCGCATGTAATACAATATGTCTGGTGAACATTATACATGCCCACCTTACAAACACAGTTGCTTGAAGTCATAGCTCCTGACAGATAGTGTGCAATCTTCAAGAATCATTGAGTTTGCATATGTCCTTCAAGAAGAAAATGGTATACATGTGTAAATATAACTAAGCTAATTTTAAGTGTGTTTGAGTGATTTCCTCAAAGAAGACCTGGGGGTCCCTTGGGACCTCTGGGGTCCCCTTCTGCCTTGCAGAATACCCTGTCTCGTGCCCCTGCTTTCTCTGGGGCAATGTATTGGCACAGCTGGGTCCTGTTAATCTGCAAGTAGAAAATGAAGCAAAGAGAAAGGTAGTTCACTCTGTACTCCTTGGTTTGCTAAGGAAGACACTTCTCTCTGCTTAAAAGGGAGACTCACGAACCCTTTAGGTGTTCCTGCCCTGTGGTAAAGCCCTTTCTGGCTGCAGTCTCCCACGAACATTTTTTGTGATGTTTCTACTTTATGCAATATAAATATTCTATGGATTCCTTGAATTTCATGTCTTAATATTCTTAGGTGACCAACTTCTCCTTTACTTTCTGCATCTTATTTTTGTCTAATCTAATGAGTACTAATAAATCCTACTCCCCCAGTATACCACTGCAATGGTTTCCAGCTGCAGCCCATCAGCAGATAAGTTGTTTGTACTTGTGTGGGAAGGCTTGTGCCCAAAGCTGGCAACAGGAGACAACTGTTGCCTTATTGCTAGAATAATTTATCGAGATATTGAAAATGTACCTTCAAGTTGTGTCAGGCAGAGAATCTATAGCTCTCCTTGTCAATGGGCTGCTGTGGGTAAAATAGAAAACGTCTCATTTTGGGGTTGTTTTTTTGATAGTAAAACCCTTCAAAATATGGTTCCTGTGTGCAGAGGTGAACCAGAACATGGTGACCCCATAGACCAATACTTGGCCTATGAAGCATGAACTCCATCAGGTTCTGGGCATCCAGCTTCACGGCTGTCGAAACTGAGGAGAGTCTGTTCCTGGCTGGCAGCAAGTATTTAGGTGCTAAGATGACACTTAAGTCTCCCTTGCAAAATCTAGTGCCCTGGCTATACTTCAGGACAGAGCAGAGGCACCACGTGCACCACCGCATCCCGGCTCATGCCCGCGTGGCTGGTTGTCCCCACGTGGGTCACACCAATGAGACCAAGACATTGACTGCAAGAAGCAGCCACAAAAGGCAAAGATTTCAGGTGTCAGAGCAAGAGCTTGCTGCTGGATACCCACACCCAATTTATAATAGATTTAAGCTGATTCTGGAAAGGGACAGTAAATCATTGCTAAACAGTTATATGTGATTTTATTGAGAATTTTTACTAGCATAGATACAAAGGCCGTACTTTAGAGATTAACTCGGAAAAGTTTTACAAGACAGTGGAGATAATGAATCACAAATTCTGTAAGGGTGAACCTCCCATGCTGAATCAAAGTACAGCTGTCTCATATTTGCTCTGTGTGCATTTTGCTACCAGTAATTTTGTCATCAATTTTCATATTTTGTTTAAACATATTTGTCTTTTGGACAAGATAGGTCATATTTCATACATTTGATGAATTTTCCTCCTTGGTCCAGTTTTACAGGATTTGCACTTAATTAATTGCACAACCTTTAATTCGACAGACTGTTTTTAATGGCTGTGTAGTTTCAAATGCATATACACAGAGGAATTTCAAAAAGTAATTGTTTTTATGTCACTACCATTGAAAGTTGCAATTACTAAAATATACAGATAATGGCACAGAATTTCTTAGCCGCTTATACTAAATAATGCACGTGCTTTTTTACGCATATTTTCTGGGGTTTCTGTGGAAGTTGGGGTATCGCCTCCGTACAGCAGTGTTCATACACAACCCCTGCAACTTGGCGCAAATGTACGGTTCCAACTTGCAAAAGCATTGGCAAATTTTGCATGTGTACTTTTGGAAAGGTGAGCCTTTATTGAATATTTTTTTTTTTTGCAGGAATTATACTGCGATTTCATTAATAAATCGTTGATGGAACTATTTGACTGGGCATTGGCTAGAAGTGCCGTGCTTTAAAGTGCTGAACAAATTTCATTACTTCCAAAGCTTACAGAAGCTTAGCGAAGGGAAGACCACCACTAGAAGAGCTAAACACTGACAGTTGTGGCGCTCTTAAAAGCTTCTTTAGTTTCTTAGCAGACTCACAGAAGAGAACTACCTCACCCATCCAGACAGCACGCTGTCTGGAGATGGCCCATCAAATCTGTTTGTCAAGCCACCAGGCTTTTCCATGCCTGGTAAAAGGCAGACAGGAAGGAGTAGGCAAAGGTCAATCCTTGTCAGTTCTTTGTAAATGTAATTGTACTGGCAGTTTGCAAGGCGCTTGCTCGTTCCCTAGCAACTTTGTGTATGTGGGGAAGAGTTAAATACATATTTCTCAGTGTGTTGCTTTTCCACTAATTTGGCAATATCAATTTTTTTTTTATTTTATTTATTGGCCTTTTTATAAATTTGGAGGTTTGTTGCATAAGCTGCAAACTCCCATAAGCAACTGTACAAGCCTTTGAAAAGAAATCTGTGACTGACTTCTGAGTTGGAGTATAATCACGATAATTAATCTAGATTCTGACTTCTTTTGTTATGTGGCTCTGAAAGAATGCACTTTGTGATACAAATTCATTATGGACTGTGTTTTGCATACTGGTAGCGGTGAGCTACAATCAGAATCTGACCCAATATCATTGAGGGCTTTGAGTGATCTTTTATGGTGAGGACTACTAGGTGGGGAATTTTTAAAGTAGATACATCACAAATGACTCCTACTAATGACAGATGTAACAGCGATTTTAAGATGGATTTTTGTTTAGATGAATGAATTTAGGAATTAAGCCGAGGCATAGAACTCCAGTCTAATTTCTAGGAGTTGTCCCTACTTACACAAAGGATGAATTAAACTCATTTATCCTATTGAAGCCCGAGACAAAACAGTGGGGCTCGCGTGTGCTGCTGATGGGGACTGGCACAGCCTCCATTGACCGCAGAGCGAGTTGGCCCAGGGTGCGCGCGAGGCGCTGAGAGAGATGTTTCTACAAAGGACCAATTCACATCTGTATAACTGGTGCATGCAGTCCCATCCACCGAACGGGAACAGCCGGCAGATAAACCGTCCAGTCCAGCGGCACTTGCAGTCAGAGCAGACTAGAGTTTTATGGATGGGATAGGCTCGCTAAGAAGAAGGTCTGCCTCTTGAAAAACCTGTCCCTGTGAAAAAATGTCACCTATGGAATGTGGAGAGAGGTATGAAGAGTGACTGTGATTAACCACACATGCAGTGTACTAAAACACATGCTGAGAGAAGTACAGTGAGATTCTGCTTGATTTTCTGTTTCTGTTGCATTAACTTTGGCTTAAAGGAGGCAGATAAACACAGTGCAGTTTTTAAGTGTAATTATTTGATCTGCCAAGTCACAGGTTGTTTCCTTTTAAGTAGCTAATATCCCTTTCACTTTATTTGGTCGGATGGAGTCACAACACTTCCACAACACTTAATGGTAATATTGATGCAAGCAGAAATAGCATCCAGAATGCGGTGTAATCCATATTGTTTTAATTTAACAGACCAAATTTCCTGAGAATTGTTCCTTTGACTTCAGTAGAGTTACACCAGCAGAGAATTTGTTCCAGTGAGTTTTACAGTGTTACTGACTCCCAGTAATTTATCACTATACAACGGGCTGCTCGCTTAACTGATAGAACCTACAAAGACGGGCACGGTGGTTTAAATTGCTCGGTCTCTCAGTGCAGGTAGCAATAATTCGTTGTTGCTATTATGTACAGTTTTCTGCTTATCTGTAGATCTTGAAATGGTTTAAATTTAGGGTGAGACTGTGCCCATTAAGGTAATCGGACAGGTTTAGGGACCCCCACAGAGGTTGCCTGCAGTACTCTGCTGTGTGGGGGAAAGGGTTGTACCCTTGCTCCAAATGGTTTTTGCAGCCATTGCCTTCCTGGCGTTGGGCTGTTCTGGGTGGGACGGGGAAGGTGAGGGGTGTGCTCGCCCTGCTTGGGTCCTGCCAGCAGCCGGGTCGGCCCCGCAAGGTTGCCCGCAGATGCTCTGCACAAGCACAGCGCTGCAGAAACTTGCCCAGGCCCCCAGAAAGTTTCAGGTAATCTAGTTTTTGGTTTTCCTTCTCTCTCCTTTTTTTTCTGACCCCTGGGAATGAAAAGAAAAATGGAAGTTGTTACGGTGGGAGAGGGAAATTTTACAGGGCCCACTTTTTTTGCTTTCATCTCTTCAAGAACTCAGACTAGTCTGTTTCCAGAAAGAAAAAAAGGGACCAGGATGCTCAAAGATGGATTTTCAAATAGCTTCATCCTCCTTTCTAGGAGCACAATTGCGCATTTGATTGCATAGACAGGGCGGGGTAACAGGCACGTGTCTGAAGGTGGGATCTCAGAGTACCAGAAGAGGACAATGTGATTTCTCAGTAAGGTTACTCAGTCTGATGCTGTCAGCTGACTTTCAGCATTAAATACACCTTTCAAATTGCTGGCGGTTTTCCACAGCCATTTAAAATGTAAATCATGAGAGATCTGGCTCACGTGGGTTCATGGAACCGGCGCAGCTCCTGCTCCAAACTTCACAACCTCTGACAGCAGAGCACATCGCTGTGACCCTCCGGGTTCGGCAAACGGCGGACCGAGGGGTCTGCCTCCTAGCAGAGGGGCACTGGCCTCAGGCAGAGGGCACTTTTTGCTCTTTTTTGTTCCTTGTAACAATTTACAACCACTTCATACTACCACAGTAGAAAGGAGTTACACAGGAGGAGTTAGAATTCAGGCTGTGTCCTGGTGAGTTTCTCATCTTTGTTCGTTGCAGATGTTAAGTCTATTTTGAGATGCAAGTCGTTTCTTTGGAAAAGCTCTCTTTGGGGCTGAAATATAATGGCAGGAAATTAGCTGTTATCCCGTCTTTTCTGTGGACAGACTAGACATGCATAAAAAACTCCCCCTTTCCTCCTCCTTGCTCGCCCAGTGATTCAGTTTGACCTGAAAGGAAAACATTTTCTTCAAGAAAGACAATGGTTTATGAGGTGCAACCCTAGTTTTGGCTCTGATGATTAGAGACACATGTATCAACCTGTGCAAAATTTGTGATGGCTGTTTAAAATGAACCCTGGTCAGAAGGCTGAGATCACAAACCCTATAATAATCAAAACACCAGAACTAGCTTAACATGATATTCCAAAGTTGCATCCAAACTCACAAACCGGTTTTATAACCGTTGCTCCGGTTGAGCACAACGGAGATGGTAATGCTCCGTAACTTGCCTGGGAAGGAGCTGTGCTGCACCCTCTCCCTCCTGCTCAGAGGGATCCAGGAGAGCTCAGGCCCAGAATTGGGAATACGGCTTGCATTCCCTTTGTCTTCCAGGCAGATTTTGGCGACTCGCATAACCCGTGGAGCCTCCCAGCCACCTGGGGCAACACCGCAACACGCTGTGGTGGAGACAGGCAAAAAGTGGGAGATATGGAAAGGTTAGAGGTTGTCATTGCACCCAGAGATAGAGACCTCTGTGTTTATGAGATGGCTATATATTTGTCCATACTGACTGTTTTCTATTAAAATCTCTAACAGATTTAAAATACATAATTATTTTTCCAGAACTAATCAGAAAAAACATGCAGCATGATTATATGGTCTGGTGAACAGGATATCAGATACAACTTTCACATTTTCTCACGTGTGTACTAGAAATGTGCTCTCACTGTGGTAGAAAAGCTTAGACTTTTTCTTTCCCCATTTTAACACTCATAACTTCTTCAGCTCATGTTGTTTTAGCTTCTTTGGGCACAGGTAGAAAGGGTGTCAGTGCGAAGACATTGTTATGTATATTTTCTGCTTATGTGGCTGAGAATATTTTGTTATTTCAGGGTATTTCAGCAAATGAAAGAGACACCTTTGGGAAACTGGGAGAAGTTCTTCCGCTGAGCAGGAACATACATTCAATCTTTAGTTCATTGCTTCTGGTGGGCAAGCATTAAATCAGGCGCTGTGATCAGATCCCTGGCAATTCCTTCAGCTTTTGTTAGCGCTCTTCGTTCCTGCCTCGGTCAGAAATCCTGAGGAAAATGAAAAGTGATAGGGAAATAGAAAGTTAATACACGCCCTTCTAAATTGTGCAGTGAGGGTACTGTAATGTGAGAGTGGAGAATATTGGTAGTGGAAATTAGAAGTTTGTGGAAAATAGAGGTAGCGTATATGGAAGAACGCTACATCAGACAGCTGCCTGGGGGAGAGGGCAATGTTCAGCGTTGCCTCTCTCAGTAGTGACTGTGAGTTAGGCATTTAAGGTTTTATTCTTTAAACAGTAACATATACCCCTGCCCGAGACTTTTCATGTTTTCGACGCCTGACGTAAGGAGACACCAACACTGAAGTCAGTGGGACCTTTGTCCCTCCACTGATTTGATCTCTCATTGGATTTAGTACCCACGAACCACCATGAGCCCCTCCTGGGCAACCATATAAATGGTGGGGGCATGGTGGTAGGCATGCCCAGGTACACCTGAACTGGTTATGGCTATGCATTTACTGCTGTCCACAGCGTATAAGAAAATGGCTCCCTTTCAGTTTTAAAGCATTGTGCTTTATTACTGTTCTGACTTACCTCTAAATATAGCGATGCCGGAACATCTGCTTATTTAAGTAGTTCCATTTGGTCCTAAATCCATCAGGTCCTTGTAAAAGGACTTTAAATAGGTCCTTTTCTAGTGGATAGCTGGGAGTTGCTAAAACTCCTTGGGCTGGAAAACAATATTATGTACTTTAAAACTTCTCCATTGCATTGATTAATTATTTTTAAATAAATAAGCTGCTTTGAAAGTTATTTTTAGTCAAACCAATAGAAACTCGAACTGAAATTCATATGCCAGCCTTGTAGAAAATGTAAACTGAGTTATAAACCTATAGAAAATGGATTTATTTATGGAAATGTAAACTGTCCCCTAAGCATAGCATGGGGAGGTGATGCTATAACAACATACTAGAAAGTAATAAACAACAGCCAGTATTATATCAGATGGACTGGGTACAGCTAGAAATGTATCTGTTTGGGTGTTGAATTTATCCCCCAAATTTGAAATTATGGGCATATAATTCAAATTATCCCCTTCCAGCAATATAAAGGCTGACAGACATATTTTTTTAATATACTTCTTGTGCTGTTTTGCATTATGTCACATCCTCCAGGCGTTAAAACCACAGCTTGTCCTAACACGATTCACAGAAATCAGGGGGGAGAAAAATAGTTGGAGATCTGTGATATTACTGAGTACTCTTAATTACATAGCAGCTTCAAGTATAGTGTATGAGGAGACAGAAGCAGAGGTGAATAAGTATTGTCTCAGGCTGTCATGGTCCGTGAACTGGGAAACTCACTGGTCTCATTGAATCATTTCCTCCTGGTACTTCTGCTCATCCATCGACACAGAGAGCAACCAGACCGGGTTTACGGAGATGAAAGATCCAGAGTATTCAGAGGCCAGCTGTAATTCTTTATAAAACATACACTAAGTATTTTTGTTGACTCCTGCATGACATTTCCAAGGTGGCTGGGGGGAAACCAGGCCATTTGTTACACAGAATCTAGATCGATAGAAAGCACGGAGGAAAACAAGTAAAGTTAACATCCAGTGGGAAAGGACAGAGCAACTTCCAAGCTTGGCACATCTCAGATGTGCAGGAGTGTACATTTTCAAGGGAACATCCTGTTCTTCAGAACATCGTATTCAATTACTGAAGAAAATATTAAGCATGAGAAAAAGCTACTGCCTTTATGTATATTTAATTGTCAGATTTTACAGTGTACAGAACAGAAGCATTTTCACACCCTTTTTCCTTCTAGCTTTTCTATGCAACCACGACAGTTACCTATGTCTCTGTAATGCAGATTCTACAATTATTTTGTAAGTACTCGGAGCACACCTGAATTCTCACTTTTATGAATGCTATCTGCTTTATCAGCACAAAATTACTGATATTTTAGCATATAAGAGAAGATATGCTAAAAACCTAAATATGTGGTTTCTTCAGGTATGATATACCAGGGAAAAAATAATTTGCTATATCGATTCTCAAACAATCTTGGTCAAATTTCATAGTAAAGAGTCTTGCTGACTTCAGTGGCTTGATGACTTCCAAGTTTACAGGAAGTCTGGCTCATGTTTCAAGATTTGATTTCAGAGCCAACTTTTAACTGTACCTTGTACAGATTCAGGATTTTCTTCATCTCATTATAAAGGGTCAAGTCTATTTCCACTTTGTATGCTGTCTTTATCCAGGCACAGTTTACAACCAGGCTTTCAAAGTATTCTGTGTTAAAAGATGGAGGAAAAAATAATAAAACTCCACAGGTTTGTCTGCTTGAGATTACTACTTGCTGAGATTTAAAAGAATTAACACATCACCTGGACTTTACATGTAAAGTTTTAAACCTTTTGATAAACAGCAAACTCATCTACTGCTGTGCTAGCTATTTTTAACCCAACCTTGTGAGTATGCTTTTTTATTGCTTTATACAGCATATCTGATTCTCTCTAAAGCACAAACTAAAAAATCTATCCGGCTGTCATTTGCTGCATAGTGCCATCTATCATCATGCAGCTTGGCAGCTGTAGTGCATGAGAGGGGAGGGGGGGGAGCCGGAAGCAGGGAGGCACAGTCAAGGACTTTCACATGTAACACCAAAAAAAAAAAAAAATCCTTGTCACAATTATTTATGGCTCTTGCTGGGGGCACATAATAGGACACATAAAACCTCTGTTTCAGTTTCAAGGCACCCTCACATCCCCACTCCCTTGTCGAAGTTGGGGTCGCAGGCAGTTTTGCTTTACACATACAATTTTCCTGAACAATGCCAGAGCACTTGTGAAGTGACATGTGACAAATACTAGAGGATGCTGCTGCAGCTCTGCAGGCTGTTACAGGAGCAGCCGGTGTCAATAATCAAGGAAGGCTGCCAATGATACCAAAATGCCAGTGTGATATTCCACTTGTTCAACCAGCTATCTGCAATGCTTTTATTTTGAAGTTGCAGGGAAACTTGTGTCCCTGTAGTTGCAGGCTGTAAAGGAAATAAAGTATCAGAGGAACCCATGCCAAAGAAATAATTTTTCATTATTTGATCTTCTGTTGTTAAGTTTGATTTTGGCGATAGCTAAAATAGTGGCTTAATGAATATTTAGCAGTTTCCTATCAGTGTTAGCCTGGGTGTGAAGTCTTTTTGTTAGGGTCTATCGTATCACCCCTCTGCCATGGGTTTCTTGACTTGTGTTGTTCCTAGTGTAAACCTTTGGTTCAGGTCCCAGCTGATGGATTCATAGCAACTCTGTCTGCTGCCTCTCTAGGGGTGCCAGGCAATGGAGAGCTGTGCTGCTAAGGAAACCATGCTTTAGATAATTAAACATAAAACTCGGGTCCAATCCAATAAATTGTCTTGCTTGCAGTTTCTCAAGAAAGAGCATAGACAGATATTAACCTCGATGTCCCCATTAAAGTCCTCTGATACACTTTTTATTTCCCATATCTCATAGTATTTCTGATCTCCACTGTTAAGTAGCAGACTCTTAATTTAGTAGAAGGCAGACCAGGATCTATTTGCTCCTGTGAGCAAATCAGTTTGGAAGGTACGATCCACAAAAGCATCAAGGAAATACGAATTAAAACAGAAGCCCCCCCTTGGAAAAACACAACCACCACGAATTAAACAGAAGCCTTTTAGAAAAACACACCACCTTTAAGCACAGCACATTTTCACTATTCTTATGCAGCCACAAACAGCATTCAAATATGCAAAGTCTACCGTTGTTAAACCCACATATTAATAAATCGGGGGTTGCCATTTAACTGAGTGCACTTGACCTCTTCCTGAGGATGCAGGAAAAGGTGGTGCCTTCTAGGACAGCTTCAATAATTTCAAATGTTTAAAATGTGGACTAGGAAAAAAAAAGAAAGGTCCGAGAGACCACCTTAGCAGGACGTGGAATTGTTATGGGCTTTCTGTGTTTCAGTTCTATTGAAGTGAGTATGCTGTCAATTATATACAGAAGTTCATTCTAACTTGTATCTCATGACCGTGTTCCCCTGAGTAGTTCCTATAGGTCAAAAAGTGCTCTTACATGAAGAAGGGGTTGTTTTAGGAACATCGATCCTGCTAACTCAGTTATTGTACCACATCCATCCTGCTGCCCCTGCGCAAAAACTGTTATGAGAAACTGTTTCACACATGCAAAGCACATCTCTGTGTGTGACTTTACATTCCACCATCAAACCTCTCTCTGATTCTATACAGAGAGTTCCTGTTGAATAGAGGTGGTCTGGATAAGTGTAAGTTGAAACGCTGGTGTGCTCTTTAACCTCATCTGCACTGAGAATCACAGCCAGTTTCTGCTCATTGCTTCCTCCTCTCACAACCTAATTAAACATGTACGCATGGGGTTTTTTTCTCCTGCATAGTTTCTTTTTAAATTTCTGTCCTACTTGGTTTCTTCTCTCAACTTAGTGAAATCAGGAATAGGATCAAATGTTGATCAGACCATAGTTACATCTATTACTGTTGTTGCTTTCTTAAATTCACTGAAAACCAAGAGAACTATAGTCTTTACTGGTCATTTCTACCAGTAGCAGCTACATAAGATGAATTTCCTAGGGCCAGGTGATGTGCAAGCATCTCAGACAATGTTGTTGTGGTTCCTATGCAAAGGTATGGAAGTTAACATCGATTATGTATTTGGCAATAGTCCTGATTAATTGGGTGTGAAATGTGCTCACTTATGGGGAAGTCTAAGGCTATGGAGCTTAAGTAGGGTTTTCTCTGGCAGTTCTTAGTGAAACCACGAAATACCCACTGAAACTCTCATAAGCCAGCAAAAAACAGGTAGATTGAAGATGGATGACTTTACACAGCTTTGCCGGTGTTTGCAAACTATGTTTTACTTTTTACAAGAAAAGTGGTAAAGAGTGCATGAATTCTGCTGCTGCATCAGATTTGGTATCTGCAGTACATTGTGAAATAGGACTGCTGTCAATCAAACTAATTTCTCATGGATCACCTCCTGTCCTTAATTTCTGTTCTTTTGCTTCTTTTTCCTACATGCTTGTAACATCTTATGCTTATGGCACTTTCTGAAGAGGAAAAATATTTTTCCTGGAATTTGTAGATGCAATGTTGAAGAGGCTTAAATACTATGAAAAAAAGTGCTTTAGAAAACCAAATTATACTGTTAGTGAAATTATCCATACAGTAGAAATCTCCACATACTTTCTGTTTATTTTCAATGCATTGATTTTCTCTTGAGCTTTTTGCTCTAGTGCCCATTTCCATATAGTTTGGACACCTTCAGAATTCTGAACTTTGAGATATACAAATAATTAATATAATTATCAAGGCTTATCAAAGGAGCAGAAAAATGGAAGGCTTTGGTTGTGATATATTGCATAGGATTATCCTTGCACTGGTTCCCTTTCAGCATCTCACTTTTGGAGAAGTGTCTGATTTATGATACTTTTCTTTTGTTGTTTTCTTATTCCAGATTTCAGTTATTCCATGTAGAAAAATGTTCACTGCCCCTCCTTTTCATATGAGTTACAAGGTAATTTGCCACAGTCTGAGTACGTTGACTCTGGACAAAACAGCCTGAGCGGGACAAAGTAATGAGTCATTGGGTCATTTGGGAAAAAGCACAAATATTAAAACAGTGTGAGGGGTTTTTTTTCTGACTTTATAGATCTGGAGTAAGGTTGTGAGTAGCTATAGAAACAATGTTGATATTCCTCAGTGTGGTTCATCTCATAAAATTGATCTTATTCTTCAGCCGCATTCATTGAATTTATTTCATAATCACATAGACATGATTTGGTTGGCTTATAGTCTAACATGGAGATAGATACCACAGTTACCAGTATATATTGTATACTATGTCCTTTAAACTGGCATATTTGGAGCCTCCCACTTCAAAAAAAATCTGCCCAAGAAAATTTGTGGCAACGCTAATATATGTGCACTCAAAAAGCAGAGGGGAGGAGAGGTATAATGGGATGCAAAAACTGGGGTACTTGATAATTTTCTTGCAAACTGTTCTTGATAATTGTGCACAAAAAGTGTGCAGTGAGTTTCTGTACTTCTGGGTTTCTACAAGTGCGCTTAGAATCTGCTTTACCCACTTTAGTGTTGTAAATTACCATATAATGTAATACTAGATGGTAAAAAAATCATTTAATGTTTACATCAATAGGAAGAAAAAAATAATTATGTAGTACCTATCCATTTCTGCGGACAAAACTGGCTGCCATATGAGTGCCTCACCTGAGATTTTCAACAGCTAAAAAGTACCTACTTGTGAAAGGGTGCCTTCCAGATTTTAGAAGATGAAAGATTTTTATTTACTGTACAAATACTTTTACCTGCATGGCCAGCTAATGACTTTCACACAATCAGAACTTTTCAGTGAGTTATTGTATAGTGTTTTCAGTTTGTTTGTTGTGTTTTTTTAATTAGTATTTAATAAACTTTAAGCCCATTTGGGTTTTTATTTCTTGTGATGCCACAACACATTGTTCTTTGCTTGAGATTGACACCAATTTAGTAAAATGTGGCAAACATGCAGCTACCAAGGAAATAGTTTCCTTAGCAACAAGGAACCTATTGACAACGCTCAACGCGGAACCCACTTTAACCCCAATCTGTGGAGTTTCTGTTTCTCTGTTTTCTGGCTGTTCTTTGCAGCTGTACAAATCAGATGTTAGAGGACCAAATTTTGCTCTCGCATAAATATAGGCAGTGCCATCTTCAATGTGCATGAAAGTAAGACTTGCGCCATCAAAACTTTTGAATATAACGTTGCACAATAACTTTTAAAATGTGTGGTGTACAAGTCTGAGCTTAAGTCAGGTTATCCTGGCTGTAAGCTGAGACCAACTGATATATCCAGGATTTAATAGAACTTAATATAAAATAACAGAAGGAAAAAAAGTCTTGCTGTGTACTGCTGACACACATTTTTGGTCACAGGATATTTATACGCCATTGATGTAAGACGCCTGTGTAACTGCAACATTAAGTTTAGGACTGATAAAAATAGTGGGAGAAACAAAAACATTCCAAAATCTCATGTGGGAATTGTTCCATCTAACTCATCTGTCACGTAAAGTAGCAATAATAATGTATGACTGCTGGGAGAGGAAAAGGCTTAACCTGTTTCTGTGGAATTTTGGTTTTAAAAACAGAAGTCCAATATAAATTAAAAAAAAAAAATCATCATCACATTCCTTGTTGGTTATATTGATACTAATTGTCTTAGTGCATGTCTTACACATTCTCTGTTTTTCTGATTTAGGCACCAATATTATATGGGATGGCCCAGTACTAACGATGGTAGCCTAAGCCCAGAGGATATTTGAATGCAAATCCCTGTTCTGCTACATGTTTTCTGTGCAAGTCCCCATGGACTCAAATTTCCAAAGGGATTAGCAATTGTGAATGTTCGCAGTTTGGAACAATCACCTAGAGACCCATTACGAGGATATGATTTTTGGAAAATGCTAAATACTGTTCTCAAAATCAGATCTCTTTAAATTGTTCCCAGTTTAGCACCCAAATTTGAAGCACTGCATATGTTAGAAATCCCACGAATCTTGGCACTAACGTCTCTAGCAGCAGAGCAAAGAACAGAGCCAGCTGAGGAAGAAATAACCCGGTTAGCCCAAAAACTGTGTATTTCAAACCTGCTCAGCCCTGTGCCCAAGGTGATAACCTCTGCCGAGACACAGTGCAAGTGAGGTTGGGTAGAAAGAAGGCTTAGATCGTTTTCCAGGCCTGGGACAGTATTTCTGCACAGTCAGGGTATCGGTACCTCCCACATCTGCTCGCCAGCCTGCACAGAGTTAACCCGCTGATGTAGGCATTGCCGTTCGTTGCATCATGCCAGCTTGAACTCTGTGTTTCCGTAGTCCTTTCACGCACACAGGTTTTTATACTGATGTGTGTTTTAATGATGGCCGGGATAACATAATACTAAAGCCATAAATCCTAATATTTAATTTATGTGTATAGTACCTGATTTCTAAGAGGGCTCTAGTCCATATGGAATTGACAGTTAACAAAGGAAATAGTAGTGTTGCTGTTTAAAAAGGTATGATGTTTAATAATTAAATATTTCTTTTTAAAAGAAGAAGAATACAGGAACAAAATATTTTTTTGCCATGCTTTCCATAACAAAAAGCAGCACTGAAGTGCTAAATATTGACATTAGTATAACTTCCGAATAGCTTCTAGGTAGAACTCAGTGGTTCACCTTTGCCAGCTTTTAAGATTTGGGGCCAAATTTTCAAAAAAAGTCTCTTATGAAATGTGCAGCAGCACTTATGTAGTCTTCAAAGACTAGGTATTAGATTAATTTTCACCATAATTGGTTGCAATGTCTTAACACTCTACAACAAAAGGAGAAAATTACAAAGGTGAAAAAAAAATCTGTTCTATTTCAAATATGAGAATCAGCAAAAACTCTTTCGAATCAATAAGAATCTTTATGATGGCTTTGGTCATAAAGATCCAATTTTGAGAATAAAGCCCTTTTCTACTTGTACATAAATAAATGTAGACGTTACTGCACAAATATCTCTACAAATGCATTTGAGATCATTAATATTTTCCTAAATGAAATTATTAGTTTGTCTTTTGTGCCACTGATCTGAATTAACTGAAGATAGATACTTGTTTTCTGCTGGGCACTTGGAATTTTTTTTTTCCCAAGAAATTATTAATAGAACTGGGAAAAAAAGAAAAAGGTGCATCCTGAAGACCTGACTTGAGTATTCATCCACTTTTGTGGTTGGGGGTTTTTTTTGTTTATTTTTAATTTCTGTATCCCTTTCTGTACTCAAAAATGTTAAACCTGTGGCATCTATTAAAGAACTTTACTCTTTTGCTGCTAAACTGCTGTAATTAAATTGCTGTATCAGCAGTTCCACATTGAGCATCTCTCTCATTCTGAATGGTTGTGATTTGATTATGTCTTCCATGAACCCTTGCAATTCTACGGGTATGCTTTTGTATAATTAGATGAAGTGTGGTCTCAAAACCAACAATATTTCCTAGCCACTGGTTTTAGAAATCCTTGCTAGAAAGAACGCTAGTGATAAACTGATTTTTTTATTTTTATGCAAATTACAAGTATTATAATCTACCATATAGTTTAGCATCAGTTGTTCTTCAATTTGAGAAAATGCTGATTTAAAGCATAGCTTAATACAAATTATTCAGTGAAGCGTAATAGTGAAAAAAACACACAGAAACTACTTTCCTTAAAATTATCATATTCATTTGGTCAAAGACAGGTATAGTTTCATTTTAAAAAAAAGAATTAAAAACTTTCAGCTAGAATGGTCTTTAAAAATACATATATAAAAAACTTCTTACTGCCAAAATCATGCTAATGATAGTTCAAGAATGTATTTGTAAATACATACATGACATATAATATAGGGTCAAATTTTAGGCTTTCCTTACGCATTTGTAATTTGACTTTTAATAAAGAATCACGCTAGTTACAGTAGAATAACAAGAGATAATTAAAGCACAATTTATTCCATACTCTTAATTTTTCTGAGGTTAGTCACTAAAATATTTCTACAAACTTAAATTGTGGAATATTGGCTGAAACTTTGCTGGCTTATGCACAGAATACGTACTGGCGGGGCAGCAGCATAGAGCTTTCTTCCAAATGTCCGGTGAGCTTGTTTCAGTCATACGGATCAACACATTTTCTTCCCTGTTGTATATGTGAAAGCTCAGGTTATCAGTCGCTCCTGAATGTCTCTGTGATCCATGCCGCCCCGTGTCTCTGCCTTTGTGCTTTAAGCTGAGAGCAGCAGAGTCTCTCTTTAGTTTTTCATGTCCTATTGCACAGGGCACAGTGTCACCACTCAACACCGTAAATACTAATGCAGTCAAGCCAACAACTAATTTCACTGGTAACTCATCCCAAAAGGCAACTAAAAAGCCTATTTCGAAACATATGCCTTTGTGGATGTCAAATAGTGATAATTTCCAATTGACCCCTGCTGGATTCGAGCAAGTGAGTTGGAAGGGATTTAACCTAATCCTAATGCAGGTTTCTTAAGCCATTCATTCCCTCACACTCAACCCAGGTGAGATTTCTTTTTTTTCTGGAAACAGACATTTCAATTTCATTCTTTCATCTCTAGCGGATAACGATGCCAAAAAGTAACATTAGGGATACCTTAGTACTTCAGGTTTTCTGACACTTATTAAAAACTCCATATGACTACACCGCTGCCTGTCGAGGTCGCTCAAGCAGAAACTGTGTGGCACACAGCCATTGAAAACTGTGGATTAGGCACTAATGAACTTGTGTGATCAGCCCCGTCGTCTTTTAAGCTGCAGATGCTCCAAAGTTCTCTAACAGTGCAAAAAGAAGGGGGTGACAAAGGGTGTGCATCACTTCTCAAGTATTTTCCAAATAATGGACTGGAGGAGACATCGAATTTTGCAAGGATACCATGGGGTCCCCAAAGACAGATTCCACCAGGGCAGAAAACAGCAGCTATTAAGAGCTTTGACCTGCTAGGGACAAGCATAGTCCAAGCCACAGCATCCTTCTCCCCACAGCACAGAGCAGGGAATTTATGAGAATTAATAGCCAAAATAAGAGGAGCTGCAGATTTCTTCATCAACCTGAGTGAACTTTGCTAGGCTGTGATTTTTAAATAATGATGATGATGTCGTTGCTGTGGTCACCTGAATACAGAGTTCTGAAGTAGAACTGTTGCTTCTGAGTGACCGGAGCGATTTGTACACCAGCCTGGGAGTTCTGCAGAGTGCTGCGCTATTTGTTGGAAAAGGAGCTGGAAAGTTCTTCCACACAGTATCAAATATTGCATTTCTTTTTGCTGTGTGAAATCCTGGGTCTGGGAGCTGGTGGGGAACAGAGACTGGGAGTTGCTGAACTGGGAGAGAACTGTGATGTCAGCCTTACGTTCGCCCCCGTGCGCTTCACTTCACAGGCTATCACTGCTCACTGTACGAACATCTGCTGCGTTTTGCCATGCGGCTCCTGTGCTGTGGTGGATCACGCTAAATCTTTGGTAGGATTCACTGAATCTCACAGTTCTCCTCACTACATCCTACGGGGGATGAGACTGGAGCTCTTTTATTCTCTGACCTTGAGATTTTGAGATTTCAACCCACATTCTTCGCTTCACAGGAGGGCCCCCCACCCACAGCAGTTCCTGCAAGTGCTCGCTGTTCCTCCCCGGGGTCCCAGCACTAGAACAAAGGCAAGTGCTCCCGATTCCAATTCTCAAGTCCCATAATTAGGACGTTCCTTGTTGAACAGAAAGTAGGAGTAATCCAAGGACATAAACTGAACCGCAGCCCCTGCCCTGCTCCCAGCTCGATCCGCTGCCCTTTGGGCAGGAGGGTCATTCCTTTCTCCTCTTCCTCCAGCTCTTCTCCTTCGTGCCCTGACTTGACTCATGCTCACTTCATTGAATGTTAAATAAGCAAAACCCAGAAATGTCTGAAAAATTTAAGCAACTGTGTTTTGGTAGCAAATAAGAAGAGTCTTTGGGCAAATTAGAAACGTTGATTCCTACCATTGCATTATTAGAGTATTCAGGGTATACTGGGACAATTTCATCTTATCCATATGCATATCTCTGTCGCTTTCTGTTTTCTTGATAAAAATGCCAACCTGATTCACGCATTCTGCCTTGAGCAAACTACGCAAAAATATTAACATTTCATTAATAGAACATACCCTAATATGCAAATGATGATACATGACAAGCTCCTCTTTATCACAGTAATTGCTAAATGCAAGAGGGTCACAAAAGCTGAAATTTTGGTGAGCAACAGATTTGGGACACGTGATTGTGCTGTAAGCTACTACTTTTACTAACAACTTGAAAAGCAAAGAAAATCCAGTGACTTGTGGTCTGAGTTGGCTAGAAATTACTATGTGTTTCCAAGGTTAATGAGAGAGGAATTAAGCACATTCACATATGTGGTATCTCTGAGCTGTTTCTGTAAGAGCTGTTAATGTAGGACAGAAGTAATAAACCAATAAATTAGAGGTTCTTAATTATCATTAGAAAATATTGCTATCTTTAAATGCAGATGCAAACTGGGGAAAAAAAAAGTAAAGAACTTCCTGTTTTTAAATTAGCATGAATTAAGAAAAAACACAACTCAGATTTTCTTTCTGTCTAGTTTTAACTGGGGAAATGCTGAATATGCAGTGATTTTATTTTTTTTTTACATTAATAATAATAGGAAATGGTAGATAGTGGCATCTCAGCACAATTCTAATTTAATGAGAAACAATAAAATAGTTTTCCAAAGGGGCCTATTTAGGTCCAAGAAAGGGGGATATTAAACTTCCAAGATTTATTTTACTTTCGTTAAGGTATGCTGATGTGCGTTTTCTATGGCTATATTCTATCTGCTGATTAGATCTTTTATAATTTCCTTAGTTGGAAGAGAGCTGATATTCTTCAGACTGGATAATTTTGCAAAGGCATCAAGCAGGTCACTTTTTTTCAGTTGTGGTGGCGTTGATCTCCATTGCAAAACATTTCCTTTGGCTTTGTGCAAGATGATGTCATGAAAGGAAAGGGAAGTCAGTTCTGGACCCACTGGCACAAGTCTAGATCTTGTGGAAAAGGAGGGGAATCATAACCTAAAAAACCCAGGGAAACATCATAGAAGCTTCTTCACACCTCTGCCAGAAAAATTCAAAAACAAAGTGCGGCACACCTCGCAGAGGGTCAAATGAAAAGGGAAATGGAACCACTGTGAGGCGGCTGAGTGTCTGCAGGGCATCTCAGAGACATCGCCTTCTGCAAAGGAATCTTCCATGAGCTTGCCAAGCCACCGTTTGTCTTATACTCCAGGAAACTGATAACATATATTTGGATTTTCCCAGTCCACCCCCAGGGAAAATTTCTCGTAGAAGAAGCACCTGCACTGCCTTACAGGAGCAGTAGTTAGGCTTCTACTCTTGTCGGGTTGGGCCTCCTGACACTTTATGTGTATATATATATATATGTCTATATATATATTTAACCATCTAATTGAATTACTTAAATTCTGCCATTTAAGTGCGAAGTGAGAAATGTCCACCTGGAAAGCAGTCTTACCCATGAAAGTGCTACCATGACACTTCTGATCTGCAGTTCCTATGAGGCACCATAATGGCATATCAAAGTGGAAATTTTTTCAGGGCTAAGTTTTCTCTTTTGGTTTTCTTCTTCGCAATTAGAAATTATGTTTCTGTTAACAGCAGATATTTTCCCCTTAAGAAATCATTCCGTTATATACTTGGGTTTTTTCCTGTTTGGGATTTTTTTGTTTGTGGGTTTGGTTTGTGGGTGCTTTTTTTTGTAAAAACCAACTTGATGGAGACATTGTCTATGATTCTATAATTGTAGCCAGCCCTATTCAGTGAGAATGTATGTGCAGCTGGAAGAGAATGGTGCTTGGGCATGAAAATAAGGAAGCCAGATAGCTATATTAAAGGATATTTACTGTATAGTTTAGGTTATACAAGCTTCAAGTCTTGCACAGTGACTGGGGGCTTTTCATTTTTCTGAGTGTACGTAACAAGCATGAAGGAATGGGTTTCTAATCTCAGATGCACTCTGTGTTTCTTAAACATGCAGAAATATCAGTGTACCTGACTAAGCCATAGGTGCACAAATCTACGTCACGTAGCTAGTTAATTGAGGCATGACTGCATGGCTTCCTCATGGGTTTTTCTGATTTTAAGAATAGAATATATAATATTACTGTTAACTGAAAGCGCAGGCTACTTAGTGTTCAATTAGTGAGGGAATCTGAGGAGAGTATTTTCTTCAGTGATTCAGTAGGTGATTATGGATTGTATCTTACATCCTTTGTAAGTCCCCTTTGTACATTTTTTTAGGCTAAAGAGCTTTAAAACTTCCTTAGGAAGCATACAGAAATTCCCTCAACATATTGGAAATATAACTATTGTTACAATTACGTCAATATAGTCAAATATATAATTTCATATCTGAACTTTATTATTATTATTTAGTGTTTTAACACATAACTAGTGTTGTTCTAGTTTCTGTAGCAGTGTGTTTGTTTCCAGCCTTTTCCTTATCCTGGAAATCTGCAATGTAATGTTTTCTTGTGATGTGGTTAGATCCATATATTTAGAAGAACATCATATGACCCTAGAGATGGCGGAACGCTTTGAGGTTTAAGACCCGTGTTCTAATACCAGGAATGGCACAGGCTTTGGGATTTCACTGCTCCCATGCACTTTTCCCCATGACAGTAATACTAAGTGGTTTTTTTTCAAATAATGTGTTTCTGTCGTTTAGCTGAGATTTTACTTTGTTAGGAATTCTTCTTATTTACCTATTTTACCTGATTTCTTTGCATAAATTTATTCTATCCTCCCCACACTTAATAATCGGTCTCATTAAGGGGGGAAAGCTCTAGTTCTAATCATATGATCTCAAACATTAGTCACTGCGGTGCCCTGGGAAGGGTTTCAGGGGGCACTGCTCAGTGCTGTACAGTTGCTGCTCTCTAATTAGGTTTCAAAGTATGTATTTCCCATATGTACAGCAGACTAGGGGAGCAGCGTTTGGCCAGTTTTAGGTTAATAAATAAAATCACGTTTTCGGGAACAGCAAGAATGATGATTTTCCATCATTCCTCGCTGACTTTGTTTTCAGTGATTCTGTTTGACGTCGATCTCTTGAGAGACCTTTCTGGGTAAATTTCAGTACACATCATTGTGATCAAAAAATAACATATATTTGTATTTAAAGCACATAATTAGCTATTGGAATTCATATTTAAAACATCATTTGCTACTTTCGGTTTTCTGTAATGTCTCTTTAGTTCACATCATCTTTTTTTGTTCCAAAGGTCTATGTTAAAAAAACGCTCTTTCTTCCGAAGGACACTTGCTGTATAATCCTTTGTTAGGATAACAGGACCATCTGGTCCCATCCATCTCTCTACAATTTGATGCTGGGTTAATTGCACCCTGTCAGCATGTATGATTGACACTGTTTTCTCTCATCACTAAGAGTAGTCTATTAACAATGCAGTTTGTCTGAATTCTAGGAGATCTTTTCACAGCTGCTTGTGTGGGACCATATACTCTTCCTAAGTTTTGCTATCAGCCATTACAATAAAAATACATAAAAAGTCAATTAATAATAGACAAAAAAATACATAAAAGTCAAACAATTATAATAATATTCTGAAATTTGGTGGATAGGTGCAACCCAATGCATTCTTCTCTAAAATGGAATAAGCTGGTTTTGAATCAGTAAATTAGAGGGTCCATTATTTCCTTAGCAGAACAAGAATGGGCATCTCTTCATCCTGTTGTGAGTCCTATTGTCACTGCAGCATGCCATGAATTAATGGGCACAATTCCTCTGACTTCAACTGAGTTATATTAATTTATCCTAGCTTTAATTTGACCTCATATTGTAAAATGCTTCTAGTTTCTTTGTAAATATAACCAACCGCATAACAGTCTGGGGAAACCTCTTAGTATACCACATGTGATCTTGCTGTTCCTATTTTAGCAAATATCAGGACAGCTAGGACTATCCTGATCAGATGTTTATTCCATTTTAACATTCGGATCTGTGTGTGTTTTGCCTTGTTTAATACTGAAGAATCCGCATTGTTTCCATGCAACTTCATGTGAGGTCTAACAATGCGGCCCAAGGTCTACCCCAGGAGATTTTTGTTCTGCAGGAAGTGTTCTCCTGCTCTCATCATACCTGATTTACAGCACGTCCACTGATGGACAAGCAAGATTCACTGTTTGCCATTAAAAGAAATGGGCCAACCAATTTGTAATGTTAAGGAAAGCCAGTTTAACAGCTCTATTAGTTTTACAATTCAGACTTCTGCAAGCTTCAATTTGTTACGTTTAAGTCCCTTGATTGAGAGAATTCCAGACTCCATAGTCCGGATCTTTCATTGCTTTGCATTTTCTGCTGCCAATACACCCATGCCATGAGGGCTTAACATTACAAGATAAGATTTTTGTATCCACTTACTACTTATTTTACATGCGTTGACATTAAGCTAAAGAAACTCGTGCATCATTTTCCAAGGCATAGTTTCTATTCGGAAAATACACTTGTACTAGGACTTCACTGATTAAAACTTCTGCAGGGATGCCACAAATAAAGTATATGCAGGTAAAACAATATGCAACAGTGAGCAAGATGTCAGAAAATTTAAAAGCAGTCAGTTCTGTACTTGGTTGGGAATTTTCACTGGAACATTTTCTGACTGGCGATGCCAGTTACTTCAGACGATCATTTTACTAAGAATGCAATGCTTTCAGTTTTTGTTGAGAAAGGCTGGGGGATTTTTTCCATGTCCAGCATCATCTGTTCAAAATAAGATAGAGGCTAACTTCAGAACACCCGAAAGCTCATCAACAGGAGACATACCGCTCCTCACATCCAGGATGGATCCTGTGGTCCCCCATCCAACGAAGGGGCAATGAAGCTGGTGAGGGGTCTGGAGGACAAGTCTTATGAGGAACGACTGAGGGAACTGAGGTTGTTTAGTCTGGAGAAGAGGAGGCTGAGGGGAGACCTTATCATCCTCTACAACTACCTGAAAGGAAGTTGTAGAGAGGTGGGGGCTGACCTCTTCTCCCTAGTGACAAGTGATAGCATGAGAGGAAATGGGTTCAAGTTATGCCAGGAGAGGTTTAGATTGGATATTAGGAAAAATTTTTTCACTGAAATGGTTATCAAACATTGGAATAGGCTGCCCAGGGAGGTGGTGGATTCACCATCCCTGGAGGTGTTTAAAAAAAGGGCAGACATGGTACTTGGGGACATGGTTTAGAAGTGGTTTTGTCAGGTTAGGTGAATGGTTGGCCTTGATGATCTTAAAGGTCCCTTCCAACCTCAGCAATTCTATGATTCTGTCCATCAGCTATGCTGGGGTGGGTGGGTATCTCTAACCGTGGAGCTGGGGGATGCTCTGTAGCCCTGTGGTTATACATCCAGCTGAAATGTGAGATACACAAGTTAAGTTCTTCCTTTTGCACAAAATTATTCCAAAAGAAGCAACTGAATGATCTCATACATAATGTCTTTGTAAAACCACAATGCAGAGAATCTTGAACCATGGTATCCCACATCCCAGCAGGTGCCAAAACACTTCGCTAACATCTGATTTGGGAAAAGTGCTTTTTTTAACACAAGAGTGGTGGAGAAAAAGACTTGGGTTTTATTCAGTTTCAGAACAGAAAATTTTCTTACCAACTCTGCTTTTGGTAGTTTTTAATTTGTTTTGGTTTTTTTGTGCTATAATTCTCTTCTTCCATAACTTCAGGAAACTATTTATAGATCTTCAAATCCCAATTCTCTGGTACACGCAGTTGAAAAATACTTTCTTATCTTCAGTGAATATTAGGCCTTTACATAACATATGTGCATATCGCTTACTTGCTCTAAATTTGGTTTCATATACTTACACTATGAAAATGTTAATCTGTCAACAATTTCATAAAAATTCTTTCTAGTGTTATTGGTGGTTATTATTTATATTGTGAGAGAACAAGAGATAGGTCAATGTCACTTTGCACTAGACGTTATAGCTTTTTTTTATAAAAAAAAAAAAATCCCCTTCTCCAAAGATTGTTCAGGCAGGAGCTCTAGTTTTGATTGTCACATCCTAACTGACAAGCCAAGTGCTGTTCCCAATTGTACTGTAACTGAGGCTGGAATGGGGCTCTTTGTTTTCCCCTTAGATGTTGGATAACTGGCACATCTCCATGTGTTGAGGAGATGTGAAGACTCTGCAATATTATCAAACATCATTTCTAAAGGAAATGACAATTCTTTTTGTTACTTTCATTGGTACCTTTACATGGCAGTTGCTATAATTTAATGTAATTATATCTTTCACTGTTTTTTATTCTTCTATTGTACATATATTCATGCTTCCTCTGATGATAGTTTTCATTGCAGCTCCTGATTTTCTTATAAGAAATTAACTGATTACCTTGCTGCACCTCAAGAGATATGACCCCCTAATATCCTTGCTGGATATTTTTCCATCTCAGGCTTCTCACTGATGAAGCAGTAAGATTCCCTAAACATTTCTATTCATACTAACTCTGTCCCCTACCATATTTTGCAATTGTCATGAGAATAGTAGTTCATTGAATTAATCTTGTTCCTAGTCATCAAATTATTATAACTTAGTTTCAGCAAATACAGTAGCTACTCAAAAAACACATTACTTTGTAGAGCTGGTTGAAATATTGTGCACATACAGCAAATGCGACAAAATTTGCCACTTCACTGGGTTTGCGAAAAGGGAGAAAAGGAGAAAGAAATCCCCCCCTTTTTTCCTGCTGTAATATCACTAATTACCTCATTAGCAAAAGGCCATTCCATCAACAAAAATGTGCTTTTTGTACATTTTATGCAAGTGACCTTGAAAGTTATGTATGAAACAGAGGGTTTGTTGCACTTTCTTTGGACCAAAAACACACAAATACCTGATGATGCAAAAGACAGCGGAGAAGAAATAGTTCTAGCTTCAGACTCAAGACGGTAGCACTGTGCTCCAGGCAGCAGCAATACCGGCTATGCCCCTACACCTCGGTTAAATTCCTCTTGCCTCTGTGTCCTTGGGCAAGTCTGTTCAGGCTCCTCTAACTCTGATTCCTACTCCGTTTTCTGCCTACCGTGGTAAGTTATGTTAGGAGATCTTAGGGCCACAAAATTGTCTTGTTATCTTTTGTATCTTGCCTTGTAAAATTTATTTGAAGTCTCTGGTGGAGGCTATACAGGCATAATAATGTGTGAAGTAGCGTAATATTGTATAAGTCAATTAAAGTATGTTGATTCATGCTAGCTGAAGAACTGTCCATCACCACCAATTTCTGTCTATAGGAAATATTCTCTTTCCTGGTTTCTGTGGTATGATTATGGAATACAATGTCAGAAGCATTGGCAGCCTACTGAGTAAGACGTGGCTCGTTGCAATGTAACATGCACAAAATTCTCCCAATTCCACAGACGCTTCCAGGTCCTCTGCCTTGTGTTTTGATGCAAGGTCATTTTCACTCATGTCCACTACTACACAGTTGTGAGGAACATAGCCGTAAAAGATGTGACCATAATGTAATTCATACCTACCTGGCAGAAAATAAATGAATATTTCATTTTATTATGCCACATATTGTAATACCAGACATTGTGAAATGAAGCAGATAAGTTAAAGACAAAGATTGTGAAAAGAAATGGTCTTTCCATCTGCTTTGCAGGAGAATGGATCACCAGGACATTTAAGCTTTATAGAGAAGGATATTTGTAGCCACATTCAATTGGTACTCTCAAAAAAGCTGACAACAGTTAGCTAAAACTGCAAATTTAAATCTATTTTGTAAAATAATTTACCTTTCTGAAGTTTCCAATGCAGACAGAATACAGGGGATATTCCCCCCCCCCTTGTAATTTCATACAAAACTCATGGGATCAAACTTTACTCTTGCAAACTTTAGACTTTCAGCTTAGACAGGGGCTGATGCTTCCGACTGTTCGCTGACTCACAAGCCGGCTTTTCTCAGGAGCTAAACTGAAGGGGAGAAAGCATCCGAGGAAGGAACGACCAGTTTACGCTCCAGTTTGGTCTCTGCAGACCTGAAGGCAGGCTGACCCAGTTGGTCGTGAGTCTGAATTAAATCAGAGCTAATAAAACCAGAGAAGAGGTAGCCAGTACTAGCGGGAAAATTCAACTCGTTCTGTCAGTGCTAATGAAGATACTCTGAGCACACAGCAGCCGAAAGCTCAGCATTCAATTTGTTGTTGCTTCTGCATATGGAGGTCTAAAAAGCAATCGGGTAGCAGGGATTCATACTAGCTTATCTCCCCTCCCTAAACAAGTACAAGGTGCCCCTACCTATGCTTACTTTCCTACGCAAAGCCAAAATGTGCTTTTATTCATGGAAATCAAATGAAGTGATACAGCGGTGAGGAAAAGAGTGTAGGCAGTAAAACATAGCTTATGGGATCATGCATGCCTACACTAAAAATTTCTATGCAAGAGTATTTAGCAATAGATGCAGCTTATAACAACATGCTTTTTTTTTTCGTTCCTAAGTCCGGAGACTGTGAGGTTTCACTTTTCAAGACACAGTCATTTTTACAGTGCACTTTCATACTGTCAGAGTTGCTGGGGAAGAAATTCAGTCAGCCATTAAAAGGTGGGAAAGCATCCTGCTGTTATGTATATGAGAGCAGGGCTTTGTCTTGTCACATGTCAGATACGCAGCAGTAGAGGGAGAGAAAATCGTATTGGTATATGATGGAGTTTGCAAGATGTCCTCCAAACCTTAATTATTGGAATGTGTCCTGGGATAAGTGATGCTGTCATTGAACCCTGATTAGTTCAGAGGCAGGGTGGATGCAAGAGGGAGGAAACATAATGTCAGACTGGTTAATTAGCAAGCAAGTAAGAGCAACCCAAATTGTACAATCTGATGAGCAATTTGTCACCCACTCATTTTAAATGAGAAATGTGGTATCGCTTTGCATTTCCTTTATATTTGCCATTTTTGGATCTCTTTATATGTGAACTAACTTTGTGGCTCCTCTGCGGGGTAAGCAAGTGTTAGTGTGCTTACTACTAGGGGAGAGAAACTCAGGGCTGAGAAGACGAAGTGACTTGTCCAGAGGTTACACATCAAGATCACTGGTGAAAAACCTACGAGTCTGAACTGGCAGCCGCTGATTCTCACCTGGCTTAGAAATAAGTAAATCTGGTGCAGAACAATTAGAGAGATGGAGAAGAATGTAAACTTCAAGGTCAGAGCGTTTTGCCTGTTGATTATACTGTCCTCAGCAGTTCAAGGTTTCAGTTCATTTGGCTTTCCTAGTGGACACACAAATTTTTAGGACAGGAGCTTGAGGTAAATAGATTTCGTGCTATTTTGGTGATACAAAAGCTACTGAAAGCTGATTTAAACTAGCAAGTGGGCGTTTCTGTCTGCACGCAGATATTCTTCAGTGACACGGTGCTGCCAAATGGCTTCTCTCCCACCCCTTCTCTCAGCACCAGGAGTCTGCACGGGGGAAACCTGCATGGCTGCACGGCGCAGTCTGTGGGGTAACGAACAATCACACAGAACTGAGAGTAATTTTATTACTGCAGGGACTAGGCTTGCTCAAAATCCGAGAAATGCAAAGCTTGCTTCTTTCCACCTTCAAATTCCGCATCTCAGACATTGCTTAGGACCATTTGTGAACACTGAACTTCTAATATACTTGTGAGCCATTCTTCCTGACATTAATTATTGGAACAATTCTTGATACTAGTTATTTGAACATTTCACGAAAGCAAACCTAGCTCTCAGCAGACTGCTATTTCTTTGTAAACGCTCAGTAAACATTACCCTTTAAAATGGAGAAGGGTAATCATCCAAACACGTAACTTGGAAGGTGTTCAGCCAAAAAAAGCAGCAAAATCATTTCCTATTGTTCTTTCACAACGGGAAGATTTTTTTTTTAGCCTTTGAAAAGTACAGAGTACTTTAGCATTTCCTGGATCACTTTTGAAGACTTGCAGCTTCTGAAGGAGTCCTTGAGTGATCTCACGAACGAGCAGTGCTTTAAAGCATCATATCAAGATTTTATAACAGTGTATTCAAGACGTCTATTACATTTAAAGTCTGAGCAAGGGCTTGTCTTTCTGAAAGTTTGCCTGTCTTTTTCCAGTCTAATCAGTTGATCTAATAAAAGGCATTACCTCCACCTACAAACTGCATATTTCTCGTATCTTTGGAGCATCACAACCACCATGTTATTACTATTAGCACCAGAATAAGCGCATGTGGGCATGAATAATTGTTTCCAGAAAGTGATAAAAGTGACCAATTCAAGGATTTGTCTCTTTAAAGAAGTGGAAGGAAAAAAAAGACTTTTAATTCTAAAACAATGTATGTCTTAAGGGTAAAGATTTCCTGTAATAAGTCCCCTGCTGTTATAGGATTCAGGAATTGTGAACTGCCCTGAACTCTACTGCTTTGTCCTTGTGGTACCTAACAGTTTGCTCCTCTTTGTCCTTTATTGATGCTTGTTATTGATAAGTATTTTGCAGCCAGATTTCATAGCAGATGTGGAGCAGACGCTTTGTGGATCTTCTGGATTAAAGATCTGTCAGGGAAGCCTGTGGATCCCGATCCTTTAGTAGTTTCTTCTTTCTTTATCAGTATACCTCAGGATGTGACAGTGACATCTGGACAGGGAGGGGAATTTAGGAAGACTCTCTTTTTATTTATAGAGCTTTATAGACTTACATATTCAGAGCCCCTGCATGAACTCAGCTGAACCCAAACAACAGCATTCAGTGTTGTAGGGATCTTGGCAAATAGGTTTCTGTGACGTTCCCTGGACATGTTCCAGTGGGGATGATAGCTCCCCACTACTGCTTGTTCTCCAGCACAGTAATGAAATACATAATATCTTGTGAGTCATTTATAACAGTCATAGGGTAAATTTTGTTTTCCTTTCAATAATGTTAACCTGGTGCTGTATACAAAATGATTACATGTCTAATATGATGCTAGGCCAAGCTCTGCACAAGGAATGTAACCCTATAGTAGTCATCTGGAATGCAGGAGAGATGGCCAAATTCAAAAATTATGTATATAACAAGATGAGGGAGAGGGGAAGGAGTTTCTTTCTCTAAATAATCCTAGTTTCTTTGTTTTATCCTACATCCTTCAACAGACTTTGCCTCCAATGACAGATTAATTTGATAATGGAACAAATAACACTTGTTTTGTAAAATTCAGGGTTAGGTTTCAGGTACTGAAAGCAAGATGTTACAAGTAAAATCAAAGTGAACTCAACTATCGCCTAGATGGTTGAAAGATAAGTCATAACCTTTAGGATCTCAGCTACTAAAACTGAGTTTTGAGGGTTTTAGTGTTGCTCTCCATTCTAAATTTCAACCTAGGCTGGATAGGTACACCTCTAGGTTATCTAGGTTGAAGCCCCGTCCCTGGAGGTGTTCAAGGCCAGGCTGGACGTGGCCTTGGGCAACCTGGTCTAGTGAGAGGTGTCCCTGCCTATGGCAGGGGGGTTGGAACTCGATGATCTTCAAGGTCCCTTCCAACCTAAACCATTCTATGATTCTATGATTCTATGATCTGTCCCCAGCCGGCTCCACTGGAGCCCTCCCTCGCTCGGTCTGTGATGTTAACGGAGGCTGTGGAGGTCTGGCAGCCTCGGCTGAGATTCGACCCCGTGGACTATTTAGCATGCCATCCAATTGGCTTTATTTTTTGAAGAGATAAAATATGGCATGGTCAGATTTAACCTGATACAATGCTGCACAATTGCTTCTGATTGTTTTAAGTTATTTCAAGTCAGTTACTTATTATCATTTTGGCTAACAGATATTGACACATCAGTATTCCACCCATGGCTGAACTGACATGAGCATATAAATACGATGCTAAGCAAGCTGGCAAGTACCTTTTGTTCACAGCTACTCAAATTAAAGACAGGTACTTTGGTGTGTCTTCAACCAGAAACAAACTGTGAAAATTCATTTCCCAGTGCTATTTGGGTGTTTTTGTAACTCACTATGATCACACTGCATATGCAGATACAAGTTAAAAATAAGCTTTTCAACTCTTGCTTGTTTGCACAATATTAGAAGCACTTTATAAAAGTGGATGTTAATTAATGCTGTATTCTAATGACATTCCTATGAATTTGTAAGTACATTCTGGAGAGACTTTCAAATATCATTTACTTTCAAAACAATCACGATTATCATGATCAAAATAATTCAAATATTATTTTTTTATTTACACTACCTTCACTACGAAATTGGTTAGCTTTACTTGTCTCACACATATAGAAAAGAAAAAGATTAAAGAATTTTTTTCTTAAATCTTTTCAAAAGTTGTTTTTAAATAGACTTTTCACTTCAATCTACTCTTTTTCAAAGAGAGTAAGGTATGTATTAAGTTTCCAAAGAGGTTAGCCATACATTTGTGCTCATGAAAAAGTTAGTTACATATTTAATTATCTATTTAAGATATCTTGTATGCACCCAGCTATCAGTCAACTTAAACTCATGCAGTCATAGGGCTTGTACAAACATGTTAAGCACAGCAGCACTTACAAAGATGTTCTCCACAGAGATGTGCTTTTTGACTCTACCTAAAATATTTAGAAGAGGATTTAAATGTTTTGAGAAGAATTCCTTGAAGTCATGGAAATTATTTGTTATGCAAACTATGGTGTGAACTTTCCTGATTTAGCATGTTATTTTGTAGGATTGAGTGGAGAGCTCTCCAGTGTGAAGTGTTAAATTATGATCTGCAGAATAACGGGACCATACGCTGCTCGGAATAGTGAACATGTAGGGCTACACCATATGCCGTGTCTCTGAGCGCAGCCAAAGGGAAAGGTGGAAGTGCGGCTTTATGCTCTCTTAAACCCAGCTTTAGGAATTGCCAAATTCCCCCAAAATGCTGAATGCCTTTGGCTGATGTCTTCGTGCTTGCAATTCCACTGCGAATGAAGAGCAGCTGTAATTGGGTAATTTGCTCAGGCTTTTGGAGAAAGTCCTGTAGTTGCTCAGGGGAGTGAGTCAGTTAAATTGTTTCTTGCTGATAATAGAAACAACTTGGTTAGAATAAATAATGACCTTAAACTCACCTGAGTTTGTCATTTGTATCAACTACATTTTTTTATTTTTCTATACTCATGATTTCTGGATGGGGCTGAAATCAAAAATGCCAAAATATTTCTAATTTATCTGTATTTGTGGTCATCTTCTTGCCACAGCACATTAGAAATGTTAGCAATAATGTCTTTTCTCACAAGATTTTTGTCTCTTGCACAAAGAAAGTGTTCAGATAAGCAGCCGTGCTCTCGGGACCACATCTGAGCAGGCTGCACAACCAGACATAAGCTGTGATCTAAACAATTGATTAACTATGTAAAGTTTAGATCTTGAGCTGAGCTTACAGTTTCCATCTCTACTAGCAACAACAGACTGGAACAAAAATCCTTTACCCAAATGTCTTTGAACTTCTGGAAGGTTACAGGCAGATGAGATTACAGGCTTCTTGGCTTGGACCCACCTCTCTTTTTTCGTATTATTTTTGGGGGCCGTTTTCAATGTGTTTAGTGAATACCAAAGAGACAGACCCACTGTATAAAAACTTCTGATAATTCTCTCTAAGTTTAAAGGACATGTGCCCAATGTTTGTCTGGCTTAGCGAAAAGGAATATCTAAACTGTGCATCAAGGGCAGGGAATAGTAAACATTTCTGCTTCCACATCTATCTGAAACACAAAGAGAATATCTTGTCCAGACAAGTAAATTATTAAACATTCTTTTTAAAGAAAGCATAGGAAATTCTTCCTTTATCATCTATCTATTAATTAGAAAAGGAGGTATGGCTTTCAAGTCTCCCTTTGACTCCTTAAGTGGAACAAAAGTCTCATAACAGAACTTTTTATCCAGTCCATGTAGTTGTCAAAACACGAGGAGGGGAAAGGGACATGTCAGATGAAGTAAATACAAAGGGTGAAACAGCATAGTCGAAAGTTATTAAGAAATGGTATGCTTCGTGCAAAAATGATTGCAAATGCAGAGACAATAAAAATTGAAACATGTTAAAATCCAGCACAGTTACACATCTGAGTTTCCATTTATTATGGTTCACTATTTTAAAATGGATCCTGAGTCATAAACATGGCTGCCAGGAGGTCCACCTGGGTCCCATGAAAAAGATAATAAATACCCCTCCCCCGACTTTCTTCTGTCATATTACAGATATTGCAGTGATTGCTTTGGGGCTTTCAACCAGGGCCCTAGGAACCGTGTCCCCTGTGCTTTCCTCTCTCCATAAGTCGTGGTTATAAAACATTTTCATCTGTGCTCTGTATCAGAAAGCATCTGCATTTTATTATATTTCATCTTTGTGCCAAGAAAGGAATATGTTTTGGAACTTCCGAGCACCATCTTATAATTTTCATTAATAAAAGGAGGAGGGAAGTACCATCATCCAGCACTTGAAGTGACCTTAAAAGGGGACCCGTGTGAGACTGCACAGAAACAAAAGATCTGGACTAGCAGGGCCCAGGTTATCTGCGGTGGAAGTTCCTTGACATTACACCAATAATGAACAATTGGAGCCAACGTTTTGATATTAAAAAATGAAGAAAAAAAATAATAAAAAAATTATACTGGTTACTCATAGAACATAAAATACTGATATCCTGTAGTAGCCGTATGTCAGCTCAGCTTAAATGCATTCAGCAGTATAACTAAAACGAGCCATGGCTGTCTGTTCCTTAAAATCTTGCAGGAGAAAGCAAAGCCTTTACAGCATTTCTTTTTATCATTTATTTCTAGAATAATCTGCGCCATAATCTGTCAGCAAATAGAAGGCTGAACCAGCCTCTTTTTTTTATTTTTTTGGCAGAAAGAAGCTGTAATGGTGCAGCCACAAACCCAAGGAATTCCCTGGCCTTTCACAGATGTTAGCAAGGAATTAACACCACCTTGCTCTCTCCTTGTCTCATCCTTCCGTTTGTTTTTTTTAGTAGTATAAAGGATATCAACGTGTGCTGGCAAGTACCTGGTGCCTGTATGGAGTAGACGTTCTCTCGAGTTAGAGAGCTCGATGTTGGAAAGGCTGTTTGCGATGCAGAAGATTGAGCTCAGCCCAACTAGTCTCTCCCTGTCCTGTTTTTTGGTGACATTTATTTTCTCCATGCACATAGGAGCTCACTTAATCTACCTCAGTTTCCCAAAGTGTAAAATGAAAAAATATTATTGGTCTTCATGAGACCACAATGAGGGCAAAAAGGTCAATCGGAGCTCTAAGCTTAGAAGTGATTTGCAAGTGGAAATAATTTTTCTGATATGGACTTTTCTGCGAAGTTATGTAGCTAATATTTTAGCTCCTTTTTTTTCTTCCCCCCCCCAGTTTTAAATTGTTATCTTGAAAATGCACAATAGCAAATTTTTACAAACTTTAGCCAATCAGGATCAGCCCTCCCAGATAATGTAAATACAATTAGTTGATTTAAAGCACATTTCATGTTATGCTTATCTGCTAAGTGTTTCGGTTATGGCGTTCATACAGAATGAGTCACTCATACATATTCCTCAAGGAAGAGCCAAAAGATGGAAGGAAAATACAGCCTGAGGAAAAAGTCTATAAAGATTTCTCGCTTTTCTAATCCCTTCTCTCTAATGTTTCTTTGTAAATTTGTCAGATGGGAATGAAATTGCCTCATAACTCTCCAGACGTGAAGAGCATCACTGCACAAAATTACGTACTTGTCAAAGCAAGGGGGAATTTATGTTGGTGTTCCTGAGATGTGATTTTATTCAGTCTATTTCCTTTGTGCACATCATAGCAACTAGAAAGACAAAAACAACTAGTTTATGTATATCTTCTTTTTTTTCCCCCTTTTTTTCACCTCTCGTGAATTTTTTAGCTTCTATTTTTCCCTTTTGTTTTCTTATCCTCCCCCTCCCTCCTTTTATCTACTGCTTATTGCTAGTGACAGTAAACTTCCACCCAACAACGCTGCGATGAGAGCAGCTATGATTCTACCAGCACCAGGCAGTTCAGACAAGTGCTACGGTAATTTCCCTATGGAGCATGGAGAAAGGTGTGGCTTCTCTCCTGGTTAGGAAAGATGTTGGTTTAGAAACCCGCAACATTTCTTACAGGCAATCAAATTATTATTTAAATTAATACTTTGCATTATACTTTAGTATTTTAATTTAAACTTTTTGCATTTTCACTCTAAAGCTTCTGCAGTTAACCGTTATGGTTAAACTCACTGGAAACTTCTTCCAATAATACCTCAGTCCAGGTTCTTTGTGCTGTTTTGAATAATATAGTTCTCAGTCTTTGTGCAGTATTTCTTCCTTTAGTTTAAAGCTCTGTGATTAAATGAAGTCTAAAGCATTAGGTACATAAACTCCTCTGAATTTCAGCTTCTCCTGGCTATGACCTTCTCAAGACATTTAAAAAATTTCAGCTTTTTAATCCTCCTATTTGTGTTTCTCCAAAACACCTAAGATGGTTTTAAAACCAATATTAACGAAAAAAAAAGCCAACAAAACCAAGATCTTCAAAGCATTATTCATGATGGATCTATTAACCTCTTCTAAGCAATGGGGATGACTCGTCTCACCTAACGGGGCCTTTTAGGTACCCTCCCAAGGCAGAGGATGGCAAGAGATACAGATCTGTACTTCATCTTAGCTGTCCTAAGCAGAGTCCAGGGCTTCCTCCTTCTTTCATGCACCAATCTATTTCCATCAATTATTGAGGCGGGTGTAGATGACTAACTTAGCCTGGACATCCTTCAGGTGAGATGAATCTGGATGCAGGTGCTCAGCCGGCTTGGTTCGTTTTACTCTATGTCACTCCCCTGAGCTTGTGTTAGGTCAGATGCCCCTCTAGGCATATTTTAGGAATACTCAAGCTCTGGTTTCATCTTACTTAAATAACAAATATAGTTTGGCTCTTACAATCTGGCCATATATGAAGCTTTGTATAACTGAAGATGAGCCTGAGTTATAAAAATCAAATGCCTCCTCTTCTTCCCCCCCTACCTTTGGAAATTGGTGTTCACTTCCTTACATATATTTAAAACCATCTGTATTCTGAGTGCTGAAAGGGTAAACTTCAGTTTGTTCGCACACCAGGACATGTCGTGTATTTACAAGTAAAAGAAATATTCTCAAAGTGATGAATGTGGTGATACAACAGTAGGTGATACGCTGAGGATGTCGTGATTTTGCAAAGCAATGTTAGGAAAAAAATGATTTAACTGGATATTAAGTTTTCTGGGAGATGGACAGTGAGGTTGTTCATTATCTAGCAAAACAGACTGCTAATGTATGTTTCTAAATGCTGTTACAGTATAAAAAAATCATAGGTACTAAAGCCCAACTTGGCTCTGTCCCTGCTAAGAAAGTATATGTAAAAATACATTTGAACTAGTTCTTAAACTGGTTTTAAGCTGCAAAAACCTCCTTATGGAGTCCGTCACCAATTCCTGTATGAGAACCACCTAGGAGGCTATGGATAAAGCAAAGTCTGTGCAGATCCTCGTAATCAAACTTCCTGTCTCTTTTTATATTACTGAGCTCTACAGCTTTTTGTATGACCTTCCAAATGTTATCCTTATGCAGTCAAAACCAATCTCTCATTGTATACGATCTCCAAAAATAAATAAATGTCGTACTATACAGAGTGATGAAAGGAAAGGTAGTGTCTGCCCCCTTCGTTACCACCACTAGGAAAGGTATTCAGGCCAGTACCAACAGCGAAATAACTCACAGCCGAGGACAGTCAATCACAGACTGTATACCAGGACGGAGATGCTTTACGCTACCTGTTGGACCAAAAGATGAGCGTATTTCTTTTGCCTTCATCATGGTCTGGTCCTATAAGTGTCTGTGTGTGAAACGGTCCTTGAAGGCAATGAGCCCTTAATGCTGTTGGTTAATATTAGGTATCTATCAGCATTTTATCTTGGTGAGAGTGTAAAATACTGGCTGAGAACAATGAAGAAGAGTTCCTGGAGTCGTCCCAATGACTCCTCAAAGCAGTTTTCCCTGCAGTATATGGGGTATAAAATTATCACGGTATTGATGGAGCTGGGAGGATGGTCGTAGCAGCCTTGATGAGGGGCTGGAGATCCCTGCAAAGAGCAGCAAAGTAAATGCCAAGCCACATATTGTAAAGTAACAAGAAGAATTTTTATTATTGCTTTTTTTCCCTTTTGTATTTTCCTTACCATTTTGATCAGATGTACATTGTTTATAACCCCTAGTTTACTGGCCCCAAATATCATTACAACGTCTGCACTATGATATATGTTTGGTTGTTACCCTTTTAATGGATAAAAAAAGATTTAAGTACTTCATTCTGTTGCATTTTGACAGCTGTTAGCCATCATTTTTCCATTCACCTGCATTTAGCAATCCCATAAAGGGAGGCAATCTTAGAACTAACAAGAGCTGGGCACTGCAAGGTGATAATTCTGTATCACTTTGGCCTATAAATACCTGACAGGCTTTGCGCTGAGTCAGCAGTCTGTAACAAAGTGGCAGCCATGCCCTTTTATCTGTGTGAGTGTTTCACAGCAATTGGACTATCAGCCCCTGCAGTGAAAATCCATAGTATCGATCAGGCTATTTCTCCACTGTAATTCTTTTGTAGGAAATCCCTGATGACAAATTTTATCTGCACCACTTTTTGATCGCTGGTTTGATGTAAGCGATCTCCAAGGGCAGAGTTAAGCTCCTGGCCGTTCCACATTATCAAGCACTAGCTTTATTTACTGAAACTACAGTTGTGGTCACCAACGAAAATAAAAAAAGCGAGAGAGAGAAAGGAGGAGGGTGGAGGAGGCTAAAAATTAAGAGCAAAATAATATCTCAAAATGCAGGAGCAAGGGGAAAAAAAACAGATGCATCTGCTACTTGATTCTTAAGTGTAAGTTATAAAAGCCTGTACCGCATTTTATAAACACATAAATGGTCGGAATATGTTTTGATAAAAATGTCTATGTGATGTAGGGCTGTATCTCACAAGTGGAGTGGTTTTTGGACCTGATCCTGCAAGCTCTTGATCATGTGAATGATCCCACAGGTCGCCGTAGGACTGCTCTGCTGGGAAAGGACTATGCACATCACTAAGCAGAAAGAATTTGATTTCATTCTATTTTCAAGCTGATAAATATTCCTTCCGAGCTGCTTCACTTGTACTTATTGCAGTATGTCTCAGGCCACACAAGGGTTTGCTATTGTGATAAGACTTGAGGTTTTCTCTGTAGTCTCAAGGGGTGCAGAGCTGGGGTCTGTTCAGATACGCGTTCAGAAGACCAGATGCTCACGAAAAGCTTATACAGACAAATCTCTCATTTAAATGTATTCATGGTAGAAACTTGTATTAGTGATACCACCCTGTTTAGGCTCTTTAGTCTACAAATTTAATTTGAAAATCCTACAAAAGGAAGTTCACGAATTTCTAGTCTACCTGAGCTGAGTAAGACCAAGAAGCATCAGATATTACAGAGCACAGAAATGCTGTTAATGTAAATTCAAAATATATTCCACCTTTGATTTAAATGTAGGTTATTGTCACAGCAGAGTTACTACATAGTATCCTTTGGACACCCTGAGTTTCTGATTTTTCACTTCCTGATGAATGAACCCTTTACTCCCGTGCCCTTAGGGAAGTTTTCTCACCGACAGTTGTTGCTGTAGTAGATCGGTGTTACTTAGTATGACTTTGCAGAGATGTTTTTACCTAAGAGATGCAGCATGAAACAGTGAAATGGTGCCTTATGTTTTTATTTAAAGCCCTGAATCATTGACGTATCCCAAACGTGGCACATACGGTACAGAATTACTTAAAATACTCTACCTCCAGTCTGTTTTTTCACCCAAAACATGTCAAGCACAAAACTAAAAATAGCTTGCATAGCAATGAGTTCTCCATCAAGAAAATACCTGTTTGTATAGCTGGACTCCACATACAGCTATGTCACTCTACTGAAATTCAGTTGCCTAGTAAACATATATCTTGGGATATACACTTACTGAACAACATATATTGGATTAGGCATGGAGCCAGTCCAATTTCATGACTACACCTTTGAAAAATTGTCTGATTAATACTGAGAGGAATAATTGTATGTGAAGGGAATAGTAAACATTACCCACCAGAAGGAATTTTCAGCAGGTAACGTGAATTACTTTGTCCATTCGGAACCCTATTATGGAGAAACCACTTTAATCATTTTCTTCAGCAATCACACAGATTAAATAAATTAATACCGATTAAGTATTGAGAGTAATTCGGATTACTTGGGAGAAACTATTTTGGCTTTACATAGGGTTGACCACATTCGAATTCTGAATAAATTCAAAGTTTGAGTAAGTTTGATTCATGAAAGCAGAATCATAAAATCGAGAGAGAAACAGTAATATTTTCAGAGAGACTTGAAAGAATTTTAAAATCAATTAAATTCTTTATTTAAGTTTTACAGACCATGTATCTCTAGCCAAGATTTTTGTCATAATATAGCAAACAAAATTAAAAGCATGCAGTTTAGCTCAAAGTCTGTTTTTATTACTGAATTATCATAAATCCCAAACACATTGCACAACACTTTGTCTCCAAATTATCACAGTGTAGTCATTCATCCTTTTCTATACCCATGAAAGCAAATTTGCCCTGTGCCTGAAAGGTTAGCATATCTGTGACTGGACTGACCAATGTAAGATCTAATTCATTAATTACTGGTTTATGTTCCAGCCTTGTTCTATAATAAGGCATTTCAAGTGCGGTTGCTTCTGGTACCAAAGAGAAGGGAAAACCTCTTGGGTAATGTCTAACCCACATTAGGGCCTTACAGGCTAATGCAAACTTTGAGGTACCAATGACATATTTGAAAAAGCATGTGACATGGATTGCTTATAAATTATTTGGATTTATTTATTTTACGTCCTGTCTTTCAATTTATTCCTGATGAAAGGTACTAAATTGACATCAATAGAGACTCTTTTTTTGTGAGTGTAGTATAGACAGGTGTTCACTCAATGCTACATTAAGACCACCAACCCATGTCACTTAAACTACTGAACAGCCATCAAGTAATAATGACTTCCAATTACTACTAACCTGAGCTAGAGTTGAACCAGTGACCTTGAAATACTCTGTATCCCATTAACAGTTCCCTAAGCCATCCAGTCCCCTGGTGTTTGATTGTTCTGAATACAACAAAAGAGCTTTCCTTCATTTTTCTTTATTTCTTTTTTTTTAAAACTGCTTAAAATTAGGGTGGATAGGTATCGAAATACTCAATTTACAGTTTCTCTGTATCTCTAATACCACATCTAGAAGAACAGCTTTCATTTTCACTGAGAATACCTCCCCGCTGAAATGAAATTCTCTTTTCTCAGTCCTTGATGCCTTGTCTGTCACTGACTTATTTTGCACACCTAGATCTCAAGAATCAGTAAAAGCTGCCAACGTCTTTCTGCCTTGCATTACATTACAGTGTGGACTCAGACTCTCATGATGAATCCTGGTATATTCCTTTCTGTTATGGGAGCATGCTAAGAGCTGACCAGATAATAAGAAATGAGCCATTAGATGCTAATTTCTAATTTGTGGAATACCTCTCATTAGATTTTCTATATTGATTAGATAATTTTTTTTTTCCATTTTTTCTATCTATGCTCAGAAACGGGTACTCAAAAATTTGCTATTTTCACCAGGTCAAGTACCATGCTGGCTGTTCGATACCAGCACCGGTGCATCTTGTACCACAGCCAGTTGCTTGCAGGGAGGGAGAGGGGCAGTGGGCCCGCTGTGGTCAGGGGCCACAGTCTCGCCTGTTGGGGTGGTTTAGCCTCAGCTTGGTGTGCTCAATCGGTGACCTGCTGATGGTAGAAGCAAGGGCAACATACCTTTGTACTTGCATATTAAAAAAGAAACACTTATCTGTAGCATCCATACAGCTGTAAAGGATTTGCCTGTTTCATTTGCACTTTTACAATCTAAAATAGGTTCAGCTGCAGCACTTTGGTTGTACCTTTGTGACACCTTCTGTGAGGAAAAGGTGGCAGTTCATTACGGTTTTTAACCCACCACCTGGCTCTCTCTTATCTGCATTAAGAGATCCAGTGATATTGCTGGGAAAATTTCATCCTACTTTCTTCTCCAAATTTCTGGTGCTTTGGGGCAAATTCAGTGTTTTCATTAACATTTAAGATAAATCTGGAAAGAGCACAGACATTAATGCAGATTACAGGCCAGAAATGCTAAGCAGTAACAGCTTTCCTTTGATTCTACCGAGATATGTCAGTTTGTAAATATTTTTGCACTCCCAAAAATCAAGCACTGTGTAGCCCCTTGTCCAAATAAACGGGGGAATTTAGTAATAAAAAATCCTGGGTAAATCCTGCTCTGTCAAGCACATATATCCTACATGTCCTTTCCCAAACCCCATGGTTTGAGTCTGATTCTGGGCTGATACAGCAGAAACCCCCATTTTGACAGGGATGAGCAGGCTGATACATCGTGACCTAAGGGTGACGGTGTGGACTCTGGTAAGCAGGGTCCTTCTTTGAGGTGAGTCGCTTCAGGAAGTGTTTGTGTGTTCTTCTTTAGAAAATGTGCCAGCACCACGTGCCCTCTTCTAAACATAGGAGGAGGGCAGGAAGGTCTCCATCTTTTTACACCAATAACTCCTCCTTAGAGTACTTGCCCTGGCAAGCAGCAGGCCCTGAGCTGAGGCAGCTTTGATGTTAGGGAACTGAAATGCACCAGGCCTCCCTCCAAAGAAGTATGTCCCTTCCCCCTCAAACTTCAGATTATTTTGCATCGAATTAAGGACAATTTCCCATTTTTCCTGCTGAAGTTGTACTATCCATGCAGAAAAACCAACCCTTGAGATTTACAATGCCAGAAAGAGACCTACCAGGAACTTCACAGCAGGGGTACACGGTACACACCTCGGGAAAAGGACCCTCCTGAGGGGGTTTGGGTCACTCCTCCAAGGATTGTGTTTTATCCAGTGGTCTGCTACTGTGAAATGTCGAATCATTCTTTGGCAATAATCATCATGATAAAAAGGAAGGCACATGCTTTCTTTGTTCACAACATTCCATCCCCATCTCCCCCTTTTTTATCCAAGTGAAACTTAAGATGAAAAATTGCCTTTTCTTTCTAAGTCAGTTACTATATCTGGCTGGAACAGCACGTTTCCAATAGGAGGGGAATTAAAACCTGGATCCCCTACCTCCACTTGAGTGTTTCCCACTCTGTAATACGAGTGTGCATCAATGCCTGTTAGCCAGCTTTAAAAGGAAGAACCTAAGCCCTTCTCTCCTATACCAAAAGATGGTTTTGGACAGTGGATCCTGAGCAGGGGGGGGCAGAGAGCAGGAACAAGGCAGGAATATTAATTCTTAAGGGCAGGATTTAAGACTCACCCATGTCCTTATATTTCTTCATTGGGCTAGACTTAGGCTTCTGCTCTTCCATCGTGGTACTGGGTTTGGCCCTGTTCTCAGGGATCTTGTTCACCCCCTACACTTATAGCATGTTTAAGTGCCTAACCCAATATATGATTTTACTAGAATAGTCTCAATTTAAGGCTTCAAAAATTGAATCCTTTCTTTACAAGGACTTCAAGATCAGCAAGGTAAAATACTAGGCTCAATACATGGGAAATTAATTCACACTTGGAATTTTACAGCTGAGACATGCTGCATCATGTGCAGGTCTCTGATTTACCCCAGAAGAATGAAACAACTCAATTGCAAACAGCATTTGGAAAGTAAGATGTTTCCTTCCCTGCTCCAAACTTATCATCTTGATGGTGTTCCTGGCTACACATAACCTTTTACTGCAATTTTAATATGTGACAGCAAGGTAGATCCAGGTCAAAAATAAATATATTCTCAAAGGTAGCCAACATTTACTCAGGTTGCTTTACCTTGGGTAATTTGTACCAGAGAAAACTATTCCTTTAAGCACAAGGGTGCTCAGCTGGAGCAAAACAAAACTATGGTAAATGTATCTTCCAATGAAATTTACATCAATGAGTTAGTGAGGTTTTTTCCCCTTTAACACACTGATGATATTAATTATATTGTAAACTGTATGTCAGGTTTCATCAGACCTGTCTTTCACCATCAAACAAAAATAGTCTAATGTCAAATTACTGAAGTCTCCCAGCTGCCGGAAATTCCACTTCCCATCTCCAAGTGTTTTTCTTTACCACAAAATAACAAGCAAGCCCATGTGTTTGTATCTGTCCTGAAAGTGCTGTCTGTAAAAGTCATGTCATAACCTCAATCAATCACTCAACATTGGCCAACACTTTGGTAGATGATCCAGAAATACTACTTACTGGGATTATACTTCAGGAAATAACATATTGCTGGCTGACAGCAGCAGCAAAATACTTTATAAGGAGGTCAGACGACCCGAAGTTACCCAAGTAGTTTCTTTCTGTAGCTTCTGGGGCTGCAACTATTTACACACCCCTAAGTATATGCCACAAAGTGCCACATGGAAACTGGGTGGCACGAAGAGCACTTAGAGCTATTTAGTGCCATGAATATACACAACCACTGGTGGTGATTAGTTTTCAGTATTCCTTGCCTTTCCCAAAGGAGTGCTGGACCTCACAGCAGAGCTATAAGGACAGCACAAAGGATGCTCTACTGCGGAGGGTGACAGAAGCAGGGTGCATCAATGCAGTGTGGAAGTGGCGTGCACCGTAAATACAACAGTTTTCCACAGAGGGGGGCTGAATTCTTTGTGTTGCCAAGCTAAAGCGCAGAAGTGGTCCTTGGTCAGCCTTCTGCGCTGCTGTGAGCCTACAGGCAGTCAGCAATGTTAGGAGATGGGAGAGTATTCAAGAGCAGAAAATCTGCAGCTGCTCATTGGAATAAGATTTTCTGGAACTATTTTCCCAGAAAATCTATTTTAGAGATAACTTTAATGTGGATATCTTAAGCCTGGGAATCAAATAACCTTGCACAGTAATTATTAACCTAAATTAGCTACTACGAATTACTTTTCTAGAACTAAATACCTAAATGTAGGTAAGTATTTATTAATTTCTTTCACTTGCTCATGAACATACATATTACATTTTCTGGATATGAACACAGTTCACTAATTAATCAATCCGTTATGGAATAACAAAATGACACTGACCATTTAGATGCATGGAGAATACAGCCTGTAGATCCTAAGCCTGTCCTCTCTTAGAGTCAATATTCAAAATTTATGTATCTGCCAGTCAAGATATAATAAAATGCAGAAACATGCTTGTAAAAAGAAATGTGATATTTACTGTTCAGCCATGTAATATCTTCTACTTATACATCTCCCTTGAGGATAACTTGATGTTACTGGAAGTGTAGTTTTCTTAGACATGCTCCGTTTTCCTCTTTTCAAGTTCTCTTCTTCCTTTTGTCATTTTCTCTTTCTTTTTTTTATTTCTTGTATGTCCTTTGGAAAGTGCCAAACCTTGAAGAGAGTAGCATTGCAATAGTAGAAATGAGTAACATTTGAGACATAATAGCAGGCTTATTCTAAATAATTTGCAATATAAAGCTGAAGAGCAGTTTAGAATGAGTATGTTTAAGACCACCGAGGATTTAGACTTCAGTTATTTGTGCCAGAGCCAGTCCGAACAGAGACTTTACGGATGTCCACCATCGCTAAATCAACAGAAGTCAGAATTGGGTGCCTTTCAGTGGAGTTTTCCTGCTGATTTTAAGCCAGTCGGTAGGGCTCTGGCTCCGTTTCCTAGCGAACTTTGGGGAATTACATATCTGTTGCTAACAGGTAAGTGGCTTAAATGAGAGGTCAGGTAGCTGTATCCAAACTAGAATACAGTTCTGAATTTAAAATCCTCATAAGTTCTCTCTGTTATTCTAGCATGCTGTATGTATAGGAGCCATGAGGTCTCTGGTGTTACATCCGTCTGTATGTATAAGTCTGTATATGTACATCGTATCCAAGTACTGGCAATGGCTGAAAGGGTGCCAGCTTAAGGTCTTAGAGGAAGCAACAGTGTGTGTGTTTGTAATACTCAGTAAATGCCATTTGATGATGCCTGTTGGTGAAAGAATAGAGAATACGCCCTGCTACATGCTGTAACTTCGGGTCTCCTTGCTTTTATCACTTTACTTGCTTTTATGATGTGTGCAGTGAAAAAAAAATCTCTTGTGAATGGAAGTCTAGCTTTCACTGCAAGGGTTATTAAATGTGAAAGAAGCAGTACAGGCCCCTCTGCTGCACATAAAAGGTGTTGCCTATCGTGGTCAGCCAGCTGGGGGAACAGTAAGGGACTGCCTTCTCACCAGGAAACTAGGTCTCCACAACAATTTATATAAATAGTTTGGGGAAATCCCTGTGATGGCCCAAGGAAGACGTTGTGGATCCACTCTGTCTTGAAGCTCTACTACTCAGTGCAATAAATCTGGAGATGTAACTGCCTCCTCCAGCATCCACAGAGGCCTACACCCTATGCCAGATTTGTTTCATGGAATATCTCTCTTCTCGTTGCCTCAAGCACAATTACAAATACATTATGCAGTGTGAATTTTTCACCCTTTTTTAGCATTCAGCAGGTGCTATGAAACACCATCCTTTCCCCTTAGTATATCTGGGTTGAAATTAGTGCATTCCCCAAATATCCCTGCTGCCTGTGCCATCCCACTGTGACCCAGAGAGGGGGACGCTACAAACCAAATGCTTCCCCTGATGGGATTTAGTCAATCACATCCACAATATCTTCCGACCTCAGCTTTCAGAGAGGTCAGGAATCCAAGTCTGCCGCTGATCCCAGGTCACCCGCACAATGAGCTTCTGCCAGGGTCCAAAGTGATAATAAGCTCTTGATTTTCAGCTGGGGGAACAGTATGATGTACAAAACAAAACAGTCAGATCTATTTATCCATTGGAATGGGCATACGCTTCTCCCTCCTCCTAGAGGGGCTTCAGCTGTTCATTAGATTGCATCTTTTTATGTATATTTTTGGCAGAAAGGCATTGCACAGCACCAGGCATTGTGCTCCACTTTACTGCGGTGCAGAGCACGACACGGTGCATTGGCATCTCCTGCAGGAAACAGAATTTGACAGAAATTTAGAAAAAGTTGGGTTTTGGATTGAGAGGCAGTGATCAATTCTGACAGCGTCCTGCTCGGCTCAATATTCTCTCTGAACTGCCTGGAACCAAATGCCAGTGTGCAGTGCATTTCTTCCCAAAGTTCAAGAGGGTAGATGTAAACACAGGCCGTAAAAGACCTGCATGTCTTGAGCTTGTAGGGGTCGTAATTCTTCTCAGCAAAGTTACCTTTCCTGTTTCTATGAATTACTCTTACATTCTTGTAAGAGATACGGTTTGAGGTATTTATGGTGCATTCAATTCTGCTATCATTGATTTACTGGACTAAACCTGCTCCAGGATATGATGTAAAGCCCCTAATTCCAAAAAACTCTTACATCTCAGCGAGAACAGCATTTTCTGCCCTGTTGCCCTCAAGCAGATGACCAACGGAGATAAACAGAGGGCACTCCACTCTCGGTTGCAATGTGCTTGGTGATGTGAAGGAATCAATCAGACAAAAGCAGATTATTAGAGTGTCTGAGAGAGATCAAACATTGCTGGCATCTTCACCCACACACGGTTGATTTACAGGCAAGCTGATAAAGTGCTGCAGCTCACTGTCAGAAGTACATGACAGCTCCTCTAGCTCTATGGATAAATTATTGCTGAAGCCCATGATAACATTTCTCCACCTAGCAACCAAACATAACAGGATGTGGCTTTTAGTACTCGGAGCCAGAATGATACAAAGAGAAAACACAGAAACTCTTCAAGCAGTGAGGTAGCGCACCAAGAAAGGAAGGCACGAATAGATTTTCACACACATGCACACACACGGGCGCATCGGGGGTATATCTACATCGGCTCTGCCGGCAAAAAACTGACTTGGCGTTAGAGCCGTGTATTTGAAAATACACAGGCCAAAAATGCACATAATCGGTGCAGGCAATGACTGCGGGAGCCGGGTGGCAGTGAGGGTAATCGTGCAAGTGTGCACACGTCCAAACTGAAACGCAGGGCAGTGGGAAGAGTCCTTGTATGGGGGTTTGCAACCGTGCGGCTCGCCTATATGTACCCAAGGCTATGCCGCACGAGTGGACAGGAACATATATGGAAAACATTAGGTGTTTCCTTTTACTTGGAAAAGTGCCAGCGATGTGAAACCACCAAATGAGCCAGACTTTAAACAACCCTATCTTGCTTTAAAAAAAGGCAAATCAAAATAATCCAATTATTTGGAAGACAGCGCTAAAGAAAGGTGCAATTCAGATATTCTCCTTATTTTTATGTGGTGTCTTATAAAAATAATAAGCAATATAATCTGCTAAATATTGCATCATGGCTATTAGACATTGGGACTGCTCTCAAAAATTGAGTTGGGTTAATTAGAGCATGTACTATGTGCCTATAAAAGACTAAATCAGGCTCTGTCTCAGGAGCCAGACGTGAGTGCTTTTCAAAAACTGAGACTGTGACCCTGACAACTTAAAATCTAAAGTATATTGAAAGTACTCACAGGTTAGAGGTTCTGCTGCCTCAGATGCCTTTAACAAATTTTCTTACTTTGAAATACACTTCCTTATTTAAAAATTATTTTTCCTCTTTGTTGCTCTATCAGAAGTCAACCCACAGAAGAGTAGGGAAATGAATATGGAAATAACTGTATGAAAGAAATTATGAAACCTGTTTATCTGCAGTGTTCTGCCAAATGAACAATCAGAAAATGTGATTTTTTTTTTCTCCCTGTGGCTTTTTCAGTTACAAGAATTTAGAAAAGGTGAGAGGTAAGTGAGAAATTCTGAGATGTAAAAAATGTGAGCTGATGATATCCCTTAAGTAATTCTTCATATTATTTGCTAGTTTGTCATATTAAGGACTCGATATTGTTTATATTAAGGACTCAGTACTGTTTGTCTGCAAACTGAGATCTAAGAACAATATGCATTTGTACATTTCAATTGTGTTTCTTTAGTCACTGCTGTGATTGAATGTAGTCCCAGCAAGCAAGCTTGCAAGTTGGCTTAATTAACCGTTTGCACTTGTTAATACCTGCACAACTGCATTATCCATCTGCATGTACCTTCATGAAAGTATGGACCTGACTAGAAAGTTTTCCTTATTAATGAGCATGTTCCTGGCTGGATTACTTGAAGTACATCTTACCTTTCTGCCTACTGGAGGTTAAGTGCAAGGGTGGAATCTGATTGTTCATCATATTTTAAAATCTCCATCTAATTTTACCATACACTGTGCAGACTTACAGACACATTACAGGGCGGTTTCTGTTGGACCTCATGGGGAGGATTTAACAGTGCAACTCTTGTAAAAGCCAACAGAAATTGCATGGCTTAATCCTTGCATGCCGCATTGAAAAATTACCCATAAATATTTCACCATTATGTTTTATTATTACAGTCAAATTTGTTTTATGTACTTATTATTTAAGGGATAATAGGGCAGGTGTCCCATTTTATGAGGCAATAATCTGGTTCACGTTGGCTCCATAGTTTATCCCTACCAGTGAGCTGCATTATCGCCAAGGGACATGGGGAGCTTGTCTTATTATAGTCATAATAATAATACCTTATATTTCTACAGCACCTTTCCTCTAGAATGATCTTAAAGCACTTTACAGATACTATTTGATTTTTGACAACTGGGGTCATCTCAAAGACTATTTCAACAATACCAGTTCTGGAGTCAAGATAGAAACCAGACTTCAGACCATCCAGACATCCTCTCTCAAATCTCTGAAAACATTTGCTGTTTATACATCTCTGACTCAGATAGCTGGGTGTACACGTGCAGGGGATGAGGTTCCAAATATTGATGGATGTCCTTGGCTGGGGGATCGTGGGTTCACATACTCTGGAAGTGGGACGTGATGCCCTTCAATTCAGATGTCTTGTAAACGTCTCTGTACATCAGAAACAGCTCTCTGAGGAGGGGTTGTGAGAGCTGGATGGCAGGCGTGCAGAGACAGCCCTCACATTTATTGGGAGGTTTGCTTGAAACCAGATCAAAGGGGAGTGATTCCCACCCCTTCATTAGGTAATGCTCCTCTTCCAGATGACTTAGATTATGTATCCTCATACAGCCATGATGATCGTTAATGTTAGTGCCCTTTTGGTAGATGCAGGTGCGGCTGACAAAAGAAACCATTCTACTTTCTTCCAAGCAGTTTAGCTGTGCTCTAGTTTGGGTTTGTATTAGTATATTAGCCATGTTCAAGTGTATATAGTGTATTAGCTATATTCAAGCTTGGCCCAGGCTGCTGTTATTTTTCCCAAATACCAGTGACTGGGTACAAAATTGAAGTTGCCTTACAGCCAGAAGTGTTGATGTGTGCCCATCCCCAGCTCCCTTTTATGAGCCTGTGCCTCATGGAGTCCTGGTTAGTCTCTGAATAACGTTCTCTAATGTATATGCCTCGCCTGCCCAGCCCTTCAGCCAACACTGAGTGCCACAGTGACAAAGTATGGCACCGTTCAGTATTTCAAGCCCCCAGATGACTTCAGAGTTTGTGATTCCAGCACTTCCTCTCAGTTACAGCCTGCCCTAGGGAAAAGCGTTGCCAAATTGGGATTAGGCTTGCATTTTATTAAAAGCAAAAAGAGGATTGACCCACAAATATTGTGGGTTTCTTGCTTTTTCAGCTGCTTTTGTCTTTTAATTTTTTTTGCTTTTGTTCTCTTTCTCCAGCTGTGAATCCAGAATGGCAAAAAACTTGTATTTTTTGCTGTAATACAAGTTATCTAATAATTTCCAGTAATAGAAGTGGTTTATTTCTTCTTGAAAGCTGAAGCCAGCTCTGATGAATTTATATATTCTTTGATTAAATAAGATATAGAAGGCTGCATTTGCTCTCTTAACATCCCACAGTCACAAGGGCATTATCTACTCAGAGGCAGTGTTACTATTCCTCCCTTATCCAAAATCCCAGGCTAACCTAAAAAACTTTCCCCAACTAATGCTTCACTGAAATCGCCAGATTTCCACATTAAATTAGAATTTATTTGAATTTTCCCCATGGGGAAAAAAAATCTTTTAAAAAAATTTCCAGTGTTTTGCTTACTTGCATCTTGCATGATTCAGCATTCTCAGAATATACTATTTTATTTAGTATTGGAGGAAACAAGGATCAGTTTCTGCTATCTTCATAGAGAATTAGTTGACCAACCAGATTTTAAAAATATTAGTGCATAACTGTGCCAGTAGTCGCTTAAAAGGATTTTTATTAGCCCCTACCTGTGTTTTTGAGTACCTAAACACCTCAAAATGTTTCATTTCATTATACTTCAGCATTGTGGCCAAGGGACAAAGCTTTCATTAGATCTATCATCCATTCACAAAATATAGCTCTGTGCGACATTTACATCAGTAAAACAAATCATACTGTGCCTCAACTTTCCCCCATTAGTAACTGAATGGATGTCTTGCCTCACCCAGGCAACAGGATATGTCAAAAGTTCACTGGATTTACGGATAACAAATCACTAGCTATCTTTCAAGCATTGTACAAATTATCAAACATTATTTTATGTCACCAAGTGAGCTGACTGGGCCATGATTCAGGCATGTGCTGAAGCACCTTGTTGACTTCAGCATCTAAATATCTAAAATGAGTATTTAGAATGAGAAAGAGAGACATGCTTTCCTTCTTCCCTGGACCCCTGTGTAGGAGATAAGTTCCTAATCTCATACCTCAAGAAGTATCAAAGTTTATGCAGGAGTTCAGCAGTTCAGCACCTGATATTTTGAGTATCTGGATCTACCTTTACCTTTCCTCTTCTCATTTGTTTTGGTTTTTTTTTTTGCTTGCTTATTACAAAATTTCAGGTTTTCATAACTTCAAGAAAGGGAAGAAGGGAAAAAAATTGCATATATCTCATTATATTAAAATGTTAACATTTCTAATATTTCCTAACGACAACACTATAAACTAAACATAGGAATGAAAAGATCTATGACAAAAGTGGAGCCTAGAGACATTTAATGTGAATGCGTTTCTGGGGCAGCTCAGGATTTGTTTTCGGAATGTATAGAAGATTATAGAAAATTGGTTCAATTATGCCCTCAATTACAATGTGTAAAGTCATTGTACCCTGCAACTGATGGCAGAATTGGGACCAAACAGCGTATATTGAGAAATATGATGTAGCTTTTATGTTGCTTTCATATTTTCTGCTCTTGTATCGTGTTCTATGCTACTGTCTGTTATTTATGCGAGACAGTTATCCTTTGTTATCCAATTTATATTTTCTTAAATAATAACCCGGATGAAGCCTGGAAGGCACATCTCATGAACACCCCCATTACGGGTGCTTTATTGACTGGTCAACGTCCCATTCCTAAAGGAAAGAATGGTGTGTTTTTCATGCCACATCCAAGTCCAGGTGTTCAAACTCTGTTGAAACCAGTATTGCACAGAAACAGGAGGATTATTAAGGCAATGGCACTGTCTCCTCTTCTCGGAAAACAGCCACAATGCAGGCAGTGATATACAAGTATTTCTTGCACCACTCTGCCCCCATTGATGACATCCCTTAACCTCCTCGTCTGGAGCAGTCACCTCCGAGTGAGCCAGGCTTTTTTAGTCTCCAGAAACCATTCCAATCCAGCTGCCAACAAAGGTGCCAGTAATCGTTTTGCTGGTTTCGTAGGATGGTTTTCTGCTTCGTCAGACACCACTGAGCAACCATTATTAATACCCATGGAAATTTCAGCTGTGTTAGGAGACTAGCTACGATGAAGGCTGATACACACTTGACAAACACTGATTTTTTTATTACTGCTTATATCATGGGACTCTGAGCATTCCCAGAAATTAGGAGATTTTTTCTAATTCGATGCCTATGGCCAGAGCCAACCAATCCCCAACAAACAAAGCATGCTAGAACATGTACAAAATATGAAAAAAATTCTGTGGTTCATATTTGCAAAGAACGTTGCAAACATAAATCATGACTTACAGAGCCAAAGGAAGATGTCAGAACAGTTAACAAATGTTGCTTGTCTACTATGTCGATTGGCTCTAAGAATACATGGATCCGTGGTTTTCAGTTAGGCTTGCATGATTTAGCTGATCATATTTAACAAAATCTGCCAAGATCTTCTTGTACCCCATAAATGAGCTCCCAAAATGTATAGCTTATAATTGCCTCCTGTTTTTTTTTTTTTAAATGAAAGCCTCTAGCAGACGGGAGATTCTACAGTTCTCTGAGTATTCAGACAATTGAAACGCAATAAAAAAGAATCCTTTTCTGTGGCATCGGGGTGTTTTTTGAGGCTGCGGATATTAGGACTTAGATGTGTGATGCTTGTGTGATCAGCAATACAATTCTATATTCATGAGAAAGTAAAATATGAAGTATAGTGTAAAGTAGCTGTTGCATTCGTGCTTTATCTTGAAACAGTAATTGAATAGCTGTTAAGTGCTGAATCCTGAAGGGGAAAAAAAAAAAACTGTACGGTTCCTTGGCATTCTTTTATGCTACGAGAGTTCATCCATCCATCCTAATTTATGAAACGCCTTCATATTTTGGCCTTCCAAAATTCGACCAAATATGTTTCAGATGCAATGTCTTTATTATCTTGTGCTTTATCAGCGGAGAGGAAGAGGGCACTGAATTTCCATGAATTCTCATTGTTGTTATCTCTCTGAATATGCAGCCCAGACAAAGAACCCTCTGAATGTAAAGTAAGAGAAGCGCTAATGCTCAGCTATAGCTTGATGCTGAACTCTTACAAGCATGAAAACCCTTCTCACATTTCAGTGCATGCAGCATCTCTGGCTGCTAATATACAATAAAAGAAGGCACAGTGAAGCCCTAGCACCATGGAAAGTTTTTAGTAGTCTGTTGAAGGTGCCATTCATCACATTATTGAGTGCATCTGTGATCTGATCGGCTTCCTCCACTCCCATTAAAATGGAAAATAAGGGCTGCATGTGCCTTTAGGTCACCAGCAACTTGCAGAACCTGTGTCTTCAAAAGGTGCCTGACCTGCAATGGAGGGGACACTCTGCTTGGGCTAATTTGTCCATGACAAATTTATTGGCTATTTTGTTCTTGGTACTTGAGCTACTTCAGCACCAGCTCAGATGTCGCTCCACTATACTGCTCTCCTGGGTGCAGACAAAACGTGGTGCTTTTCCACCAGGAGCTCTATCCCAACACGCTTTTGTTGCCTGCAGTATTTCACAGGAAATGTAAACAGCCTGCCTCCGCTTGGAGCTCAGCAATAGCCAAGTTCCTGGCAAAAATATTGACAGAAAACAAAAGCTCCCTGTAGTTACAGCGGGTCTCACAGAGCTTAGGTTAGATCTACGGCCTTCCAAACCGCTGAAGGCTGAGAGAATTGTGGAATTTGGCTCAGCTGGGCTGCCTCCTTCCTGCACCAAAATTTCAACACAAACATAAAATGAAAATTTCTTTCTTCAAACATACTTAATTGCTTTCAAGTTTTGGCACTTCTGTTACTATTGGATTTCCAGGGCGTCCCATGGTAATGATTAGAACTAAGCAAATACCTCAAAATATTTTCCATGAAAACTCCCTTGAATAAAACATTGAATAGCCTTCAGCTGTGTTCACACCCCTTTCATATTTGCTTTCTCTGAATATTCCAGTGACTGATTTATGGGCAGAAATGTTAACTGAAACAGCAATTTTTAAGGGAATGTTGCTTAACATTTATGGAAAGCAGATTTTAAATATGGATATAGTAACTAAATGCAGTCTAATTGGAGCGAAAATAATACCAGGTGATTTGAGTCCACTCAGTGTAAGCAACCCATCTTAGTGTCCAAAATTGCAAACACCACTAACAAAAGAAGTCTCTGCCCACCATAAAGACCAAAATCTAGGACCAGATACAGACAAAACTTAGGAGGCATCTAATGGGTTTTGAAAAAGTGCCTAAGCAGCGTATGTGTCCAGCTCCTGTTGACAAAATACCTTCATAAATCTGGCTATAACTCAAAATAAATGTTGGATATTAAATACATTTGAAAAATGGGAAGGTAATTCAAAGTTAACTGTGAACAGGAGAAGAGACTGAGCTCATTGACTTAGTTGTTTACTATGAATAAGTTGATTGGCCTTACTAATGATACGGGATTCTTGGCTGCTTCTTGAAGACTTCATTGTCAAAGAGCAAATATTTGCATATTGCTCTACAACATCATTAATTTTGTTTTGGTAGGTGAGTCATTAAGACCTACATTTTAAAAAGTGTACAAATATTGCATGTCTAATTTGCATCAGCGTCTAATATGTGCATAAATCAGGTGAGATCACACAGAGATGACCAATCATGGCATCCTTGGATGTGCAAGGATGCATATAGGCAACTCATGTTATCGATTGCATTAAAAAAAAAAGCTGAACACAGTTTTAAAATGCGGTCTTAAAACTCTCAATTTTTGCATATGAAGCTCTTATCCATTCTGTAGCATGTTCCAGAGAGAGATAGTTTTGCTGGTACAGGGAACCTTAGACAGATCTGCATTATTCCCCTATGAGTGCAAAAATATCTTCATGCAATATCTGAAAAAACTCATTTAAATGCTCTGTGAATACAGCCCTTCCCAAAGGCCAAGATGTATTCATGTATTTTGGATGATCTTCAGCTAGAAAACTGTGCAGTTAATGCACCCATCTTACAACGTAAAAAATTTAAACAAAACAAAAAAAAAGAGAGAAGCTGAAAAAGCCAGCCTACAGCCTCTAACCTAGATTCGTGCTTTTAAATAAAGATGGTCTATGTTCTTATTACCCAATTCCAACAACAGCTACGGTTCGTTCTTTAAAAATTAAGAGCCAGAATATTTTCTTAAGGACACTTATACTATAGTGTACCTTTTTCACCTTTCTGGTAAGACCTCTTAAAAATATCAGAATCAAACAGCAATTTCAAGGATGGAGAGTGCTTTGTTTTCTTTTTCTACGAGAATGAATGAAAGAATTTCAAGGATAGAAATTATGAGTGGACATTATAGGTGCTTTACCCAAGAATCAGCCAAGTTCAAACTTGGACTAGATATCAGGTTATTAAAGATACTCCAAAGGCTATCAGATCTTAGGCAGGACGCATAAGTGAACACACTTTAGTTTCCCTTTCTTTCCTAAAAAATAACTGCTTACCCTACTGCCATCACATGCTAAATCGTCATGTCTTTCTTTTATTAATAAGACAGCTATTTTCTGAGCTTCTTAAACTTTTCCAAAATTTCTTAGCACAAACACTGTTCATTTCATTTCTTATTCTGAGACTGATAACAGGGTTTCTATAAAAATGAACATTCATGATCAAAGAGCAACTCTGTATCATAAACAAATTACAACTGGGCATGCTTTGAAATAGCTTAACCTAATTAAGCTCAAACACTTTTGCAAAAGCTTAAAAAAATGGGTGTAATTGGAGCTCCATTCAGGTTCAGCTGACTTCATATTTTTAGTTTGTTTGGCATTTTTTTTTCCTTTTAAAGCTTTGTATAAACAAAACATTTTGACAGCGTTGCCTTCCTGGGAAAAATGGTGGTGCTGCTGAAAATTCAAATTTCCAAATGAAATGCAGTTCTAATTGCTCATTTTTACAGTTCTTGTGAAATGTCCGTGCCAAACGCAGGTCTAATTCTCACGTGACTATTTCATGACTGTGTAATACTCATGTGTGTACAAGTAAGTGTAACTGAGTTGGTGCCCATCGTGTGCTGGAACACCAGTAACTCTGTGTGCGTATCTGAAATGCAACTGCATGTATTTTTCTTACCAAACTCATTTACAAATGAAGGGTTTGATTTTGAGGACTAAAATGGAAATCCCTGTGGCATCATCTGATGCCACTGTCTTAAATTATGTTGTGTGTCAAGCATGCTCTGGAGTGGCAGACGTTACCCCAGATGTCTTCATCGTTTTCCGTGCATATTGTTGGTTTCTTATGGAAAATCAACATTTAGGCTGAGATTGTTGGACACTCAGGTTTTGGTGTCTAATTTATGACTTCACTCTCTACCTCCATTTTAAAAATGTTACGTAAAACTTTCCTGAAGCATTTATAGATTATAAAGCCCCAAGTTACAAGTATTGATCATCTTCTTAAATCTGATTCTAGGCTGATTTACAATAATATTATACCTGAATACTTTATTTACTCAAGTCAGTTGTTTTAAAGGTACAGAAACACCTGTGGGTGGTAAAATGGCACAGAAAAAAAATCCCTTTATTGAAACTTCAATTATCTTAAAATTAGAATGAATAAATCTTTTGCAATCTATACAGAAATCTGTATTTCTGTCATCACCATAAAAATTGAATGCTTTCTAGCAGAGCTTTAAACACCATGATTATTATCTATTATGTGCTACCTGGTCTTTTCTTCTGTAGTGAATGATTTCCTATTTTCTATAATCTTTTAATTTTATTGATTTTTAATTTCATAATGAAAATAATTTGCTATTTGTCTAGCTGTAGGATTTCCATAAGAAGGTAGTAATTTTTTGAATGCTTCACTTTTTTTATTCTGTTCTGCACTCAAATATGAAAATACAAGCTATGATTGGTGTGCGGACAAATGTCTGTGTTACTACCTCTATTATAACATATATCTATCAGGAATATTTGTGGAAAAAGAATTTAAAATTCATTCTTATCTTCGCTTGGTATTCCTGAATAACTGTTAACACTAAATTTTGTTATTTGAATATCCATGCTTGTAGAAGTTTACTATACTGATGATCACTGAAGGCCTTAATTGAAACAAATTCATGTATACATTTCAACACTTGTGTTCTGCAATCCTAATTTTTTCCATATTTATTATTTCTTTTCCATTTCAGGAGAAGAAAATTTTCAGTAAAATTTATTCTAATAATTGGAAAGTATTAGAAGTGCTAAGCCAAATTACCTGTAATTATATAACCTTCTGATTCTGACTGTGTTTAACAGATTAAATGTTCTGTCTTTACAACTTTCAAGGTTAAGTGCTCATAATGGGACATGCTGGTGAGTAGGTCATATAATCCACAGCAAGTGGTACTCAGCAAACTAAATGGAGGGTAGTTATTAAAATCTATAACATACAACTTTAATCTAACACTCAAATTATAAGGGAACCACTTGGAAAGAGCTAAAGGCTATTTGCAGGTTCAATATATTCACTTTGCTCTCAACAGTGATCAAAGTTTGGAACTTCACATGTCTTGGACTGGTGTAAGAGCTAATTTGAAGGAGCTGCAAAAAAATACTGTTATATCCCCAAGCTACAGCAGTTTCATAATTGGAGTCTTATACCTGTGAATGAGCAAGCAGCTGCTTGCATTGCACAGCTCTCAATAGGTTTACATCATTGCATTTGTAAGGGTTAAAAGTCAGTTAAATGAGTCTGAACACTAAGACAAATCGCACTTCTATTTTCTACATACAGTTTTCTACCTGAAATCGTTCTTTTTTAATTGGTGAATACTACTTTAAAATGAGACACAAGATTGCGAGTCTTTTTTGCAGGGATGTTTTAGTCACTGTCAAGGCCACTCAATAAGTTCATGCCTGCCTTTGTTCCATATCTTATTATTTTTTTATCCTGAATTTTCTTGAGTTTCCTGATATTTACTTTTCCTAATCTATCCTGAAAGCCATGCAAAGTCTACAAAGTTAGGTCCAAAACCTATTTAGCCTTCGGGTGACACACTAAAAAAGAGGGTGGTTTTCTTTTTTCCAAAAAGTCCACCTTTATATGTGCAGCTGTTACCCTGAAGCAGTTGTAGTGAAAGCCCTCTATCAAAACAACCACACCACCTTTGCATTGCTGTTTTTCCTCTGTTGGTCCTTGAAATGACCTTGGTTTAATTACCTGCATCTCAATGAGTGAATCTACATAGAAAGTGAAGGTTAATTAATGAAGGATCGTTTCTTACTTTAAACCCATCAGGCAGTGGCTGACAAGCAAGTCTGGTCCATGCAGTATTATCCTATATCTCATTAGAAATGGTCAGATTGATGTGCTAGCTCTGGTCTAGAAAAAGGACCAGGACAGTTTGTTAATGAACAGAAGCGATGGTACTCTTGCAAAAAATTCCAAAGCCTGTGTAGGAGTCCATTATCACTAATGTTGTTGAACTTCAGCTCTTCCCACTAGCTTCTTAATTTCAAAAGAATTTAATTTACTTCTTTTAAACCTATCAAACTTCAAAGTTCCCACTCAAAAGGTACTGTAGTTTTTCTACCTGCATGAATCTGGCTAAAAATTGGCAAAATAATTAGATCCTTTCTCATGTATTTGCGTAGCTATCACAGAACCCGCTCAGATTGCATCAACCTTACATCTGTTGGCTACAAGAATTCATACTCTTGACCTGTACTTCTAGATCTCTGAGGCAATCCTTGCCCAAGAGCACATTGCTGTGTTTTAGAGCTCGATGCCACTCTGTTAGCATTCCTCGTGGTGTCCAGCAAACCATCCACAGACATGGCTGAACCGGCCTTCCCATTAGGACGTGCCTTCTCGTACACTCAAGAAAGCTATTTTACAGCTCTATAATGGAGAAAAGTAATGAAGCAAACTGAGGAGGGTCTTACTGTCATGCTGTCATCCTTGTAGATAAATCAGTGATTAAATAATGGTTACTTTCAGCTACAGCACATTGAGCAATGTGCCACAGGACCAGGCCTCCTAATCTGCTACTGCTCATCTCCAGCAAACCAAACATTCTTACCATGAAAGCTTCAACTTTGCTCATTAAAGGTTTTAGGGGTTTTCTCAAAAAAAACCCAGAAAATAGTTTATTGAGGAGGTGACAATGAGGTGAAACTTGGAGTTGTGCTGACTTGAACGCTGACACCCTTACTGTGGAGCAGCCCATAGCTGTAAAATACCCACAAAGAACATTGGAGGGCAAAACAAAAAAAAAAAAAAAAAACAGAAAATAAGGACTGGAGGAAGACAGTTTCTCAAAATAAGGAGCTGAAACCAAAGTTCACAAGTTTTACTGAGAGCCCTAAAAGCCCTCTGTACTTAAGCTCATAAGGAGACAGACATACACCACACGTAAATCTTTTATTTCCGGTCACTCATGTTGTTGGTATAAAGTAGCATGTTTGTGATTTTAGAAAAACACTTGCAGTTTGTTTATTTCAAAGACCATGGTGGAGACTGTATTTTTTAAGACAATAACCAGTGTTTTACACCTGGCTATTGCTTAGTATGATGGAGGTAATTTGGTCCTATGTCACTTGGAACTTTTCAAAACATAAAGTGGACTCAGTTTACAGAGAAAGCCTTTTAATAGTCATTTGCAGACAGATGGATTACACCTGCAATGATTAACTGCACTCCTAACACACTGGATTGCAAAAATCAAACCAGAACCTATTTCAGCATTGGACCTTACCATCAAAAGGCAGCACCCCACTGGAATAAAGAGCATGAAGATTTCTAGGCACTGGAACCGAATCAAAGGGATCCAGCTTCGCCTATGAAATCTTTGGGCGTTTTGGGGTTCAAAGCACTGATGCTTTCCAAAAGATCTCATAAGGTGGTTTCCTTTTTTTTTTTTTTTTTGTTAACCTGGGAGTCAGGCTGGATTCAGAACCACCTGCAGTGCAGGTACTGGGCAAAGGTTTGCCAATTTTCACATCATTGACAAGTTTTCCAAACACAAAAATGGTCAGAGAGGCAAACATTTCTCATGCTGGCAAACAAAGAAGGTATCAATACCAGAGGTTTGTTTGCTTCCGTGTTTTGACTATGTTTGATCTTGCAAACATTACAGATTTTGGCTGCCTTACAGATTGTGAAGAAAACAATGGTTCTTTGCTTTACATTATAATAGGGTCTTCAGCATCTTGCAATTCTTCTACCTTTTTAACATCTTCCCTTCCCAGTCTCATTCACTGATTAAGAAATAGTAACAAAACAAGTCCAAAAATTTTGATCTTATTTCATCATTGCTTTTGAAGATTTACATAAAAGAAAGTGGGACTGAGCTTGGAGATAAAACTTTTCTTTAATACACTATATAAAACAATTTTTTAATAAAGATTTAAGTGGTAAATTGCTCCCACCTTAAGTGGAAAATGTCTTGTGTGATCATGCTTCCGTCTCTTCTATAAAATGTGACTTTTCTATATGCAGAAATATTAAGAATTGTTTCTGGTTTGGGCATGTGCCAGAATTTAACTCATCACACTTCTATGTTTTCAAGTACCAGGGAAAAAAATGATATAAAAATGATATTAAAAGTTTTCTGTAACTGTGAAACAGAGCTCATTTACCTTTGTAATTTTCTATTAATTTACTACTAGGATTCATTTTGCATTTAATTCAGTCCTCTAATGGCTTGAAACTGTGTCTTTGGTCTTTACACATTTGTGGTCTCAGTCGTGTCAAGCTTTTTCATCTACTTTATGTTCATTTATTTTAACTTTTAGTGGTCTTCTAGCCAATTCTTTATCCTTTTTATTACAAGAGCATGAAATTTTATAATGCCCTAGAGCTTTGTTAGTCAGCTGCTACAAGGTTCTTAACCTTAGTTAATTTATTCTTTCACTTTTGACTTTCAGATATGGAGCATGCTTTAATATTTTGGTTTTGAATATGAAAGCAACTTTTATTAAGTAGGCTTATTGCATTAATAGATCCCTTTTTCATTTTTACAGTAGTGTTTACGTATCCTGCTAGCCATAGAATATATCATTTTACATAATGATTTATAATTTTTTGTAATGTAACTTAAACTTTACTATGTTAAAATATTGACACTATAACAATCATAACATCGTTAGGTAACTTTACTAAAGAATCATTGTAAACAAGCTTAAGAATGTTCTTTTTCATTCTAAAACCTGATTTTTTGGGGTTGCTTATTACATTAACAAATCCTAACCAATGGCAGTTTTCTTATGTACAGAAAAATAAAGGGGAAACCACTAAAATTATCACTTGCCTTAATTTTACATGATTATTCCAAACACATCTTGTATCCCCATCAAGTGACGTAATGCTGGCCGCTCTTGCAATTTGGCTAGTCCCACAGGAATTCATTAAATCCCTACAGCCATGTTATTATCCAAGAGTTTCATATTTTTATCTTTCAGAAGTAATTATTAGCATTCCCAGCCAGAGAGCAAAGCTTGGAAATCTAAATGCTAGTCTCCAACTTGAAAAGGCTAATGAAAAACAAAATATTACAAGGAGGGAGGAAAAAGAAGACCCTGTTTATTTCTATTTTTAATTCCCCTTATTCTAAAGCTTATATTCAAATTTTGTTGGTCTGACTCGCATTATACTTGGAGGGGGACCACTACATAAATATAAGAAGTATCAAACTCAGAAAGAGGAATTATGAATTTGTTTGGGACCTATACTTCTACTTACTTTATAATCCACTGAAATGAAGGCAAAAACTTTATTTTGTAGGAAACCTTTGTAGTCCCAGACAAAATGGCCAACTTAGAAAGATTTTACTGTGAAATTCAACCTGCTTCAATCCAAGGAATGTAACCTGCTTCTTTTCACTTAATGAGGCATAAAACATGCTTTCTATGTAATGTTTTAACCCATAAACATCACCAATCATTATACTGTGCCCTTTAATTTGTATCTGTCTTAAATCTCTGTTGGTATTCCTTTTCTTTCTCTTACTTTATTGACATTAAAATATTTTTATTTAGCTCATTTAAGTCATCATCCTGGTGCTCACAGCAGTGCATCACTTTTGAAGCTGCTTTAGGAAACAAATGCAGACGGTGCCCTGGCCCAGAGAAGGTTGCGCCCTCACCCAAGATGAGCCTGGACACAAGCGAGGGTTGGCCAAAGGTCTGCACGAGCCCTGTGCACCGCTTGTGTCCCATATCCACCCAGCTGTACACCATGGCCCATCAGCCCGGGCAGTTCCCATCTGTGGTTTACCAACAGGGCCCAAAGATCTGGACAGGAAAAAGTGACAGCTGAGCAGCAGAGAATAAAGGTGATACTAAGGAAAGATTAGATATCAGCTTAACTACGTTACCCAAGATTAAACACGCTCAGACTCTTCAGTCTCACTGAAGAAGCATGTTTTGAAGACAGGGGCTCAAAGGAGAAGAGTTTGGAGGTGTATGAAAGCTGCAGCTCAAATGGTGCTGTAATATATCCAGCTCTAAATGTCATGCTCTAACCCCAAAAATTATTATTAACACAATACTGACAGCCTGTTTTTATTTGCCTTCTGAGTCTTCACATTGTGCAGAGTTCACATTGTGAAATCTTTTCTTTTATGGAGAGCTACAAAGCAATATCCAACTTCTATTCTTAAATGAAAGATATTCTCTGAGAATGCCTTGGTTTCAGCGACCCGGGCCCCAAAAAATTTCTCGGTAAAACCACAGCAGGTGGCGAGTTCTGCATTGAATGGAGAAGATGCAAAAGTTAATACCTGAAAAAAAGACAAAAGTCATAACCAGACAAATTACTCAACTTGAGCAGCTGGAGAACAGGTAGCGAAAGAAAGATAAGGAGGAAGGAGCTGAACCAAGTCGAACCATCGTCAAAGTAAGAATAACAGGAGGCAATCCTACCCACTTTTGGTATGGTGATGACTGAACATGAAAAAGAAATCTGAACACTGGTGTAAAATAAATCTTCAGCTGAAGGCTAGAAGGCGATTGCCAAGGAGTCCTCAGTGTCAGAGTTCAGACACGGGCATTTTTGCAAAAGTGGTTGGATGAATTGCATCCCTATCCTTCTCAATAAGGAAAGTAGAAGTCATCAGAGGAGAAGACAAGGGGAGAATAACTGAAAAAAAATATTCCCGTGGGATTTTGGGAGCAGCCAAGGTCCACAGCGCTCCTGAGTTTAGCAGCTCCCACTGCACTTCCCTCATAAGCAGCAGTGTTTCACCCTGCCTCCCCCTCCAAGGGCAGATGGAGATTGCTGAGCTGGGGCAGAGAGTCAGTGTCTCTCCACGCGGCAGGCGACGGCCGCCTGGAGTGTCCCTGGGAGCACAGGGCAGAGGGCTCCGTCCCGGGGCCGGCACGTCGGCACGTCTCACGCCTGCCCGCAAACCTGCCTGCGTGGAGCCAGCAAGCGTGGAAACAACGGGTGAAGCCCCAGCCCCAAGGGAGGCAAGAGAAGTGAGTTGTTTGAAACAGGGGGAAAATGAGGAAGGTTTTGAAGCAGAGGGAAGTTTGGTGTTTGGCTTTTTCAGTTTGCTTTTGGGGCGGAGTGGAGCAAGAGGCCAAAATACCAATTTTTGAGCACCACTCTCTTAGCAAGCATATGCACATCCCACCCCAAATGTTTACGCAGTAGGGGCTGTTAACATTGCAGAGGGCATCTCCGTCACTCTGCTTGCCTTCTGTTTTAAAGCAAGAGAGCTGGTGCAAAGGTGGGACCACTGGAAAATTAACAGCAAAGGAAAAACGAGTTCTCATGAAATGCGCTGGCTAGAGTAAAAATAACCATAGTTACCAGCAGTATTATGTTTTTATACTTTTTGGCATACATGAATCTCCATTAATCCGTAGTTTTAATAAAAATGTATTTTCATTTCAGAACAGGTAAGAGTGCTTGCTATAATTCTCATTCTCAATGCGGTATAGTTGTTATTCCACCTACATTATTTACTTGTGTATAAGTATCAAACTAACTCCAATACATTGGAGTTTTGTTTCTGTTCTACAGGGAGCTAACACTTAACGTGATTTTTTTATATATATTATATATATATATATATGAACACTTCTTTGTCAGGTAGAAGCTTTTAGTCATTCTGACATGAGGCTTTCATACAGCAAAAATATTACTAATACTATTTTGCCTCTAAAGTGCATTTGTTATCAATATGCACTTAAACTAGTGATCAAGAGTTGGTGGGAGAGACACCTGCTCTGCATTTCTTATCTTTTTAATACCTTAGGGATACATCACTTAATAATTTAGTGCTAAACCATTTAGCATTTTAGCCCATCATCTCTTATATTACACATAGGATTTCAGTAATGTCTGATAAAATTATGTGTTAGCTGCCTTATGTGTGTGTAAAACTTAATAAGTCTTCTTCCCCCCCTCAAGTTTAATAACTGATTTCTTACATTTATGGATGTGAAATTTTATTGCTCATGGATATAGTTTGAACCTAAATCTTCATATCTTATAAATTGATTTTTAGTTTCCTTTTTGACCTTATGAATTTCAATCAGACATTGACCTCTTGTTGCTCATGAATCTGACTGATTTAATGCCATATAACAATAATACTGTAGAAAAGCATTATCATAAGAGCCCACAGGGTTTGCTGAAACCCATAACTAGATTTTGGAGGCCTCTAGCAATAATAATTCTTGACCCAAGACTATTCTCTAATGCCTTCATCCTTTACTGTTCTGGACTGGCCAATCCTTGGTTTAGTACATTCAAGGAAAGTGGTGGAGACTCCCAGGAGGATATGAGCTTAAAACTGCATGGAGAAGGTAATGCTGAATATACTCCAGTAACATGAAGCTTATAAAAGACCAGTTCTGTCTGGGATTTGTCACATTTTGAAATGAGAGGGAAAGACTATTTAAAAGGAATCTTTGGTGACAAAAATTAGTATTTACTTAGTGTTTAAGATTTTAAAAAAATAAAAATTTAATACTAATTGTCTTTACTGGAATGTATTGTTATTCTTCAGTCTATCATTATGGCTGCAGCCTAAATAGAGGACTTGAATGATTACTGCTTTGTTTGCTTGGCTGTGCTAATTTAATTTAATTTAATTTAATTGCTTATATGCTTTGGTTTACTGAATAACTGGGTGTTGATGTTCATTATTCCTTATTAAGAAAGAATCTTAAAGTAAAAACAAAAGTGTGAAGGACATGGGAATGTGGCATTAATTTACGAATGCTGCATGTGACTGACTTGGGCATGAATGTTTACTGTATGACTATACTTACTGTGCGTGTACATATATATGTATATGAGAGTTTTATTTGTTAACTGATTGCTAGGAAATAAGCTGAGAGTCAACACCAAAAAATCCAGATAAAACTACTGGTAAACAGGGCAGGGGGTTAAGAAACAACGCATGAGCTATGAGCTGTGAAATACTCCTTCCAGACTCCAGCCAAAATTATACAGGTGTTTCAGCATGACAGGGGGCAAACAGATCAAAAGGGCTATAATCTGTTAAAAACTCCTCCTGTTCTAAGGCGATGGTCAGTTTATCAGGGATTTATTTATGAGGAGCAAATTGACACATTCACTGTCTTGGAGGGCTAAAGGATAATAGGTCTTAAGCATCCAGCATTATGGAAAACTTAGGGAAGAGAGAGAGACCACTTGCATTAATCCTTTTCACTTATGCTTTGTTATAGCCTTGCTTTTAATAGTAAAGTTGCCACAAAGAAAGGCAGAACTTGCAGTCTAACACTAGAGTGTGTGTTGCTCATGGTTTTGATCATAGCCTTGGATCCAGAATGCACGCGGCCTATGAAAGCCTAAAATTGTCTGATCGCTTTACGATGATCCGTGAAGCAAATCTCTAACCCTAGTTCCTGCAGGACATGTGCCGACCTGGTCACATCTATATCCTTTTATGTTACAGTACATGCAAACACGTACAAGAAGAGGTGCTCTGGCATTACATCCAGCACCATTATTAAATGCTGGAAAACAAGAGAAATGGAAGATGGTCCTGTACTATTCATTAAGGATATCATGTCCTTGATGCTTTGTATTTAAAAATTAATTAAAAGTGATGACCTCTTCATGGCAGTCCAAAAACACGCTGGCACAGAGCCACGTCCATTCATCTTTCTCTAGAGAACTATTCTTTGCATACTGATGGCACTGGGCATTATTGGCATATCTTCTCTGGTTCATATAACAACTATCAGGCCGAGATCCCAAGGCTTCCAGTGCAGACATAAAAGTTAAAACTTGCATTCCCACAGTGCAACTGAAGTTGCTTAGGGCTTTCTCCAGAGAACACTTTTTTTATATGATGGAGAGGCTTACATGATTAAGGAGTTGAGGGCTTACTTTAGTTTTGAAGAAAGGATGCCAAGCGTTGCTTAAGGACCAAAAGTTAGACTACATGTAATGCAGCAATGAAATCAGACTTCACAAGCTTTTTTATGTAATAGCACAATACCGCTTCCTTATGCACTGGGTAGTGAGCTTTTAAAGTGAAAAGTTTGTGTCTGGTATGTTAATATTCAAGGCTTTCCAATTTAATCATAGAACACAATAGGTGAGTATCCAAAATATAAATATATGAGCAGAACTGCATGGTATTACTACTGTTTATGATGCTGAAGAGTCAAAACCGTGCCAAGCCATTCTGTTCTCTTGTAAACCATTTAAATTATTTATTGACATGTAAACTTAACAATTTTCTGTGTTTACTTCAGCTTGTGTTATATCTGATATGAATGAGGCTCTTTGGACCTTGCATTTTTATCTGATTTTCTCAATGTTGGCAATAATTTTGCTGTTTCAATAACTGATCTTATTCACCTGCTGCTAAAAACACTTGTCAAGTTGAATTACATACCCTGCACAGATATTGTTGCAATTAGCAATTACAAAATATCACAACAGAAGTGTACAAAGGTTTAGAATCCAAATTTTTAACTGTCTGTAATCATGTCCTAATTTGCTTAAGCATGTGCCAAGGAGTTCTGTTCATTTGTATATACTGTTTATTGATCTGTGTGTGCAGATGTAGTAATTGCACATGTAAATTTGGAGCAATGTGATCTGAGCATAAACCAAAATTCTGCGTATGTCCCCATGCCCAGTGTTTCTGATTGACTGGTCGACTGCCATCCAGCCAGTCAGAAACACTGGGCCCATGGGCTTGGTGGAATTAAACCTATCTGAATTCAGTCCATGTCTTTCCTTGGTTAGAAAAAGATTACTGACGATACCTTTTCTGAAGATGCTGAGTTCATGAATCATTTCCCTTCCGCAACCAAGCATCTCCAAGGTAAGATTCAACCGATTTTTTAGGTACAGATTTACTTCCCTCCTTTTACCACACCTCCACTAGCATTTCCAGGTGTGACAGATGTCCCCCATCACATGGCAAGAAAGCATCTGTGACACCGTGTAATTGTCTTCAGGATGTAGCCAGAACAAATTAAATTTGAATTTAAACCAGTGTAGGGATAGATGGTTTCCAGGGAGGCCTCCTGCACCCACTGGAGTGTGTAGCTTCTCTGTCGGTATAGCTGCATGTGGGTCACACACCAGCAGCATCCAAGCATCCTGCTTCGATAGTGGGAAATGGAGAGCTGTGCAGATGGTGGGAAGTGCTGGTCTGAGGGAGGCAGGGCATAGGCTTGAGGAAATTGGTATGTTTGAATGGTGGTCCACATCGTAAGGATATTTTTTTCACCTTAGTATATGTAGCACATGTAGAAATTACCCACAGTGGGATATCTCTTTTTAAGAAATAAAAAAGAAAATAAAGGAAGAAAAAAATAAAGGAAAATAAAAGAGGAAAAAAAAGCAAGGATATAGACAGGAGAGAAAGGCCGGAAACATTTATTGCTGCTGTTACCATCCGGTGTCTTGATATGATACCAAACAGTCAGTTACTGGGGATCAACAGCTATTTCTTCTTTTTTGGTTCTCCAGCAACTAGAATCTATTTTGATTTCTTGGTGTCCTTTCTAGTTATCCTGTATTACTCATAACTGCAGCGCAGTGGTAGCTGCCAATACAAATTTAGTCTTTTCTGTTTATTCTGTACTGTCCTGTCAAAGCAGATAAGTCTGCTTTGCATTAGAGCTCAAAAATTTAATTGTGGGAAAATGATGAGTCACTCCAGCTAAGGTAAACCAATGTCTGTGTCAGGGGACGTTCTTTTGATGTACAAAGCAACGAAACGACATTAGGGCCATGAGCCAAAATCACTAACTCTCACACAGAGGTGTCATTTACATTTCCCTGGGACAATGAGGCTTTTTGAACCAGAGATAAGATTGATTTGGGGTCAAGCTGGAAAAAAAAGAAAATAAAACAGGAAAAGGGAATCTTCCAAGTTTTATTAGCAATTCAAGCCACCTACTTGTGAACATCTAATGAAATTCTCCCAAGAGACTCCTCAGTATAGTTATTTTCCTTTCTTACCCCTCTGAGATATGGAGATTGGCAATGAAATGATGGGAGGGACCATCTCTAGGAACCAAAAATACAACCAAGTTGAGAGGAGCAGAGTCAGTCCACAGTTTTGACAAGGCTTGTTAGAATTGCTCTGCAACCATCTTTGAAAGCCTTTTATTTCTGTTTTTAAGGATGGAGGTGTGGCAACTTATAGCTGATGTTACATATTTTCTGGCATCATTCTCCATTGCAGAACTGCATCTCTGAAATCCAATTCATTTCAAGAGTGTTACTCCATTCTGAGTACTACATGTAGCGTAGCTTAGGAATCAGACCATGGGGCCTTCTACACGTCTGGTGGTGCTGTCTAAAGGAAGGACTGCTTGAAAAACCTAGCCAAGCTGTCCTCTGGTGCTACCTCAGGCATATTTTGAATCTTTCCCAGGTCGAATGTTGCCATTATTGATCCTTCCCTGACTACTGGAACTGTGGCTGTGAAGATCTAGTTTGTTTTGAGGGCCTGTATCAAATATGCATATCTGAGCTTCATTCACCTTCCTCTGCATTTTAGTCTGTTGAAGTAGACCTTATCAAGGACATATGTAGCAAGTCACACAACGACTAAATTAAGTGCCTGCAGGATTTCTTTGTGATACAATAAATTTTCAGCAGAACAAATAGCAGAAATTGAGTAGAAATGCATAAGGAAATTCCATGAAGGATTGACAGAAATGAATTCAAATCCTTTTTTTCAGCATAATTTGGACAAGACACAATAGAGTCCACAGTTTACAAGTGAGAAGCAATAAGTGAGAAGTATATAACTAGAGTAAAACAACTCTCAATTAATTTACATTTTCTGCTACATCTTTATGGTGAAACTCAGCTGTGTGTTAATGGTCCTCAGAAGAATCTAGACAACACTGATGCTCTACTTATACTTCTTATTAAGGGTAAAATTCACCCTATTGAAGAGGACAAGCTTAAGATCTATGCACCCACTTAGTACCACTTATCCCAATTTTCACTTAACAAGGGCATAAGTAGTGTATACGTCTGGATTGTCCTTCTGCACTAAAGTGAATTTTCTCCCTAGTAAATTAGATTGGTCTGATGTGTGCTTAAAAGGAAGAAAATCTTTGCTTTCATTAGGGGTTGTTCTGGGAAATTGCTGCTTGACCTATAACTTAAACAAAAATTTTCAGTTCTTCAAAACTGCTTTGACACTTATTCATGGTATATTTACATGATTTACCATTTGATCAAACAGCAAAGTTGAAGTAATGGAGCCCATCAGTCATGAAGGGGAATAAAGTTTTTGAGGGAGCTGCTTGTTCCTTTGCTATTCAGATCCTTCCTGGGGATGGATTTTTTAATATACGTTTATTTTGATGTTTCAGTAAAATTGGTATAGAGTGGGTTGAGTAGCATCATAAGACCATAAGCATATCCCTTGGCATAAAACACAGAATGGTGGAATGTAGTTATATATTTAACTTACATATAAGTGAGATAAACATAAACAGGATAATTTTGCAAGCCACGAAGAGACGACAAAGTTTAATTAAATGGAAGGTCTTGTGTGCATGCAGACCTACGCATATTTTTCTGTGCTCAGTGTGTCACTGCTGATAGGTTAGCCCCACCTGTGTGTGCATCTGTCTTGTTGCACGCACAAGTCCTGCGATTGTACAAATACATGCTCGCCCACTCCCAGATGCAACTGTACAGAGCCCTCTAGCTTTTGACTTTAAAATAGGCAGCTAGTTGTATGCATACACATCAGGCCATGCAGAATACCTTCCTGCGGCCTCAAATGCATGTTTTTATTTGCAGGAACACAGGCTCGGCAAGATATTCCAGTCACAGTTAATGAAGTCCTTAATGACCTGATGGGCCTGTTTCTTATCTCACTTATGCCAGATTTAAACCTATGTAACTCCATTAACTTGTTGAGTTGATCCTAATTTTACATAAGTGTAAAAAAGATGAGAACCAGACGTTTTATGTTCCAATTATCTAAGAGAATACAAAGTATGAAGTTCTTAAAAACCTTTTTTCTGTTTTCTCTCAGTTACAGAGACTTAAGCACTCCCCCACCTTTGACCCTCCCCATTTTCCCTACATACCAATTTCTGCATCTGCTTACTCTGTTTTCCAGCCGTTAGGCTGATCGTGCAAGTTTGATCTTATTGTGATTTTGTAACTCCTGAAATGAGTTTTGTAAACTTTATTCCTAGTGAGCACGTTCCTTCTCACATGAATCAAAACTATGCATTCCTCCTCCCTTCCCACAGAGCCCTCTTCTAACCATTCAGTCTTCTCCATAACATTCCCAGCTTTTCTCTGATGTAAAGAAATTACCAGTATGGAAACCAGTCATAGAACACAAGCGTAAAATTGTGGAACTGAAGGCAAAATCTTCTTCCTACTTACAGTTTAACTTTGGCAATGTTTAATCTAGGCCCGTTGTTTTCAGCTGATTATGTTGAACTTTCTCTGTCTCCAGTAGTTTACCTTCCATGTGAACTCTGAATTGAAAGATCAGTTTTACCCTAAGGAGACACACTCTGTGTACGCAGAGAAAATTATTTCAGATGTTTTGTTTAACTTTTACTGTGTTTTGATATTGCCCTGATATGACTTACAATGTAGTAATATACTGTACACTTCTGTCTCCACAGCCAAGTTCAAATGCCAGTGTGAACCTGATCTTCAAGAAGAAATTCAAGGCAGTGATTCTTGTGAGAAGCTCACATATCAAGTACTTTTGCCAGCTCACTCTACCCACAGACAAGACTGAATGACAGAAGTGGCCAGCAATACAACAAGAGCCCTAGTGAGACATCTGAAATCCTGAAAGCATGAATCTGAGCTGACCTACACCATGTTAGCACTGGAGTAATGCCTCTGACTTTGATGGAGTCACTCATAATTTACAGCTATGTAAGATCAAATATATAGCCCAGAGTACAGAAATGTTAACATGGATAGTCTCAGGCAGAGAAGGGATGCTTATTCTAATGGTACCTCCTGTCAGTCAAGTCATAGACTAGATGTCACTTATGAGGACAATGGGTCACCCTTTTTCCTCTATTCTGAATATGATTAAAAATATAAAAGTGAGAGTTAGAATGGAAAAATGAACTATTAGGAAAATAAATAAGAGGACTGAAAAGAGAAAAGAGTGAAAAGAGAAAGGAGAATGAAAGGCAAGTGCCCTAAACAGCCCCAAATCAATTACCTCAGGCTTAGCAGAGGGTGAGGTGGTTGTCTGAGCGGCTTGAAATGAACCGCATTACTCAGCTGTGTTACAGTAGTCATTTCCTATTTCATTCTCCCAAGGCTTATGCAAGACTCCTCCAGAAAGTGCCAAGTTTCTGCCAAGGGAGGCAGTGAGAGCTCCAGGATCCCTCTGCAGCCAAAGCCAACTTGCGATGAGGGCAATCCCCCTCCAGGAGTCACATCTGGTGAAATCAGACCAAGTGAGAACAGAGCAATGGCTATCTCATAAAGCCGTGTCAGATATGACTAAATAAACTCAGGGTTCAGACCACATCTTTCAGTGACTGTGCTGAAAGAAAAATGAATAAAATTCAGGCGGTGAAATGCTGAATAGGTGATTATTTCCCCTTTGTGTAGTCCTGCAATATGCTTGACCCTTTCCGTTTCTTATAGCAGGGACCAAAGGTTAAAATCAAGGCTAATATGCCTTTTTTGCTAACTCATGCATAAAAACAAATTACTTTTTTTTCTGGAAAAGAAAAGAGGACCCAGGTCTACTGTTCTAGGCCTAGTCTTAGACATGCTGAAAGCTCACATCAGTTTAAAGATAAATGAATTCCGTTCTCTGTCATAACCTTACAATACCACAAAGACCTGCACCTTCAAGTGACTGCTAACGTGATGGGTTTCAGTTCTGAATTCCAAAGTGAGATGCCTCTGTTTAAGGACCGACTGTTCAGAGATGCACTTGGAGCCCTCCAGTTGCTCCTGAAATCAGTGGGCACCTACTGTAAGCACCACTGAAATACAGTCCTGGATCTCTCATACTGGAATTTTTAAAACTGAAGATACCTGAAAGTTGCAGGACACTTCAAAAAAGGTAAGATGGAGATGACAGTGCTTTTTAAAGCACAGCACACCTAAGTATGACAAATACTACAGTAGCTGTTTGGCAATTTCCTGGAAGGTCTGTGAAGTGGAAATTCAGTTCATTAACTGATGCTGATACCTCCAGAAGTCATTTCAAATTGTTTTCCTGAAATAAGACTTGAACCCAGATGGCAGAGGTGAACCTGCTTCACTAGCCTCCAACAAGAGATGTTATAGGTTCAGAAACAACATTTATATTCCCAAATCTCAATCTCTCTCTCTCTCTTTTTTTAAGCTTATTAAAATTAAAAGCATGACCTGCCACATCACATTACATCAAAACATGATGTAACTTCTTAATTTAAAAAAAAAGTTTTAATTTATGATGTTGTATTATGCCACAAAAAGCTTTTGTTTTCCCCAGAGAAACTATAAATTTTTTACAGCGACTGTTTATCCAGTATCTTTGGCAGACTGAAACAGTGAGCGTTGGCAAAAAGCAGATATTTAACAGCTACTGACGAACAGCTTATGAATCACCAGGCTTGAATCCTGGCACACATCTCCCTGTAGGTACCTTACTGAAATCACCCATCTTCCCTTCACCTCCTTCTGACTGCAGTAACATTGAGTAACTGACTGATCCTGAACCACTAAACTTGATCTACTTTATCCTTTCAAGCCTTTATATTTTTGGAGGAAAGCACTCTTGCTATAAAAGTGCCACTGCAATAACATTCCAGGAGCAGTGTCCAATATGAATTTCCCACTGATTCTGAACAGCCCAGGAAAATACTTTTCATTACAACAACATTTGGCATTTATGTGTTTTTCATTTACAGATATAAAAGGGCTTTGCAAAATCGCTTTACCTATACAGTTATATGGGTGGGGGAACCGAGGCATGTGCAATAGAAGATGCCATCAGTAGATCCAAGAATAAGCTGGCCCAGGTCTGTTCTCCTGGTCCATGTATATCTTCCAGATGATGAATTCATAACGTTTGGCTTATTGTTTTACATGCTTCTGCGAGGCAAGCTGGACTACCCTAGGACACGGAAGGCTGTATGTTTGTTGGCCTGGGTCTCTCACAGTCTGCTTACTTGTCTGGTGTGGATTTTGGGACTGTTGTGGCTGAAGTGAAGGAAGTTCAGTGGAACTTGAGAACAAGGACTACTTGTCCGAACAAGGGTTTTCAAGCCCTTGGTTTCTAAACAATTGCTTTATAGGGTAGACTGTGTACCATAAATCTGTAGCATAGGAGTATGGTCATATTGGCTTAACTGTCTTACTAAGACTGGACTTATTTCTCACACAACTGATAAAAGTCATAATGCTGTCAGTTCCTGGTATACTAGCTGTACTCAGCTTTTACTGCTTCCTAGTTCCATGATCCATAGTGCACATATGGGGTATAAAGCCTTCTTAAAATCATAGCCCCTTAACTAAAAGCTTTTTCTGGGAGACAGTGTGGTTTGAATTATATTGAGGACCCCAAACAGCAATTGCTCTTGGGCCACTGCCTTTGAAATAGATCTATTTTAGGTGGATATTCCTCTTTCAAAGGGGTATTTCTAACCCTATTTGTGAGCCTCACTGCTTGTTCCAAATAACCTAACGGGGGAGTGAAGGCTCCCTGAGTACTTTTGATGTAAACACACAACGATGATCTTCACCACATGCAATGTGTTGGGTGAAAAGGGGACAGGTTTTTTTCACCATTGTGTAGCTGTCGCTTTGGGTGCCCTAGCGAGAACCAAACCACAAGGCTATGACCCATTTTTCATGAAAATCCCAGAAGAGTGTCTATTCTATCTCAGCGTTGACTAGGAGAAAGTCCTAACTTCAAAACCTGTCCATGGGTCAGAAAACCATTCCTGATTTCTAGTATCGAGCGCCTTTTCCATTAGTGCCTTTTCTCCCAGTGAGAGATTGGCGAATTAACCCGGATTGTTTTACATGAGATCAAATCCTCAGTGTGGTTCTGTAAGCGGTCTGCAAACAACCACACCAGCAAAACTGTCAGAGCACTGAGTCTGAAATGAGCTGGGGGCTGCTTAAAACATGGTTGTCAACCCACACCTAAAATGTGCTTGCCACACTACAGCCTAAGAGAGGACACTTGGCCAGTGAGAGGAAGGGGAAGTGGTCTCAGATGAAAATGCTGGATGAAGCTGAGCTAAAAAACTCCAAACTCTCTTGCAAATATGGAAGGAATTATCTTGAATGAATCTCCTCTTGACTTGACATAGGAGGTTTCAAGTTTTATGGCATCTTACATTATTGTTTAAATTTGTTTCAGGCAAGAAACATACTTTTTAAGGTCAGGAATACAGATTTGTTAGATGCTAAGACACCTGAAAAGCAAGAATACAGATTGTAGGATGAATATTTTACGGAGTAATTATTTAAATATATTCAAGTATGAACATCTTTAGATCCTAAATTTAGTATTCCTTAAAAACATAATCTAACAATAAAATCCAGCCCACTCTCACATTGTTCGCAACATTCCAATTTTCTGTTTGAACTAGTTGTTTTGAAAAGTTGTGTCTTGGTTCTTTATTTAAAGTGCCCCACTGATATTTTTGCCCCAGACTTTAATTTTTGGCATAACACTTGCACATATGTTGATGATGATATACGTCTGAAGTTCTCAAAATACGATAGCATACTACGGCTGGTGTGTGAACCACTCAGATGTGATGTGCAGAGGCAGCTCCCTGGTTCCTACGCAAAGCCCTTGCCTAAGCTGTGGGTTAAGTGCCTGCCTGGGGCACACAGCAGCAATCCAGTGACTGCAAGATCCTTTGGCAGCTCCACTCAGGAGCAGTCTGCGCATCGAGCACTCAGGGAGCAGGAGCAACATGGTCCCTGGAGAGATCTGACTTGAAAGAGACGACAATGAGTCAGGTAGTTGGGTAAGCAGTTAAGGTGTAAGTAGTTGAGAGGTCTGGAGATGCTGCTGGAAGGGAGGGAGTTTGTATTAAAATACAGTAAAGGTGCAAAAGGAAGGGATGGACACGTGTCTTCATCTCTATATTTGCCTTGGAAATTAATAAAAAATTAGCAAGCAGTGGCAGTCGCTGTTGTAAACCCCTAAGCAAACTGAATTTGGGGGACCTCATTGTTGTAACAGAGATAAGAATTCCATTGGCTTCCCTGAGTTACTGGATAGTAATTTTTCACATTTTCAGATAGGTTCTCCAAATCCACACACCAAGGTGAACTCAAATTTTAGGGTTCAACTATTTTGCCTAGGCACCGTAAACAACTGGATCTCAGAGTTTTATGTCTGATTATACCTCTCAAACCTCTGAGCTTTATGTCTCATTATACAGACAAAACGGGCACCTGCAGAAATGTGAGCCTGCCTGCATCTGGCTGAAAACAACACAGCTCAAATTTAACCACACCTGCCCTATTTAAAATCAGTGGTAAATGGTTATTACATTGAAATAGAGAGAGCCTCCATTATATTATGTAAAGATATCATAGACTGACACAAAGATCTTTTGTCATTCATGGTATTGCCAAGCCTAATAAACGGCTTCAATTTCACATTTAAGTAGGGGCACCTTATTATCAAGTATTGGCCATGATGTAATTGTTGATAACCTTCTCTGGCCACCTGTCTTCCTGCATGGTCTTTGGTGTGTCCTGATCGAACCTTAGCTTGCTCAACTGTATCCAAGATTCTTACTCTGGATCTTCTGCTCTGCTAACCCAGCGGGATGAAGTACAATGAAGGCAAGAACTGAACTTCCTCTCTACGCATCATACACACTTCTTACTGTACGTTGTTGCCAGCCGGACACAAGCAGATGCAGTAGAAAGTTTTAGTCTGTCACGCGATTGCGATTGTTGCCTCAGAAGAACTTTACAAAATACTTCCAGAGCCGTTCCAGGTTTAAAATACAATACCATGAAATCATGGAATAGAGACAGCAAAGAATGGGAGAGTCTAAAGAACAGGTCTGTGGGAGCGGGCGCAGAGACTCCATCACTGCATTTCAGCTCATCCAGACAGAAGACACAGAAGCTTGTAACTCATTAGGACAGTGCTGAACACACAAATGACCACGCGTACAGCTAGGGCTGCCTTAAGTATATCGACACAGAGCTACTCCTGCAGTACAATCATCACAGGATTGAAAATATATGTGCGTAGACCCTGCTACTTTTACCCCTTGCCCTTCTGGCTGAGGGTGTATGTGCCGGGAGGTTATGGTGCCACCCACTGACAGTAAAGCTAGAAGAACCTGACCCACAAAACTTAATATATTCTGCTTTGTTTCTGGAGGCTTCAAAACTAGATGTATGGACAAGACAAGGAGCAAAGGGCTGTGAACTCTTAGAAACAGCAGTTGTGTGGAACTCATTACACACTGTTTTCCTAAGTGATATATGAGATTTATAAGGTGTTAAAGGAAATTTAATCTCCTTAGGTGTCCTCGCTGCATCACTTTCAAGCAGGGTGTGTAAAGATGATGGGGATGGTGCAAGAGAACTCCAAAACTCTCATACCCTCAGAATTACCACGTTTTTCTTGCCAGTAAGCCCACCTAATTTGTGAAAATCCATCAGGCACTATATCCTTCGCAGCATGCCTTATATATGTATTCTTATATTTGCCATTGTTAAACATAACGTTGGAGCCAGAGAATGATCACATATGCTGTATTTGGACCTAGGTCTGGCTTCGGTATCCCCAGTTTTCTGGAAAGGTAGGAGTCACAGAAGCAGTTCTAGTCTCAGCCCTGCAGGGTGTTAACCAAAGGTTTCCATTTGGACCCTTGACTTATTTTTCCAATTTGTTTCCCTGTTATCATACTCTCCGTTAATCCAAACCGAGTCTTGCCTAACAAAAAGGCCCTTTCTCATCAAGATTAAGAGTAGAATACTTTAAGTAATTTAGAATACAAATGTGCAATGAAATATCAGCCTGGGTGATGTTATGAGAAGGAAGAGTGTACAGTATGTTTTATGTGCTTTTAGCTGTTCTACCCTACACTGCAACATGTGCACCCACTCTTGTAACCTCTACTGCTGTGCAAAGATGATCTGTCATTTCTACTATATATATATATATATTTGTACTGAGGCAGCTTCGAATCCTTACTGCCCTCTAGAGAAATTCTGCTAGAAAAGCTCAAACTGACAGAGTCAGCAAAAAATAATTGCAGTCCTAATCTTAACTACACCAGCTGCGTGCAGTGTCGGTGACAAGATCTGTAGAAAGAGAAAGGACACTTTCACTTAAAGGACCCTTTTTCTCGAGCCTCTCACTATCATTTGGAGTTGTGGCCAGACTCAAACACACTTACCCATTCACTGTGCAGGAAAGCTCGGCAAAAAACTGAGTTTCCATTATCCATCGTTTTAAGCGAAAAAAGAAACTGAAAGATATTTTGTAATGAAATTACAAGTGTAGAAGCTGCCTTATATTCACATCACCAGCATGTGATGCTTAAATTATTTAAACTGCACATCTGTAACGACAGGCTTTTACTTTGTCATTCTCAGACTTCTATCTCATATTAAACATGCAAGCCTGATGATCGTGGATGAAACTAGCTGTGCCTGAGTGCAAAGGCCTGGACCTGAGCTCCAAGGCTGCCCAGGACCTGAGCTGGTCCTCTGGAGGAGGCTGAACTCCTGAGCGTGCAAGTCAGCTCTTAGAGGTGTAACTGACCGCTCGCATCATTAATTGCTGCAACTCCAAGAGTATTTTTTGACCAGATGTATTTGTGTAATTCTGTTAAATCAAAGCATCAGAAGACATGGCAAAAAGTATGCATTTTACGATGCCATGGGAGTATTATTTCATGTGGTTGGGCCAACACAGAGAAAACAGCAATTGCAACGTTAGCAGTGAATGATAGCACAGCGCAGCTAAGAATACATTCAGCAAACTGAGATCCTATTTTTATACTGACAAAAAAAGAGAAAAAATGTAAAATGTGTGTCTCTCTGTGTATATTTTTTTCCAAAACAGCTGAATCCCACTATCCTGCAGAATCTTATTCATTTAACAGGCTGTCAGAGCAAGTTCCTTTACATAGCTCTGCCTTTTCATGCCTAATGGGGTTTGCCCTGAACCAGACAAAGCCTATTAAACATGGCAGAGAAACAGATGATATGAGAGGCTACTGGAAGCAGCGTTGACTGCCCTCTAATGGCATATGTGCCATGAGCACACACCTGAGCTCCCCAGGGACTCCTGCGAGGATGCCCGCAGATGTGTTGTCCCAGCGTGCCTCGTATTCCCTGCAAGAGACACGCTCACGCCCTGAGCAAAAATGAAAATTTGGTACTGTATATTCAGTTTTTCAGGTCGCGACATCGGGATAGGGGCAGCAAGCACAACCCAAAAGCACTGTCAGCACAGAAGAGAAGATGCACAGTCGATGAAGCCACCGAACTGAAGGGCCAGCTTACTGGGGAACAAAAATGTGTTCAGTGTGTGAGTACCAAGCGCTGTGCCTTGCAGCTATCTGTCAACCGAAAACTATAAATACTGAATAGCGTCAGCATTTCATTTCCTTTGATTCTAGGGGGGAAATTCAAAAGGTTTATGGGTTCAGATTGAGTTAAACTCTGAATGTGTGCTGAGTCAGAATTTTATAACTGTTTATCTGATTTGAGTGTGTGCAAAATATCAGAGCGCATAGGAATGAGCTGGGCACTTAGTCTGCAAGCCTACTGAATAACTGTAAAACTGTATATATAGAAGAAAATAATCCTCTAAGCCTGAGAGTGCAAAGTCAGACACACACACACAGACAAAAAAATAGCAATTATTATTCCTGTTGTTTTGTTAGAATAGTAGTAAGGGATTCAGTGCACCCCTCTCTACAGCCAGACTCTCTTATAATCTAAATAAATAAGGGCTGAAAAGGAAATTAAGGTTTCAAAAATGAATTATTCTGCCCAGTCTCTAAGCAGCTCTGGAATAGTGCTTCAAACTGAACCCACATCTTTCGAATCTCAGACTCTTCCCTCATTCCCTGAACCTTTGATGTCCTTTCATTTTCTCTGTTACTTATAACATTTTGCTCACCATATTGTTTAAAATCTCCACTTGAATCAGGGAGTAAAGCAACAGCAGAGATTTTATTCACTTCTAGTAAAAAATATACAAAATTTTCTGAAACTTGAAAAAGGTTCTGCTCAGTTTGAGGAAAAGTTGCAGTCAGCGTTTTAATTTATCTGAACCTTATCTTATTCCATAAATTTATGTATTGTCATTTCTATTGATTCTTTTGCCTCTTCTCCATTGAGTAATCTGGAGGTCTGAAAAGGATGAATTGAGGCTTTGAGCTAACAGACAACTTCCGTTATTTAGACATTTTAATGTATTTTGCCAGTATGTTTACTCTGAAGAGCAGGTTTATTTGCTCCCTGAATAGTGACCATCATTCTGATTTTGTTATCGCTGCTTAAAAATAATTTCTGAAGATCTCACACATGTTTTCCCCAGCGCATCGATGATCTGTGGGTAAGTATTGATACAGAGATCTAATAAACGCTAGTCCAGAAAGCAAAAGTACCATTCCAAAAGAGTGTCCTGCTTGTATCAATTTAGTAAGCTCAGATTTAAGAAGATACTCTCCAGGGCAGCTCTCACCTGCACCATACATGAGTTTTAGTGGTGCCCATGGGAATCAACCAGCGCTATCTGGTTCCACTTAAGAAGGAAGTCCGTGTCTGGGGGAGGAGGAGGACACACTACCTCTGTGTCTTCATCACTGGAAATGGCAGAAATGCATTCCCAAACACTGAATTTTTCAAATTATGCACCTGCGTGTTGGCCAGTGTAAGGATGGAAAGGGAAATTGTAACAGTTGGTGGTTGCTGTTGAAATAAATGTGATGAGGGAGTATTGCCTACCTCCCACCTATCTGACACCAGTGCGTGCTCATGGACAGCGTTATTTGCAAGGAACTTAGCACTGTGGTCTCCTGGATCCATTAGCACACCTCTTAGCCTGCTGAGAGGGGAACAACAGCGCCAGATTTCTGCTTGACCTGGCAACAAAATCACAAACAAATCTTTTTCTTTCCTGAACCTGAGAAAGTGGCTGTTTGACACTGTCTCCTTTCTTCTCCCAAAGTCCAGAGAGGGCAGCGAGCTTTACAAAGGAGAGGTGAAATGAGTGAATGGACTCATGTCCAATGTTGTGTCTCACCACAATGTAACCATGAGAACAGGCACAGAAAAGGCAAAGGTCTGATACTTGCTGTGCCAGAAGAAATACTCCAAATACTCTGATTTCTAGTTAATTTTGCTCTCTATTTGCTCTGTGGAAGGAGAACCTACAATGGATGAATTTTAACAAACCAACACATAGAAGCATTTGGACTTACATCTCCGTTGCTGGTGACTGTCTTACCTACCTTTGGTTCCGAGGTTTATTTCAAAACTGACACATTTCCACACAATAAATTGGTTTAAATAATCAGCAATTTCCAGTTAAAACCTGCTCAGGCAAAAAAATACCCAGATAGCTCTATTAGTTTACCTAATCCTGTGCTGCTAGTGATAATTAAGCATACGTTAGATAAGACCTGCTCAGCTCATTAAGAGGACAAACTATCCACAGACGGTTTGGACCACTCGGTGGATAAGGAATTGGCTGGATGATCGCACTCAAAGAGTTGCAGTCAACAGCTTGATGTCTAAGTGGAGACCAGTGACAAATGGCGTTCCTCAGGAGTCGGTACTGGCACCAGTGCTGTTTAACATCTTTGTTGGAAACGTGGACAGTGGGATTGAATGCACCCTCAGCAAGTTTGCCAATGAAACCAAGCTGTGTAGAGTGGTCAACACGCTGGAGGGAGGGGATGCCATCCAGAGGGACCTGGACAGGCTTGGGAGGTGGGCCTATGCCAACCTCATGAAGCACAAGGCCAAGTGCAAGGTCCTGCACGTGGGTCAGGTCAATCCCAAGCACAAATAGAGGCTGGGCAGAGAATGGATTGAGAGCAGCCCTGAGGAGAAGGACTTGAGGGTGTTGGTTGATGAGAAGCTTAAAGTGAGCTGGCAATGTGTGCTTGCAGCCCAGAAAACCAACCGCATCCTGGGCTGCAGCAAAAGCAGCGTGGCCAGCAGGGTGAGGGAGGCGATTCTGCCCCTCTACTCTGCTCTCGTAAGACCCCACCTGCAGCACTGCATCCAGCTCTGGGGTCCCCAACACAAGAAGGACATAGACCTGCTGGAGCAGGTCCAGAGGAGGGCCATGAAAATGATCTGAGAGCTGGAGCACCTCTCCTACGAAGACGGGCTGAGAAAGTTGTTCAGCCTGGAGAAGAGAAGGTTCCAGGGAGACCTTATAGCCCCTTCCAGTACTTAAAGGGGGCCTACAGGAAAGCTGAAGAGGAACTCTATCAGGGAGTGTAGCGATAGGACGAGGGGTAATGGTTTTAAGATTTAGGAGATTTTAAGGGGAGATTTAGATTAGATATTAGGAAGGAATTCTTTACTGTGTGGTGAGACACTGGAACAGGTTACCCAGAGAAGCTGTGGCTGCCTCATCCCTGGAGGTGATCAAGGCCAGGCTGGATGGGGCTTGGAGCAACCTGGTCTAGTGGGAGGTGTCCCTGCCCATGGTAGGGGAGTTGGAACTAGATGATCTTCCAGCCCAAACCATTCTGTGAACCTGTGGTTATCTGTTTGAGCGATCCATTCTCTACTACATCACAGGCTGTCCAGAGAGGTGGTGGAGTCTCCCACACTGGAGACATTCCAAACCCGCCTGGACGCCACCCTGTGCAACGTGCTGTAGGTGTCCCTGCTGTGGCAGGGGGTTGGACTTAGATGATCTCCAGAGGTCCCTTCCAACCCTGACGATACTGTGATCCCATCAATAGTCAACTGTTTGGCTTGTATGTTTATTTTTAAATACTTTCTCACATGTTCATTATTAAATGTTCATCTTCTCTGAAAACCTTTCTAACCTGATTAATAGGGAAAACCGCAATCTGGTAACTTGTTGGCAAATCAGGTACCTTTTCTATGTCAATTCTCACTGATCTTCAAACAGCAGGGGACCCTTCCGCTGGTTTCCCAGCATACCTGAATTTCTGATTAATCTCATTCCTGGCCCGATTCAAACAAATGTTTGCATTTATGTCAGATATGGAGTAAACTGGGTACTTCAGGGTGGAGTCCAACACTGGCAAATTTTCTTCAGGGTAGTTGTCAGTTGCATTATTCAAAACAGCTTAATACTGTATGACTTATGTAACATGCTGATAATATCCTTTCCCTTTCTTCTATATCTTTGTATTTCTCCATTATTATAATTCTGTCCTCTAGCTTTTTCCTCTGCTGAGCTTTCAGAGACCTTCCTAATCAACATCAGACACAGTGGGGAAATGGGTGGCACTGGCGTGGGTAAAAGGCTGTACTGTAATTTGAGGGGCTCTACAATCATCTTCATGAGTGACGGCACAACCCAAGCAGCAAATACAGCTCACTCACCCTGGGGAAAAACTATTTGATTTTAGATATAAATGTATTTATATTTATGTGCATATGCTTGTACATGTCAAATACTAATTTCTTTTATTCTAATTTTCTCTCATTTGCATCTGTCCTGGTGCCTTATCATTCTGGGTGGGATGGCTTTGCACAAGCATCGCCTTTGAGGTGGCGCAGAGGAACATCATCCCAGGGAAGAAACTGTGTCTTCAAAAGGCCCAATTCTCACTCTGTTCCTCCCTGTCCCAGGACAACTGGACTGGGTTGGTGTGACACTGTCACCCCACGTGCCAGCCAGTCAGCGCTGTGAAGTACTTGGATAGATGTTTCTATCTATCTGTCAAGTACTTGGATAGATCAGAGTCAGCCCCTGATGCAGATGGTACCCTGTGCCACTGAGCGTGCTGGGCTGGACAGTCATGCCAAGGGGGGTTAAAGTCCATGCAGGCGCGCACAAGGAAGTTTCCTGCAAGAATCTCATACAGACGGGAGCACACCTGGGAGCACACCACAATCCAGGCAAGGATCCAAGACCATGATCCCACAGAGGTCCTGTCCAAGCCAGGCATTAGAGGTGACACAAACCACCTCAGATTACTAGCCCCTATAATTTGTAACTCTTATAACAAATCTCCCCATTCCTTTTGATCTGTATATGAGGTCCTTTATGTCCTTAACAGGGGGGAAAATCACCTTGTCTCCCTCAATGCTATACTGGAGGCCACCAGGTTAATTCCATGCTATATGCATGGATAAAAAGAAGGATAAGAAGAAAGAGTGGGTCATGCAGTGGCAAAGGTTGAGAAGCTCTGCTTTAAACACTTTATGGGAAATTGTAAAACTTCTAAACAATTTAATAGATTAACTTCCCCTTTCAGTGGCATCAGTAAAACTGAATTATCATCCTCACTTTTAACTGATGCCTAGACCCAATACTCATCCATCAGGGATCATTTAGTGATAAAGCAATCAATCCTGCCATGGTGCAGAGGGGACAAACTATGCAAGATACCATCACCAAATATCCTTTCCACCCCAAAGCATTCTGTGAGTCTTTGTCAATGAAAGTGCATTTGTCTAGTCTTATCTGCTGCAGTATACGTGGAATACAAAGGAAGAAAGTAAAATATGCATTTGATGTACATGTGCAGATGCCAGACATATTATCAACCCAAGGAGGACTGTCTTTTTTCCAGGAATTGAACACAGCACCTGATAATCAACCACTGCACCACTACCTCGGGTACCAAATTAATAGAAATGAAAGCAAACATGAAGCTGTCCTAAATAATGCTGGGACATATGAAGGATTTGAGAGAACAATGAGAGATAATGTTGAAAAAATGTGTTTCTGTCATATCCTTGTTTTAGGAAATCTTCTGTGACTTAAGCCAGAATCTCTAAAATACTGGTCATCTTTATCATCAAATCATGCAAAGTTTATTTCCCTTTTATATTCAAGCTTTGACTCCTCACCAGTAACAGTTTTGGTTTTGATGTTTGTTTTTACAATATATTAAAGATTTATGTATGTATTGAGAAGATTACAGATCAAAAAGAATTGGAGAAAGTTACAAAACTTCCTATAATTATTTTAATCTGCAACTGGATTTTATTAAGATGTGTACAACTTTCATTTGAAGAAATAACTTAAAATAATTTTTTTACTGAAAATATCCCCACTTTAGGTAAGAAATTGTCCATTTCCACTACAAAACAGGTAGACCTTTAGTAAAAGGAAATCGTGTTTGAAGGAAACATAATAACTTGCTTTCTAAAACAGACAGAAATGTTTGATTTTCCTACTAATTGTAATAACATTTCTATATTATTTGACCGTAAGGTAAAAAATCAGAATAAGTCTATTTCTCAGTCAGCTATGAACGTTACTAAGACCAAACTCCTTGAATGTTTCGTGAATGATAATGTGGCTGCTGGAGCAAAAGGAAACCTTCCCCTACTGCCGCCTAGGAGTTGGGATTTTCATCAACAAACAGATTCAGGCTAAATTAAGAGGTTCAGTGCAGCAGAGTTCTTCAAAGGCTTTGTAGTTGTTCAACTCCAATTAAAAGTCAATTGAATTGGACACTTAATTCCCATTTGTGTCTATGAAAATCTCTCTTCTATAATGTTCCACGTTACAATTCCAGGCTGAAAAAGCAGGGGCACAGAAATGTATAAAGAATGCCATGCGTGTACTTATTTTGAGGAGTAAGGAAAATAACAGCTATTATATCAAATGCTTAGTATTTACAGTATCTAACAAAGAATATCTCTATAGCAGTACACAAATAATCAGATAATAACAAATTAAGATGTTAATACCTGTATTTATGTATGTGATTTATCACCCAAGAAGTTGTATGATTTTTATGTCCAGACAATACGTTTTATACCATGTGCCAAAGGCAGCTATAAGCAGCTCATAGAGGACAGTCAGTTTGTACAGGCTTGCTGGTGACACATAACTGAATATCTTTTTAAGGGAATTAACAGGGGCAGCAACTGTAGTGGGGCTCAGAAGTGATGACAATAGAAAATTCTTCAGGGAAGATAGTCTGACTCTGCAAAAAGTTACTGACATATGTAGGACAGTAGAAACAGCCCAAGAGCAAATACAAATCCTATCTGAAGATCATGTGGTGAAATGTATCAGAAGGAATTACAGGAGATGAAAATGCAAAGGTAAAACGTAAGGCAGAATTGTACGCTGCCTGCTGCAGAGAAAACTGATGTGTCGCAAAAATCTGGTCTGGAAGAAGTCAACAGTGTCAGAAATAGAGGAGTCAAAACCTGATATCCAGTCTCAAATACTTTTGAATTTCTATGAATCAGGTTGGAGTGTCCAGACCCAAACCCACCCCAGAGGGTTTTGATTTCAAGAGAGATTCACAAGTGGAAGGACTTTATTTCTTGCTTCTGATTTGGGTGTGAGTGAAAGCTCCCAGCAGCAGCCACTCCCTGCAAGCTTCTGTCATTTGGGGCTCAAATACTGTCAGAAATGTTCTCGAACTTTCAATTTCAACTAGTGTTGATCAGACCAAGCTGCCAGTTTGCGCACGTAAAGCAGGTTACAGCAATCCTAATACAAACTTCAGGCTTGTAAATCAGCTAAAGTACCTGGTGACCGCTTATACTTTTCTCACCATCTTTCTCTCTCTGCTGAGCAGATTTGGTGTTGACTACCGTGTCCACCAAAAAGCTGCTAATAGGAGAGCTGTAGTTCCCCCCGTCCCACCTGTGGTCATGCAAAGTCTCTGAAGGTTACTTCTTCAGGGGTTTTGAGTGTTTTTATTGAACCTGCAGGTAAACCGGCTTTAAAGAGACCGCCCGGGCTCTGAGAACAGAACAGTAATTATAAGGAAAATGAATTGCATCCTTGAGGTGTGACCCTGTTGAGCACCATTTGGTCAGCAGCAGACTCAGATACTAACAGCGTGAACAAGAAGTCAGTCCCACTGGCTGAAGAATTATTCCTGCAAGCTTGAAGTCTAGTTTTACCCGGGCAGTGTTAAGTAACAAAAAGCTCCTGCTATCAGTATGTTGATCGCTCGTTTTATAGAGGACACTAACCAGCACTTCTCTGTAGAGCAAATACAAGAAGCATTTCTTAATTCTGCTAACCAGTCGCTGGCTGATGTGGATTTCTGCCAAGAACTTGTAAACGATGTAAAGCAAGCTGAAGAAACAGAAACTTGCCCAGTAACATAAAATATGGCATAATACGCACGCATTCTCTGCACAGACAAACAGGAAGGCACAGAACGACAAGAGAAAACCTCACAATTAACACAAACTGGCAAAAAGAAGCATGCTGAGATGAGGAAAACGATTGCTCCAGAAAAGCAGGCAAGAACTGAAAGGTTCACCATTTTCCTCTGTCGTAGGCATTCGTAGCCTGGGTGCCCACCCAAGGCAAAGCAACCACAGTTTTGGGTCATGTGGAGCTCAGGGGCCATCCCCATTGCACAGGGGATTGCACTTCATCCAAAAAGAGCGAGGCAGGAGGAACGTGAAGGGAAGACACGGAGCCCACAGGGAACCTGCAGCGGCCTCCTACAGCTCCTGGGCTTGTTCAGCCCTGCGCTGCCAAAGGCAGACCTGTGTGCCCAACACCCAGTTTATACCCGGCCTGTTGGAACTGCTGTGGTCACCAAAGTGTGAGCGGTATCTATATGCACAGGCTGTCATAAAATCTTATTCCGATGCATCTTTCTCCAGGCATCTTGTTTCTTAAATAGTCCCCCTGGCCCCTGTGGAAACCATCCTGAGATCGACTTTTCAGTATTTTTAACAATATTAGGAGTGACTTCTTGCCTCTGTGCATACAAATGATTGTAACTATCACTGTTTATCACTGTGACAGATATGTGCACTAATTAGATATTCTTTTATACATCCAACCAAATCCCAACTCTTTTGAAAATCAGAGCATCTGCTGAGCTCCTCAAAATGGCTTCTTCCTCTCAGAGAACGCTTTCAAAGCACGCTGTGTCCTACCACGAGGAAATGGTGATGCCAAGGGTGCAAACAAACGAACGTTGATCACGAAAGCCATAATCAAACAGGCTTTTGAAGCGCAGTGATTTCTAAACATAAAGTGAGACTGTGGATTGTATTTTTACAACGAAGTAAATGAAACAGTGGGTAGAAGACAACGTGTCCGTGTCTTCTACGCGAATGATTTTTGTGCTGTGTTAAGAGAGTTAAAAAGGCAGGGGGCTGCCTGCACAGCTCGATGCCCAGGACTTCGGCTGCTCGGGGCCAGGCACAGGACCTCAAGGGCGAAGCGCCCAGCAGCTACCGCCTCACTGGCAGAGAGCGTGCCCCCGCTCGCCTCCGCTTGTGGGGAAGCTGCAGCCTGTATTCCCCCAACATGCTCCGGCAGCCAAAGCCAAGGAGGATGAGAATGATTGAAGACCTTCCAGGAGAAGCACTAGGCTGGTGTTTCTCCATGCCATGCAAGTTTGTGCACTTGGGACTTGATGCGCTTTGCAAGAAAGCGATGGAGAGATCCTCACTGGGTGCTCCAGACCCTCAAAGGGTTCAAGGTCCCACCATGAAAATCTGCAAGGCGCTCTCACTCCTCGGGCAGCCCTGGGAACTGATCAAGATCAACAAATATTAATAGAGGTAAGACTTATGTGCAAATTTTCAAAACACCTTAGGGCTAGTTTCTATATGTTTATTAGTCACAACCAACTCGAGGTTTCCATAAGCACTTTGTTTCTATTTAATTAAATAAGTAGGAGCCAGCTTTTTCAAAGTGCTCCACAGATCCCACCCCACTGTGATACCATTGCTGAGCTCTTCTGGGAATCTGGCTGCAGGGGCGTGTGTTGAGTACTTGGAAAATCTAGCTCATTCAGATCTGGCAGGCTGATTTTGAAATAGTATCTGGAAATCCACTTGCAACATTTGTAATAACTATCCATTTGCATATACAAAAGCTGACTTTTGGCATGAATATAATTTTCTTATACCTTTCCTTTGAAAAGCTGATCCAGACTGTCTAGACAAGTCAAAACTCTCATTTGTGCTTAATATTTCATAATTTATTATTTTGCTTTCCTTTCTGATTAATTTGGAAACGTCCCTAGCAAAGATGTAGTGATAGGAGGATATGGTTTTATAGGCTGCTTGTATAATCCCACTGCTCTGGTCACACACACCCTTGAAGTTTGCTCTAAAGCTTACACACATAAGCCCAGCCTCATAAATCTAATTCTACCTACTGGCATGCACTTTCAGACATCCACAGTTCATCCAAACACACACTTACGCATTTGCTTTATGTTTCTTCCTATATTTTTTTTTTCAATAGTAGCATTGTAAATGTTTCAGCAGGCGAACATTGTAGAGCTAAAAGAAATTTAAACGTGCCATGTATTTGCTAAGCAAAGATACCATGGCAAGACACTGAGACACCTTTAAAAGGGTCTGCCTCTCTCTTTCTCTCTCTCTCTCTCTTTCTTACTCAAAATACAGCTTTTACAAATATGACATCTTAAAATTAAAATGTTTGTTCTGAAAGTAATAGCCAAGATCATAGAATATTTATGTGATCATTAATATTTGAATTTTGAATAATGCATACTTATATATTTCCACAAAAGAATGCAATGTGTGTTTTATACCAAAGTCATATTATTTTCCCTGTAACAAGTACAGAAGCAGCTTTATTTGCATTACTCACTTGCAGGTATATAATATCAGATTACACCGTTAATTCTCTTTGTTTCCTGGAAGTATCTATGTCAGGCTTTTTTGCTTTGCATACATAGGAGGTCCATATTCATAACAGTCTATTTTAAATGCAGAAAAGTTCTGCGCACTTAGCTGTTAATTTTGAAACAGCTTCTCTTTAATTCATTCTATTTCATTTGTTACTAATTGTATCTGATTCTTACCAAAAGTTTTGTCTCTAGGAAATCTAAGCCGCATCCTACCACTTCATCAGTAACGGTATATCTACGTGCAAGGACACAGGGCTGCATATCAAATAGCACTTCCATGCTCTGCCATTCACCATCACTCTTCAGGATGCTGATGAATGTGCTGACAGACAAAGGCTAATTGGCAGACTGTACGGAGTCAGTTTTTGATGACACAGGAGAAATAATAGGAGACAGAGCAGGTAACAAAGAAAGTTTAGAGGGAATAATAACAGAGATACAGACAGAGAGCATTTAATGCGAGGAGAGCACGCAGCCTGAAATACAGCGGGAGGGAACTGAAGAACCCAAGAAACGCACAAAAGCATGAAAGAGGGGAAAGGTAAAGGGGAGCTAACCTTGTATTTACTGCTGTTACCACACAGAAAATGTCTCTTATAGGAAACTAGGTTTGGGATGGCACTTTCCAAACTGTGATCTGGTTCACTGAAATTTTCGCTGAGGGTTCATGAACCCATTTTCATAACAGCCTGGACTTGATATATATTTTGTATTTCAAATTGTGGGCTCGGCATGCAGCAATTTCACCTGATTTTCACTTTGAGATTTGGGTGCAGACACAGTCATCACAAATGCAAACATTTCATTAAAATATTTTGCTGGACATTCAGTGGCAAGCATAATTACTGTACGCGGTTTATGACCACCAATGCATTTGTGGTTTTTTTGTGAGGCTACTTGTAAATGGACAATTCTGAGCACGTGGACACAGAGTTAATTTGAACGCAGCCCTGATTTTACACTCCTTCATGCTGTCTCATACTGTGGATTTCTGTAGCACCCAGTTGTAGGAGAGCTGATCGCGTCTTTGAGCACAATTGTAAAACTTAAAACCTGAAGAAGGGATTTTATGTGAAAACCACCTGAGAAAGATGATGCAAAGTAAAACAAATCCACTAAATTGTCCACAGACAGTTCCTCTTTAATTGCAACTGATTGGTAAAGGATTTCCTATACTTAACTCTGTAATTAAAAGAAGATTGACAACCTCTCATGCATTCTTCCATTAGAAATCTTGCATGTATTTCCAAAGCTGAATTTTGAGGCTTAGAAAATGCCTTTGAAATATTGGCTAACATAAATCACCTCTTATGCACTATTCCCAGTAAAACTGCACAAGTTGAGGACATGGACCTGTGTTTCTAAATTATTTGCGTAAGTGCTTATTAGCTGAAACGTGGAGAGGATTTCCACGCTCGGCCAACTAATGGATGTAACTGACTGAAGAAGAAGATGTGCATTTAAATCGGTTGAGCCCGTAGCTGAAATCTTTTGCCTCAGGTCTTAAAGGGAGCCAGAGCGCTTGGCATCTTCTTCCCCAGCATAATCCCATTGAGCCAAACAGACTGTGGCCAGACAAAGCGTCTGCATCGCTGACTGTGAGCTTCCATCAAGGATTTAGACATCTCCCTGATCTAAACTCCAGTTGTAAATAATTGCAGGTGAAATATGCACCCGTAATTATTGTTTTCCTCACAAAAAATGTTGGCATTTGATCCTTTCCTTTCTCTTGTTTTTATTATAAGGCACAAACGTGAAAAATATGCCATCACACTCTGCACTGTGCACAGAGACATTTTACCCTTTAAAGCCTCCAAAGAAATATCAGGCCCAAGCAAATGACCTAATTACTGTGTCTCCATTCAGTGCGTCCCAGGTCAGTGTGCAGATATATGCATAAAGGCAATGGCAGCTTTGGGAAATAATCTTCTTGATTATAAAACAGCCATATACATGTTCTCCTGCGTGTAAATATGTGCCGCTCACCAAATATAGCCACACAGTATTGCTGATTAGGTATCAAAGTGGATGGGGGATATGTATATGTTCAAGGAGGATTTTTAAAGCTATTTCTCTCCTAATTCACACACAACATAAGTCAGTGGGAGTTAGCCTTTTAAAATGTGACCTTTGCATCACGCATAATGTCTTTAAGTTAGATATTTTTCTTAGTAACTCACTCCAGAGATAGCTGAATAACGCTCTCTGATAAATGTAACGAATATAATCCATGCATTTACTTGTATTTTCCCATTGTCCATAACTTGGGGGGTTACTGTTCAAAAATGTGCATTTACTACCACATTGAGGTAACAAAGAAGATGTGTCTTTTTCCTCTTCTCTTGGCATACGAATTGGATTTCTAAAAATTCACTGTAGTAATCACAAAACGCTGCTGCAAAGAATTACTTGATAAAACCTTTTGAGATTTCAGCCTACCTCGTCCCTTTGTTTCATAACTAGAAGAAGTATAATGAATGCAAAAACTCAGTGAATAGAGCTCAGCAGGGCCTACTTTTTTCTCATGACTCCTGTGATTATAATAATTTGATTTTATAGGTGTCTATCCTAAGACCCCAGCTAGGGAGCAATCTTTACTGAGTCATGAACTTTCACATCATTAAATCTCTCTACATTTATTTTAAACATATCAAAAGTGTCAAATAACTTTAGATCTACTAAATTTTATTTGCATTGGGTAAAATGAAGTTTAGCCACTTGGGAAAATAAATGAAATCGTTTCCTTAGCATCAGGAAGGCAGTTGGGCTCTGGAGTCTGCGTGATTCCACCCATGCGGCAGTACAGCACATCTCCTGTACGGGCCAGGACACATGTTTACAAGGACAGGAATCTGAGTAATTTCCTACCAGTCTGAAGGGAATATTAAACTCTTCTGTCAGTTGGATGTGTATTATTTATGTTCCTTTTTTTATTGTTGTTGTTGTTGTTGATTTCAAAAAATATTTCTTTGTTGGTTCAACGCTGACTCCCGATAGAAAGTGATGAAATGCCCAATATGTTAAAAAACCTTATCACTAAATCAGAAGCAGAACTATAAATTTTGCCTTTTGAAACTGAACTGACTGTTGAGGATCATTTTGCTCCTGAAATATTACAGCAGTGATCAATTTGCTGTAAAATTAAGCAGTTTAGCTCTGCAATCTATAGATGGAAAACATGTTGTTCTTGAGCAAAGTTTATGCCCTGCCCAAGGGATAAATTAAATTTTATGGGTAAGACATGCATTATTATATGCTTATCTGTTTAACATATCATTCTTTTCCACACCAGTATTATAAATATTTTTAATCATACATTTGATCTCTTGTGCATATAGCGATATGGTAATTCCCCCTGCCCCCCTCAAAAAATACGACCAAACACAGTTAATTCATCACAGAACAGGGGAGAATATTCTAATCTTCCTAAGAAATATACTGAAGATTGAAGCAGGGGCGCTTAAAATTGGGGCTACTTTGCAATCATTCAGTGGAATAAAATTTTCCTGAAGGAAGGGGTGGAGCTACGTTACACGTTTTTATTATGGTAGTTATTATGGAATTTTTATATTATAAGTCTCTAATCAAAACTGGGGGCTGCAGTCTATGACAATTCAGTTATAAAAGTTAGGGAAAGCAGTGATATGTATTCATTCAATAAAGTTGTTACTGGTTTTATAAATTTCTGCCAATTTTCCTTAAATTCTATAAACTAGATTCAAAGCGCTCAAGCTGGCTGTCGCCCTGACTTTCAAACACTGGGCAACTTCTCTTGGAAGTTTCAACAGAAATGGAGCTTCTGAAGGAAAGAGAAAGAAGAGTGAGAAGCTGTGAATCGTTTGCCTTTCATATATGAGAGACGGCACGGAGAAGACCCTCAAGGTGTTTGTAGGAAGAGGAGACCGAGGAGTCCTGATGCAGTGACAAATAAAATCATAGGTATGATCATCTGTTCAACATTTACAATATGTGACACTACAGTGTTCAAATTAGAAGCAGATGAACTCCACTTATCTCTGTTTACTATCAGCCACATGACTGAATATATTTTAAAAATGGCAATGTTGTAAGAAGAGAGTTGAAGTGAAGGTGAAAAATGTGGGAGAGTCAGTCATCTCCAGTATCATCATTTTTTGTTTGTTTGTTTTTGTTACAGCAGGTTAAGGGAGGTAGACTCAAATGCTCAATTACAAGTTAATTCTACGATTCTATGAATTAATCTGGTCAGTTTGAATGGGAAAAGTAAATAGCAGAGACATCTTAATTCAGATATTTGCTCACCAGTTGCCTTCAGCATCTGTCGTCTCGACTTGATGCTATCCATCGTGAATACTCCATGTCGTACTATGTCTTATGTGAAATCTCTCCCCACATGCAGTTTTGACTTGAGATACGTACAAATTCTACTAATTTCATTTGGAACTGTGCGACTTACTTGTTTACTCAGCTTTGAAAATCTAAAGCATGGGTCCTTGTAACATTATCTTCATGGTTGACAGCCCTTTTTTGCTCTCACCGCCCACTTGCTTCCTCTCAGTCATACAGATATCAGTCTTCTAGTTTTTAGTGACATGAGTATCACTGACATATTATTTCTAGTCATCTTAATCTGCACATGCTTCTTACTTTTTATTTTCTGTTGCATATGCTCCCATCATTTTTTCTTATTGACATAAGTATCGGAGTACTGCATCCAGCTCTGGGGCGCCCAGCGTAAGAAGGACAGGGACCTGTTGGAGTGGGTCCAGAGGAGGGCCATGAAGATGATCAGAGGGCTGGAGCACCTCTCCTATGAGAACAGGCTGAGAGAGTTGGGGTTGTTCAGCCTGGAGAAGAGAAGGCTCCGGGGAGACCTTATAGCCCCTTCCAGTACTTAAAGGGGGCCTACAGGAAAGCTGAAGAGGAACTCTTTATCAGGAGCGTAGTGATGGGATGAGGGGTAATGGATTTAAACTAAAAGAGCGGAGATTTAGATTAGATATTAGGAAGGAATTCTTTGCTGTGAGAGATTGGAGCAGGTTACCCAGAGGAGCTGTGGCTGCACCATCCCTGGAGGTGTTCAAGGCCAGGCTGGATGGGGCTTGGAGCAACCTGGGCTGGTGGGAGGTGTCCCTGCCCATGGCAGGGGGGTTGGAACTAGATGAACTTTAAGGTCGCTTCCAACCCAAACCATTCTATGATTCCAATAATACTTTAAAGAGGCGCATTTCAGCCCATATTTCAGGCAGCCTATAATATGTTTCCATGTGAATAACCTTTTCCCATTCTTATGAAATGAGATGTTTAAGGTGAATATCCTAATAAAAAAGAGAAAAAAAAATGCACCTTTGTTCAAGGTGAGATCTGTTCCACTGTGGAGAAAGTGCAGGATGATACCCTGCAGAGGACAATCTTGCCTTGCCAGGAAGATGTACACAGTAGAGGTAACTTGCTTTCCTCACTGGGGTGCTGTGAGGATTAATCAGTGAATGCCTTATAGTCCTTGGAAGATGTGAAGAGCTACAGATTTGTTAAATATTAGTATTGTCTTATTATACCCTTGCACTTTATATTCAAAGGTGAGCAGCTTTGAGGAGACAATGCAGATGTGTCCCTTATTATCCCCGTTCTCCATCACAACGAGGAAGTTCTGCAAAAGTACGTACATCTCAGGAGCACACTGCCAAAATGTAATTGCTGCAGGTGTATAAATGGACTGCCTTCTCAGGCCTTTTGGTAAACTTTAATTCTATTTTTATAAAATCCTTCTAAAATATTGCTCTCTGGGTCAGGCACTGTCTGTATGATCTGTGTTTGTACAGCTCAGTGAGATCTTGATCTGTGACTCAGTGTCCTGCATACTAGCACACAAAAATAAAACAAAAATATATAAAAATGTTACTCACTCAGCAGAAGTTGTACCAGGCAAAAGATTCAAGTCCTAGACATAATAAAGTAAACACCAAGAAATTTTAACTAGTCTTTGTGAGGGATGTAGCGCCGATATGAAATTATGCTACGAGAACTGATTTGTAACCAGTTTATGTGCACAGATTTTTACCTGAGCACTAAGGGAAAGTCATTGTACATCTGGATTTTAAGACTCTCTAGTACAATCACAGTGATCATACATAAATGGGAACTATTTGAAAAACGAGCATGTAATAAAATAGTGTTCTCCAGACATGAACTCTGTTGGCAAATGCCTGGGGTAAACACAAGTGAATAACATACTTCAGAGATGATGTGATACAACTATTTTGTGCAGTGAAGATCTAGAGCAAAGAACACTGAAATGTTAGAAAGGCTTCTGAGGGGAAAAGGGGGTGGACCATCCCTTCACTCTGGCACAGGAGGAGGCTCTTCAACTGGTCTGTGGGAAGCATCTCTATTTGGAAGACAATTACATATCAGGCAAGATGAACACATATATACATATATGAAGAATGTTCTTAAGAAGTAATTTCTCTAAAATACCTTTTAACTGAACAAATATGAGAGTGTTGAATCTCTGGTTACTAATTTTATAGCCTGAAAGAGAATTACACTGATTAAACATGCCAGATCCAGTCAGATCTGTTAAATCCCTGTTTACGCAACTCAAATTCTGATCTGAAGATGGGAGGATCGTGTGAGCCATCCTAAATGAGATGACAGCTGGAGGCCATGGCTCTGAGCAATCTGCACCCAGAGGCACCCAGCAGACCTCAGACATACTAGATAATGTGAGATGGGGTTTATGTCATCCCTTACAAAATATCCATTATAATGTTACAACGCAGCATGTGCACAATTTCTCATCTGTAAAAGCCATCCTACATGAATTACTCAATCTTTGAATTCCTGAGGTACATGTTATGCACTGTGGGCAAGCATGATGAATTATTGTAGCAGGATATTAACAAAGACTTCGGTCCCAAGCACTGAATTCAATGACAATTTGCCACTATCTTCACTGAAAACTGGAACGAGGCCCCAGATGGGACAGCGAATTACACTCATACTCTTCCTTGTCTCTTGGAGAAGAACAAGACAAAGGAGGTGGTTCCAGGACTCCAATATCTCACACAACTCAACTACACTTGATTATTATTTGCTTCTCACAACCTGAAAAGAAACCTACTACCAGATTTGTCTGTCTCAACCCCGCTGAAGCTGAATACTTTCATACATATGTATGGATAGCTTAAGTTTTTATGAGCATAATTTGGGCTTTTCAAAATAGTGACACAGTAACAAAGCAAAATTGAGACATGCATGTAATTTGAATACTGATTTGGTTTTATCTCTTCCTGGTGCTGGCACTTTTGATGCTGCTCTTTTCCATTCCATCTTCTTTCTGTTCTTCTTTCCCAATGAATGGAATTAGTTGTGAGTGCATTTGCTGCTTCTACCAATCAAATATGAAACCTAAGGAAATATGTATCTATGACATCCCTAAGAGTTTTGGACAGTTACTCATTTGCTGCTACCTCTGAGTTTTCTATCGACTACTTAAAGACGTGTTCCTGATCCTCTTGTCAAACAGGAAAATGAGCACTGTCAGATGGCTGTTGCCATGTTTCGTGCCATTTTCAATACCGCAAGCCCTGATTTTTGTTTACAGCAATGCAGCACTTCAAGGAGGTTATTGCGAAGGATGCCTTCCGCATATCCTCAGTGAGCTGTTTGCATCAATTTGCAGACTCAAGGCAGGATTCCCAGTGCTCCCCTCCAGTGAACAGGAGGCACCCAACCACCATCTACTGGGTCACAGTAGTCAGGTTCATGTTCTGCCTCTGCTGCTGGATCACCTTGCAAGTTTAGAGTTATTAGACGGTCCTCTATGGTAAAGAACTCCACTGTGCCTCCTCACCCTCTCTGGAGGTGCATGAGGCAGAACCCCAGACCTGTCACACCTATACAAGAGTGCAGAGCCCCCCGCATGCAGCGGCAGGCAGAGTTGAACAGTTTAGCGTTGTGGAGAATCTGGTCCTAAAAATTATTTCTGAAAAGTACCCAGTTAATCATTTCAAAGAGAAAACTAAAAAACGCTCAGGGGCAATCTAGGAACAGAAAAAGGGGGTTAAATTCACCTAATAAATTATTTGCAGACTGAATAATTCATGGAAAATCCAGGACGCATTTAGCAGGGTTTGATTCGGTGTGTCAGCCTCCTCTGGGAAGTGGAGCTATCTCAGAAACTTTGCGTTTTCCAAGGTATCATTTCAGTATGTTGCCACAGTAGAATTTCCATCTGGAACCAGATGTGTGGTTCAAGTTTCTTGTACCTGACACCAGCCAGTACCTAACGTTAGAAGGAAAGCCACAAGAAAAATCTTGCAACTGGTTTATCCCGCCACTATCTAATGTGAAGCTTCTTGCATCGGGCAGAAATGGGAATAAAGATATTTTCATAACTGTATTCCCAACCTGGCAGATATTTCCGCATGTTTGAACTTCCATACTGTGAGCAGAGATTTGCTCACTTCTTTAAAGTTAAGCAGATGTATAGACCAAGTGCGAGAGTACATGTGTGTATCACTCGTCTAAAGAATCGTTCTGTCATGGACAGACAGACTTAAAATTACTCATATATAAATGTAAATGAACATCTAAGACCTTTTGGAAAGCTGTTAAACATTTGGCTTCATCTTGTAGCAAAGAGTTAAATTCAGCACAAGCACTGAGTTTAACTTTTGATAAAATTTTCAAAATGTACATGAAAGTAGGCTCAAGTATGCTCAAATGCAATTGAAAGCCCGGCATTTTAATACGTAAAGTGGGTAACAAAAGAAACATATGAGACTTTGTAAAAAGAAATTTTAAAACAAATTTAATAATAGACTTTTTAAACTCCCAAATCACTGTCAGAGCATATATATGTTAAAAGACCTATAAATATATTTTAAAACAATCTATTTTCCCTTCACTTAGCTGCCAAGATCTCCATTAGGAGGTTGGTGTTCCCTTTTAACATTAAAGAATACCTCTAACATCTGTAGTGATGAACGGTGAAGAGTGTCAGTTCTGCTTCTGAAACAAGCAATGCCGCCATTTGAAGGAGGAAAAATGTGAAATAATGAATATGCCTTCGGAGAGCAGTCTGTTGTGTAACAGAGGCTGTGCAAAGCCTCTTGCGGAGTTTGATCTTCTGAGTTTCTTCTACACACCTATAAGGAGTGCAGTTAATTATGCAAAACTTGGTCAATGGGAAAAGTGTTGCCCAGAGATGCTAAACCCAAATCTAAAGCACCGCAGAGCATATTGCAAGGACTTTGTTTCATGTTTCCTTCCTTCCAGGTATCAGGAAGGAGAGAAAGGTATCACATTAAAACACGACCCAATCTCAGCTTCACTGGAGCAGCCACGACTTGAAAAATTATTTGCTTTTTTCCTGTGAAGGTTCCCAGAAAGAAGAAAGGAACACTGCATTCGCTGGGGATTTGGGAAGTTCACGGTGGCTTTTCTTTTCCACAGTTGCTTTCTGTGTGACTTGGGCCCCTCTGTGCTTCATTCCCCTATCAGTGAAGGAAAGCAGTAGCGTTTCCTGATGTTTTAATACCCATCAATAAAGAGGTGGGCACGCTAATGATTGCAAAATGCTCAGTCATTATAATAGAAGGGAGGTATGTACAACCGCCGCAGAGTAAATGAAAGGATGTCTGCAGGAGCTTTACTGGAACCACAGTACAGAGTGCCACAGATTCCGCTATAATAAGATGGGCAATTTTATCATTGCATGTATCTTTTAAAAAAAATCCCCATGTCTAATCTATAACCAAGAAATGTAATAGGATCTGCAGAACTGCCAAGGCCAGGAGAATTCACAAAGAACATTTTCAAGCAAAGCGATCTCGCTCCTCATCTCAAGAAGAAAATGTAAACAATCCATGCTAGGTGTTTTAAACTGTGTAAAGGATGTCTAACACCCAGAGACACGGCTGATAAACACTTACTCTGCCTAAAACTGCAGAAAATTTTCAGCGTGAAGGTTTTCACAAATATTTCAAACATTCTCAAATTTTATGTGGAAAATTTCCTGCAATTGTGCATAGAAATGTATCTTACTTAATCTAGATAGGGTGTCCTCTCACTTTTGCAAGTAAGAATGAACACAGACTTTAGTGACACAGTCTTAAAAAAACAAAAAGAAGAAAATAATTTTTTACAATTTTCAAAAAAATCTTTGAGTGCACTTTAATTTCAGAACTATATTATCTAGCTGTGCTTATAATTTCAATGAACATGTGAATTGGATAGCTTTATACCCAAATGCGTATATACAAAAATAAGTGTGTAAATATGTAATTTATAAAGACATAGGGATATTCAAAGGACTATATTTGCAGATCCGAAGGTTCTTTAAAACCTGATTCCTAATACTCGTGTGTCAAAGACAGAGGCCGAAAACCACAGTGGTTAAAAAGATAATAAACTGCTTGCTATTCAACCTTAACTACAAGGAAGGGGGAAAAATCAGCGCTAATCTTGCTACTCAAGCCTTAATCAATTTTAGATTTTGCTTAGCTTTTCCTTTTTCAGCATGTATATAATTGTATATATAAGATATGCATGGTTTTACATTTATTATCTGTATATATGCTCACCCCAAATTGCTAATTTATCCTTAATTTTTTTGGTTAAAGTTACACACTTAATGTTATTTTAACATAGGGCTTTTTGTAATGTAATGGTATTTAATTTGCATTAGCACAAGTGACATACAATAGATCATGCTATTATCATGATTGATATCAGATGAACCGGCATAAATTCAACGTTATAAATTGAGCCTATAAATGAAACTATTATTTTACAGGAATTACTGTAGTAGAAAGGCTAAGGACCCTCAAGTCAACCTTAGTCAAACCCACTCTTTAGAGTTTTATATTTTATGCCTGCAATAAATGCTTTTGTGAAAGCCCATAACCTGCAAAAAAAAAGTCATTGGAAGTCTATTAATTATAATAATACTATCCAAAAAGCTGTGAGGGCTTATTTTTGTGACATCACTCTTTGATTTCTTACTGCCTTAAATTATCCCTTTGTTGGCTGGGTGAGGGTAACAGTCATACTTTTGTCATTAAATATAAGGAGTTTTAAAGCCTGATCCACCCTAGCTCTAATTGATATTGCTTTCATTTGGCAGATAGTGACCTGATTTATAATTTAAATATGCATCATTATATGCACCTCTTCTGTATAATGAAAAAGCGAAGTTACTCTCATCTTTTCCCGCAATGTTAACATCAAGGAAAAGTATCTTTCTTTTTTCCCTTTTATACTCAGAGCCTAATTGAAAACTGTTCATTGAATTTCAACATGATAGAAAAGTCTTTTTATCTCTCAATTTGTCCATTAGCTATTATAATTGAAGTATCTGCTACACAGCTGAATTGATATTGTTCTTGTTTAAATTCTGGATTTCTCTAAATCTTCTATGAGGCATCAACTAAAAAAATATGGGTTAGGAGACATTAGCTAACAATATTGCCTAAATGGGACATTAGACTAGCACTCCACATGTGTAAAGCTACAGAAAGTAGGAAGTCATCTAATTTTACTGGAGAACGTGTTGCATAATAATCTTAACAGCATGACCATAAGGTTTGCTAATTGCCACATCTGTTTAACAGCTGTCAGATGTTTGCCATATGCTGCCATCAATATTACAACGGAGCACATTACAGGGAGTTTTATTGTGTTCGACTGTTATTTATTTGCCACAGACATTACTACAGCCAGTGACGTCTATTTATGTTAGATCACTAATTACATTTTAAAAGCTGCATGCAAAATCCAGGTTTTTCAGCTTCCTTAGACCCCATTTCTGATGATGTAACTAAGAACTTTTTCCCTACAGATCTCTGAACTGATTTATAAATTTCTCTCTCTTCTTATGGTAAATAATTCTTCTGCAAAATAACTTATTTATGCTGGTTTTGAAGGGTGCTTCTAAACCCACGTTATGTTTTAATGGCGATGTTTGTAAAAACTCAAAAATAAACTTATTTTTCAAAAGAACCCACTTCATCCCACGTATTTTCACCAGCACACAGCTCAGGGATGGAAAATTGAGTCTTACAGCTCAGAAGGTTGGATACCCCAATTCTAGTCCCAAACCTGCCACTGACTCACTCTGTGACCTTGATTCATTGTATGACCCTAATTCTGATTTGCCGATCTGTAAGCTAAATACCTGCTGTACAGCTGTAGCATCAGAACTCATTCATTAAATGTCTGTAAAAAGTGAAACATGATGCAGCACTATTAGCATTAAAGTGTATAAATATGGCTGATCTTCGCTGTTCTTTTAAACATTCTTTCAGGGATTTTTTTCAACTGGTCTGTGCGTTACTTTTTTGTTAAATGTAGCTACCACAGCAATGAAATAGGGAGCAGAGATTGACAAAGTGCAGACTAGGCAAAATATGCATGATGTGATTTAATATGAGTTGATAGGTGTCACTGATCTCTATTATAAATAGACTGTGTGAATTCCATATGATGTATTATTTATCTATTGTAGATGCCTTTTTGTTTCATTAATAAACCTGGAAATCAGACGTATACATTTCCAGTGATGAGGTTTTGGCAATACAAGGCATTGTGGCATTTGTCTGCAATTGCTCAATTATTTTGATGATTTTCTTCTTCTTGCTGTATAAATGATTAATGCTTGAGATGTTTGTTCAAGATTCTCCTGATTTTAGCTCATTTGTCCAGCCGAATTCTTTTTTTCTCCTCTAATTAGAGATTACTGCAGTGTAAGGACTTCCACTTTGACCGGAATTCTAGCTCCTTTGAGATGTTGCTCACAACCTTAGGTTTTTGTTTGACTGTGAGGTCTGGGAACTCTAGCAAATCTCACATTAACAATGTGTTTTCAGTTTAAATCTGCCTCAAAGCAGAAACTCTTGGGCTGTTGTTCTACCTACTGTTTCCCTGGTATTTCTGTATTTGAGAAAGTTAAAAAAATACACTGCCGCTTACTTAGATAGAAAAAGACTTGAAATTTTTCAACTTTCTGAAGAGAAGAGTAAGCAGCAGCTGGTGCCTTCCATTTACTCTTGCTGAAGATGCTCAAGCAAAGATATCCTTGAAGCCATTAACGAGTTTAAAAGAAAAGGCAAAGCTGGGGGTTGTTCCAGGAGCCACACAGTCACCCCCGCGTCCTCTGGGATGGGTGAGGATGATGGGGGTCACTGAAGGAGGGCAACGGGGCTGCAAGTTCGGACAACGCATGCCTAGAGGAGACGGAGGTGCTCAACTCCCATGAGAAACCAACCTGCCTAACTAGAACGCCTCCACCAGTAATCTAAAATTTGTCCGCCTTCTGCATTTGATCTCCTTATTTTCTTCTTATATGCCTTTTTAATGCTGTTTGTAGCCATTTCAATTATGTGATTTCCTTATCTGTATACCATGGAGAATTCTGTACAAGACTTTATAAACAGCTGCTAAGTTTATCTGCCTGTCATTTGGTTTTCATTATGCGAGATAACAATCTTTCTCATATCTTATAAGAAGATATAATGTGATTGTTTCTAAACGGGGAAGGGGGAAAAAGTCTAGTCTGCATTATCCCTAGCCTCGCAGTATTTGTAACGTCAGTAGTGTCAGCACAATCTCCAACATTTTTCCTTGCTGTGGTCCAGGAAGAATTATCTCTCTAGTTTTTTGTGTTTGCTGCTATCTCCTCTTTTTTCTCCATTTTTAGACACAGTGAGTTTCTTATCTGGAGCATGGTTATGTGGCCACAGATTTACCTATATTCAGTCAGATCATTCCTAACCGTTTCGTGGGGCGCATGCACTGAAGGGAAGGATGAGAGGCAATTGTCAACAGTTCGCTGTATTAAATATGGATAGATATTATTCATGTAATTTGACAGTTCTTGACTTTCAGCTGTATAATGACAGTGAAACGGTAGGAATTTCAGCAGCCGAACTTCTGTCTTACTTCAAGATAAGCTTATCAACTGTAGCCTGAATCCATTCAACCCATAAGCAGATCAAAACTCATGTCATGCTGAACTGCTGTGCTGATTCCTGCTTCCTACTATTGCTTTACGTGTCCATATGGTCTTAGTTGTTTGCCATCTTACAGTTATTTTGCAAGGTTTTGAGGAGACAGACTGTCTCTTGTATTTGTTCAGCACCTTGTACGGTGAAGCCACGGATCCTGCCTGATGCCACCAACTGCTCATGTAACATAAATAACGTGTAATGAAGTGATAATAGGCGATGGTCAGCCCCTGTATTTTTTTCTCTCTTCATCAGTTACGCACTTGATCTACGAAGAGTAGCTGCTTTGTTTGGCTTCTCCTCTAACATGAAGAATTGCTCTTTGCTATTTATCGCAGAGATTCAGAGGAATCTCCGAACAATATGCAGGAATCATGTATATCATTCGGGTATATCACTCACACGGCAGCATGGTGTGGCAGCTGCAGACTAAACAATGTCTTTAGGTTAAGGATTGATCAAGTGTCTGTGGAATTTCCATGCTCCCTGACGTGCCTTCCGGATTACAACACTTTCCAAACTGGTGGGGTTTGGTGTCAGGGGGAGAAGAGTGGATTTGGAGAACTTTTGGCAGTTGAATGTTCTTTTTTTTTTTAATGAAAAAAAAAAAACCCAACCCATAATTGTGAAAGCAAACGTGAAATCTCTCTTTAGTCATCTCATTCATTTTCTTCTCTGCCAGTTCACTGGATTTTGATCTTACAGGGGCTGTAGACTCCTCTGGGCTAGGATTGTCTTTCTGTTCCTGCCTGTACGATGACGAGCATAAGAATATATAAAAATGTACAAATGTTGCTACTGGCTGTGGCCACAGGCTGGTGCCCTGGCTTCAGCTCAACCTTGTCCACCCACCGTTGTGCCCGGTATCACCCCTCTAGCTGGCAAACACGGGACACTAAAGAAAGTCAATCACTACCGACTTCCCCAGAATATTTTCAAATAATTCATGTTTATTAAACCATTGTTGATATGATTTTCTTCTCTGAATTTGGTCACTTTTTGAGTAAACGTTTGAGCAGCAGTAAACAAAAATGATCATTATCAGAACAACAGAACATAGAGGAGTTCTGCAATGCCTTAACAGTAGGAAACCCTTTGCTATTTGACTTTTCATTATAATATGTCGGTAGAAATACGACTTCAGGTTTCAGAATTAAATGCATGCCCCAGTTGTTTAGTTTATGCATTCATAATTATATTTACAATTAGAAATAATGCAATCAGGAATAATTTTTTTTTATTGGCCGAGTGCACAAAATGAGTTGGGGAGAAAATGTAGTTTTAAGCCATGCCTTCTTCCCCACAATTTAGGATCATTTAAGCTTCATCTCTGACATGCATTAGGAAAATATAGGCTAATGAAGTCCATATGGGGCAGTATTACAGCTAAAGATTGCCGGGTCCCTCACCAGATTCCCTTTTGCACAGCGAAGCCTCAAATGTTGCGGACACAGTAACAGGATACAAAATCACTGTGGTGACACTCTGCAGTCACACCGTGCAATGGCTTCCTGTAAATATTTTAATTCCTTTATAACAGAAAATTGAAGCTTTAAATGGAAAAGCGGATGGGGAGAGGGCGCCCGGCATCATGTAATTGAGAATTCCCGTGCCCTGCTAGGCAGGGTTAATGGGCACTGCCCTGCAGTAAACCGGCTCCTGTGAATCCTTGAAATGTCAAAGTGGCACAAAACAAGCCTGTGAACCGGGTCCTTCTGGTGCTAAATGGAGGCTGCAGGGCAGCTCTGAACCCAAATGCATAATTTGTAGACAGAGGATGTCATTTACGATTGCTTACCTCTCATTAAAACTAATCAGAATGGCTTTCTGTGAAAAATTGATTTTTAATCGGAAAAGTTAAATCTGTGAACATGTGTTATTTTTCCTTGAAACGCTGGAAACATTTCGCTGGGAACTGATGGAGAACATCCTTGTTCGCTGGTAGTTTCAAAACCACTGAATGACCTTTTTTTTCCCTTCAGTCTTTGGCCAAAATTAGCAATGAAAAATATTTGTTCACACGCTTTGCACAGTGATTTTTGTCAGAAAAGTCATTTTCCATCAAAAACAAATTTCAAGAGATGTTTTCACTTGCCAGATTGAGAAGCACAGTGACGCCAGGATGCAAACAGGAGGGCAGACTCTTACAGTGGGCTTCCACACTTCTCCTGCTACTTTTCAACAGGACTGTCACTACCAGCACAAGGTGCAGCAATGTCAGTTTTAATTAAAACCTTTCATTTTACCCACTGCACAGAACAGCTGCAGCATAAACTGAGAAGCAAAGACACCACAACATGTACAAGTTCAGGTTTTGTTGAACATAAATAGGAGACAGTACCAATGTGAACCCCACACAAAGCTGGTTTGTCCTGTAAATTCTAGAAAATTTTGATCATTTCTCCTTGAAATGCCCCGCACAAACTTTTGCTGATTTTAAAAGAATGTCAGTGAGAAAAATTTGCAGGGTTTTTTTTTTGTCCTCAAAAAGTAAAAGGCAACCAACTATTTAATGCATGGATGTATGTGTGACTGGCTTATAAATCGCTGCTAGATACCATTAAATAAGTAGCCCCCAGAATTTGCTGAATCTAACTCAGTAAAAATTATAAATTTAAGCTTGTTCCCCAGGCTTTCCAAAGAAAACAATACTTTTTATAGGGGGATACTAGCTGTTTACTGTTACCAACCACGGTCAAACTTTGAAGATCTCTAAGGTGAAGGGGCTTTAGGTAACAAACAGTCGTAGGTATGAAGTTCTTTTTGAATTTCAGTGTGACTGAAGAATTTGGCAATACAAAATCTTAAACATCATAAACAGACGGTAACTCTCCCTCTGTCCCTAAGCCTCAGGACTACCCCATGTGCCCCTGCTCATCCCTGCCTGACAATTTCACCTGCTGCTCTGACTCAGCTGCCACCGCTCTTTTCGGATGTTCAACCTGGTATTCTGAAGCCCTCAGTGTATTTCTCCAACTCTCTCTGCAGCTCTCACAGGAACGAGTTGGGGTAAAAGCCAAGCCTGGGCAGAGAGGCTGACACAAGTACACACGCTTCATGCTGACCCACCACACAGGACAAACCTCGCCTGGAACTGAATGCCCGTTTGAGCATGGAGAGAATGAGCTGGATGAGCAGCTGTGATCCTGAAGGAGGTAAGTTATCTCCTTTCCCCAGCAATTAAAATGGGGCTGGAAGTGTGCACCACAAACATGGGGTGGGCCCTAATCTCCTTGAGAACCCATTATTAAGCAATTACTACAGGATATCATAAGCTGATGTGTCTGATAGTCCTCGTCCTATCAATCTGAGCCGCAGCTGTGAGGGTGTAAGGAGGAATGTACTTTGAAAGCGGGATGTGAGAGGAAAGGCTGCCGTGGAGCAGCCGGCCTGGCCTCACCGCAGCCCCCGAGCCCCACGGCAGAGCGGGCTGGCTGTCCCCCAGCCCCTTCCACCCAAAACCAACCCAGTGAGGAAAGATGATTTACACAAATGAGTTAACTGAAACAGAGCAGGGAGCATTGCAAGGACTGCCCTGTGGGAAGATGGGAATGCCCCGCGTGGGGAGCAGCAATGAGGACCTGAAAGCGGCAACATCTTCTCCGGGCAGCGGGGCTGAAGGAGGACACGCGTCTCCACCTCGCTCCCACCGCTAAGTCCCCTTTGCCTCGGTCTCCCCTTACGTGCAAAACACAGGTAAACATATTCATCTCCAAGGAGAGGGAGACGGTTAATTAGATAATGAGAGTCGGGTTATTTTAACTTGAAAAATTGCAAAATCTGGTGTGCAATGTGCTTTTATTTCTTTGCTTGTCTTTCACAGATTTTTTTTTTTTTTTTTCTTTGTGAGCATTCACAGAAATATCCTGGCAAGATGTGCATCTCATTTTCACGAGAATGTTATGAAAACCCCAGGGAACAGCAACTATATTACCTGAAGTTATCTTTATATCATAAGATATAGGTAGCAACTAGTCAAGAGACACAAAGGACCTTTGGAATTTAAACTTGTTAGGTGTTCTGCTTAATATAGCTGAGCAAGAATTTATGCTGGCATTGAAGTTTTCAGAGCTAGGCTATGCTATTTAAAATGGAATTTCACACTAATGAGCCTAAAATAAAATAATGCGTGGAAGGAGATTTCAAAGTATACTCAATTGTATCAGTCGTTCCGTATAAACAGCAAAAAATTACAAATACAACCAAATAGCACCCTCTTCTGGACATGAACACCCATGCAAAACGCTTTTTCAAAAATACAGATTTTTGCAGCAAATTGTAAGAGGTATGCTGGTCCTAAAGGAGAAAGGGAGAGAAGGTAAGATGCCGTAGACAATGTTTCACGTTCCACTTTCCAAGGAAAACATAGGCTATATTACTCTACTTTTATTTTTCTGTATGTTTTATAGTAAATCATGAAAAATTAACAGAAACAGAGAGCCAGTTTGCTCCACAAGTAGATCCTAGTTATGAAAGCTTCATTTTCATCGCAGTTTTATCGTTACTCTAAGACCTTTCAGGTGGGTCACTCAACAGATCTTTGTGAATATTTTTTTGTATCCAATAGATATTTCATTTTTGTTGATATCAAAGCTTTATGATAAAGAGATAATTTTTCTTTCCCACTATATATTTTCAGAAAATAGTTTGTGGAGCTACATTTTATTATGTAGTTATTTATGAGTAAGTGTATTTTATGTATTTGATATTCTGCCTTCTTCAGGAAGATGCTCTTATGTTTCTGATTCTTGACTGAGTAAATTTAATTCTTAAATTCAAGTTTCCAATGCGAATTTAAAATTTGCTTTCAATGAATATGCTGCCACATCCTCTGAAACTCGTGCAGCCTGATAATAGATGAATGAATTTGTTCCAGTATTCCTGGAAAGCAAACACACATGACCATGGGGAATATTACCATGACAAAGATTTAATTGTAAAATGAAAATGAGTAGCAGTTGAAGTTCAGATAGTATTTCCCTAGCTGTGATTTTTGCATGCAGATGTTATTCTAAATGAACTTAAGATGTTACCCCCTCATGTTTGTTACCTTTTTCATGATCCTTTCAGTGCCTGAAAAAATAAAGTACCAACCTCTTGTGACATGAACATGCAGCAAAAGCCTTTTTTCAGAAGGATTATAATTTATTATTTTTTTTGTGCAGTGGGAGGTAGTGAGTTCAAGAATAGTAGTGTGAAGTTGTGGTGCAAAACCAAAATACTTCTTTTTTTATTATTATTTTACATCAGGACTGACCAAGCTAAACACTTTGATAATTAGAGTTTAGTAGATAGAATTTTCTAGTTGGAATACCCTCCAATGCTTTGTAAAATAGCAGTATGTTTATACAGTTCAAATGCAGTTCTTTGCACACTATTTCTGACAAAGAAGATTCGGAGTCATACTTTTTTTTCTGTCATGGCAGAGTTAATTAAAATTAAAAGTGTCTCATAAACTTTGTTTATCATTCTAACAATATCAAATGTCATCTACACTAGCATAAAAAGAGACTCAACTCTTGCTCACTTGAATAATCCCGCTAAACTCAGAATAGGACTGTTCTCGTAAGAAAGACTTGCAGCTGTCAGGAGCTACAGCTCCAATACCCAGGACATGATATTTAATAAATGATGTATAATTACATAATACAAAAGGAATTTTCTTTTTTATCTGTCATCAGCTAATCTAGCTGAAGAAATCTTTTAATTTAAAAGTTGGAGAGGCTTAATCTCTAATAGCCAAGATATAAGCAGAAGTCCTTCTTACCATCATCGGACCAAAAAAAATTCCTCTTTCGTGGAGCTTTGCACAAACTATGGTTGTGTGAAGAGGAAACCCGGTAAAGGTGTTTTTGTGGCTAACGGACAGGCATTGCTTGTACTGAAATTCTGCAGTCTCTTCTATATGCACAGACTTCATGAAAGATCATAAGATTTATAGAGAAAAACTGAAGGAAGAAGATTATTTTTGGTAAGCTTTGGAGTGTATGAATTAATAAATTCTAGTTGTCCTGGCTCTTAGGAATTCCATTCTGTCTAAATTTCAGGTTTGTTTTCTACTTACCCTCCCTGGTAGAGCTGAACCTGGGAATAGCATCACTCAATGGCTCGTTAGTTTGATAAAGTGGCATAAGTGACTATAGCTACAATGGGTACTTCTAGCTCAGAAGCATTTATAGGTCTCAAGAGAATTCTGAAAAACACCAGAAAGTCTTTAGGTACTGAATCACAGGCAAGTATTTTGAATCTTTAATTTTTTTTTATATATTCTTTTCTATGAGAATGTCAAAACTAAAATATGGAATATGCTTTTCCCACTTGGTTTCTATTACTTGTAAAGCATTCAAAAGCTTCTAGAATAAAATTACCTCTATGCCCTGCCAGGGAGCAGGCAAAACTCCACTGAGTATCAAGGGAGTCCCTCTGCTGGTGTTGCTTTCCATCTTTAACCCAAATATAATAATAAAAATGACTAAATATTAGACCAGAGCTGTACAATCTTAGATCCAGCATTTATTTGTTATCATGTTTATCCCAGTGGAGCTTTACTGTACTTTTATACAAAATATGCTGAAATATTAACTATAAACTAGATTAACTAAACACAAATTAACTAGTTTATTTTCAGGTGAGATATATTCATCATCATAACAATATAAGTTTGTTTTAAAAGTTTGTTCAGGTTTTGATAGCAGCCAATTTGCGTTTAGAAAAAAAGAATTGAAAGAGAAATGCAAAGAGAGAAGATGTGCAGGAAGGATGGGAAGGTATGGCAGAGAAACAGTTTGCAAAGAAAAATGTGAATTGCAGATAATAGGGAAAAAAAATACAAAGCTTCAAAAAAAAATCCAACAACCTTAGAATAGTTTTGGGAGTCAGCAAAAACCTGAAGTCCACGCAACTGTCTGGGAGTGGGGGCAAAAGGGGCATAAAACATTTTCTTAAGGATAATGAGAGCCTGGTATCAGAACAGCCTTTTCATGCAGAAAACCCCACACCGCTGCAGCCTGCCTGTGCCCCAGCTGCGGCAGGAGCAGAAACGGAGCGCTCCGGTACGCGGCTGCTGATGCCACTGGTCACTTGTTCTCATGCACGGCTGCACATCCATCCGCGTACCCGGGAACTGGGCACGGAGACTGCGCCAACCACGGCTGCCAGGAACCGGGTACAGGACAATTTATGCTGAGAAGCAACTGCAAATAATCAGAAATTCCCTGAGAAACGGAATTCAATCTTGAAACAATATAGCTAACTTTTCTAATCCTAACCGTGTATTTTCCATTGTGTGACAGACAATGAAGCGTAGTTGCATAGTTAACCCCATAACACCCTGAAAATTTCCCCTGTGTGGACTTAGGTCTGCTTTCTAACAATGAATAATTAGACATCTCAACATAAAAATACATTTCTGTTTTGTTACAGTATACATTTAAGGTTTAATCACAGTTGTCAATGTGCTATTTCGGTGAATGATATTTTCACATTGAGTTATTTTACAGTTCATACAGCAGTAAGAAATATCTTAAGGTACCAACTGATTATTTAGACTTTATTTATTCTAGAGGAAAGCAATGACGTTGAAAATATTGTATAAATAGCAAATACATTAAACAGCAAAATCCCTACCTTGCATTATGAATTGAAATGACATTATTTTAAAACATTTGAAGATCATCATAATTATGTTATCAACACAGAGACAGATTACCTATTATTTTAACATAATTAATTTGAGCTCACTGCATTTATGTTGCTGTGTATGTCATCATCCATCAATACAATTATGAAATGCTAAAAATTGGGTTTTGAATCTTCAAGTTATTTTAATTGGCTGTGTTTTTTCTCTATATCCACCATTCGTCTCCATCTTCAGCGTCTGAAATTAATTACAATTTACATTTCTCTTTTGTCTGTCCCATAGGCCACATTCCCATCTCACTTGTGATGTTTTCACACCAGGGCCTTCAAGAGAGATAAGCTTTCCCTCTTCAGTGACCACAAGCTTATAACTAAGTTTATATTCTTTTCTTGCGATGCTGTTCAGGTTTTTTCACATCTTATTGATATGTTCTGTTCATTTATACATTTATACCTCTGGTTTCTATAATTTTTTTCTCTTTTAAACCTATTGTCCACCGTCTATTGTGAAAGGCAAACAAAACAGTAAGTGGTACAATATTTTTAAAGGGCCCTCTCTGTGTCAGGGTTTGTTCTCCTGCCTAGCTCAAGTGGTAACTCCTTTCCCAGTACTTCAATATGTCTGGGTTGGTGGTTTTTTTTCTCTCTGCTTGCAAGGTAGGATACGTTGCCCCTGTGTGATCTCAGATGATGGGGGGGTGGGGGTGGATGGAAGCTCTGTACGAAGGTAAAAGTCTACGTGTTTCTTGTTGTACATAAATGTCTGTCTCCAGGAAAGCATTGAGGCCACAGCTGTCCAACACAGTGCCCGGGAACGCCTGTCTCCGAGGCTCTGATGAGGCCTGACTTTTTTTATGCCTCTGATTTTATTTTTTTTTTTTCTTTCTCTCTCATGATTGACATTTGTCTTTTCTGGGCCTTGTTTGCTTGCACTGCACTTGTAGGGAGCCTGAAGCACTGCAGTATTTTCATTTCAGTCAGGTTAAGGGTGATGAAGATTACACATGCATACTGATTTATGCCTTAAAGGCTGGAAATAGTGTCAAGTGTGATCTCAGCAGAGCTCTGCTCGATGACTCAAGTGCTCGGTACGGTGTTATACTCTCAGACATCAATCCTCATCCAGTGAAATGAAAACTCTCTGTCCAGAGCATCGTTCAATAAAAGTCCTGATCTGTAAGTGTTATTAGTTATTAATAAGATAATAATGATGTTTTTAATGTTCACGCCAAAGCCAGAATCGAGCCTTTATCAGGCTAAGTACTGTTGAAACACAAAGCAGCGAGCAGTGCCAGCCTCAAAGAGCTTTCACTGTAAATGTGTGCTTGATAACCAGTATCTCTGCAAGCCACGTTATGCACATACTTGTGGGCTTATGAGAACATTTCACTACAAAGGTCTTATGCAAAGAGACGATATAACTCTAAGTCCAATGTTTTTAAAGATGTGTCCCTATGGGATTGTATTTGGAAGCTTCTAAATAGCAGTGGCTCTAAAGGTGGCTGTTATCCCAAAGACATGAGCCATTTTTTTAAAATATTTCAAGCTCTGTATTACATTGAAGTCGGTGCCTATTGACTGTTTTTTCTTCTAACCAGATATGTAAAACAAAAGCAAAAAAAAACCTAGAGAGAGTGATTTGACAGTTAATATTCCCTTAAGATATAAAAGGCCAAGGACTTGAACCACAGGTGCCTGCATTGCAAGCAACTGGTTCATCTTGTGCTGGTGCCTTTCTCTCTCTGGTTTTAACTGCACATCGCTGCCTGCACCTGAAAAACTCTTCCCAGCACAGACATTCCCAAAATTCATATGTCCCTATGAAAAGTATTAATTTGGCCCCACCTCCTCTTCCCCCAATGAAAAAAAGCCTGAAGGTTCCTAAGAAAGCTGTATTTGCAGCATGCTGGGAAATACCAGAGATGGGAAGAACAACAGAAGAGCAGTCCAAGACTGAGCACTTTCCTTCCAATTGCCTTCAGCCCTTGCCAGCACAGGGAACTAAGCAGTTCGGTTTGCTACTGACCAAGCGCTTTTTGCAAGACAGCTGGAAGGAATGATGGAAGGGGTGGAGGGAATTCCTCTTTCAGATGCCAGTTGCAGCACTACGGTTAGCTCTGAATCTTTTCCCGTAAGTTAATTTAACGCATCTCGTTATAGTCTCCAATTGAATAATGTAGCAAATGTTTCTTGAAGAGCTGGTAACAAACCAGACACGAAACTATTCACACCTGACTCAGTAGTGCAACCTCAGACCATCCCTGTATCAATTAAAGACTGTTACCCTGACACCCAGTCTGAAAGAGCAAGCACATCAGTGAGCGTGGCTGTGTTTATTTTGGCAGTCAAAACAGGGGCAGGTAGCCTGCCCAGCTGTCATTATAGGCCCTTTGAGAAGTGAAAATTCACTTTTAACAAAACACAATATATATTCTTTTCTAATCAAGTCAAGCAGGTTTCTATTCCAATGAAAATGCATTAAACCAAGGGAGAAACAGATTAAAATAAGTTATGTTATACTCCAAAATATACCTGTGACTGCAACTATAATTGGTGGACAGACAGACAAGAAGACTCTGTCAGCTTTGGAAATGGGTCATAGTGTTCTGGAAAAAAACAGCAAAATGAGTTAAAGTCAGCTTTCGGTTTTACAGTTCTATCTAAAACCTGGAAAAATACATTCAGGTTGATTACTAAGACTTAATTTCTTTTGGATATACTCCCAAAACAGGCTCATCAGCGCTAACCATATTCCTATTTCTGCGCTATGCTTTATAGGTACTGGCTGTGTAACCATGCTAACATAAAACCATCCACATTTCCAGAATCAATGTAAATTCCTTAATTTTTATTATTGGGGGGGTATGAATAAATTTTGAAACTCCTAGTAATGTTCCACATTCAATACACAATGTGTGGAGTTCATCTGGTTTCCTCTTTATTGGTATTTTAATGTGTTAATCAAATTTTTAGTCTAAAATTGGACTCAAATATACCTGAGGTCTTGAAGTGAGACAAATTCGATCCTTGCAACAAGCACTACGATGTGCTATCAAACACAGTTAGCAGGTTTCAAAGGCCGGAACTAGGATTATCACCTTTTGTGTCTTATCTTGGCCCCCTAACAATCCCATGTCTGTGCTATATTGTTTTGGCAAAATGGGTCAACGGAAATGTCAAGCGGACACCACTTTCCCAGGAAAATAAAACTTCAAGTGTAATATGAACTGGCATCTGAAATTCTGGGTATGTTTAGTGCATACACAAACTATTCTGCATTTGTTAATGAATACACAGCTACATCTACACAGTTATAAAACCATTCAGCAACAAAATCAGACTAGCAAGGAGAAAACAGAATTAATAGTTTGTTTTCCCATTCATGTTCATCCACATTCTATGATCTTCAGTTACCCACATTAGTCCATTCTGCTCCTCCTGCAGCTGCTTTACCCCTCTATCACCAGGTAAGTGTTTTCCTCCCCACTACTGCGCACTCCCCAGAGCACAGAAGAAATACTGGTCCCTAACACAAGTCTGAAGGCAGCAGGAGCCTGAATTGGATGCAAAGTGCACGTAGATGGAATGTGTCCATCAGAGACCTCAGCTGCGAAACACTGAGTCTTTACTGATCACATGGAAATGGAGCTTTTTGTGTCTTGCAGCTGGGTGAAATTCAAGTAGTAAAAGGCATCTACCTGAAGTAAAGGCCATCTGACTTCCAAATTTCCATTTTCTACTCAGTGTACGTATAATGCTGTGGCTCCTTCCTGAGTAGCTGCATTTTTAATATAGGGCAAAGCAACATAACTTCCAGTGAGCTGGCACTCAAAAACAGCTGAGCCAGTCTGCTGCTGCAAAGCACTAAATGCACTTGGCACAAAACACGTCCATCCCCCCTCAAAAAAGGTCTTATCTTGTAGGAGAGTTTTCTCCAGCCCTAAGTATGAGGAACACTATCTGCCGGTAATGCAAATCCAGAAACCCACTCAAACAGAGATGCTTTCCAGTAAGTTCAGTGGGTATCAGATTCTTATTTGGCACTATAAACGATCTTTGAGAATTGGGCTGAGCACGACTGAAAAAAATGGTCTGTAAGAGAGGTCTTGAAAAAAGGTGGTAAAAAGAGCTGGAACATCAGAGCTGTCTTCTGGCAATTAGGCCCATGCAACCAGTTTGGCTCTATGCAGTTATTAGTGCTGTGCTAGCAATAAACATCATTTTGCATGAGGACCAGTAACATGACCCGAAAGGCCAAAACCAAAGGCTGCTTTTTCACTGCTTCTCCTACCCCAAGATTCAGTCCCACTGTCTGCCCTAACTCGTTCCCAAACTTCCCCAAACGCTGCCAGGCGAATTAAACCTCCAAGGTAAGACGAAGGCCTGTGGGGGAAGCAGGGCTGAAGCGCCCCTGAAGCCTCAGCGCCGCCACCACCGCCATTGCCATGACGGGGCCCCAGTGCCGCCACCACCACGGCCATGGCGGGGCCTCAGCGCCCGTCCGCAGCCACGGTGCCTCTGGGGCGCCTCACCCCTCACGGGGACGCACAGGCGGCCGCAGGGTTCAATAGTGGCGGGCTGCCCTGTCAGGGGTGTTCCCGCCCGGGGCCGGCCCGTGAGGCCGGCAGAAACAAGAGGGCGGCTTCGGCCGTGCCGAGGCGAGGCGGGGGGCGGCCGCGGCGGGAGCCCTCAGCCCGGTGAGGGCAGCCGCAGCCTCGCCGCTGCCACTGAGCATGCTCGGCCCCTCCACATCCGCCCCCGCTCGGCGGCCCAGCGGCGCGGGGGGAGCGGCTCCCCGTCGGTAATAAGCCCCTTGCAGGTGGCGGAGGCGGCGTGCGGGGCTCGCTGCCGCCATGAACCCCGGCGGCGGCGCGGGGGTGGCGCCGGCCTTCCCCGGCCCCGTGCAGTGTAAGTGCCGCTGCGCACCAGCGGGGTATGCGCGCTCCGGGGCCCGCGCGGCGGAAGCAGAGTTGAGCCGGGGCCTGGCCAGGCCCCGAAACCTGAGTAGCGCAAGAAACAGGCGGGAGCGGAGCCCGGGAACCTGTCTGGGGGGGAAGGGGGGGGAACCCGGGAATCTGGGTGAGCGGCGGGGCCCGCCCGGGCCGTGAGGGGGCTGCGGGCCGCCGGGAGCGCCGGGCCGGGCGGCGGGAACCGGGACGGCTCTGCCGAGCGAGGCCGCGGCCGCTGGGCGAGTGCCCTCCGCGCGGTGCGATGGCGGGGACCCTCTCCCCCCAGCGGGACACTGAGGCCTTCGGGGAAACGTGCCCGGGTTCACCCCCGCGGCCCGGCCCCGGCGGTCCCGCAGCGCCCTAATCGACCCCCGCAGCTCCAGGCAGGGCCGGGCCCGAAGGGTCCCCGTCCCCCTTCCCCCCCGCGTTCGGTCAGCGGGATGTCCGTCTGTCAGTTTGAGCGGCTTCAGCCGTTTGCGTGGCCTCGGGACGAGCGCTTGACCCTGCTCCTGCTTCCACAGTTCCCGGCGGCACCACCGTGCTGGTGGAGCTCACCCCCGACATCCACATCTGTGGCATCTGCAAGCAGCAGTTCAATAACCTCGATGCCTTCGTCGGGCACAAGCAAAGCGGTTGCCAGCTCACTAGCGCAACGGCCGGGGCCACCAGTACGGTCCAGTTTGTGTCGGAGGAGACGGTGCCATCGACACAGGCTCAAACCACAACCAGGACCATCGCTTCGGAGACCCAAACCATCACAGGTATTTTGGTGTTGCATCCCAAGAGCTTGAAAGCGCTCGACTCGTGCAAAGTGCTGCCGCTCCGCAGCCCTCTGCTCGTGTGTCCCCACCACGCTAAGCTAAAATAACAGTTTTCACATTAGTCGTCACATACCTGCAAGCAAAGGAAGAGGAAAAAAAAAAAAGAAAAGTGGTGCGCTGCCTTCTTGGTTTTGGTACGATGGCGGTTGCTTAACTTGCATCTCAGTTAGCAAATTCACTTAGAGAATTGCTCAAGTCTAATGTGTTGTATAACCGACTTGTGCAAACTAATTAAAATTGTCAATACTTATGAAAAATAATCCAATTACTATGCATTTTATTTTTTAAGAGTGCTCTTGATGAAAAACAGACACAGAATTGCTGTCAGGCGCTGATCCAGGCCTTTTTATGTGAGAACACTGCATTCCCTAACATTGCTCCCACAACTAATTGGCAGGAAAAATATTACTCAAAATTTCTGCCTATGCGAAGGCTCAAGTGAGGTCCTGATCCTGCAGACATTTAAATAAAACTAGAATTTTGTTCCGTGTGTGAAGGTTTGCCCTTCTATATATAGTTTTATTTTATTTTGGTCTGGGACCTTACTAAAATCCAAATTATTTGACTTTAATTTGGATAGACAGATTAGGGCAGAGAAACTGGAAGAGCAGTGAAACAAGCTGAATTCAGGGCTCACTTCCAGGAATTTTTGTATTATAATCCCTTAACTCGGTGTGGGTTTTGGATGAGTCATTTTTCTGCTTCATATTTACTCATCTTTAAAATGAGGGCAGTTACATCCTTGTGCCCTTTTGGGGTATAGTGTTGTTTAATTGATTTAAAAGCTGGTACTTTGGCTGAGATAGTTTCACCTGTTATTCTTGTGAGTAACAAGCTAAAAACAGTATAGTTGAAAGAGGCTGAACTTTTTCAACAATTTAAAAAAATTGTTTACATGATGCCTTTTTGACAACATTTGCCATATAAATATTTCGAGTTTTTTTCTCCTTTGGGCTGTAGAACAGCCAGTGTTGAAAAACAAACATACCTTTATTAATGTAAGACCTAGACACAGGCATCAGAAAAAACTGAACTTCTGAAAAAAACGAACAGAGCAGTCAGATGGGATTCAGAGGGAGGCAAGTGGGCCTATGTAGGGTTGTACGAAGTTCAGCGTGGCTCCTCAGGTCTTGACAGAATTTTCACTAATAGCAGTATAGCAAGGGAGGAAAAAGCCTTTCTCCTTTCCCCTTCCCCCAGGTGAATAGGAAGCCAGGAGCAGAAGTTTTGCTGGAAATTATAGAATAGAGAATTAATGAATGAAACTAGGAAGTAATTAGATTTTTCTGATTGGAGAAGTTAATGTTCTCAAATTGAACTATCTTACGTGTTTAGTTTCTGCACCAGAGTTTGTTTTTGAGCATGGCTATCAAACGTACCTGCCCAGTGAGAGCAGTGAGCCTCCAGCTGCTGCTGTCATCTCTACGCCACCAAAAGCACGTTCAAGAAAATCCAATTCCTCACTTACACAGAAGAAACTAAGCTGCTGCTATCCAGGTGAGATGTGGACTATACCTTCTTCCTTTTCATTTAAAAATTGATAGGTTTCATATAGTGATACGCACGGTAGCTCTGTCTGTCTTAAGCAGTTAGGATGTGCAGGACCTGGAAGGCAACCTATTTAATAAGGGTGTGACGGACTACCATTGATACCAGTAGCAGTTTTGCTGTTGGTTTCACGTGTCCTTAGATGCTGGTCCTATACTGTGGTATACTCTGGCGATGCTGCAGTGTGGGCATAGGCCAATGTCTATACGCAAAATTACTGCAGCAATGTAAGAGCAGAGTCTTGTTACCTTTTTGCTAACTGCCACTGTTGTACATGAGAAATAGTATACATGCATTTTGCATTATATGTTTTTTCTTTGGTCGGTTAACATTTTTATAAAGATGGATTGAACCAAAGTATTTGGAGACTTTAATGAATAAAAACCATGCAATATGCAGAAGATGTGTGCAGAGACAGCCATGTAGATGAGTAGTCATATTAATGGTGGCAGAAATTATGGTCCCATTTTGCAAGCTTGCCTTCATGTGAAAGACACATTTCAAACGCTTAGCATTCATTTCTGTGCTCTAAAACTGTAGCGCTTTCCACTTGGACAGAGTTCCTGAATGGTGAGCTGTTACCTGAGTTCCCAGTTGAGCTAACTTGAAGTCATACGTGGAATTGATTAGTTCCCCCAGCATCCCCTGTATACTGTAAAAAGCATCTCTCATCCTGGGCAGAGATTCCAGAGAACTTTTTTCAAAACTTACAGAAAATGGTAACGGAGAGAATTGCTTCCTAAGGGAAGCATTAGAAAACTAAAGTTCAGAGGTAAACTGGTTACTGTTTTAAGTAGTTGTGAGTAAACAAGGTGGGGAGTCTGTTTTCTGTTAATACTGAATTTTAAATAAAATGTTCTTGAAAAGAAACATAATGCCAAGAATATGGTGGTATATTTTTATTATTTTGTTAGATTTTCCTTTAATTTAACGATCTTAATCTTACCATTTTCAGGTTGCCAGTTCAAGACTTCCTATGGTATGAAGGATATGGAACGTCATCTACGAACACACACAGGTTCATGTAGTTGCTATATTTTATTTTTGGTTGGTTTCCTCCTTTTGGCTTTTTGCTAAAAGCTATTTTCCTACAAAATAATGTATGTAAAGATGAATTAGATAGAATGTACATGTACATTTTAGTACTGTAGTTCTCTGTGCCTGGAGAATTGCCCTTTTTGGAGAATCCTTGACCTACTGTGAGCAGTACCACTCATGGCAATGAAACATGAACACTGTACATCAATTTAAGGCACAATTAGATTTCCAAGGTGCAGGCACTGCGTTTATCAGGGTACAGTGTGGTGGTGGTGCGTAAACCTAGTTTGTTCTTCATAGGAAACAGCAATTTCAACACTTCACCTCCCTTCCCCCTAAACCACAATTTCAGAGTTATAAAGTGAGAAAGTTCCAAAGGGTCTTCTAAAATTGTTGCACTTGTGCACGCAGCTTTCTGGAGCTTAGAAGAGTCCTTAGCTGACAGGATGGCTGCTGAAATCCAGTGTCCAACTTCTGAAAACTAGACCCGTTTCTATTAAGTGTTTAGTGCATGCTTTTTTTTTTTTTTCATTGCAACAACATCCTTATGGTGCAAAAATTCTTGATGTGTTGATGCTCTTGTGTTTGTTTCAGGAGACAAGCCCCATAAATGTGAAGTTTGTAACAAATGTTTTAGTCGTAAAGATAAACTGAAGATGCATATGCGTTCTCATACTGGGGTGAAGCCTTACAAATGTAAACACTGTGACTATGCAGCTGCTGACAGCAGCAGTCTCAACAAGCACCAGCGCATTCACTCCAACGAGCGTCCTTTTAAATGCCAGATCTGTCCTTATGCAAGCCGCAACTCTAGCCAGCTAACTGTACATCTCCGATCCCACACAGGTAAGTTTGTACTAAAATTCAGATCTGTAAAGGTTTGAAGGTTATTGGGAAGATTTTTAAAAGGTATACAGGTGTCAGGATGCCAGAAATGGCCTGTTTGAATTCCTGAAAGCACCTCGGCATCCAGCTTCTGTGAATTTCTTTGACATAGAATCTAGTAGGGCAATACAGCTCCACTAAAAAAACCTGGAAGCAATCAAGACAGATCTGACTCTTGGTAGATTTTCTTCTAAATTGATTTTGAAACTGACCATTAGATCTTCTTAAATCAGTAGAATTGAAGGATCTAATTGATTGATTAAGAGCATCTAGGTTCCTGTCTGTGTCTCTCAAATCTGGTCCACTATATTAGAAGCACTGAAATTATTTTATAATTGAAGTAGTTATATCAGTGCAAACCTCAGCTGCATAGTTTAATTTTCCTTGCCATCAGTAAATTAGCAAGTTATACCTTTTTTTGACCTTTCTTTGTGGCACCTTCCATGTGCAGACTGATGGACATTAATGGTGTAATACGAGCAGCCGGAACTATGTTCTGCCCGTATCATTTTTGCTCTGTGGATAGAAATCCTTAACCTCCAGGCTTGTAAACATTGTATCATTTTATATTTGCATTATTTGCCTAAGTTTTGTTTTAATCAGATTTATCTTTTATAGATTGTTCCTAGAACAGATTTGCTGTAAAGATACTGCTGTACAGTTGGCTTTGTACAGTTGTCTTTGTATGTTGTTTTTCACCTAATCCAGGGTACGGGATTGGTTTCTGTGTTGTCTTTTATACATTTGATTAGTTCTGTGAATTTTAGCTGCAAGGTGGTTACGGTTCAGTGACTACTAGATTAGCTTTGAACCTATCCTACATCTGATTCTGAATTCAAGTACTAAACAACATTAGTTCAGATGTGTGCAAGATGGGATTTATTTTGAGTAGATAAAAGAAATAAATCCCTTGTGCATTGTGAAGGAGGGGAGGGTTAAACCAATCTGTCTGTAGCAGAAAAGAATCTTTTATACTTCACAAATCTGCTGTGATGGAACAGGCAGGACTGTCAGGCAGTTGTTTTACAAGTTTCCCTCTTTCTATTGCTATATGCGAAGATGTGATGGTCAGTCAAAATAGTATGGGTTGTTATGAGAAGTTATCTGTTAGTAACCACAGTAGTCAGAGAATATGGTATTGCATTTTCCCCATGCACAGATCATGTATACTTGTGCATTTATGTACATGGGCAGGTATGCTCTGAATTTGGCTGTGGGAGAACCTATGAATGATCATGGTTCTCCTGTGTTTCCATAGAGCTAGATTTTTTTTTTTTTTGTGGCATTACATTTTGCAATAGTTGGGAAGGGATTTTAGGCTACCTTCTTTATTTTTGGCAGATCAATCTGTTGTATCTTAAGCAATTGAATTATGCTAAAATTCAAGTCTGCGGTTTTGTCTCTTCATTTCTTCAAAATAAATCCTCTTTCATAAAAGGGCTTCTTTTGATTTGCTGAAAGGAGGCACAAGTATTGTGAAAGTAATCCTTTCATCCTTGTTAGGTTACAAAGCTGTTATGCACACAGACAATTTTAGGGGAAAAGTAAGGTATGTAGAATATATTGCTTACTGGAATTAAATTAGTCATTCTCTGGAAGGTGAGTGTGATCTACGTTGCTCAGCATGAGATCATCTACATAGCATTACTTGTTGAACTAGTCATCTAAAGATCAGTTTCCTGTTAATTTGAGTAAAACTACTCTTACAATTAATAATTCCAGGATCAGACACTTGTTTTTTTTAAGCGCTGTTCTGTCAGTGTGAATTATATTTCTTTACATTTCTGTCCATACATAAGTAATGGACCACTCTTTAAATAAACAGAACCAACATACTTTTTCTATATTCAGTAAAATTACTAATTCTTTTTCATATATTGTGCTACCCCGTGTGTGAAAATTAAGTCATTGAAATACGTATTGTGCCAAGTAGATAAAAATTCAGTAGCTGAGTGTGCAGCTGAGACTGTAAAATAAACTAGATGAACAAACAGTGCATCTTCATTAATAAAATCTGTTTAATATAGATAATACACCATGTATATCAATTATTAAACAGATACATGGATTAGCACAGTATGCCACAACTTGATTTGAAAAATATGCAGCTAAACCTAGGACATATGTAGCTGGATAAGCAAATTATGCAAAATTATACAGCTATCACAAACTCTATAAAATATTAACTTATAAAATAAATCAGCCATTTGCAGTTTGATTATTAAAGAAGATAAATGCTTGCTGAACTAAGTATGCTCTCTTTTTCCTTCCCCTACCAAGGGTGTCTAAGAACCTAATAACACAACTCTCTCACTTTTTCAAAATGATACCTACTTAAAGTCTCCATGCTCAGGCACTTTAGAGAACTACATCTTTAGATTAAAGAAAAAAAGTGAACAGTTATTTAGTTGGGTTGATAGGTTTGCTTTGGATTTTTTTTTAATGACTTCAGAATGGAGTGACTGGTCTTTACCCTAGAATTGCTTATGGACTCAGCAGGGCTACAGATCAACTTGATCATGCGTTTTGTGACACAAGTCTGCAAATAAAAAAAAATGCAAAATAGTGGTTTAGATCCGGGCAATTCAAATGGTTATTCGTGTAGGTAGTCAGACATAAATAGGCTTACAGAGATGTTGCAGATGAGTGTGTTCATTTTTCATGCCTTATCAGTTAAGAATTTGACCTGACTTTCAACTACATTGTTAGGTTTCTGGATCAGCATTGCTCTCAAAAAAACCCACACATACACACACCCCCCCCCCCCAAAAAAAAAAACAACCCAAACAAACCAAAACCACCGCACACTTATGAATATTTTATGTACCTGTTTGCATGAATGCAAACTGATATTGCGTGAATACAAACTGATATTAGATTTTCTTGAAGTGATCTGTGGAACATTATTAGGTATGCTCCACGGGTCAAATATCTCTTTCTTGGTTGCTGTAATGCCAGAAAAACAAAAGCTTAATGTTACTTCTCTGTGTAAGCACGTTTCCCTAGAGTCACAGACTTGCACGCATGTTTCGTTAGTCTCACATTTGTCTTTTACAATTGCATTTATGTAGCTGTGATCCCTCCCCCCCCCCTCTTCTGTCACTGTAGTAATGCTGTGGTTGTGCAGTTACCTGACACTGACCTAGGTATGGACTTTTGTCCCTACCTCTCCCTGCGTTCTGGACAAGAATTTCCACTGCCTTCCTGTGCCAACAGTAGTTATTTGTGCTTCACCGCATCAACCAGGCCAAAAAAGTAATCAGTTTTTCTCATCAGCTGGCCTAACTCAACCATATGGTTGAGCAGTAAAGCTGGTGCTGTTTCTGCAGTAGCCTGCCATTCACATAGGCTTACAGTTAACCTGCAAGCCTCCCTGTAAATCTTACAGCGTAAACTGGAGATATGGATGTGTTTATGTTGTTTTCTTAGACTTCAAAAATATAGCAGCTGTTAAATTTACAGTGTTTATTAATTTTAAACGCTAGTTGAGATATACTGTTGCTAAAGAGGGACAAATGAGAAACTTCAGTTGCTTCTCTGGAGCACACTGAACAGTTTTACACAGAAAGTGAACTAGAAATGGAGAATATCTAAGACACAGATGTGACAAAGCAACAGATGTGGGCAGGCGTGCTCATGGAGAGCTTGCACACAGATACACCAGACCAGGTTGTAAGTACTGTGCCATTAAAGTTCTCTACATCTTGAAAATATGTTGGGAGTTTACAGGTATTTAGAACAAGTCAGCTGTACATAATTCATTATATCATTGGTCTCTCCAATGGATCTTGGTATCTCATCTGTAGTTTGAACTGTGCTTTTTGTTGACAGGAGATGCTCCTTTCCAATGTCAGATGTGTCCTGCTAAATTTAAAATCAACTCAGACTTGAAGAGGCACATGCGTGTGCATTCTGGTGAGAAACCTTACAAGTGTGAGTTCTGTGATGTCCGGTGTGCCATGAAAGGAAATTTGAAATCACACATTCGTATCAAGCACAGCATGGAAAATACTCTCAAGTGTCCAGAGTGTGAGTTTCAGTGTGGAAACAAAACAAGCCTTCGGCACCACATAAGAACTCATCAGCCTGAACAGCCGGTGAAGTGCTCAGAGTGCAACTACTCTTGCTCCAACAAGGCAGCTCTGAAAGTGCATGAGCGAATTCACTGCAAAGATCGTCCCTTCAAATGTGAATTCTGCAGCTTTGATACCAAGCAGCGGAGCAACCTGACAACTCATGTGAGGAAGGCTCATGGTGACAAAGTCAAGGCCAAGAAGCAAACTGTGGAGAAGGAAGGAGATAGGCCGAAGCAAGGTGGCTCCAGGCAAGTTGCCAAATTGGATGCCAAGAAAGCATTTAAGTGTGACCTGTGTGACGCTTCCTTTGTCCGAGAAGATTCTCTTAGGAGTCATAAGAAGCAGCACAGTATGTATAATGGATCTAAAAATAACGAACTGGCTGTTCTGCAGCTCCAGATGGATCCCAGTCGGCAGACCAGTGCCCCAATTACTGTCAGCCACCTCCAAGTCCCACTTCAGGCTGCTCAGGTTTCTCCATACAATGAGGGAAGGGTCAAGATCATTGTGGGTCACCAGGTCCCTCAGACTAACAGTATCGTGCAGGCTGCGTCAGTGAACGTTGTGCCTCCTACATTAGTCAGCCAGAATCAGGAAGACCTCTCAGCCAACAGCCGCTTGCAGCTGCTGGGCCAAGTCAGTTTGTTGGCACCACCTCCACCTCCCATATCTCAAAGCGAAGCAGGGCCTGTGGCACAGCCAGCCGTTCTTCTCACAACCCATGACCAAAGCGATGGAAGTGCTTTACATCAGACTCTGATTCCTGCCGCTCCTGTCAGCAGTCACGAGGCTTCAGCAAACCAAGCTTTCATCACCAGCTCTGGAATCAGCTGCTCTGACTTAGAAGGCCTTAATGCTTTGATACAAGAAGGAGCAACAGAAGTGACTGTGGTTAGTGATGGAGGTCAGAGTATAACAGTGTCCACTTCAGCCCCCCCTCCTCCTATTTTTTCTTCATCCTCTCACACAGAAGCCCCCAAGCAGACCTATTCTATCATCCAAAGTGGAGCCCATACAGCTTTGCTGTGTCCAGCAGACTCCATACCAGATTAGTCACAAAGTACTATTACTAAACAAATCTCAATCTCAGAGGCAGGGCTGAACTCAGCAGAAATTCATAGGACATAAGTGAATGCAGGATTTGTCCTACAAAGCCAAATACCTTCCACTTACACATTTTACTTGTCTGTATATGGAAACATATATCTTGTATGTGAAGAGGATGTGTATATTTATGTGCCTCTATTGAAATCAGAGGCTGTGTTCTGTGTAAAATCTGAGCATCAAAGCAACTGTTGACAATTTCACCAAGCAGTAAGCTTCCCAGTATCTGATTCTTTTATTGTGCTGGCTAAAATAAGAAAGCCTCACCTTATGATGAATTACCTTTGCAGCAGACTCATTCTTTCATGCACACACAGAAAGGTAATAGTCCAAGCCATTCTGAAGTATATTTTTAAGTGAAGTCTGTTTCAATTACATGCTGTGTATGCATTGACTGCACCTGGCTGATTGTTGATTTGTAAGAAGTGTCTACTCCTGGGTCTGATGCAGCCCTAGTAAAGTTTAAGGGGGCTGTTCCTTAATATCTGTAGAAGTTGCTAGCACCTGGTACTAAATCTGGAAATGCTTGTGCAGATGACCAGGTGATCGTTTTTAGAAAACAAGAATTTTGTCCATCCATCGGTAATAACTAACTTTTGTTAGCAAGAACACTATTGCAAATTATATATATGACACAGTGACCTCTGTCAGAGGTGCCTGTGTTTTAAACAACAAAACAACTGCAAATATATTTTTTACAAACACCACTTAAACTTTGTTTTTATTTTGATGCTGCCTGTTTGTAACTGCATGGATGGTAAAAGTGCATTACATTTTGGCTCTATTCTTTTCGAGGTGAAGGGGAAAAAGGAAAAGGTAGAATCCATTCAATTTAAAATAAAAAGTCTAAGGTCTGAAACTCTAGCGTAAGTTCAGATTGGATCACAATGAGATAGGAATTTACCATTATATGATGCACTCTTCTATAACAAATGAATTCTAGGCTGTATTTGAAATAATGCAATATTATAGTCCTATCTGGGAAGCATTCTTGTAGTGGCACCTGATAATATCTTCACTACCAAACTATCTGGTTAAAGAACAGACACTCAACTTGGGAAACTAGACAGCTCTGTAGGTGCCTGGGTGTGCGAAAATAGAGATCATTTCACAGAGGGACAGCATCCCGAGGACAATTGTTAACATACATGAAGACTGAAAAGAGACCGTTATCAAAACCAGCTCAGAGATTCCCTCTTGGGGAATCAGAGTCAAGTTAAATTTCACAGTATTTGCTAGTGGGAGAGATTGAATGATTGCTTTATGTGCTAGAAAGATGTTTGGAAAATTTAGATTATATAATTAGGGCCACTTTCTGAAGAGGCCTTATGTTTGAAATTTGGAGCTTGTACAGCCTTCATGGGGGGGGTGTTCCCCACTCCTTCCCTCTGTGGGGTACGTATTCTATGTACAGTTCCTGCTTTACAATGATGAGTAGAAAAATGCAATCATAACTCACAAGTGCAGTTGTAGAGGTTGGTCTTGAAAACGTGACGACTTTTTTGTTGAAATAAGGGTTGTTTAAACTTGAGTGCTCCAGTATCGCTGTCTTCATTATTTATGGGAAATAGTATTTTTGAAGACCTATATCTTTTCTGCCCTCCTAATCCTTGATTCTAAGTTAATGTTCTTTTAAAACAAAAAAAACCCTTCCAAATAATCTTGGGTTTAAAATCTGGGTTTCGATTTGAACTGTCTGACAGTGTGCCTGACACTTGTGGATATCAGAATAGACCACACTCCAGTTAGAGGGAGAAACTTCATAAATGCTTAATTAAAAAAGGTACTATTAAAGACTGCTTCCTAGCCCCATGCTGCGTTGAAATACGAAGCAAAAGTTCTAAATTCACTGACATTTGTATTTCAGAGTTTATTATTTCCTACGCTTGTTTTCCAACTTTTCTAGTGATATAGGTTTGTCACCTGTTAATTATGTCTTCCCTACAGATAGTGATTTAAGGAGCTGACAAGACCCAGTTCTGAGTCATTGAGCACACCTGTTTTTATATAAATTAGAAGCAGGCGGGAGGTTTTTACTACATTAGATCACTGCAGAACATTCATTTAGAACAATAAATTGAAAGCCTAGATACTTTGAATTTTAACACCAGCATTGCTGTTTTGTGGCTCTCCAGTCGTGTTTCTTTGTTGTGCCTATAGCACAGACCTGATCATTGTACTTCAACTGCGTTGACACTACTTAAAAAGCACTTGGAAGATAAAAGGCATCACAGGTAAGTGCTTGATTTTATTGTATGTGGTCCCTGATATCCGGGTTGTAGATGATCACTGGAGCAGCATAGATCAAACACTTTGTTATCTTTGATTTAAAATGGGTGGCATAGTAGCAATTCTTCACTGTTAACACACCTCCAAAGGTATGCATACATACGTGTGTGATCTGTACCATCAGGCTGTGTACAGTGTTTCTGTGCACTGGGACAATAGTCACTGTAAACACTAGTGAAAGATGGGGTGCTTTCAGTCCTGTAACAGCAAATACACATTTTTCACCCAGCTTACAGTGGTTCTAGTCCATGTGCAGCACTGGAGCGGCAGGAGAGTAAACTCGGGGAACTTCAGTGGCGTTGAAGTTCAAGCCTGTTTGACCTGCAGAGGGAGGGGGGTCCTTCAGGTCATCTCAGTGGTCCAGTTAACAGCACTGCTCCACAGTTACACCAGGGTAGCAAAGTAGGTGGTAAACTACAATCAAGGTCAAACCTGAGATGGGTTGAGCAGGAGACTTCTTCCAACTCCTTTTTTTGCCAGATTGTAATACTGAGTGACACAAGTGATAGCAAATTACACTGTCAGCTTTCAAAACCTGTGCTAGGTCTTCGAATAGGAGTAACTAGTCCATTGGTGATCTAGGTTTTAATACCAGTTGTTATATATTTTCCCTTTATTGTAAGACGAATCTAAACTGATCAGCCCTCGCGCATTTGGGTTTGTCACTGGTAAGCCTGCCTCTGTATCTGCTTGCTCACGTGCCATCTTCCCAATATTTCCTGCTCGTTGATTTTATGAAGGCTGGTGATCTCGAGGATAATCACGTTTTAATTTCTACAAACCATGTGGGTACAAACATTTAGTATCCCAACTGAGGAGCTTGCATGTCAGGAGTCCCCAGTGATGGAGCTTTCCCAGTGTTCCAGCTGGAAAAGAAACTTCTGCCCGGGCAGTGGAACCGGAGCTGGTGGCAATGTGCCGTGCTGGGGTTAGAGCTGGTGGCTCCACGTTACCGCCAAAGGAGCGGTACTCTGAAAAGTTTGGGGGTAGTTGGACCAGCTGCTGATAGGTAAGCTTTCAGGTGTAGAAAATTATACCAAGCCTCAAAACTTGTAAGTGCAAATGTACTACAATTTGGCAACTAAAAAGTAACATTAATTTTCATGTCCTCGTTGGTATAAATGAACTCTGCACGCAGGGTTTCGTGAGCGTGAAGTATTGTGTGTCATCTATAGGTGGTGCTAGAGATCCAGATAAACTCAGTGTGCTCTGTTATGCTCGATGGTATGTTTCCTGTTAAACAGTTCCCTGCTTTTAACTCTTTCCCAGGTAAAAACACTTCAAAATCCATTTTTGCAAGAAGTTACAAAAAGCTTAGCTGTAAAAATCTTGCTTTCATTTCAGCTGAAACCCCAACAAATAAAAAAATGTCCAAAGTTTTCTACTGTTAGGATCTGATGAAGCAGAGTTACGGCCAGAACTTAATCTCACATTTTTTACTCCTTGTTAATTAATTTTAATCTGTACGTAGGTTGTAGCGGCAGACTTGTCGTGCACTACAAGAATGATACAAAATGAGAGATTTTGACGAATTTGAATTGCAATTGAGCTCTGTTTGTACTTGGCCAACAGACCTGCACCCGGGGGATGCACCACCATGTCCAGGAATCTCGTGTTCAATCTAATGTCACACTTAACGTTACACAGCTCTGTTATCTGCATTTCAGTTTCACAAAAAGGCTTGTTTACCTTCTAAAATAGGAAACCAGTAGACTTGTCATGCTGTAAGGACTAACCTTCACTCTGGTCCTGTGTGTACCTCGAAGATAAACAGGAAAGATAACAAAATGGTGTGAATGAACAGACAAAGCTTAGGGCCGCTTCTTCAACATTGTTTAGCTGATTGCATTACGTTTAAGTGAACAATCTAGAGACTTCTTTCCTCCTTGCTCAGGAGAAAAAAAAAAAGAAGCTGATAACCAAGGCTAGCGTGGGGGCAATTTTTTTTTTTTCAATATTCTGTTCAAATATTCTAGCTTTATTTCTGTGTATGACAGTAATGGTCTCTGTGTTTTGCAGCTGGCAGAAGCAGATTGTTTTAATCTCTGATACTCATTTAATACATTCTTCATGTTATCAACAGAACTGTCCCTTGAGAGAGCATGGTAATTCATAACAAGTGTCTCGTGTAGAGCTTGCTTGCTTTCGAGCACGTGGTAAATAAATCGTATACCTTCTTAGAGTTCTGCCATAGCCTCACAGCTCTGTAGCAAGTTGTCTGTTTCCAGGAGAAAATATTTGGATGGATTTTGTTCCTCTTGCCTGGGGACCTCCAAGCCCTCCCTGGTGAGCAGTGAGCCCACGGCACACCTGTGGTACGGAGGGAGCGAAGCCGACTGGCCGGGCTGCTGCTGGGAGCGCTTCTCACCTCCGCTCCCTCCTTACAAAATGGATGATGTTTACACTGCGCTGCGCTGAACTGGCTCCGAGAGGAAAATGTGAAACGAAATATTCCACAGTTAGCTTCCTTCGACACATTCATTGCAGGTTTTGCCCCCTGATTTTTACACAGTTGGCTTGCGGAGTCCCGTCTGGGAGTTAGTGTGTTACAGTCCTCCCTCGTCTGTGAATATGAATCTCTGGCTGCTTAGAGCAATGAGGTTAGGCAGGGCAGGAACGTTAGCCAGAACGCTAAGCAAGCAGTGGTGCACAGCCTGTATGCACTCCAAATGGAACTGCCCCCTGCTCTCGCGTCCTTCCAGCCTTTTTTTGATGCTGCTGTTGTTCCTCCATGACACTCCTTTGTAAAACCAGACCCAAGTATCACATGAGCAGAGGCTTATCCTCGGCAAGACCTACTACAATGTGCTTTTCTCTCTGTTTTTGTGAGGTAGAAACATGCAGCAGGGCAAAAAAAAAATAACCCAAAGTCCAAAAAAAAATTTGTCTTAAACACCTTAATTGTGTTTTGGGGTGGCAGTTATCTTCGTGAGCTCCTGCACAATGTCCCCAGAAAGATGCAGTGTTGAGTTTGAACAATAAACCAGCAGCACTCTGGATTAAGCCCTCTATCAGTGTTGCTGGTATCTTTTATGTGGTTTTGATAAACACTTTAACTGTCATTTGCATCAAAATGGCAGATTCCTGCTCAAAACCAGCATCAATTTGTGCTGTGCAGGGGGGTTACTGGCTATGCAGATGCGCCAGGGAGCACTCCTGGATGAGTGAATGGCATCAAGTCCTCATGTGAGATGAGACCTACAAGCAAGCAGGATTTGGCTCTAAGCTGGCTCCTTTGGGATCTGGGGGAAACGCAAACTTATATGGAATGTGCATGGGTTTTGCAATTAAAAAATTATCATCAGAATATTTCCTAATCATTTTGGCAGACCTATTTATTGCTATTATGATCTGACTGCAGTGGAAAGTACCTTCTGTTGTAGGGGCTTAAATTGTTCTTTAAAAATGTTAGAAGCGTGCCAAGACATTTTTCTCTAGGCTGCAAACAACTGGGGAAAGGCTTCTTTTTTAGATAAGTTTATTTTATTCTGTATTTCTGATTATTTATTTATTTATTTGTGTTTGCAGTCAAAATAGAGTCAGTCATCCTTTTTTGCAACCTGGTGCTCTGGTGTCTGTAAAAATATTTGCTGTGTCCTCAATGGAAAGGCTTCTGTCCTAGAATTTCAGGAATATTGACTGGATACTCTAATGGCCTTTTACATCTCCAGTAGGAAAATCTTTAGCCTTGTTGTTTAAATTTTAAGAAGAGAAACCAATGTTGTTAAGAGCAACTGATGTCTCCTGTCACTTATCCTGATGACCTTTCATAAGGTGATAAAGGTTTCTATAGTGACCTGAGGAAATAATGTCTCAGGTATCATTGTGAATTAAAAGTCTGTCGCAGGAAAAGCTCTTTCTTTCTCAGGTATCCAGTTCTGCCTTTGTCTTTATTCCAGTTGCTAGACACGGAGAAGGACTCATAAAACATACAGTATTTGGTTACATGGCTGTCTTTCATCTTTTGGAGCCTTCACAATGCTGTAGGGAAGTAAAAAAGTCCATGACAAAGCAAAGTTGGAGTTTTTTTGATGCTGTATACAAATAACATGTATGTTCAGAGTCTGGGGCTGTCACACCACTGAATCCTGTCACTCGTGATAGCAGATAATTTATTCCATAGGGTTTGCCTCTATAAAAAGCAGGAAATCTGTATTATTACAGAGACAAGGTGTTGTGGGGATTGCTCTAAGTTCCTAGTTTCAGACCTTGTGTAAACTTCCTTTTGATGTCTGAAAGCAAAAGCTCTCTTGGTTAATGATAAGAGAGAATTTTGTAGGTAAAAGCTGAACATTATCTTGGAAATAATTATCAGGGGACCTGTAGGTTTTTTTCTTTTTGCTTTTTTAAGAACACGAGGATGCATTTCTGCCTTCTTGTCCTCCTAGAAACAGCACACTATGCCACGAACCTTTCAATTTGTCAAACCTCATGCGACAGACAAAGCTTGGAGAGACCTCCAACGTTTTCAGCTTGAGTTTCCCATTGATATCATTCAAAATGAAGGAGCGCCATTAAAATCTTTGTGCTATCTGTATAGGCAGCGTTTGGAAATCAAGGCCGGCCCTACACAGCAGGCTGACGATGTGTATCTCTCTCTTGGTCAGAGCTGTTCAGACAATTTTCTAATATTTTTCTTTTGCCCACAAAATGGAAGCTTATCAAGACCGGGAACCCCAGGGCCGGGTGAGGCAGAGCAGGGCCAGCGGCACAGGTCGGCTGTGTTCCCCGGGGGTCTCCCAGCCCTGAGCCATCACCCATCTCTGCCTGGTTGTTGTATTTGCACTTTTTAGACGTCAGTCTCTGCAAAAAAATATCCATCTCCAACCTTTTCTTAATACAGTTCACAACTTCATACTTCCAAAGTGTGTCTCTACTTATTGTTGCTGGCCATATTTAATTATTATATTAGTAATGTACTTTCACTGGAGTAGGGCTGCTGAATTCCCCACCTGGAGAAGGTGACCCCAGAAGTATATTGTGAGGATGAGAATAACTTGGATACCTCAGTGATGAGCGAGATGCAAATACCTAGATAGATACTGGAGATAGTCACATCTCATGATGGCCTAAAGGAAAATTAGAAAGAACAGGAATGCATAAAGCTAAACTGCATAATGCATAGCAGTCATAATTAATAGATTAAAGTTCTTTGTGAACCAAGCATTTTTTATTCTAATAAAGGAAAAGGACTATAAATGGTGACATAGTTGTAGAAAATCAACAATGTAAAATGCCATGTTGAAGTTGTAAAGCTAAAGAGGTGATAAATATGCACCTTGGTTTTAATTTTTTACAAGGCTGATGTAAGGTTTATTATCGTAAATAGTAGCACTTTCCCTCATCTCCGGGCATATCGGATCATTCTGTTTCTCTAAGTGTATAGAGTTGCTGGGGGATTATGAAAAAGTTGCCAATCCTTGCTTCTCAGTCCCTCCTAAAAAGTTATCACATGAATCAATTTGCCTAAACAATGTTAAATTTTGCTTTTGTTGTAAAATCATGTAGATCAACTATTGCTATAACTTTAATTGGGTAGGGATGGTCATGATTTTTTTTTCTAAAAAAAAAAAAAAAAAAAGCCTGCCAGCAAAATTGCTTTTTGGTGATGACTCTGCTTGAAAAGTGCTCTGCAGGGGCCCATTCCCAATTGATTATCTTTCACAGCTAATAGCTTCAAAGGCTATTTGGTGGACAGTCCAGTTTTACATTTAAATGTAAATCTTGATAGCCTTGACAGACTGATGATCAGAAAAAAGGGAGGTAAAAACGGTAAAATAAATGTACAGCTGGTATAACTTTCACCAGCTCCTCCAGGGGCAATTGTAGTACGATTAAAATGGTTACAGTTTGACAAAGCTCTTTAGAGCGGACGGTGAGTGAATACTTTCCTCAAAAGATATAGCATTAATAAGTTGCTAAATAGCGTGTCAGCCTTAAAAGTTCAGTACAGTGTCAATGGCTCCCATTTGTGCTTCATTTAGGAGTAACGTCCAAAGCGCTGAAGGCACCTGGGTAACTGCAGTGTTCTGCTGAAGCTACAGCGGAGAAGTTCTCTGGAAAACCAAGTTCACATTTGCAGTGAAATCCTCATTGCAGGCCAGGTGGCATCAGTGTGAGAAGACACGTCAGTCAGCCACCAATATCCTGTGATGTGGGAGCGGTGCCGCGGCTCCCGCTGGGACCGGGGTGGTTCTGCCTTTCGGGCACAGGAACAGGAGCTGCGCTGGCCCTGGGTCTCCTTGGCTGGACGGGTGAAGGTTAAGTCTGGGTTTTCACAGACCTCATGAGAATTACCAGAGTGGCATGAAGGTAAAGCTGATGAAGATGGGAGAAGCCAGGTGCCCTGGCAACATGCCAGCTGCTTCATCCCCTTTATGAGCTGGCTGGGATTTTGGCACGGTGACAGGGGTAGAGTCTTCAACCTACCGTTCATCTTGGAAACCGATGAGGCAACAAAAGAGCGTTGAGGATTGCATAGTTGAGGGCTCCTTCAGCAATGATGTGCTTGTCATCTTTGCTGTAGAATGACTGAACTGCAGCAGCCTGGCGGACCCTGCAGAGATAGCCCACATGCTTTGCCATTGCCATTTTGCCTCTTTCGCCCTTTCCTTGAGCCTCATCCTTTCCTTACACGTTCTCGTTAGATCACAGTTAGCATCTTTGTTGGCTTCATTGCCTGGACTGCTCAGGACTCTTCCAGTCACCAGCAGTGACATCTCATGCCAACCTCACCACGTTGAGAGAAGAAAGCAGTCATTGAGGATGGAGCAAGCAGTTAATGCCATCCTATTGGAAGGAACCCTGGGGAAAAGTTCTTCACAACAGAAAACTACTGAAATAAAGTGTTGTCCAAAAGTAACTCAAGTTTCTTACTTCATTATCATCTTGTTTAATTTCTGATGTGCTCCAGGACTCCTTACATAGCAATAGTTAAGTGTGGTTTTGAGCTGTTTGATTGTGTGAGTCAGCGGCGAGTTCTTGACCACCAGAACTGCTTGCAGGATTACAGATGGAACCGCTGCTCTAGCCCCGTTAGCCAACCTCGCCATCTGCTGCCCGTGCTTACATAAAGTGCTCTGCAACTGTGGTCAGTGAGCACTGTGGTCAGTGCTACCTCTGTCTCGTGCGAAAATATGTTGCAGAGGAGCTGTAATCTCAGACTGAGCCGCTGACCACTGCTAAGCGTCAACATGTGTGCTGCTGGTCCCTGTGTTTTGCTTCCACAGACCGTGGGAGAAAAGGTGGACAAGGAATTGCTCATCTCCAAAACATCTCAACAACTAGGAGTAGGTGGCTTTTTCTCATTTTTAATCTTTGTTGCCATGGAAACTGAGCTACAGACACTCACTGCTCCTTTTCCTCTATGTAGTCCTCAAGTGCCCAAACACTCAAGAAAGCCAGTTAGCCACTGTCCAGCATTTTCCAGACTTTCAAAGGAAGGAAGAATAAGGGACAAAAAGGCAAAATGCTCAGTGTAGAAGCTATTGAGAAACAGGAGATCAAGGAAGGAAAGTCTGTCTATCTCAAAAGCAAATGGAAAGGTAAAGAATGAGAGATACTTGATGATGAAGAGATAGTAGAAAAGGTGTTTATTCTGAGCAAGGGCCACCGCAAGGGACTGGCGCACTCTGCAAAAAAAAAAAACCCTTGTGCTCTACTCACTTTTTCATATCAGTTTATTAAATCATCTACGTAGGGTCTGTGGACTGGAGATGATTTGTACTACTGCAGCCAAAATAACACCTGGCACAGCTCATCCATGCGCGGCAAGGAAACCAGCAGCCAGGTAGGAACTGAACCTTACCTCCAGCCTAACCATGGAGCTGGTTAGCCGTGCTCGGTGCCAGCGTGACAGAGCACGCAGCGCCTGTCAGCCTCTGGGCACCAAGCTAAAGCCAAAATGTGTCAGATAGGGAAGGTGAGGGGGGCAGACCTTGCACTTCTCTGGTAATAACGAGTCCTTTGCAGGAAGAGAATGCTTTTGTTTAAATTAGGTTTAAATTCCACTCCAATGGCACAATATTCCTGTAATAGAGTAAAGGTCATCTAAGCCTATCTTTGTCTTTTTTCTCCTTCTTTCTTGTCTTTTTTTTTTAACTTCTACAACTCTATAAATCCTCTGCAATAAATCCCAAACTGCCTTAGGAGTGCTGAGTAGCGCGTTGACCGTAGTAAAATGGTACCAAACCCAGGCAAAAGCCCACCTGCCTTTTAGCTGTCCTGCAGGGCAGGACCATGAATTAACAATGATGCCCCCCCCTCCCGGGTGAAATTGTATCCTCCTTCTAATATAACATTAAGGAAAGCACACAAAGCATGTTTAACAAGAGCGGATATGTACCCACACCTCCTTCCCCTGCTGAATTCATGCACACCCCCACATTTTTTTATTTCTCGGGACGTACAAAGGCGCAGAGCCGGCAGATCCAGAGGCCTCACCTAACTGACTGCAGCACTGAAAAGGCCCGAAATGAAAAGGCTTGTGCCATGAGAGAACTCAAGCTGTGGGTTTTGGGGTTTTTTTTGAGCTTGACCCCCTCCAGGCAGTGTAGTAGTAAATGTCCCTGGTGTCATGGGAGCAGCCGGCAGATGGGCAGGACCTGGCAGCAGTGGGGGATTCCTGGCACAGCATCCCTGGGTACGGGATTTTGTGCGGGAAACCCCTCTGTGCGGAGACAGTGACTCAGGGCTGAAAACCCAGCTGGCTCTTTGCAGAGTCACTGAACAGCAGCTAGCACAGAGCAGTTGCAGCAAAGTATTTAAATTTGAATTAATCCTCTTTTCCTCCCCGTGGAGATAAGTCTTTAATAATAAATCCAGCTATCAATCCAGTTTATATGAAAAAGGTATGATCTATAAAATCCATGTGCAGAAATACAAAGTTCTGGCTATATTAAGCTCCGAATGTATTAGTCATGTGCCCACTGAACTTTGTAGGAATCTTTCCACTGACTGCACCAGGCCTTATGTTAGATCCCTAGTTACGATATGCCTGATCAGAGGACTGGTACAGAAACTAGCAATACAAAACAAAAGAAAACAGAAGTTTGCTTTGCTTGTTCTTTTACCTTTTTGACACCAGACAGTTTCCTGGTCTGGGGTAGGTTTTCAAATATTTGTTTCGCAAGCCGCTGACACATGCATGCATAATTGGTCTATTTGCATGTGCAAATTTCTATTATTTGTCGTGCATCTGCACATTCCATTGTATGCATTCACTTTTTGCATTTGTTAAATAAAAATACTTTTTCTTTGGTGGAAAACGAGACTCCACATACAATTCTATTTACTATGATAACTATCAGCAAGTATTAAAAAAGCCAAACAAAAATAAACAAACTCATCATTAAAGCATTATTAATTCATATAGAAAATCAAGTTCAGCCAAAGTTTCTCTGTTCTGTACCTACCCATATTATAAAGATGTTTATTTTTTAAAATCACAAAGACTATCATTACTTTAGTTCATATTTAGACACAGAGACTGTACCATAAACTTAGGAATATTCCTCTCTTTCTTTCTGCATTGCATGGCGGGGGAAATTACAAAACACAATTTCTTTGGAGGGGACTCCCCAAAAACTTACTCCCTATTCCTTTTAATTTTAAAGATGCTCCATTTAAACCTTGTGTATAATTTTCTGTATTCACGCTCGGTAGAAATCTGAGTGTTCACTAATTTTCTGTGACCCCCATCCTGCTTCTTTGAGCTGGCTTGTCTGAAGGAGGAAGGTATCACTATGGTAATTGAGGGCAGTTTGGCAGTAAGGGGCTAGTTAGCATTGCTGATGAGTTATGCCATCAATACCAAACTGATTTCCAAGATAAATGCAACACTGAGGCATAACAAAGCACAAGTTATGGCCAACTGTCTGCATATGTGATCATCTTACAGTGATAATACAGCTTAGAGCTGCTTTTATCACTAGCCTGGTGACGCATTTATTGTGGTTTTTGGAAAGAAAATGATTAAATTAAGAAGACAGTGTGGTGTTATCAGCTACATTTTTTAGTTCAGCTCCTGATCGTTGAACAAGTTGCTCTGTTGACATTGAGTGAGTCTAAGAAAAATTGAAGTACAAATTGTTAGAAAAGCAAATAATTTGGGTTACAGTTACAGAAAGAGAATGTGAGGCCCCCTCAGTGACCACATCATCTATGTACAAACAGTTGATAATCTTATCAATGCAAAGTTGCCTCCGTGCTGCATTTAAAAGCAAGTTGCCTTTATTCCAGCCTCCACTCCATTGAAATCTGCTATAAATACCTACTTTATAACACTGACCCAATATATAAATTGCTTAGTTCAAAAGAAAAGCTTTTTTGGAGGAAAGGGGGAATGGAGTAAACGCAGTGTGTTGTAAAAGCTGAGTGGTTTTATTGGCACTTTAAAATACCCTTTTATGCTGAACTCTATCAGCTCTGATTATATATAACAACAGTAGTTATGTATTAAAAATGTGTGTCAATAGTTCTAGTAACACTGTGATTTGTCATTTGTGTGCCAGAGGTCCCAACAGGCTCGACTGACAAAATCTAGCCATGGCTTAAAGGGATCAGACGCTGGGGTATGCTGTTTGTTTGGTAAATTGATAAGAGTAACCATCTTGGTTATTTAAATAAGAAGCTCCATGCATCAACCGCACGAAGGCTAATGCAGCCTGCACTCGCACACCTTCTACGGGCGCCCATTCGCGATGGCCATGGTGAAGCCTGGGCTGCCGTCCCACGGCACCAGCCTGCCCCGCGCAGCAGGGTCTCGTAGGAGTTTATCAATCAAATAATGACTGAAACCTCTAGTAAAGGTTAAGGAACAAGTTTACTCATATTTACACAGGGAGGCTGATATTCTCCTGTACTCAGCGGTTTAGTACATGCCCTCAGAATCGTGTGGCTAGATGTCAGCGGTGATGGAGCCTTTCTCCCAAAACACCACCTACACCACAGGAGGTAAAGGTGTGTCTCACTGAGAGGCATTAAACCTATTTTCCGTGGGTGAGCTACTCAAAAGTAGCATACATTTTTTTGCGCGAGACTGTAGCCAGGATGTGGCCACTCAGACAGCTTGCCTCGCCTAAGCTCCTGAAATAAGCAGCATATAAAGCAGGCATTATCACGATTGCTTACAAAGATCAGTCAGGCTTTTAAAAGGTTAGTTTTAAGACAGTACTGTATATAAAACCAGTGAATAAAGTTTCCTTGCACTTGATGCAAGTGAAGCAGACAGCAGGTGTTGAGCCTGTTTTGTTCAGCGAGGGGAACCTCGTCCTTTCACCAGCTTGCTCTGCCTGCGTGTGAATTCACGGGCTGTGAAATGAAACATCCCCCAGGACAGCTCACTCTTTGAATTCTCTCAGCTGTATCGCACATAAATTATGGACTGGAGGAAGTAATTTAACGCTGGAATTCACCGAAGGGTTTGGCTGCTTTTTTCGCTGAGGTGTAGCTGTGTTATACGTTATATATAAACAGTTACTTTTGAAGACCCCCTCTTCTTTGCAATCATAACTGTTTCCATAGGAATTAGATAGGTGACTTTATATTGATAATTGTGGAGTACTCGGTACTTTGGGTTTTTTTCTTACCATCCTCAGCTGAAGGCCAAGCTGAGTAACGCCTGCAGGACCGGCCAGCTGCTTCTCGCCCTTAGTGAGGGCTTTGACCAATGGGCCACAGCTGGAGAACATGCACCTTCCTTCTCCCTATATATACACCAGCTCCCACCACCCTTGAAATTATGTCTTTAGGTGCATCCTGTAGCTCCCCACTCCTCCTTACTGCATCCAGCAGTCCCTGAGCAAATGCCTGGGTAAGGTGCTGATGTGTCCTGCTCCGCAGCTTCTGTTGCCTCCTGTACCTGCTGGTTGCTGAGGTTAGTTTATGGAGTATTTGGCTTCCCTACTGCTGCTCTGATTCATCTTCTTAAAGAAAATAGCATTCCTATTGGTGGTTAAAGCTGTTGTGTTGTGCTGCGTGTCAGCATGTTGAGGGTGAGCTTTCTACTCTGGAAACAGCAGCCCCCAAGAGAGAGCAGGAGACAGCTGGGACCAGCGATGTCTGGGACTACCTGGGTGAGCCTCTTGGCTCTCACCCAAGTCCTGGGGTGGCCCTGGTGAGGCTGTATCTGGAGTACTGTGTCCAGTTCTGGGGTCCCCAGTTCAAAGACAGGGGACTGCTGGAGAGGGTACAACAAAGGACTATGAAGGTGATTGGGGGACTGGAGCATCTTTCTCATGAGGAAAGGCTGAGGGACTTGGGTTTTTTTAAGTCTGGAGAAGAGAAGACTGAGGGGGGATCTTATCAATTCTTATAAATACTTAAAGGGAGGGTGCCAGGAGGATGGAACAGTCTCTTTTCAGTGGTGCCCAGTGACAGGACAAGAGGTAATGGGCACAAACTTGAACATAGGAAGTTCCGTCTAAACACGAGGAAGAACTTCTTTCCTTTGAGGCTGGCAGAGCACTGGCACAGACCGCCCAGAGAGGCGGTGGAGTCTCCCACGCTGGAGACATTCCAAACCCGCCTGGACGCCGTCCTGTGCAACTGCTGTAGGTGACCCTGCTCTGGCAGGGGGGTTGGACAAGACGATCTCCAGAGGTCCCTTCCAACCCCTGCCATTCAGTGAGCCTCATCACACCCTGCCTGCTCTGTATCAGTGGAGAGAAACCGTTTTCTCCAGGGCTGAGTCAGAATAGTGTTGGCTTTGACTCACCCATTGGAAGAGCTTCTCTCTCTGCGTTGATACGCAGTGAAATTAAACCCCTGAGGCTGAAGTTGGGCTTTGCAAATATTCCCTGTAAAGACACGAGATGTGTTGGACACTCACTTCCTTCATCCATTCCACTTCATTTAGTGGTACTTGTTCTCAGTTTTAAAAGTAGAAAGACTGTTAAATGTAGAATTTTTTGGTTTTTTAAATAGGTTGAACTCTCTTTGTAAGCTGTGTAATTCAACGCCAGTCTCTGGGTAACCAGCGCGTTAACCAAGTGATGCCCAGGTGTTTCTGACTAAGAACTGAGGAACAGCAATATACTGGTTTTTCTGTTGTATAATACAAAACGCATCCAGCCAGTTCTGTTAGTAGCCTTAAGATGTCACTAACTGACTTGGCCTTGGCTTTTTCTGCTGGTTTGCAGCAGAGCTGGGGCTGGAGAAGCGGAAATAGGCTGTTATTTTTAACACATCTCCCCCCTCCCACAGTGAGTGACAGACAAGGTGCTGATGTCAATTGGCTAGTGTTACAGGCATTAATTAAGTCAACTAAAAGTCCTTTTATTTTCCATTTCCTTCTGCAGGGACAGCTACCCGACATAAATGGGAAGTGCAAGAAGAGAAGGCGAGTGCCGAAGCGACCTGTGACTTGCTGTGCTGGGGAGTGAAGTCGTGCATCTGCTCCCGGTGCATCAGCTGCCTGAAGCAGTACTGCTGTGAGGGCCCAAGTTGAAATCTTGCTTTATTGTGAGGGTTATGTTAAGCATCTCAGTGCTTTTCACTCCTCTTTCTCTCAAACCCCCCTTCTTTCCCCCACCCCCGCCCCCACCCCCCGATCCACGATCTCCCCATGCCCTGGACTGAGTTGCTGAAGCCCCCTCTGTGGTGTTAGCCTCCTCTTTGCTCGTTTCAAGAATCTGCTTATTCTCTCCCCATTTGCCTGATCTGAATCCTGGTTGTGATATGTTTCTTTTAGCAATGGGGCTGTGATGGTTTTTAATGTCTGTACTGAGATATTTGCATTGAACGTGCATGGATAGATGCAACTAGAGACTGGTAGCAAACTGTTGTAGGAGGGCTAGTTTATACCTGCTCCAGAGTGGGTCCTCGCAGCTCCTGGTACTGCGGGATGCTGCAGGGAGGCTTCTGGCTGCCTGGATAAGCCTTGAGGAGTCAGCTCAAAACCAGGACAGCCTTGTTCCTGATCCACCGAGCTGCTGTAACTGACTGCAAGGCCGGGCAGTGGCACATCTATGGTAAAATCCACAAGTGTAAGCCTCTGTAGACAGTGTAAAATTAACATTTCATTTTACATTTGCAGTGGGATAAGACTGTACTAAGCCAGCTGATCTATGATAACCGGTGCCTTGGGCTGCCGATTCTCTAGCTCTCAGTTGTTTCAGATCTTGTTGGTGCCATCCTGAACTTTGCCAAAGTGAGACCACTGACAACTTCCAGTGATCTTTAAATTAGATCTGTAGCATCCATCATACTGACATCCATAGAGCTGGCATTGCTGCCAGAGTTGTCTTTTCTGTTAAGCAAGTGTTTGGGCATGGCAAAGGCTAGAATTTTAACATAGAATTTCTGCTCTAGTGTATTAAGACATGATGCACATCCCCTGAGCATCTGGGAATAAATAAAGGTTAAACTAGGAAAGATATTCTCATTCACCTCCTTTGCCTATATTTACAGTTGTTAGATAGATATTGCATTTCTATAAAACCAGTCATTATGATTTTCTTAATGTTTTGTCAGATGCTGCATTTTAAGCTATCTTTGCACTAACCTAATCTTTCCTGTCTAGCCAATATAACATAGTATGAACAACTCTGTATCTATATCTTATTCTTATAAGTAAAATATATGTATAATTTCCCAAGATTAAAGCATACTTTACAGAAATACAAATATGTGACAAAATCTGACAAGTCTGTTAAACTGTTGGGTTTTTTTTTTTTCTACTGCACCACTGCTCCATCCTCTCTCATAGAAACTTTTCTTCTTATAATTCTACAGATCATTAATTAACTGGGGTCTGGTCTGCATGTCACTTCCTTACCAGTAGAATTATTTCAAATGATTGTAGTAGTCAACGAGTGCTTTTGCAAGAGACATCTGTTGTTCCTGTACAGTATATTCCCAGCAGCAAACAGGACGACCACCAGTCGTGTACTAGCAGCTAAGGTGACATAAGGCATATGTCAACAAAGCCATCATCCTACAGCTAAAGTTTTGTCTCTTTTCACCTGATGAGGATTCACAGCACATTTATCTTGGCACATGTTAGCCAGGACAGGAAAAGCTGCGGTCTGTCAGGTTCCTCGGAGTTATCTTCATTGGGGAAAAGATTGTGGTCAGTGGAGGGGGACTGGACACCTCTTTAATAGTGCTCATTAATTAGGAAAATAGGTGAGTATATAAAGAATTGCTTTTGTGTTGTGGAGTGAAACTTTAAAGCACTAGTGTTAAACATTTAGATCTTCAAGACAACAATGTATTCACAACTTATAAGCTTTACTGCTTAAAAAAACAAAACAAAACCAGGTAATGAATAGTAAACACCAGGCAATGTGGAAAAGCACAGAAGGAGAGGGCATGCTGGCTCTGGGTTATAGTAGAGGTTTCTGATTCAAGGTTTACTACCTACCTTGGTTTCATGAACCTTTTTGTGACCCCAAGCAAGTTACTCCCATCTCACTATTCTTCCATTTCCTCTTTCTGTAAAATGATATTAATAGCACTTCAGCTGCAGAGCAGGTTTATTGTACAAGGCTTAATGAATGTTTGTCTCCCTCTGATTGAGATTCTTTCCTGCTGGAGGCAAGAATTTTAAGCAGGTTGATTAAATATAAAAGGTCTCTAACTCTGAAGCTATTATTAAAAGCAGAAGGAATTATTTCTTAAAGAATTTTTAATTTGATATCTATTAGAATTGACTAAAACATAGCAGTTTTTGTTCTGTTATTTAGCAAGTTTAGTTTTGTTTCCCATAGAAATTCTGTGAAGGGATGCTCTGACTTTTGAAATGATCCAAGGCAATTAATGCCTAGACAGACAATGCTAAACTCTTCTTGCCCTGAGGAACAACAAATCACAGCAGTTACACGTTCAAGACTTGTCACTGTATCAGCAGTATACCTGGAGTTCTGGAATTGCAGGAAAAAATTAATTTTGAATGTTCGGTCAGATCCAATCCTCTTCCCTAAGGCTGTGATGTTAGTGTAATGCTCTGGCATGAGATTTCAAGCGCTGAGAGGTGCAAGACCTCTTGCTGTTTGCAAGGAGAAAACTCAGCAGCCCACAACAGGATGGATGAAAAAGGCTGTGCTGAGCGTGGAGCACTAACTCAAGCCAACAGGAAATGCTGAAGACAGCTTTAGGATGCCTCGTTTGCCTTGCAGAGGCCAGCAGTGGTGTACCTGTGTTCACCTGTAGCTGAAATCTCAGAAAAATCACAAGTGTCTTACTTTTTGAAAAAGAGTTCCTGTTCTTCTTTTAAAAGATTGCTGCCAGAAGATGTGGTTGTGCCCTCCTCTGCTGTACTTTATTGCTAAAAGCCATTACTGAGAAGATAGTTGGTGCCCTCTACCTTCATTGGTCCTGAGGGGTTCAGATGGAGTTTCATCCATCATGAGTGGTAACCAGTTTGCTATGTGCCCCAGAGCCTCTTCTCTTGTGAGGGGAGAAAACAGGCAGTTACCAGTCTCTGGCCCTGCTCTCTTTCTGTGATTTATGTAGAACTATCTTTGGGTAGGACACAGAAACAGTCCTGGAAGCAGGGGCTCAAGTCCAAGGGCTTGCTCTCATCAGACGGCTGCCTGTGCCCCCAGGGTGCAGCCCTGTACTCGCTCCCTGCCTCCAGGCGGTCTTTTGTCACAACATACCAAAGGTGGCGTTTCGTTTAGGCAGCGTAGGGTTCTGGGTGTCTGGGGTGCTGCTCAGGGCGCTTTGGGCACAGCCTATGGCACAGCTCAGCAGCCAATTCTTTTATCAGATCTGGAACTTTTCTTCTGAAAGAGAAGCTCAGTTTCCCAGCCCTCATTCCCATCTGCAGAGTAGCTCCGAAGCTGACTGACTGGTGAATTTCCAAACAGAAGTATTAATTATGCCAGGTTTTTATCTGGAATTGCTCCAGTTTTTTTCCCCATCTCTCGTTGTCACATAGCTCAGATAGCTTCTGCCACCGAGAGCGCTTGGTAAGTGACTGGTCCTGCAGAAGGACATTATCAGGCATTAAGTACAGCAAGAGTATTTCAATCCTCATAAGATTAAACAGTGTGTGGCTCACAGAAAGAGGTGAAGCAGGCATAGTGTGAACTTAATTTGATGTACACTAGTCCTGGCTGTGCTTTGCAACTCTAGGTGAGCAGGGGCTCCAAGAACAAGGGCCGCACACTGTGGTAGTGGTGTACGGCCATTTCGTGCACCCTCCGCCCAGCCCAGCAGCATGCTCAAAAATCAGTTGTGTCCACATAAAGCCACATGCGTACCCAAGGCATTTGCTACAGGAGCTGAACACCTGGCGCTAACGTTCCTGAAAATTGCCACAGAATCACACTTTGTAGGTATTGCGTACTTCTTAAGTATACCACTATAAAAACAAAGCAATCTTTATCACAGTGATAAAAGCATAACTACAGAATCCTGTTTTGCTTTTGTGTCATGAAAGCAGGAATTTGTAAGCACTCCCAAAACTTTCCAAAAAGCTTCAAGAAGCTCCCCGAAAGCTATGCATTTAAAATGTTTTCATTCCTTTCTGGAAACAGTCCACTTTGGCTATGAGATTAAGCACTCTGGGTTATCAAATATATATCTATATTGGCTATTTTAACAGTTGCACGTAGTGCTCTTCCTAGTGACTGTGTAGCAGCAACTCTGAGAAGGTTTTTTCAGGGAAGCCTTGCAGCCAGATCTCCTTCACTGCACTTTGTACAAGCACTGAACAATAGGGGACTGCCAAGGAGGCAGATTTAACGGTCTTCTCTGAATTCAGTTATTTATAACAAAATGGACCTATGTGCTTGACTAAGGAGTTTTTACAAGCAGTTGTATGGACTGACGTTAGTTGTTATATGAATTTAATCTGTCTTCTGTGGATATGAAGAAAAGCTTGGCAAGAATTTAGACAGTAGCCAAGGCGAGTGCTAGAGAGCACTATTGTGGGTCAGGGATTATATAGCTACTGCTGGTGGCCAGAGACAAAGGATGCCATGTTTTAAGAGTTAGCCCTGAGTAGAAACCACAGTGTTTCCATTATTATACAAACAGGGCTTAAAGTCCTTGTCTTTCTTCTTGATGTGTTAAAAGCAATTGCACTGGTTAAAAAAATTCAGGGCCAAGTTTTGTTTTTCTCAGAAAATGGAGTGGACGGAGCCTCTTCAGAAAGCTGTATGATGTAATTTTGCTCATATCTGCAACTTATAGCTAAGAAAACTAATCCATGATTGTCATGTAACAACCACAATGGCCAACAGAGGCTTTAGAAAACTGGCAAAGGGAGGAAAACACAGGGGAATGTATAAAGGAAGATTTTGCTATGGGAGCAACAGCTTTAATATACAAAACACACGTGGCCAGCAAATCTTCCTTTTTTCCCTCTACTTTGATTCAGTGACCTGATGTGTACTCCTAAACCTAATCTGCTTCTCTTGCTCGTGATATCAACTACAGAATAAATAGATCAATGTCAGGAGTCAGCATGATGACATGGGAGCGGTGCCTAATGTGGGGGGATTTATAGGCAGTCAACGGAGGCAGATACACAACAGGCAAGCGAGGATGTCGGCAGCTTTTATACCAGTGGGCTGGGAACACAGGCCCTACGAGGCACCTATGAGCCCACGACAATGTAAGGAAGAGCATTTTCTGTTCTCCCTCCTCAGATGCCCTGAGACACAAAACCGGCAGAAATTGCTGGAATCATCTTCTGTTGTCCGGCATCTAAAGTGAACAGCCTTGTGTAATAATCCTTGTCCGCGTCTGGAAGGAGGTTGGTTTGGAGCTGTGCAAAATGCTTGCCACAAAATCTAACCAGAGCCAGTTTTGTCGAGGTTTGGACTCCAGATAACAAATTAGGCTCAGTTCAGTGAGAAGACTTCTGAGGTTTTAAATGAATTCATCATTTGCTTATGTTTCTGTGTTAAGAGTAATATGTTTTTTCAGTTTGGCAAAGAAGCTTGTAGTCAAACTGTTTAGTGTCAGCTTAATCCTTCTGATGTTTGAGAATCACTCATTTATGAAATCCTCAGGTTATTCATATCCTGCTCATGTAGAAGTTACTACAAAATTAGCATGAAATCTCCCAACAGAAATTGGAGGTTTCATGGAGCTTTTGCTATGAAAGAATAACAACGACCATTTCTTGAAACCTGTTCAGAATGTCACACTAAGTTTTGGATGTGTTAAAAAAATCAAATAGATCTTACCTGTCATTCAGTTCTCTCAAAATAAATTGTGAGAGCTCCTCTGGCACCCTAATTTGTAGCTTGTGTCTCTTTTACTTCCATTACATTTTGGCACGCTCAGGCAATAAAACCGATAATCTTCCACATGTGAAAATGTGTTTAATAAGCTACAAAACTACATTCTGTTCCCTCTCCCCTCTTATGGGGACCTTTCAGCATCAATGCAGAATTGCACATACAGAAACATACACAAATGGAGGCTGCAGTGAAAATCAGATTTATTATCTTCTTTCACAAAGAATCATGTTTTTTCAGGCTGTCTACAGGGTTGTCAGCATCCGTTAAAAACACAGATACTCTTTTACCATCCTTAGTCTTTAATTTTTCAAACGTGGGCAGAGTGGTTGTGCCTTCATAATAACAGTTGCAGTAGTTGTTTTGAGGGAAACTGAACATCTATGTAGACATGTTAATGCAAGTTTTAATTTCCAGGTTTATTAAAGACATTTTTGAAGGGCACACTTCTTAAGAAAAATGGTCTGTATTTTAGTTTTCCATGTCAACAGTTTATTTATTTACTTACTTATTTATTTATTTCAGCTGCTACTCTCTCTCTAACTATTGCATTCCCAATCACTTTTCTTCCATCAGAGGAAGCAATCAGAAAAAGCTGTCATTGCCCCTCAAGGTTTCTTGTTGGCTAATTGGAGTTTTTGGCTCTTTATCCTGATGATTAAAAGAACAGCTGAGTGGAAGTCAGAATGCATTTACAGAGCTGACACACCCAGCTCTGCTCTTTGGTTTACTCTGATTAATTTAGCAAACGAAACTCCTGAAAACTCACATAACTTATTGCCTATACAAAACTACCGTTACTATATAGTTTTAAGTAAGCTCTGGGTAAACCGTCCTGTAGATAACTAAATCAGTATAACAAAGGCCTTTAAAAAGCTTTTTGTTAAAAAGTGTTTTTCTGTAAAGTAACATTTTGTGCTGGGCCATATAGATTGTATGAAATGAAACAGCCCTTTTCAAGAAGCTGCCTTTATTTTAGTGTATGAGAAAAACAACTGTTCCTGTTTACACTCCTCAATCAAGGTAAGCATGTTTGCCTAAAGTATTACTACAGCTTGGCTCGCAAACACTTGAAGATTGCTTACCATTTTTCTATATATAGACTGCTCTGTGGAATTGTCTTTATCAAAACTTTTGGGAAAATCTTTAACAGACTCTGAGAAACTTGCCTAATTTATGTAGCCATCTATTCTCCTTCTATTGATTCCCTCCGTGATATATGTTTATCCTCCCCGCCTGTGAAAACCTAGAATTAAAACTGAAGCATTTCTATTTTATGCCTGTAATTGCTGGTAGAAAAGAGATGGTTTTTATGGGTAAAAGCCGTAATCGGTTTAGTGAGCTTTAAACAAATCATCTTGTAAAACCGAATGCAAAACTAGCCCAAGTTTACGAGACAGAACTTTCTAAACAGTAAAGTCTTACTTCGCCGCAATTTTTAGAAACTACTTTTAAAGAACTGACTGTTCCCACACCTTTTGTAATGAAATAATACAAAGTGAACCAGCCCGCTCCCGGGTTTTGAGAGGGGAGAGAGAGTGTTGGGGACGTGGTCCCCACATCAAAACTATCCTGGCGAGATCAACCATTGATGATTTAAATCTTCACTACTTTATCTCTTTGTTTGCTGCTTGGAATGCTATTGATACCTTCTTTGTCTTTGTAATTGTTTTAATTAGCCACCCAGCATGGGCCCCTGACAGTGCTTGTGATAGAGTATTATGGACAACCCAGCAGGACAGTGAGCCTGTTAACATGAAACACAGACATTATGGCAAGCTTAATTTCTTTTATTTGTGTCATTTTTTTCCCCTGCCTTCTTTGTGTGTGTGTGTATGTGTGTGTGTTCTTGCGTTATTACTTGGGAGAATGAAAATAACTTCCCAAGTACTTTGCCTTTTAAAGGGGGGGGGGGGGAGAAAGCATGAAAAAGCAATTCCAAACATTTCTCGGGGATTGTACAATTAAAGCTGATATTACCACGGATCGTTTCTGGAGTCATACAAAGAATGAAACATTGGCCATATTGATTAGTCTTTTCATGCATCGTGTCTTCAGCAATTAGGCTGATATTTATGTCAGTTACTGTATTCTCGACTCTGCAAATTTCTTCTTAATTATTATTTTTTTGGCTCTCTAATGTTATTTGTTCTCGTTGACCACATCCTTCTTTTGTAAATGGAAATCTGGATGTTCAATTATGATGCAGATCTGCAACTCATTAGCAGTAAGCTTTGGTACTGTTGCCATTTGAAGACAATCCTGTCATTTAGCTTGTGGGAACTTTTGGCAATGTGTATATCTGGGAAAAGAAAGCAAAACCCAAAAGTTTGTTTTTAGAGGTAAACAATTCAACAATGTCAAAACCTCAAATCCTTTCATAATATAGGGTGGGTTTTTTAAATAAAAACGTGCTTGAGATAGAGGAATGTGAGTAGGGAGAGAGGTGCTTCGTGAAAGCACAACTTCCCTTTGAATTCGGTTTGTTCAAATTAGCCCAAGGTCAGTCTCTGCCAATTATTGCTCCACTTCAGCTGTTCTCTGGACATTAATAAAAGCATCTACTTTATTAACTAGGAACCCAGTTTTGCACACTCAAAGCAAGGAGTTTGGGGTTTTTTTCCCCCACTGTCTTGAATTTCTAGCTCATTAGCCTGTTTGTTGCATTTTATTGGCCTCCTTGAAATATATCTGTGATAAAGTGTTAGTTTGTGACTTGATGGACGAGATTGAAATCATTCTCCGCTTTGACAGAGTTGAATGTAAATCCTAAACGCCTGGGGAATTCCTATGTTGTGTTAACCTAGAGGCACTGCTTATTTTCAGTGTTGCCAACTCTTGCGCTTTTTCACATCCCTCAGTCAAGAGAAAAAGGTGCATAGTGGGGGGAGGCTTGTTTCTTAAGGAAGGTTTTAATCATGACCCTTTTGAAGAGAAGCTGAAATGCAACCTGTGGTGTCCAGTGCAAGCCAAAGGGAAAGCCGGGGGGAAGGAGAAGAGGGCAGGGGGCTGCGTGGCTGTGCTGGGGACCTCAAGCACCATCAGAGGTGAATCACTGTACAGGGAACTGAAATCTTAAAATCCAAGGGTATTGCCCCCGGTGCGGGGGTGGCTGCAGAGGAAGCATATCTGCTCCTTCCACAGTCTGCAGCTCAGCAGTCGAAGGTAAATTCTCATCCTTTTCTGTTAATACAGCAGCGGTGGCTCCAAGAGGTGGAGGGCTCTGCGTCCTGGCTGGATGGGGCGGCAGCAGGAGCCTGTTCAGCTTCTGTGGGGACAGTAAATCAAAGACATATTAGCTGTAACACCATAATTCAATATACTAGAAAAATTGCTTAATTTTAAATTGGGAGGATGAGAAATCCCCATTGTCATTAAAATAGTGAAAGAAGCTTCTTTATTAGGACAAATAGACAAATAACGTTGCCTTGGGTAGAACGTGAGGGATACGGGTTTCTTCAGGGAAGGAAGCAGTAAGATATTCACTGGCCATGTTTTACCCATCTCTTAAATAGTCTAAAATGCGGTGTATTAAGTTTCTCTGCATCACCACCCCCTTTCCTTTGCTGGCAGATATGAGGGAAAGAGACACATAGTTTTCTTCAGCACACTTCAGTTGTGTTAGTGGGGCTGGGGTATGGCAGAAGTGAAGTTGTCTCGAGATTTACTAATTCTTATTAAGAAGGTAAAAGTCACACAGCATGTTATCTTGGCCACAGATTTCTTGTTTGACCTTGAGCAATGTGCGCAGCCCACCCTGTGCTCCCATGAAGTAGGTGCAGCTTCTTTTGCTTTTCTAGAATGTCATAGGGCTAAAAAGCCACTAACGATTGCAAAGAGCTCGGGGACTGCTTTGAAGAAAGCTGTTGGGGCTGAATGGAAGAGAACTGATAGTATCTCTGATGCCAGTGCTTAGCCATCCTTTACAGAAAAATAAATAATCTTATTTATATCTGTTTATGTCTATTTGTTTCTCTTCTTCAAATAGAAACATAACTCTCTAGTAGCACTCAAACTGAGTAGCTGTGGCGTGCCATGTTTGCCAAACTGACACTCATAGTTATATGTGATATTTTAGTATTTTAATCAAAAATAATTGAGCTGAACATTGCAAATGTCTTTGCGCCGTGAAATCATGCACTCGCAAACTTTGATTTTTATATTTCTGAAATCTTCATTCTGATTACTTTGGATTTGGATATGCATTTACTTGCAAGCAGCAGTGGTGGCACTGCTGATTAGGTAATTACACCTAGGATTTGATTTACTTATTTCCATATGTATTCATGGAAAATGCATGTACAAATTAAAGGTACAATTTGGTGTTTGGTGCTTATTATATCCCCAACACTTTGCCTAACCTTTTTGATAAGCCTGACTGATTGTAAAGTAGATACTGCAATTTATGTGATACCATAAATGCAGCTGGCTGTGGGCAGCATGCGTTCAGTGACATGACAAGTTAAGAGCCAGATCATTTGCTTTAATTACCTTGGACTCAAAATTATTTATCCAGAGCTCGTGGAAGTCAGTGGGACCTCTTTCACCAATCCCACTGGTTTTCTTGTCAGCACCTAATGGGTGCTGAGGCTGCTCGGGGCTCCTCAGCCAGTGCATGGACACTGCAAGGGCAGTGACAGCTTCATCAGGTCCTGCCTCCCCTTCCTCCACCATCCTTTTCTATCTTGCTGTTCTGTGCTGGCCTCTCTAGCACACCAATACAGTTGTTGGGCTGCATGGGTTGGTTTTTTGTTGGTTTGTTTTGTTTTTTTTCCTAGCTTGGACCAGTGTCCTGATAGAGTTCATAGTGCAGCTGAATGGGAGGGATGGAAAGTTCCAGGCCTGGGTCCAGCATGGGGTGGCAATGTCATAAGCTGCTTTTCCTTGCTGAACACTTTGTGATACTGAACCACAGTTTAAGGTGGGCGTCCTTCACAGGATGAAAGTTGGATGCCCTGCAAAGCCAGTGGAAGGAGATGGGTGCCCTTGGGGAAAGTGGCTGAGCACCTGAATTAGATGCCTACCTTGTAAAGGTGTAAGCAAAACCAGAACAAACAAAACCCAGAAAGAATCCATGGCACTCAAAAAGCTTGTGGAAAGAGGCAGAATTCCTCCAGTTTAAAGGAAGTTTGGTGTGTTGTTCAGAGATTAATATATTCTCCGTGATTATGATGGAGCCATTGGTCTGGAATTGCTTTTCTTTTCAGATCACAAAACTGGTGATTTACGAGATGGTGAAGGCTCCTCTAAAGCAACAGTAAAGAGCTTCTTGTGTCCCTCAATCTGACTCACAATTTATAAATAATAGCTGTGTTTACAAACCAACCATGAGCAAAACTCTCCTGGGTGAGGCGATGTCTAAACAGAGACAGTTTAATTAGTTCTTACTCAATACTTGGTAGGCAACAAAGGCCCATCCCAACACCAGCAGAAATTGGTGGGTGTCTTCTTGGGATGCTGGATTAGATATCTGATTTGAACACTTTGGACAGGGAATTATATTTTTAAGTTGGAAAACTTGCATGGGAAAGCGTTGCAAGTTATCTCTCAGGTCCAGATGTTGGCATGCAATAACGTAGCCTGAATCACGTGGGCCTCTCCCCTCCCCAGGCAAACTCGCATGTTGTAGAGTTTAAAAAGAAAAACAATATCTTCTGCATTGTGGCTTGACATTCTCACTGGCAAAGGCAACCAGAACATATCTAATCTTGCATCTCCAGTTTCATACCGGTTAGTGTTCAGGCGTGTTGTTAATGACCCCAGTGAACAGGCTGCCAGTGGGCAGCCCCGGACTGGGGACATGGAGATGCCTTTTGTTGGGGGTGTGTGCATGGGGACCCGCTCTCAGATGTGGACATGGAGGGGTGTGCACCTCTTGGAGAACACACCCCACCTTGGAGAGACCAACGGTTTAAACCCATCCTGATGGAAATGTGTCATGAGGAGGGGATTTCTTGTACCTGGAGCAGTGGGGAAGCTCATTGTAAACCTGCAGGGAGAATGCACTCATGTCTGAAATGGGAGAAATACATGACGTAGCTAAAACTATTCGTTTCTTACACAAGAATTCTTGTAGTAACGCACTTACCAAAAGGCAGCTTGAGTGTAAGCAACTAATTGTAAAAGTCGAGTGATTATTTTCTAGTTTTCATTTTGAACTAGATGGTGAAATGTTTACATCTCCTATAGATATGATTGATGTGGAGAGCAAACAAGAAAAAAATCCTTTACTGGGTCAGCAGGTTACTTAGAAATGTGTGGAAAGGTTAATCCCAAAGCTTCTGTCCTTCTTAAGTGACCATTGTTATTTATGTATTCATAACCCTGGAAAAATCATAAAGACCTTTCCCCCCGCTCCAGGAAGTTATACTCATGCATTTACCTGTTACAAATTACTAACTAAAGTAATCCGCAATTTTTATGACCTCTCACTGCACTTTCAAATGAGGTTTTTCTTCTTTGTGAGAGCTTGGTGAGGTATTACTTTCTGCTCAGGTGTAACTGAAATCCTGGGTCATCCATTCAAGAATGTTGTTGCCTGCAAGATATTAACTGCTTCTCAAACCTTAGAACTACTCCAACTTCCAAAGGTTAATGGAGCAGATAGATTTAGGACATGTTCCTAACCACACAGGTTATCCTCCCTTCCAGAAATATGACACTCACTGGAGATGGGTCATTCATTTTTATTGTTTAAAATGTAATGAAGCATGGCACTTATAATCCGCTGGCTGGGAACATCTTACTTGTGAAAAAAGCGGCTATGATATACAATGCTTTTATGGATGTTAGCACACCCACCTTTGTTCTCGTTCTCTGGAAACTGGCCACAGGGGCACATGTTTTAGTTAAAGCATCTGGTTACCCTGAAGGGGCAAATCTGGTGTGCCCCGCTGGGACACCGGTGCCCACAGCCCTGCCAGGGTTAGGTGGTTTGCAAAGCCTCTGGGAGCTGTAGAACCTAGACTGATGTGAGGACCTCAAAAAGGTACAGTAAGAGAACATGCCACCTAATTAGCAGCAGTGAGAAGTAGCTGGTTCAGCTTTGCAGATTGTGAATGAGGTGGGTCATGTGCTTTGTTTATGAGCAAAGTCCTCCAGCATCAACGTTTCAGAAGTTCCCGAGCTTCCTTGGAACAGCCTCACACCGAACAGCAGCGTGCTCTGGGTTACACTACACTTGGCTGACACAAGCTTGCTTCTCTGTGGTGTAACATATACTCAGCTGAAATTTGGAGTGAAATGTTAGTTTCTTTAAATACCAGTAGGCCAGGACCCTTAAACTCTGTGCCAGATGACACTCTTGAACGGCAATAACAAATTCCTCATGTGAACTTCATTATCCACTCCTAATTTTCAGAAGTTACCTAAATTCTATCTATCATAAACCCTTGGCAAAACAACTGCTAAGTTTTGATAAATATTTGATAAGCTTCAGGATTTACTAGGAAGATTCATGAGAGTCCCCTCGTCCCTCCCACGTGCACTATGGGCTCTGGAATTTTAAAAATATTTGCACAGGTTGTGTGTGAGCAGTGTGTGTGGACACGTGGCTACCCATAGCATGGATAACCTCCAGCTTCTCCTCTTGGCCTTATACAAATGGATGCAGTAGCTTGGCTTGCCAGGTTCTCCAGCCCACTAGGTAATGAAAATACAAGGACGTCTATAATCTGTTTTGTATCAGTTAAGAACCATGTCTCTTTACCCCAGTTAAGGTTTTGACTAATAAATACAATCAACATTCTGTGCAAAAGAACAGAAATGCTTTCTGGTGCATGTCAGTGAAGTCAGATATTTTAATAGGTTGAAATCATGATATAAAAATATCATACCCGTTGTTGTTATAACAGGCTGTATTAAAAACAGTGATGAAAGATATTTCAGAATTATAAGGAAAACAAAAGAGAACTTTGATCTTGGTTTGGGAGAGATCCATGCAAGCATTAAGCTTCAGTTGCCATCCCAGGGAAATCAGTGAAATTCTGTGCAAAGGGGTGTCATCCAGATGTTTTTCTTTCATTTAAAGATGCAGGCCCAAATAAATACTGCCCTCAAATCTGCCAGTGATTTTTCCTTGCGAGCTAGTGTCAAACTTTAAGCTTTACGTTTTGATCTTGAGGAAGAGTCAGCATTTCTGACTGCGGTGTCATTGCACTCCAGGCTACTTTACCAGGTTCTAACTATTCTGAGATAGTGGCAAGAGTTTTTCACACATTACTCGGTAAACCTCAAGAATATTCAGTGGAGTCTTACTTTGTAAATTTAATTTTAAAACTTTTGCTTTTTTTTTTTGTTGTTGTTGAATTTATTTAAATTTCGGAATTCTGAGTGCATTCACCTTTTTCTCTCAAAAAATAGGAGGCTCCTCTTTCTTTCCTCTAGTTTCTCAGTAGGGCTCTTATGGATCACAGCAGTAGCTCAGCAAGTTGTCAGTCAAATACGCACGCACATTGTCTGCCACTTCAATGATAAACTGTATTGGCTGGAGACTGCAATGGCTGGGTTCAAAATCTGTAGCAGTTTGCCTTCTGCACTGTTGCCAAGCATCTTAAAAGACTCAGGGTCACTTTAAGACTCCATCTCTGCTGTAATAAATACAGCATTTAAGGAAACTCAGGAGGAACTGGGATTAACGCTGCAATTTCAATGTAGATTTACCAGAAGAGCCTGTAGACTTTTTGCTGGGGTGTATCCTCCCACCACCACCTCCACCACCCCCCAGCCAAGGACACTACCAGTGGGAAGACCATAGAGAGGGATGGTAAATTATGTGATTCTCCTTATGGTCTCCTGCTATGGAAACTTAACTTTATAGACTACAGAGTTGAGTACCACACTGCAAAATATGAAGGGGGAAATTTTACATCTTCATCACAGAGTGATATTGAGGATAAAATTATTTCAATACTTAGGACAAGCAGTGAGTGGGAGGTCAGTAGATAAGGAGATTAAGAGCACCCAAAAGGTCAGCACATCTTACTGTGGAGCCAGGAAGAAGGTAGATGAAAGAGATAGGCATGCTGTAGAGCGAGGTGTTTGCTGGCTCCTGATACGGTGCGGGCTGCCTCTGCAGCTGCTGAAAACGCAGTCCCGTCGGGCTAGTAAAGGGCTATATACATCACAAGAAGAGAACAGTTGTTTAACAGAATTTCTTCACTACCGCATTTGGATTAATTGAATCCTGTGCAAGGCCTTATCAGGAAGAGCTGTCAGCAAAGAATTCCAATAATCCAATCAGGAGGTCACAAGTGCAAGAATAAGTATCTACAAATCGGATTGAGAGCCCCAAACCTGAAGCCAAGCAATATTCCAGAGATGACAGAATAGATGATTTCACCACATTGCTGATATAATTAATGGAGATTGATAAGTTCGTCACAACACCCATCTTTTGTTTGTTGTGCTGGAAAGGTGATAATCTAAAATCCTGATTAAAAAGGCAACAGAACAAAACAAGAAGTGTAAATCAGATGATAATAGCAGCTAAACAATCACGTCTGTCATGTTACAGACTGCGCAATATTATGAATATCAAGTATTTTTAAGCAGGTGTCTGATGTTAACCACCATGTTAAGTACAAAGCCAGTTGATAACTGAGTAACAGATGAGTTAGAGATTGTGAGGAAAAAAAAAAAAAAAATCATTGGTCATGGGACTGACTGTGTCAAACAGTCGCCTAAAAACAACAACTATTCTGCAGTGCAGATATTCAGGAATATCATCTGTATCAAACTTGAAATATTTCAAGTGGATCACTGAAACCTTAGTCACTTCTTGTTGTGTGTTTCCCACTGTATTTATCAAAGAACTCTCTTAACCTGAGCTTTCTTACATAAAAATATAGCTGTCCATAACTGAATGAAAGACAGTAAGTCTAACTTTCACCCTCGATTCACCTGTCAGTCTATTGACTTGAGTTTTTGGGAGTTGTGTTTTTTTCTTGTAGAAAAGGATAGTCTCAAAAAGAGAAATGCAATGTGTGCTCAGGACTGGGTCTTGACTGGAAAAAGCTTCGTAAACATGTGTATAATTTTTAACACATATCCTGGCCCAGTTGAAAGCTGGTATCCAACCAGGATGGATCCGGGGACTTCTGACTCTCCAAAGGGAAGGAGTCTATGAGCTCACTCTTTCAAGGCAACTTTAGGTCCAGGAATGTGAAGAAGAAGAAAAAAAAAAGCTGTGATATGTGCTGTGAATAGGTCTTCCCCCACTCTTGTTGAAGAAGTATACTGTACCGTTCTTCAATTTTGTAACTAGTGATGCAGAGACAATATATCTACATATCTGCCTATTCTTTGTTTTATTTCTGTTTCAGTATTAAAAGATAGTAAATTCTGTATATGCCAATACACCAAAATGAACCGAAGATAAGAACAAGTGACATGCTAAGTTCAACTTCCCTTACACAGGAATGACTGAGAGTTACTTTGTGATTTAACCCAGTGTGACTGAGAGTTGATTTGGTCTATTGCTGACTGCATAAAGGCTTTTCTGATCCAAGAGATGCCTCTGTATTGTAAAACTTTGTATTTCTAACCTTTAACATCTTACCAAGAGTACTGTCCATTGCTTTCACATCATTATCTGAGTTTAAATACCCCTCATCTGAGCTTGTTCTTCCTTAATCTTTAAACCTTGCTTAGTGCTACCTTCATACTTAATCATTCTCCTGCTTTGCAAAGCACTTGGGGATCATTCCGATGATAAATTTCAGCTTCATCAGCTACTGACCCACATATGCTCTGCAGGCAGACTGCAACCGCTTGTCCCTATAGGTCCTGGGGTAATGTTATAATTAAAGAGCAGCTGCTGACATATATAGGCTCCATGGACTCTGTCATCAAAGGGCAACTGATGTCCCACATTAACTGAATGGATCTCTAAGGAATTTCAGCGATAGAAACCAACTTTCCTCCTCAGGAGAAATTACGGCACATCTGCCTTGCCATAGCCAGACGCTGCACTTGTTCTGATGATTCTCTCACCCAGTCCTACAGTGGTGCCTATAGGTATGGCGACTGAGGTCTTGACAGTGCATTGGGACCTCCGTCCATCTTGCCAGGGATCCCTGTGAGTACCAGAGATGCTTCTGTACATGTCACACAGTGAAGTTGTGTGGTTAATTACACTTATTTACCCATCTGATGATTAAAGTTAAACAGCAGTCACATTTAAAATATCCTTTTATATGTCAACAAAAATGGATAAAAGAAAATAATCTTGTGCTTGGTGTATGATTAACTTGTGGAATTTACTGCAGTAGGGATATTACTGAGGCAAATAGTTTAGTAGGATTTAGGGATTAGACACATGAATAAGAAGAGCATTTACTGGTTACCTTCTCTAGATTTAAGAAAGGTAATTTCTTCCCGGTGCAATCTGATACATAAGGTCAGCAAATGATCACTAGTGTAAGGATGAGCAATGTCTCCTCCAGCCCCTGGCTTCCAGCAGGTCTCTAAGATGAGGTCCTTCCTTCCTGCAGAAGGGTAAAGTATCAACGTGCTTGTCCATTGGGGCAAAATACTGTACTGAGTGCACAACTGTGCTCTTCTGTTGAGGGATTATTTTGTCCCTGTGGGTCAGGTCAGGACTATTTCACACCCTCAGCAGTTTGGGGTTTTGGCCTCACACCTTTTTTATTCCTGTCTTAATTTCAGAAAGCCTGACAGTGTGGCCAATGCCCTTCCACCAGGGTCATTACAACTAATGGACAACCCTATTTATTATAAAGTCTGTTAAAGAGTAGTTAACAAGCCATGATTTCTATTTAACTGTCACTCTGTAACCTGCTTGAGAGCAGATCTGTACTCTAAACATAATCACCTCTTAATGCTTCTTATTTATTTATTTAGAGGCCGTATAAACACCATAGGCCAGAACCTCTGCTGATACATCGGCGTGCCCCCAGCAGCCAGGATCTGTTGAAATCAATGGGGCTTTACTGATTTACATCCCCTGAGAATTTCCACATTAAATAAATTCCAGCCAGGAGGTAGGAGATACATGTATATGCAGAAGTCAGATAAATTGGTGTGTTTGTATGACACACAGACATTTCAGGGTCAACAGTATGTACAGAAATCAGAGTTCCTTTAAAAGAAAACTTAACGACTAATCCAACTTATTAAACCTGATTTATGTTTGTTAAAAAACAGTCAGGTGACAACTAACTGATGCATATCTTTATTTGCTTTGGTGTAATCCTGCATTTTTGTTTTGCACTCATAGAGATGATGTTTCACTGTTTTAAGGTCAGAGTCTAATTTCAGATGTCACAAGAAAGGTAGTGTACGAAGAAGCACACTGCTGCTTTGTCTGCATGCAAAGAAAAAAACCAGATATTTTGCAACACTGAACAACTCCACAGTCACAGTAGCTATAAACTGCCCCGCCAACCTTAAAAACAACAAAATACCTTTAAATCAAGAAGTTGCAAAACGCTTTTCAAACTGTCATCCCAGCCAGCCAAGTTTTTAATGAGTTGCAATAGTCCTAATTTTTTTTCCCCAGCTCTTGTTGAGGTTAGTCTTCAGAAAACTATGTGCAGCTTTTGCTCCAAGTGAAATGAATATGCATCCAATTTTCTGGGGCCACAGTCCATGGCGTGTGCACAATTGGAAGTTGGATTAAGCTGAAATAGGTGGATTTCTGCTAAGGAATGTCAGTATTGTATATTTTAAGTACATAATCTTAACTGACTCATTTCTCTGCCACTTTTCCCCCTCCCCCAGGATGAAAGAACAAACCAAAACTTTTGACGCAATTATTTTTGTGGTTTTTTTAGTGATGTAGCCTTGTCCCTTAAGACATGACTACTGTACTATGACTTATTATAATGCTGTGCTGTGAAACACCTCATAAAAATAATGTTATTTCCTCTGCTTTCTTCTGAACCTTTACAAGAAAATTGCTTTCAGTCTGCTTAAATCCTGCTACTTTTCATAACAACCTCCTACAAATAAAAGCAGTATAGTTGAGTAGGTTGACATGAACAAACCAGAAAAATAAGGAAGATGTTTAATTCCCCCCCCCGTTTTGTTTATTGCTTTGTCACTTACCAAAAGTTGGAAGAAAAAAAGTAATTGGATGTTTTATAATTTGTGACCGTTTAAAAGAATAAATGACCTGAATCAAAGGTCAAAGCCTTTGTGCTTTCTGCAGTAGAGAGGTTTTTGTTTTGTTTTCCCCTCAATCTTTTTATACTGGAAAAAAAAAGAAAAAAATTAAAGCAGACTAAAATAAAAATCTTCACTGTGTATACTCACACCCAAGATGATTCCTAAAGGATCTTTACAGCTTCTGATTTGAATGCCTTTTTCCTTAAAGCTCGCAAATATCAACAACATTCCTGCACACTGTAATCAAATACTTTCCCAAAAAGCCATGGAATGTGCCATAATTTGTCAAAGATCCTCACTGACAAGTTTTTAGTAAAGTCCACTACAGCAAACCCTCCTCGGCCCCCTTGACCCACGTAGCAAGAGACCTTTGACCCTATTTGGGCCTCTTTTATGAGCTTCTTTCACTCTGACCAGATGGCTAAACTATCAAAGGTTTTTATGAGTAAAAACTGCTTTTCAAACTCACAAGTTGTATATTTCTCTCCATGTTAATGTGAACTATCAACCCAAAGGCTTTAAATTGAAAACACAAAAGGTGCTCTGCAGCTGCTGGCTCTGCAGTGGCACCTCGCATTGTGCCGGCTGGGTGGGGATGTTTGCAGAGTAAACAGCTGATGTCCAGATGAAGACAGTTTAAGGCCAAATAGTTTAAAAAAACCACCCATCGAAACCCTAATAAATTATTTTCCCCCAGGATATTTTTTTCAGCCTCTAACACGGCGTTTGCATATTCATTCATAGCTACTGCCAGCCCACCCTCTCTCTTCTGCATGGAGACCACTACCCGGAGTGGCAAATTAGGACTAATTAGACCAAATTGTGTCAGAAACAAAAATAGAGAGATTACAGACTTCTCAATCGGTTTGAATTTCAATGCAAACATCTCTGAACACCTGGACATCGCTTTCTTAAAGCCAACTGAACTGTCTTGTCGCCTGCTGTCCTTGTGCTGTCAGAGTAGCACTGGGGGGGATTTTTGACCTAAGATCATTAGCAGATATTTGCTGTCACTGTACTGTTCATCTGTTTCACATTTTTCTTTACAGAAAAATTCAGTAGTGCTTTTTTTTTTTAATATAGTATACTCCTGTATGTGTTTTTAGATAAACTATTAATATATTACATGTATTTCACAGCATTTGCTCTTCCTATTGTTAGCAGATATTTAACAATTTCCAAATCAAGGTGCTATAAATCACAGAGAGATTAATAAAGAAAAATCATACCCTCATAGGCTTTCCCAAGAGAGCTAGGGAATATAATCTGCTCTTCCTCTTTCTCACAGGTTTCCAAGAGCTCTTTTTTAACCCTTCACATTCTCACCACAGCGTATTTGTTTCATTAATGGCAACTCACGTATTGTCAAAGTTGCAGAACTGCACATTTGGGAACAACTTTAGCTTAACGTTCTTAATCAAATGACTCTTGTGCAAGGTATTTCTTTAATTTGGTTTGAAATGAGAGTCTTAATTGGGTATGTATCTTTTTAAGTCAAATATCCTTTCCTCTCACTTAAAATCACAGAAGGGTTTTGTTTGGAGGAAAACAATGGTGTCCAAGTAGGATAAAAGATAAATATTGCCAAGAAGTCTCTCCTTTAGTGAAACTGGAGTGTCCGTTAACATCAGGCTCGTGGATCATATGGTCATCCGTGCATTCCGAAATCACCTAGGCCAGCGCTGTGTCTTCTCCTCAGTAGTTGTTCAGATCTACTGTACTTACAGCTGTCGGTCACGCCAGCACGTTACAAATGAAGATAATGTACAGCAAAATAGATGTAAAAATATATCAATTTTTCTCTCACCTCAGAAAAAAAATTCAACTTACCCTTACCTTCTGTCTAAAGCTTTTCACTTTCTCAGATTTCTTTACATGCGACCTGTTAATCCATCAGTCTTGTTTATCCAACCAAGTTTATTAATGACAAATGTTGCTGGCCTTGCTGAGTTATGACTGTAAACTGAAAGAATATGAGGGCCAAGGTGAAAAGGTGATTTCTTTATAACAGCTGTAATTTATCCTGGGCTTTGGCCAGGCCTTTGATTTTGGACTGGCCCTGGATATAGTATTCCTACTGATTGCATTAGAATAGCCCTCAGGGGTCATGCTGAATTCCAGGGCCCTGGAACCAGTTAGAAGAATGGAAGATGACCATATGTGCAGGGTTAGAGAATGATAATAAGGTGCAGCACAATACAAGCCCGGGTGTTGTGGAAATCCTCTGCTATGCCTTCTGCATGCTGTCATTCATATAAGCACTGCATAAGAAATGCATCCCGACTTGGTCAGGAGGAGGAGAAAAGAAAGCAGGAAAAAAGAAATTAAGTCTCTTAGTTAGTCCTTGGGTTCATTAAACATCTCCTGCGATGAGAGGGTTTGAGTGTGTCATGTTACTTCTGGTTAGATTTTGAAAGGACAGGAGAGGCCAGTGCTGTCTAAAGCAGCTTCAGCAATTGTTGTTTCCCAGTATCACTTCTTGTGCAAAAGCCATCTGGTCCTTGTCCCACAAAGAAGGACGAGAAGGAGAATATGAGGGCCTCACCTTTGGTTTTCATTCAGTTTAGCAGCCCTGAAGTCAGGTCACCCAGATCGGCCGTGTCCTGTTCTATTGCCAGCGCTTGTTCCAGAGCCAGGGCCTGGGTCTGTCCGGAGGACATCCTCCCCTCCTGCCCAGCTATGGGCTCTGGAGTTGGAGCGGTCGCCCAGGTGCAGCAGACCTCTCATCCCTTCCTTTTTCAGCCTGGGTGAATAGCGTATCTTAATCAGGAGCGAGTTCACAGTCTTTCCTGTTGAAACTGTTTCACTTTTCATGGAATAATTAGAGTTTAAAAGGGAGTGGTAAGGAGACAACAAGAATACGTATAATTTTCCTAACTAGGGGTTAGGGCACTGTCTTGGGAGAGGTAAATGAGTACGGGGCTCTGCTCTAGCAAATATTTGCATTATTTTTATTAAGCAGTCGCAGATAAGTTACCACAGGCACTTTCTTTATCTTTTAATGTTCCATTCCAAATCATAAAATCATAAGAAACTACAGGAAACAGGAGGTCTGGGCTCACCTGCCCTCAAGTCAGCTGGATTGTGACTTTGTAGGTGCAAACAGATGATTATACTGCAATAACAATTGTGCAATTCAGTGATACATACTGCTATAGACAAGTTTTCACAGGTGCAAGATTGCCTTTGAAAAGAGATCAATCCAACCTCTTAAAGTAGTTTTATTAACTGTTGACAATTCCCATTATTTTTCAGGCATGGCTGATTACACTGTCACTTTTGGCAAATGCTAAAATAGCTCGTGATCTCTGCTGACTTCAAAGGCTTTGGAACAGGGCAATACTGTACCTGAATTCTACAAAATACATCTGGTATCTCAATAAGGGCACAACTGTTAATTGCAGGAATAGAGGTCTGGCTATCCAGCTGCACATAAAACTGTACATGCTACTGCTAATCCTTCTACCTGCCAACCTGTCATTAAGTGCTGAAACTGTGATTTGCAGCCGGACGTGCTTACCGTGACTCAAGTGACCGTTTTCACATGAGATCAGTATTGTAGTCAGTCTGTATTAAGACATGACATGGCATTAGCTCTTCCTTGTGTGTGCACCTTTTGGCCTCTGCAGTGGTTTATCACCGTTACCATACATTAAGTTATTAATGGTCCAGATTTTACCTAATGTCAAGGTGAACCTGCTCTTTGCAAGTTCCTGCGTTGCTCACCTTGTCGGGAAGCACCTGAGCATCCTCCAGCAGCGCAGTAAGTGATGTGCCTCATCAATGTCGTGCATGTTTGTCCTCCTCCCTTGAAGCAAAAACGTATGTGGTAGAATGGCTTGCTTTTGAGAGGGAGAGGCTGGGATTTCTTGAGAGGTGGGAAGGAGAGGGTGAACGTTCATCAAGCACTTACTGCAGTAATTTAACATACAAAGGCACTCAGGCCTCTGGACAGTTCCTAAAAGAAATAAAAAAGCAAGCTACTGCCCATGTACCACTCCAGCTGCTATCCTGGTCTTGTGACGGGTGTCAGTAAGAGACAAGACGGAGAGATGAGTGGGAGAGCTGTTCTCAGAGAGGCACATGATTGCACAGGCAATTGCGTACTTCATTTGCACAGGACGACTCTTTCAGCTCCTGCCTAAACAGTTGCTCTTGCGATGTGCCAGTGGAGCAATAAACAGCCGGGAGGATTGTTTGGGCCAAATGCTAGTGGTTCTGTGTTCTTCATGGCCAACATTTCAGGAAATATAGCCTTAAATTCCTTCATGTTCAGATGGCAAGATTAACAGTCAGGCATCAATCTTCATTGGCAGAAGCACTGGAAGTCACTTGAAGTTTCGTAATTAAGTATATAGAGGTTATGGGTTTTCACCTTAAAAAAAATTTCAATTTCTAATGAAAGATACTAGAGAAAATAATCTTTATTACACGTTCTTGCTTATGTTCTCTCTTCCATATTGTCTGTAGTGCTTATAGCCTAAAGGCAAGCGTATAAGTACACCTGCGTATTTGGGAAGTGAGCACAGAATGGTACTGCTAGAAATGCCTAGGCAGGAAACATGGATAGCTTGTCCATACCTTATTAACTGAGAAGTACTAACATCTAAAGTCAGGCATCATTTTAAATAACGAGATTAAAAAAATGACTCAACACTCTTTTTTTATTTTTATTTTTTACTCATTTTTGAGCCCTCTGATAGATACAGTTGTTCTTTCCATCAGGCTTGCGTAAAAAAAACCAAAAGTATAAAGAATGTCTTTTTTTTCTTAATGAAAACTAAAATTTCTAAGTCGCTTCACTTTTGCACCAGTTCTTAGCATAACTAGAGTTAGCAGTGCTTTGGTATAACGCAGCTATATTCCCAAACCATGGCACCACTATGGTGTAAACAAAAGTACCTGAACAAGAGCAGGGCAGACCGGGGATGTCGGAGCTGCAGTATGTCAGGACAAAGAGTGTTGACTGACAGATTCTTGCAGGTCTGGTTGGTGCAGTTCAAGAAGTTCCTGCCTGCCGCTGTTTATTACCGACTCTCGGTTGGTGATAACTAGTTGAGAGGTGGACGCAAACAAACAAGGGTGGTAACTTCTCAAATTGTTCCAATGGATGTGTGCTTGATCTATTGAGATTGCTGCTTGTTTGGCTAAAACTTTGTTGCCACTAATTTAAACACAGACGTTAAAAAGAGCAATAATAAAATTGCATTTCTCAATTTGGGTCCTAGGAGGGTTGGGCAGAGCACTGAATGGAATGAAATGAAATGAAACCCCTTCACAGGTAACTGCACCTTGGGCTCGCATAATGCAAAGCTGTTGTTTTATCTCCACATCTGACATGCCACTGGCCTTATTTGCAGAAAGCTGACCTTGTGTCAAACAAGATGATCTGACTGACATTTTCTATTTCTGGAAATGATTAATCTGTTTATAAAAAGTTCAGTTAAGAAAAGCCTTGAAGTTTCCTTCTACGTTTTCATTGATTTCTTAAAGATTGAGTTACATTTTCCATTTGTTAGAAGATGTAGGACTTGCTATTCAAAGAAATGCTGATCCCAGTGCTCTGGCACGTACGATGACTGGGCAGTTGCACCCTTATGGGTTACTTACCCCGAGCAGCCAGTTTGTCTCAGCACAGTGATGCACCTTGGATGCTTTTGGTTCTAAGACTGTTTGAAAATTTGGTAGTGAAATACTACCAAAACACGTTCCCATCCCACAGACTTGTAGAAACCCTACATAGGAGTTTCATTTGTGGAAACCTGTTGACTACGCTGAAACGTTCACAGGCACAGCTAGATCTCCTGGACCAAGTCCTCTAGAGAGAAACTCATCTCTTGTCTGAGGCTTACAGTCTCGAGTAAGGAACAGAGCTCTTGCAGTGTTTGTGAGCAACTGGAGCTGCATTTTTACCTTCATGTACAGTCTAGATAATAATCACATCGCCTCAAAAGCCATGCGATGCTGCCTTTGCCCCACAGAATGGCAGTATGGGTTCTCTTCAAATTTGTTTGCATTTCCTTTTTTTTCAGTCTGTTCTGAGCTATAAATACTCTGAGGATCCATTAGGCTCATATCAGATACATTCATATTTTCCCTTCTTTTGGCATTCCAGTTCCCAGCTGAATCTGATAAGCAGATCAGTCACTGCTATGTCAGCAAAGAGCAGCAATGTTGTACCTTAATATTTGTCATCATTACCCAACACACCCATGCAGAGCAAGCTGTGAGGAATGCAGGTTTTCATGCTTTATCAGCTGTAACTAAACATCTGGTTACAAAAAGAATGAATCACTCAAAGTTAATGAAGGTTATGATTTCATATAATCCTTTTCAAGCAAAATAAATTCCATTGGAAGAATATAATAGATTAACTGTGGAACTGAATCAATTGAGGTTTTAGCATCACTGTTATTTACAACCCATCCATTTTCCATTCTAAGCTCAAACTTTGTTTTGTCATTGCCAGCAGGGCTTTTGCATTTCTTTTTAAATGCACTCTAAAATGCCTTCATTTTGTAGTTTCCTAGAAACATAACCACTACTCTGGCTGTGAGTTCAAACAAATTAATTCAGCTTGTATTACTGAAACGCTGATTTAACAAATGGAAAAAAAAAAAATAAGTGTATTCTTTAAATTCAGGTATTGTATGCGTTCTTGATGTAGGGTTCAGCCGCAGTGGTGCAGTAACATGGCCTTCTATAGCCTTTCTCATCAGCAGATCTTAAATATTTCACTTACGGTAGGAAGATCTTAGCAATGCCCTGCCGGGATGAGGAAGGAAGTCTTAATTTCCCTTCTGCAGATGGGAGGAATCGGGCACACGCCGCAAGCGGTGTGCAGTGCTGCTGCCAGGGGTGGGGAGAGCTGCAGCGGGCAGCACTGTGCTAGGCAGGAGGACATCATCCCCTGGGGACACACCGTCCCTGAGCAAAATGCCATCCCGGTCCCTGGCAGGGCACTCGGGCATCCCCACAGCTGTGCCTGTTTCACCCCACGCCGTTCCCTGGCCGCCTCAGCTTACCCTGCTTTCCTAAGGAAATGAGGTTTATGTGATTGTACCCCCTGCGCCTCTGTCTGTTTGCGTGTACCCATCTCTCTCGCCTGCCTCCTCACTGCAAGAAATTGTCCAATTTCAGCTAAATTTGAGAGACACGTAGAGGCCCCAAAGGAAGATCAAGTTCCCAGGATTTCTGTGTGCAGAATGGAAGGAAGGAGATAACTCGTTAGTGTGCTGATGGAGGCAGGAGCAGCTGCCTGGGTTTTCCTTGGTAGGAATAGGAGAATCCACATAGGCAAAAAACAATGGAAAATCATCTGTATTCCGCGTGTGTGTGTTTTTGCATTGTCTTTGGTTTGTGGCATCGTTGCATTTCAGGTGCTGAAGGAGGGAATGAAAAGCAAAAGCCCAAGTGGCTATTGACCAAACCCATCCTCCGACTCCACCCTGTAATTCCATTCCCAGTCCAGGAGGAGTTGGGAACAGGCAAATTTGTAGAGACATCTATTGTTGCTTTTACTGAGTGAAAGGAGATTGGTGTGAGATGGAGGTGGGTGATTGTGGAGAAGTGTGGTAAAGCATCAAGGAAAAAGCTCCTATGAATGCGCACACGCACTGCTGGGAAGCCGAGGGCACCCCAGCATGACGTTTAGCTTGTCAAGCTGTCGGCAGAAATAGTCGTACATAGACTAGTAAATGATGGAGCTTCTCTTTGATACCCATCATTACAAACGGGCAAAGGAGGGAGATATTTCATGCTGGTGCTCTCTAAGAGATGGCTGGACTTGGTGAAAGAGCAGAAGAGAGGACAGGCAGTCTGACAGCCCTGCCCTGGGCTGGGCAAAACCAGCAAACCATAACAGAGCAAAATAACAGAACAGTAGTCTCTTGAATTGAAAAGGGATACACAAACACTTTAAAATAACAATTTTTCCTGGCATGTGGGTGACGGAATTTTGGGAGGCATGGCAGGGGAAAAGTGCTTTAATATTTTAATTCTGACTTTTATTCACTATCAAATGATGATTTAACTAAATGTAACTTAGACTATTAATTTAATTTTTAAAAGAAAAGCTAAATAAAACTGTCTTTTTTTTAAGAATGCTGTTCTCTGCACCCCTGGGTCTGGGATTTAGCAGACTGATGGGATCAGTCATCCCCTACTTAAATACATCCTGGGCAGCGTTCACAGGAATGTTGTTGTTTGTATCCAAAATGCGCTGTCGTCCTCTTTTTAGCATCTCTGAAAATAAGCGAAGATCATGGCAACTGCAGACGGTGCCAGGGCTCAGCAGGCCGTGCCTGCAGGAGCATCTCTCCCATCGTGCTGGGCCGTGTCCCAGGAGGATCTGCTCTCCTTGACTTACCCCTCTAGCTCCTTCCAGGCTTACGATGTAGTGGCCCACGTTCAATGCGCCCAAAGTCTTTGCTGCCCATCACTGGTGACAGTCTGAGGCATCAGCCCCACACTGTGCTGGTCCCAGTGCTCTTGTCACAAGCAGGGTCGTGCCAGATCCACTGCCACACTGGTGTTGGAGTGGGCGAGTGACAGTCACGACCACCTGGGTTAGGAGATGGGTAACAGGCAAAGCCTCCCTGGATAGCGGTGGGAGCAATGCGTTGGCATCCAGTCTCTCAGAGAAAACGCTTCTTCAGTCTTGACAAACTCAACTCAGCTAAAACAACACATAACTTATGTTAAAAAATCATTAGTGTTGGATACTCAACAATTCAGCATCTGACCCCTAGTAGTAAACTGGAACTTCTTAGTGGAGAAATCCCACTGAGCTCCGCTCTGTCCTCTCATGCTGCCATATAAATCCAGAATAGTTTGTTTTAATGAATCTGAGGAGAGAGCGAAGCCATTGAGCATTAACTGAAATTAATCATTTAGCAGGGAAATAGGAAAACAAATAGATTCAGGATCTTTCTGGAAGGAGGATATGAACCACAAAAATAGAGATGCTTTGACAGCCCCTTTTTGCTGGATAAAGTTTCACATCCTTTCAAACGACACCCAGTTGCCTCCTCTGTGTAGAAAAGATCTCCCACTTCTTTTACAAAGCTTCCATGACTTATCTATTTTTGTTTTTCCCAGCTGTTGTTGTAAAATCTGTTATCTTTAATGTATTACCCTGAAAAACAACACACCTTTGAGAAGGCCAGCGGACTGTGACATAATTAGATGCAAAATGCACATCTAAAAGCTGTTTACTTCCTGTAACACTAGGATAACTACTAATGAATCACCGACTCTGGGGATTCTCAGTTTGTAACTGGATACTCCACAAACTTCTTATCAGATCAACAATGATTTCTGTCAAAAAAAAAGGGGAGGGGGGGGAAGAAAAAGTGGGGGTGGGCAGGTTTTTTTCCCCTGAAACCAGAGTTTAGCCTATATGCACCAATTCTAAAGCATTTTTAGCATGTCAGGCAGAGTAGTCATGGTGAGTTTGAAGGGATAAGGGAAGATAAAGTGTATCAAAGCAGGATCTGACACTCGTGATGCTATGCAGACCTTTCTTTCTGAGAGCATCTTGCAGACTGGACTGACAGCAGGGATTAATCCATGCAATGGCAATAAACAATAGTTGAAGTGGGGTTGAGGCCTAACACCTGGATGTTATGTTACCGTCAGTAAAGAAGCCTGTTTCATGCTGGGGTTGAATATATATGATTCTGACACTGTTGCTTTCTCAGCGACAGGTAAGACTTCTCAGACCTCTTTTGTTGAAAGGATTTTTTTTCTCTTTTTGTATGTGAGAAAGCTGCAGGCTGCCTGATTCAAATGAAATGCTTTAGCAGGTTTTGCGTATGACCCTAGTTGCCAGGTATGAACAGCTTAAATGCATGGACTGACACTTTATCTTTATCTATAGATCCATATTTGTTCTTTTCAACTCTTGTTAAATCAGAGGATCAAGCTTTCCCTTGCTGGGCATTGATATCTCTAAGTTGTTGGGGTCGTCCCAAGGGGTGTAGCTCCGTTTCCCACGCAGGACAGTGGGGACATCCTCCCAGCATCTGGGGTGAGTCCTGCGCCAGGAGCCACCAGGGCCATCGTGTTGCATTGTCCTCAGCAGAACCAAGTTTGTCACATCCGCTCAAGCGTGCCGGCACCGCGAAGGGGCAAAGGAAGGAAAGCATGAGGAAATCTTCCCTTATCTCTAGGGTTACCCTTTTTGGCAATAAACCTTGCCAAAAATTTATGTAAAGAATCTGAAAGGCCTTTAAAAGACACCGAGAGGTTGAAACTTATCTGTGCGCCGAGTGGTTCTCAGGAAGTCGTGGTGCAGCTAAACCTTGCGAGGAAGTTCACCGTGTGGGGGCTTTCTCCATTTTTTGACCTCATTTACTCTTGTGTATTATCTCTGCCTTCTCAGGGTCAGCCTATGTAGGTCAGGGATTCATTGACATAGATGTTCATCTCTCTTCTTTACAAGAAAAAAAAAAAAGGCAAGGGGGGAGAAAAGAGAAAGTGGGTTGGACAGACTGACAGACGGCCCATGTCCAGAAAGCGATCTGGTGAGAGGCCATGAGTGCAGGCGTGACAGGGGCCATGAAGGAAAAGAAAAATGCTTCAAGGGACCCTTTGGGCCAAGCAATGGAAAAACATACATGTGGGAGCTATTGCACCGATTTGAAAGTACTTCACCTTGGTCTTCCCAGTACAGACCTGGTCTTACCAGCCTGAGAGCAGACAACTGGAGATGTGGCATGCAAAGAGCTCCAGCTCTCTCCCTGTCTTCACTTGGCAGACTCTCATTTGCGTTATAAGAAAGACTTTATCAGCTTGAAAACGTGCAGGCAGAAGTTTTTGTGGAGAAGCAGAAATGTCATTGAAGGTTTCTCAGTGAAACACTGCCTCCTCTTGGATCCAGATCTGTGTGCTGAACTAGGAAAAACGAAAATGTTCCCACTTTGCGTGTTTTGACTCAGATGAAGAGACATGTATCTGAAGGGGCCACAGGGCTGGAAATCCCAAAAGCAGGCACAGAAATGGCATTAAAAGGACTTGCTATTTTACAGTGTGTTTTTCAGGCAGCAGAAAGGAAGCTCATCTCCTACAACATGCTTTATGAGGTTACTCAAATGACGGACTCTGGTCCACATCCAGACTGCACCAAATTCCCAAATGTAATTTCTCATGTAGTTCATTTCCCCATCTCTTGGCAATGAGCTGCCACTAATCCTGGCCACGGAGGTGGCATTCACTGCCTGAGCTGGCCAAGAAGACCTGGGGCTAGAGTTCTTCCAGCTAGCTGGCTTCAGTAAAATTACTTGGAGATTTAAATTATCCTAGTCACGTACTAGGATATCCCCTGAGAAAATAAAGGGACGTGCAACGTATTTGCCAAATCGTGCTTTGTTGCAAACATGGTTTGCATTCAACAGCACTAGACTATATGTATTGAAGGTCCGATTTTGCTTAGAAAAGCAAGGAATTAAATCCAGATTTCCCAAAACCATATGCTAACTCCATCCTGCCAGTCTGGACTCATCCACACTGAATATAAATCAACATTTAACAAGGGCCAAGATAACTTTTGGCCATAGTTATCAAGAGGTACAAATGGCTGTTCTGCTTTCACCTATCTCATCTAGGCTTTTCTAACTGCCCAGTCCTTCATCAAAAATAGCATGGGGGAATATCAAATGTGACTCCTTTGTGAACTAACTGTCCTGCCTGTGTCAGCTCCTGCAGAGACATTAATTTAAATAAGTAGCTAGATTTTTTTTTTTTCTTCTATCCCTTTCTCTGCCTAGACAGATACTTAACACGATTTTGCCTCCTTCTTCTGCTAGTTGGCTAGTGTATTTAGATGTTACAGAAGAGATTTTGTACACTTTGAATGCTTGCAAGGGCCAAAGTCTGAGGTTGGTAACCAGTGAGGTATCTGGAATACAGAAGTCAGTCTGTCTAATTCAGTCCCACTCATGTGTTACTGGAAGCCTTTCTACTAAATTCAGGCTTACGATCAGCCTGTTAATGTTTACAATGTGGCTCTTTTGGAATAGATGGGAAGGATTTGCAAAGTGAATGTGCCTATAAAATCTCTTATTTACATGCATCATTTGAGTGATTGTGTGTGCAGAAGGACAATGACGTGAGTTGTTTCCTATGCAGTGTATTCAGCAGTCTTTTTCATGCAGCAGCGTGGGCACAATGGGTTTTTAGGGGCATTCATCAGTGCCCTCCTCTGTAACCTGCCCCACAGAGTTTACAGCAACTTGATTTCAGAGAGTGTTAGATTTCCAGAGGAAAAAAAAATAAAATGCATGAAGCAAGGCTTGGAAACCTGGCCAGGTAGGGGATTGCTGTAGCACCTGGGCAGCTGCTCAGCCTGGCAGAGTCTTTGGAGCGGCGAGGAGTCCTGTCCACTGCTCGCTCTGATGTTTGCACCTCTTCTGGATCTTGGGGTATTGTTTTCCCCAGGCCCTTTAGGCGTTTAAAAACCTGTCTCTAGAAACAAAGGCCACTCTTGGAAAGGGAATGTCCTTTGCATGGTTATGAACAGGGAAATATCTGCTGGGTGTGAGCCAGAGTCAGCTACAGTTAAGTAGGAACCACATTGTGAAGCAAAAGGAGGACCCTGTCGATGTGGGTTTAATCTTTGGCTGTTCACCAAAACACATCATAGCTTAGGTACGGACTTGTGCCTTCCTCCTCTCCCAGCCTTTGCCTGTCTTGTCTTTCCATGAGGACATGAGGTTGGTGGCTTCGTCTCATTTAAGTAGGCTGAACAGGCCCCAGCACACAGAGGCTGATGTGAAAACTCTGGAAGCTACTGCAATACACATAATATATTCACAGTATTGGCTGGCTGCATCATATAGGCTAAAGAACACCTAGCAGCAGAAACGTGCAAATCTCCCTCACAAAATTTTATGTCTTATTTACTTCTTGATCCGATAATAGTAGTGCTGCACAGGTCTACAACATCTTTTTATCCAAGCGTTCCAAACTGCTTTCAAAAATGTTAATTCCTAAAGTCTCACAGCAGCACTGAATGGTAGTTATGCACCCTGTTCACTTACATTCATTGAACATATTTAAAAAAAAAAAAAAGGCAAACGAAGTCTGCATTCAGTTTTACTTGGTGATGAAACCCGCTTGTCACTGCAACAGAAATTAACCTTTTGTCAACAGCTGTTAACAGAAGGGTTGCAAAGACCCTGACTTCCTAAACTGCGGAAATAGCTAAGAAGCAGCAGTACTCTGACATCTGAATTTTAATACACTAACCCCTTAGGAAGCTTATCAGAAGGGTAGGGGGAAGTATTTGTGCAAAATGCTTTTATTTGACTGTTTTCTCTCCATTCAGGAAGAGTAGTTGCCCTAACAATGGCATGAATCTAGTGTATCGGTGAGTTGTATCCCTTGAACTCCAACTTACAGAACAAAAGACTTCTAAGAAGCATCCATGCAGCAGATGTTTAGTTATCTGAAGTGTCAGAATGCCAATTAGATATTGAACATGGCAGGAGGAGGGTGGAGTTTCCAAAACAAATGAATGATGAATAGGAACAGTTCCCGAGTTTGGTCTAAAGTCCTGCTGTTCTTTTGTAAAATGATTTGTGGCAAATTTGTTTTGTCACTGAGGCATAGTTCCCCTTCAGGATTTAAGTGATTTTTATAATCACTCCAAGGAAACTTTTTTTTTTTAAGAAAAAAAAAAAAAAAAAGAAAGGGGGGGGGGGAGAGAAAGAATATGAGGATAAAATGCCCTATTTGTTATGAAGAACAGGCTCTAAAAATGAACATGATTTAAAGTGTAACCAAATAATCCTGTCTTCCATGTGGTTCATACATAGAGGTTACTCCCCCACAGTGAAATCCTAGCCTTGCATTGAAATAGAAAGGAGATTCTTTTTCGGGGGGGAGTGGGCATCAAAACATGAATGAATTTAGTGAAAATTGTTTGTTTCAGAGATTAAACTTTAAATTTTGTTGCTAGTCAGTACCAGGATAATCTTGTACATAGCAGCATGAAGGGGGTTAAAAAAAAAAATCAACTACGTTTCAAAATGCCTCCATAGCTGACTTGCATTTTTATTGTCATTGACCTCAGTAAATCATTGTTAGAAATTAATATAACATGGACATTTTTAGTTCAGCATTTTACGTGGCGTTAGGTTTAAAATAGTTGTTTAAAATGCTCTAGATTATTCTTGCTTAATTGTTGCGTACAAGTTGTAAATGTACTTATTAGGACAACTGATTCTCTGTGTGTCTGTCAAATAAGAATAATACCGGACAGTATAAAATACCAGGCAAAACAGCAGAGAGGAAATTGGACTTGCATTGACTTAAATAAGCAAGTGCTGTGACAAAATTGTTTAGTTCTCTTTTGACCTTTTGAGGTCACGTTTGACTATTTATGCTATCTCCTAATGCTCTACTTCTCCCTGCCTGGTAACAATTATGTGTTTATGCTGTTCTTTGCCTTCCCAGTTGGTATATTAAACAATCACTAATTACTGCATAAAAATATACATTCCTATTTTGGAGCTTCCTGTAAACACCCGTCTACTTCCAAATACTCTATTTAAACAGCTGAATGAAAACCTGCATGTTTTAGCCATGTCGGTTGATTTGTTTAAAGCAAAGGCATAGAAACCAAAATATTAAAAATTGGCATCTTTTTTTTTTTTCCATCCAGATATGGGATGTATAGAGTGAATAACAAAAACTGTTTCGGGGAGGAGGGAGTTGAATGATGTAGGTAGATTGAGATTTTGTTTACAGTACTGTTAACAGAGGAAAAGTTTAACTGAACACAGTATTAATAGACATACTGTCATCTTTAAGTGAAGTTTGTTTTTATTTTTTTCTTAGGTGGGGTATTGCTAAGAAAACTGAGCATAAGACCTCTCTTACTGTCCTGCATATGGCAATTCTTGTCAAATTCAGCAGGAAAGGCAGTAAGAATTAAGGGTATCAGGACTGCCTTTAAGAACTTGATGTTACAAAGTACTGAGTGAGTTCTGCTGCTTTCAGAGCTTTCCCCATTGCCATGGAGGTCTACAGATGTAACTTCATTCAAAAGGCCATCAAGCCAAAGTGTAGCTAATTTAAAGATGGATCCTGATCCTCATATTTAAGTTCTTGAGTGAAAGAGATTTGATATTTAAGATATTTGTAGATTCCAGCAGGTACCAAATACTTTCAGAAAATATGGATGATAAGTTCTCGTGGAAAGTATCCAGCCGTCATAAAACCTGTTTCTTTTTTTTTTTTTCCCTTTTATTTCTTTAATTTTATGTCCTCTAGTTCAATGCTGCAACTTGAAAATAATTCAGGCAATTTGTTGTTGTTACCATTGAGAGCCAGATTGAGCAATTCCAACCAACTCAGTATTTCAATGCATTTCAATAAGGCTGTTAAGCACAAAATAGGTCATGCACTTTGCCCACCTGGTTCTTTGTTGTAGTGCTTAAAAGCACTGAAGTCTTATAGAAAATTGTTACAAAATACAAATTCTTTTCTTGCACAGTTTATGAACTCTACTTCCACATTGAATATTCCTTTAGAGAAAGTAGTTCTCAAAAATGAAAATGCTAGATGAATCATCTGCTTCATGGGTAGACTTGATCTTTCTGCTTTTACTTTTAAACATGTATGCAAGGGCAGACAGTTCAAAGTGAGTATTAATTGTGTCTAACTGAAACATGTCTAGTTTTCCAGTTAACCACATAAACAAATCACTGTTGAGATCCGAACATGTCGCTTGCCGTCTTATACTGAAATTAAATCAGCACTGTATCCTTTAATAGATCCTCTTGGTATTCCAGAAGCAGAGCACAAAGCAACGTGACATGCAAACCCCAAATTAAGGATGCCAACATAAACTGACAGAATCTCTGCACTCGATGACGTTACAGTACGTAAAGCAGTGAAATGGGACAGGAAAGCCATTTCCCATGCTATTTCCTGATTTCCTGCGCTCTGCATTCCTGCACATAAACCTTTAATTCATTTCAGAATACAGAGGTCATGACAAAAAGTCAGAGGATAAATATACCCTTTTGACAAACAGAAGGCTGACAGCAATTTTTACCCAAACGTTTCTGAGGCCAGGTGTTTCCCATATACTGTATTGAAATGTGTACCTCTAAATGTTTTGTTAGTATTTGAACTGTAAACACTCTTAAGCATTATGCTCAAAAATAATTTCTTGGGGGCAAGGCAGTAACGTTGACATCTGTATTTGTGCAAGACCACTGGTCTGTCTAGCCAAAGAGATTTGGGGTTCCAGTGACCTAGGGACTGCATGGTGTAAAACAAATGTCCCATGTGAACACAGTGAATGGCAACTAATGTAGAAATTATGCACTTAATATTCTCTTATGATTTAGCAACACAAATATTTGCTTTTGAGCAACAGAGCAGCCAAATATTTAAGTGAGAAATCACAAAGGAGAGACTAGTGTTGAAAAAGAGCACAGCCTGCTCCCCTCCAGCATCCTACCACAAGAGACAACACAAGCTCTAGAGCAGAGTCCCACAAAAGTGGTCTCTCTATAACCTTTGCAGCCTGACAAGCCTTGTATAAATGCACAAAAAATAAACTTTTAATTGTGGAGCTTGTAGTGCCTACAAAGCGTCCCTGGGCGTGTTTGGGAGGCCAAGACTGAGCATGCCAGGGCTGGGGGCAGCGAAGGGCTCCACAGGGCGTCCTCCTCTGCAGTCAGGTTACTCAGCCTGGACCTCCACCCACCAAATCTTCCTTCTACCCACAAAATTTTGGAAACCTTTACCTTTGTGCCCTCCACAGCTTGATATCTCATCAGTGGTGCAGGTAACTGGTCATTATAAAACCACATTTGTCTCCCCGGGAAAATATGGCAGGGTGAGGAAATATTCATTTTGTCACGATGGGAGGTGTGTATAGGACGCACGTGTTCGCAGGTGTCACTAGAAACTTCCTAAAACGTTTTCTCTGTCCTTTGCTGGGAGAGAACCAAACCCTGCCTGTTCCTCAGATGAAGAGGAATTATACACCTTATGAGTTTCAATGAGTGTATTCTCGTGCTTCTAAAGGTCCATTCAGAATGAAATCCTCAAAACGTAGGAATGATCGATCAGCGTGTGCAGTAGCAGCCAGAAAGAAGGTGTGATTTCATCTGCATATAGCCAACTTTTCTGTGGAAAAATTCTCAACTCTTCAACCTTTGTTCTGTTTGCAGAATGTCCATGGATTTCATTACACCATCTTAAACTAGTTTTTTGTAGCCAATTCCTAGAACAGGAGCCAGTGGGTTTACTGGAAATACTCTCTTTCCCTGATATCCATATTTAATTCCACTAAGAGCAACTGCAAGACACGCTCTCCTCAGTCTTTATTTTTCTCCCTGTTTACAAGCGCTGTTGCTGCCCATGCCTGCAAAGTTTGAGTGAAAAATGGGGTAAAATAATACCAAATCCAAGTGAAGGAGAGGGAGCAGGTAAAAGCCTGCTGAGATTGTCTCATGTGGCAAAGAGCTACCACACTCTTTCAGAATATTGATATTCTACCGAGTTTCAGCATAGAGAAACAGATTTAAAGAATATAATGTGGGATCCCTGAATCATTATATTGCAATTATTTTTTGTGGTTTGTTATATGAGAACAGACTTATTCTCATAGTCAACAAGGGAATCCACACATGCACCATTGTGGTCTCCCTCAGTAGCGTTGCCCCTGTTGTGAAACAGCTGAACAGCCATGTACGCAACGTGTTCTCCTTCCCTACCACCCCCTACCTGCCCCAGCTCCGCGTGGCTCTCGCACACCTGCCCGCTCTCATATACATACATTAGTGATTAAAGCTTACAGATGACACATGGCTTGACTGTGCGCTGCAAAATAAAAAGAACAGATGACTGCTTCAGAGCATTGTGAATCATAAGATAAGATGAGCACAGGCAAACAGCTATTACCATAGCATAATTAATACTTGCAGTTATTACTATATCAGCTGTGCTGTAGGACAGGCACCTACACCCTGTGCCTCTGAGGTCTGGAAAGGGAAAGAGGAAAACGAGCTGAGTTTCTGCCTTCTCTGAGATGGCATGGCCAAAATTGGTGATTTGATTCTTGGTTGCATGCAGTGGAAGGCATCAAATGAGGGGAGAGGAGTTTCGTCACCTGTTATACAAAAGGAAACAGAGGGCTCCTAGAAGAAGGTAGAAGATCTAGTGGCTGGAAGCTGGTCGGTCAGCCAGGAACAAGCTGTAAACTTCTGACTGATGGCAGTTCATTGCCCAGATAATCTACCAGGGCTAAATACTGCATCGTTGCTTACAGATATTTTAAAAATCAATATTTGAGCTGTTTAAAAGATGAAACAGAAGCATGGCATGCACTGTGGAGTGCTGGGAGTCGCACAGTGAATCTCCCAGGATGCAACGTAGAGTGGCAGCGAAAATTCTGCAGTGAAAATGCAGAATACGTATGCTTTGGTAACCGCCCAGGTGGATTGCACTCCTAGATAGCAAATGCTGCGTTCCCCAAGGGCATGGTGGCTGTCCACGAGTCCTAGCTCAGACTAGTGATTACGTGCCACAGTCCAAGTCAATAAAGTGCATGGGTTTTGTTTAGCTAAAAAGTCTTCAGGATTAGATGGCTCAACTTCAAATGATCCCGGGATAAGCAGAGAGAAAATACACACCGTCAATTTGCTATTATTTTGAAAAGAAGAGCCTAAAGAGAAAAGGGATAACTGTAAGTGACTGGGAGCGGTTGAGGTTCAGTGGTATTATGGATGGTCCTTATAACTGTAACAGTCTACAGGGCTTCCCTGCTGAGATACTCCAGCTTAAAATGGCTTAAAAGGTATCTCAGTACCTTCACCTTTTGGGTTTTTTCCCCCAGAGAAGAGGAAGATTTGATCATTCAAATAAAAATGGAATAGGACCTGCCTTTAAATAAATCATGAAAATATGAGGACAGAAGGTTAGCCTCCCTTCTGCAAGTGCAAGATTTTGTGTTGTGCTTTCACTTGCATGAGGTGTGGGACTTGGCAACGATCTGTTGGACCAAAAAAATTGTGGACTGCTAAGTGGGGATAGGGAATAGCAAAAAAAAATGGAGAGAAAATTGTTGGGAAAAGAAAAATCGGTTTTCTGCTTTATTTAGCTCCCTTCTCAACCTTGTCAAGAGTGTATGTTGGTAATGCTATCCCCATGCCGAGGATTTACAGTCATACACAGGGCACAGCTGAGAAACGCACAGAAAGGGGGGGGGGGGTGGGGGGTGTGGATGGCACGGAGGAGCTGTTATTGCCCAGATCAATGTTTCCTGCAATCCAAACCATTGTACTTTTCTTGAAATGAATTGATTGCAGTCGTCCGGGTGTCATTGGCTCCCCAGCATTAACCCTCCTAGCATCTTCCAAAGTGACTTCTCCCCTTGAAAAATTAAAGACTATTATGTACTTAGCCTCATACATTAGGTCTCCCAAGGGGCGTCTGTGCATTACTATGCCTTATTTTGACAATGGTGCTTGTAATGGCTGACCTACGCAAACGTACTCTGTGGAAGGTAAATCCTATGTATAGCTGCAACCTGTTTCAAAAATTGTTTGATAATACCTGGAAAATACTACTGAAAAATAAAACAATCCTCTTTGCACATAACAATTCTCATTTGCTTTAGAAGTCAGCTTGGTTTCATTAGATGCTAATGTTTGAAAGCAACCTTCAAAGACAACCCTCCTTGCCCCCATCCCCCAAATAAAATGTGGAGGCGATAAATAGATTAGGGTCCTGTTTGCGTATTGATAAGAAAAAGTACATTACATCAATGTAACCAAATATCTTATCACAGCCATAACAAACTTCAAGGTTTCTATTAATATGAGGGCAGGAAAAAACTTTAGTGGTGAAATCAGTTAATTAGCAGGATGATTTTTGTCCCCTTCCGTTGTTATGATGTGATGTGAATTACTATATGCATCATGGATTTAATGAAGTTGTGGTGTCCTCTCAGATTATCCAGCTGACCTAAGGCTCCTTAAATTCCTCATGTGTTTTAAAATTACTCATGTACAGAAACATTTCCCCTGAATTGTAGCAAGAGCACCGATCTCTGCGAGATTGGACCTGGTATTTTGTCTGTGCTGTAAGACAGACCTCACAGCATGTTCCTACAGTGGTGGGCTTTGATTTTGAAAAGATATTCAGCTAGTTGGTGACCAGAGATATACAGAGGAAATATATGATAAACTCCACAAGATAATGAGGAACAATATGAAGTTCTTGCATGTTTCTGGCAATTTTTAATGGACTGAAGTGACTGTAAAGCAGGATGTATAGTGTTATTTTGGTTTTGTTTCCTTTCTTGTCTTACGGTTTAAATCCAGAACATTGAATCGTGATGTGATGGCTTGAAATGTATTTTTCAAGTGTTGCATCAGCTTCCATGAAACTGGGAAAAAAAGAGAGGGAGAAGACCTACTAGATTAAGAATTTCTCTTTCCTTTCAACACTACCTCTAGTGACCTGACTAAAGAGGTTTGAGGGGGTACGAGGAAGATGACTTCTCCAGGTGGTATTCTGCAGCCTCCCTGGTGACAGGGTTATTATGCTGAGAGCTAGGAACTATTTTGTTTTCTTCAAAATATCTTCTCAGCTACTTAGACCCAAGTCCTCCAAGTTGCTCAGGCTCACCAAGCCCCTCCTGCAGTGTCCTGGCCAGAGGTGGAGACACTGCCTGGAGGTGGCCCCTGAGCTCCTTGCATGGTGCAGAACTGCTGGGAGATGTTTCTGCGCAGGCTCTGCAGAAACCAGCACACTGGGCAGAGATGTCCAAGTTAGTCACCAAGAAAACCACCTTGGTCTAGGGACCAGGTGCCTCCCTAAGCACTGTTTGCATTTTGTGAAACGAAGAAACCCCTGCAACATCTTTTCTAAAAGATGACATTTATAGAGGAATAACTCCAGAAAGGAAATTCACGATATTATTAGGTCTCTGATGTGAGTTTGCTCTGGGCGTGCAGCAATCCCTGACAGCCGTTCTCATTTGCATACTGTTTAACGGTCTATTCCAAGACATTGATAGTCTCAATCTACCTACCTTGTACTATATTTTTATTATTGTTGTTATTGGCAATGTTATTAAGGATTTTCTGGAGTATTAAACAGCTTTCTTCCCAGTGACGACCTCCCTGGGACAGGACAAGTCAGACTGACCTTAGGGACCCTTGTTATTTCTAGGTACATAGTGCACGTTCCATCTTTAAGCTGCCAGCTTAGCATCTTTCATCACCATCAGTTACCAGCCTTTTTTGGGGGATTTTTTGTTTTTGTTTTGAAACGTCTGTAATACAAAATGCAGTTCCCATCTGACCCCAAGCACCTCTGGAGTAATATGTAATTCAAAGATAGTTACAGGCTGTGAAACAGGTCTGCTGATGCACACTGGAATAATAACAACGACACTGGGAATGCAAGTCTGAGATTTTTTAGGTACTACCTGTAAAACTGGCATGACAAGGTGGTGTTTTTCATGACTGGAATTTGATGGCTTGAACGTATCAGTGTGATAGCACTGTTGTGAAAATTATGCCAAGGGCCCTCTTACTGCAAAGCATTTTTTCAGCTCCCAAAATGGGGGTAACTATGAACAAACCCCGGTGTTTGCCCCTGGCAAACAGCAGTTTATGCCCTCGACATAATCCACAAAGCCCTACCAGCTACAGAGAAAGGCAAAACAGATTTTCTTCCCTCCTTCTGTGGACTGAATTTGGGTATCTGTTTTCTTCTCTGTCTAACCTTCAAATCAGAGGTTCTGGCCCAGTTGCTGTAACTTCTAAAACTATTCTAGTGCTGAGGAAAGTTGTCCTGCATGTCCTGAAAGGCTAAAAGGAGTAAAATTGTACCTTAGCCACTGGAGTAATCAGGTAGGACTTTAAACATGTTCCAAAAGATGGAATTTGTCCTGGACCACAATTTATCAGGAAAAATTATGCTGCCACCCATGGAAACCCGCTGAAATGAGAACACTTGTGTATCCGAGTGGGGCCCAGGAGGCACACATGCATGGCACAACAATACCTTTTGCACGGTCACTTCTCGAAGTAGAAACCCCGTAAAGCAAATTCTTCTGTTAATTTGTACAATGCTATAAAGTAATGTCTGGTACTGGATAAGTTCCCAATACTGTAATTTAATTTCAAACCGCGTTTAGTTTATTTCTCTGTAGGAAAAGTATCATCTATGCGCAGCTCTGATCCCACTGTCACCAGGGCTAAACGCAACAATTTATCTTCTGAAGGAATAAATTTAGATGTGCTTTACATACTAGTGTATTTCAGAAGATTATCACATCAACGAAAATTCATTTTGCTGCACAACTTGTGTTGCTTCTGTTGGCTCCAAAAAAGCCATTGGGGTACTGTCTCCTTCACAAACTCTTTAAAGGAAATACTGTGTAATTCAAAAACAAAAAGGCATGGGAACCAGTGATACACGAGTCTCCACAAGCTCAGGGCTTGTATTCACTGTAGATAAGTGTGTTTTTCCCAAATATTTCAACCTCCTGAGTCTGCAGAATTGGGACAGAAGATCTCATTTGAAAACAGAAAGTTGCAATGATTGGGGTTTTGTTGTTTTATTTAAGTTTTATAACATGTTTTAGATCCGGAGCAAATAGCTTTCTCTCATCAAGTTTCAGAGCATGCACAAATGTGAAAGCGGCTTATACACGGGCTAAACCAGAGCCCACTGAAATTGTGAAAGCATGACAGCAAAGACGGATTGTCTTCAGAGGGCTTGGGATGGTGCTCTGAATTTTCAGACCTGCAGGGTAGGTTGGCAGTTTCACTCCCAAACCATGTAGACATTTACCAGACCAGTAAATGGGGAGGGAGAAGGGGAGCACAAAATGTTGTTCTGGTTCAAAATACAGAAAGCCAAAAAGAGGACAGGGAGAGAAATCTCCAATTCATTTCTATTTCCCTTTCCCTGCTGAGGTCTGTATTATTTTTGGACAACCACTCTGTGAGTCTTGGCATCGAATGCCTGTAGCTCCAGGGCAGACCTACAAGGCAGGCTGTACCAGGACCAGGACAACCAGTACTCCCAGCTCCTTCCCACCCAGCTGGGAGCCGGGATGAGCGAAGATCCCCAGATCGGGGCGGGGGGGCAGTTGTCTCCAAATCTCTTTCCCCTTTGTAGAAACCAGGAGTATCATTTTCACCTGGAAGGTGGCCAGCAAAGCAGCATCTCTTTCATTCAGCAGCTACTGGGGACTAAGGGATCATATTTACACTTTCAGGATTTCTCTTTTTTTTTTTTTTTTTTTAATTGGAGGCTGAAGGGAATTAAATTGCTTTGAGAAAGGAATTTCTAAATCCAGGATGTCAGTGTTTCGAGCAGGAAGTTGTGAGTTTTGTTCAGCTCTTCATCTGACTTGGTTTTCCTGTCCGGCCACCTCAAAGGCTTCTGGTTTTGTTCTTTTCTCTGGGCAGTAGCAGAATTTGGTGTCCTTTTTGTGCACTATCTTTGCTCCAGTGGTGCAAACTGAGTGCAGCATTTCTATGTGGATACTATTTTATAATGTCAGCGATGATTTCTTTTAGTGTTGATTGTTGTGTGCCTGGACCAGCCACTGGGATCTGAACAACAGCAGGTTTTGTGCTGTGGTATTCAACACACGGGCTGTAAAGAAACAGCTATCTAAGAAATGGTCAGACACAAAAGTACACTTTGTGACCTTCCTTCTTCCTCTCCTCGTCACAAATTTGGTAATACAATGAAATTCGACTTGGGGTTTGCACTTTTTCCATTTGTGATGGGTTTTCCATCTCCAAATTTTCCCCCGAAAAATAACGAAGAGAGTGTAGGAGTGTTATGGTATCTGACACAAAGAAAACCTGCAAAATTGCACTCGGATGAAGGACAGAAAAATAGGTAAAAGCAAAAGTTGTCTATATTTAACAAGGGTCAAGCTGAAAATGTGGAGAACTAAAAAAACCTCAACTGTGAGGCACTGTCAGCATGTCCTTCCAAAAATACATATGAGTGAGGAGCTGTCCTGGGGAACAGCAAGGCACTGTTTTCAAAGTTTCTTTTTTCTTTCCCCCCTCAGAAAATCCGGGACTCCAACCTGAATGATTGTTTCATGCTAAATAATATTAGCATTTAAATAGCCCAGCATTGTAGTTAACAACTGGGTGAGAGTAATGGGAGGATGGCAGTGCTGGGTTCGCACCTCTGGCCCTGGCCCTTATTCGGCTGGTGACTGCTGCCGCCTCCTACCCTCAACCGTGTCGGGAGGAGGCAGCCCTTCTCCCCGCTTTGTTTAAGATCTTTGCAGGCATAATGAAGATCTAGCAGTAGCTATAAAAAGCTAAAATCCTAGACCTGTCTTTTAGGTTTTGCCTACAACTGCCTATAAGCCCATGCCTTCTGCTTGAAATATTACCCTGATGAAGTAACTCTCAACAAACTGCTTGAAACACATTTAAAAATTCTCTTTTTGTTTCATTTAATAAGCTTGACATGCTTTTGCCTATAAGGAGACTGCACAGAATATGTGTATACTCAGGTGTCCTTATTGTCACAGTTGATACGTTGCCATGGAGGAAGGCTATTAATGAGAGGAAATTAAATTAGATCACCTCTGTGCGCATTTATCTGCACACAGCACAGCTTCAGTCTTAAGGAGAGGGAGTTCTTGTGGGAAAGCAATTAATAGATGCAGGTGCACAGAAAAAAAAAAATGCATTTCTTATAGACCTCTGAAAGATGCAGATGGTATTCAGGCGTATGTCGCTCTTTGGCATGCTAATCACCAAATTTCACAGATACGAGGTGATTTATTTCACACAAATTTCATAATTAGCAAAATTTATTGTTTTTCCAGACTTATTTTCAAAAGATAACAGAGATGCAGTTGTGTAAGGTAGGGGATGTAAATCATTTGCAGCTCATGTAGAAACCTGTTAAAGATATCATAGTTGTGTCTGATGGAGCGTCCCACTGCAGTTTGTTGGATAAAAAGGAGGTGTCCTAATGCCAGAAAATCCTGGGGTCTTGCTGCAGCTAAGAGTGATGAGAGGCAACCTAGGTAAGATGAATGTGTTTGATTAGTGGGAGGAGAGAAGGCTGTATTTAAAAGAAAATGGATCTTCTGAAAGAAGGACAGGAGGCCATGGGAAGAAGGGCCTTTGTGTCAACAGGAACTTTCTGTCCCAGATCCATAGAAATGAAGAAGATGAGACATGGATAAAATCCAAACCAGATCCCCAGTACTGAGAGATTTGTTGGTGGGTTGGTTTTTGTATTTTTTCCTTTCTGTCACATCTTTAGCAGCATCTCAGCCCATAATACTTAAGCGCAAAGCACTGGAAGAATTAATCCTGTAAACATACCGGTTAATGGGCTAAAGCAGGAGGTGGCTGTCCTGGTGCCTGACCCTGTGAGCGGAGGCTGGCAGCAGATGTCGTGGCCACCACTGGGCGAGAAGTGTGGGACAGTAACTGAGCACATGCCTGCGCACTCGGGTTTTTTGGACAGCCTGGGTAACAATAATCCCTGACACAGAGACTAAAATATCAAAGGTTATGGCAGTCATTTCTTTAATTACTTTTTTTTTAGTTACTGGCCTGGACAGTGGCAGCCACGGGAAGCAGCTGAAGTGTAACTGCAAGGAGGTCCCTGTGGGACCACTCCGGCGGGTGCTGGGATAACCCACAGCACCTCACGCTCCCCTGCTTTGGAAGGAGGGGACTGTGGGGGGTCCAGGCTACGAACCAGATTGGGAACTGGCCCAAGTAAAATTAACCTGCCATTAATAAGAATTTTAATATATTTTTTTGCTATCAGACTGTAATTGCAGGTGCCGAGGTCTGGGCTTTCGCTGCACAGACTTGCTGATGAGGTCTCCGCATTGCCCCCCAGGGTTTTACTGCAGTTGGGAATTTATGCCAACTTGAAGGAGTTAAATTTGCCCCTGGAGGGATCCAGAGCCGGGGGTAGGTGGGCAGGAGCCGTCTGGGCAGTGGGACCCTCCCCTCTCACAGCCCCTCCTGAGTACAGCATCCCGGCCTATGTGTTTCCCTCGTTTGGATTCGGTTAACGAGGAAGGGAGACTAATTATTAGCCTTTTGAGTCTCTGACCAATCAATTCGGACTCCGTGACAGTACTTAGCACTTGTTTTGCTTCACGGGGCGACAGATGAAATATTTTATAACTGTAGGTAATTGTCCTCCATTTAAAAACAAGAAAATTGAGCCCCAAGGTCACCAGAACTACAAAGTCAGGTACAATCCAAAGTATTATCTATATGCGGTAAAAACCTGCGTTACGAACCATGAGCTCAGTAGGAAATAGCACAGTTTATTCTAGAAGTGAATTCAGTAGATTTTGACAAAACCGTAATTCATATCAAATACATAAATTACACATTAATAACAATTTAATAATAAACAAATGTAACGTTGATTCAGGCACCTGTGTCACTAAAAATTGGTGAGATTTTTAAAATTGATATTGGATTTCTAAATTTCTTCAGAGTTGTACTTAAATTAACTCAGCAAATTTACTGTACTTTTTTAAAAAAAAAAAAAAAACAAACCAAAAAAACAAACAACTAAGGTTTTGTCACAAAGGAGAATTAATTAATGGCCACTTTTCTTTTTCTTCGCTGCTTAGCCATAATCCAGACAAAATCTGTACAATAAATTTTGCTTCTGGGCTGAAATCCTGTATGACAGGTCGCAGCCCGGAGCGAAATTTCAGAGATGAGCCACGTAAGCCCTGAAAATAGGAGCTGATAATGATAACAATCACTGACAAACCTTTAACTATGCCTGTGCTAGTGTGTGTCACCATAATACAATTTTGTATGTTAAACAACAGATGTCAAACAGAAGAAAGGAAAGAGGCCTTTGCTTTTCTTCTGTTGTGGACCTTGTTCTTCCAAAGCAGCCATTTTTTCAGTTGCCATGACAGTGTTAATAGGAGTTTATCATTTTCCCATGCCTGCTGCATACTAATGAGGGATCAATTCATGAATGTTATCTGTAAGGCTAAGAAGGGTCCGGCACCACAATCTCTGGTGCATTCAGTACTCGGAGCGACACCTCCGTCCGCAGCCCTGCGGTTGCAGCACAGAGTTTTATAAGGAGAGTTTCTGCTGTTCACCTTTTATCCATCGCTGTAAGGGGATATGCAGCAGCCAGGGCTAATGACTGAATGTAGCGACCAAAAAGTTTGACTTGCTAGTTCCTGATTTGTCCTGGGGAAAAGCGGCTATGAAATATTCACAGAGCCGCGTGTCGTGGGGACAGCAGAGATTTCTGTGAGTTTGGCTTAACTTTGGGACCTGGAAACTTTTTATTCGGAGCGCTTTGGTTTAGGTGGTCAGTGAAAAAGCTAATCACACCTTATGCAGGAAAGCGCTGGGGCCTCAGACCAGGCATTTCAGCAGTGTATTTTGTGCAGTGCGCTTGATCCTGCCCTCCCCAACCATTTTTCTCAACTCCCACTGGCAAAAATAGACGAAGAAACTGAGATTAGGAACCAATTGGAGAACTGGTGGAGGCATGATTCAAGTGATGCTAAACAGTTTTAATCTAAAAGTTAAGGAAAATATTGCAAATTCTGTGATAGAAAATACAGTACAGCATCATATACTGGAAGAACTCAGTCCCAGACATTGAGGGTTTTCCTCCTCATGAGCTACAGTGGGAAATACGTTTTTGAATTGATTATTCATATTTATGTTATGATTTATTATAGGTAGCAAATTGAGAGCCAAACAAGGTCTTATTTGAGCTATTGAAGATTTTTCAAAGACATTATATATCATCACACTTATAATGCCATTGATTCCTATATGTAAATCTTTCGGCTGTTTTCTCTGTTCTGCTTTTTGGGTTTGTTTTGCTACTATAAAAGACCAAAGAAATGAGGGGAGAGGGTTTTCCCTTTTCTCCACCCCGATAATTTTTTTTAAAGAAATCTGAAGGTATTTGGGGCTTTTCTCTTTTTTCCTTTTTTTTTTTTTTTGTTATTTGCAGTTGTTCTTTTATCATTATCTTCAGGAAGCAGCATTACCATGTTGCAGATAAGAGGCACATCCAGATGTGCATATCAAAGGATGAACAACTACTTATTAAGAAAAACTTCTTTTACGCCGAGCAAGGTTCAAAGGAATAGTAAAGTCTACGGCATAAGCGACAAAACTGTCTGGCAATTCTGTGCATTGTCAACCTAATGCACAGAACTGGGGGAGAAAACACTTTCATCAAAAAGAAATGGTGGCGAAATGCATGTAGAAAGACAAAAAGGCACTCGGCTTTAAGGGCAAACAACCTTCTAAGCAGTTACAATATCACCCATTCCTTTAATTCTTGTGCTATAAGTACTTATTTATTTTTTAAAAATGTTGTTGAAATACGTTTTTTTTCTTTGTCGGGGGGAACCTATTTTTAACAAAAAGTTCCCAAAGTATGTGAAGTGTTTCATGGCTATATCAAAAGATTTGTGTTGCACCCACGTTGACTATTCAGAATATGTATTCATTTGGGTGGAAGGCAGATTAACACAGTCATGTGTTCCCATTTATATAATGCTGGGAAACGTATGAGCATGCAATGAATGTATAGCAATATATTACTGCATGACTCCTCATCTTCAAAATATTTCTCTTTAAAGGAAAAGTATGTTTATTTAGCCGTAGAACTGTGCAGCTCTGTAATCATGGCATAATTTAGAGTTTGGATCTGGACTTGAAGTGATCTTAAGGAAGGTGATTCCTTCTCTAGCTATGATGAGTACGAGCAATGCCTCCCATGTCCCTGACTGCCGTGCTGAACAAGCACAGCACAGAGACAAGCTGGTGTTAAATGGTTTTACTGGTAAATCAGCTACAAACACAATTTTTCCCTTTTTTGCTTTCTCGTATAAAGCCACAGACAGTGCAACCTCCTTTCTTTGTGGATGCCTCTCACAGAAGTTTAGGGGGCCAGAAGAAGATTTAACACAGTTCCTTCTGATTCAGTTCTAAGACTTGACCACTAACATGCGCTTGATTTAGCACTCTCCAAGCTAACCTGGAGCAAAAGTACCAACTTCATCTCTGTTGCATGTTCGGTGGTAGAGCCATGCATTTAGATCTGCTGAAGTGGGTGAAAATCAGCTTTTTTTCCTCTCTGTTTCACTGTACTCTCCCACCACAGGCTGGGAAGACATCTGCAAGGAGGGGATATATTCTCTTAGGTGGAATCACTCCTTTCAGACAGTCTTATGTCAGTGCAATAGCTGGACTCTAATAAAAGTCTGAAATTATGTGTCACATTTAGGACTTGATGCATGTAAAAACGCTGCTGTTGTTCAGGAGTCCAAGATTTGCTTTTGGGGTGGAAATATGTGCTGCGGTGAGCGGGGTGTACTCAGGGTGAAGTTCTGTTGCAAGCAGCAATATTTTTCGCAGTTATTTGAAAGGCCTTTTGATGGGCTGATTCTTCATAATCAATCTTTCACTGTGAGTAAACTGAAATAAAATCATATTCAGGTTCACATCGTGGCAGCAACACAAAATATGGTAGTTTAGCAGCTGGCATAATCATTCCAAGTTTCTGAGCTTTTTTCAGTTTTAGCTCAGTTGAAAATATGAGATTGCATAATGCGCTACAGTTTATATAACAACAGCCTCACATGGCTTTACGTTATAATTTCAAATCAGTTTTACCTCAGAGTTTCTAGCAGGTCAAGTAACCTTCTGATTTCATTTAAAGTTTCCATTATTCTCTCCTGAAAGGGAAAATCTAGCTCTTGTTTGGACAGCTTTGGTAACTCCAAAGGAAAAATTGGGCATTATAGTGAATACAAAAGATTCACTTTCCATGCATTAGGCTTTTCAATTGCTTTCTTAATGCAAAGTTGGACAGGAGAGTATAGGCAAGAAAAAAAGATCATTTTGTGTCCATGGTCAGATGTCAATATTGACAAAAATAAATGGAATGTAACAATAGATCCTTGCAAAGATATGAAGGTCATATGACTAAAATGTCCAACTAGACCTTGCACTATAGCTGTATCTTATTGCTGTTTGTGATAAATTGTTGGGGGCTCTTTTTCCCTAGTTTAAAACATGCAAAAAGAGAGTAAGCCTGGAATTTTAAAACTAGCCCATTTGGGGCAATAATATTGAAGATGAATCAGAAGTGAAGCACTTAGAGAATTAAACAAAGAAAAAAAAAAAAGGAAAAAAAAGCGGGGGGGGGAATAAGGAAAAAAAAAACAACTAAGGAGGTCGAGAGTATTGGTCTCACTGAGGTCTGTGCACATCACTCCCTACTGCATTTTTCAAAATATCTTTCTTCAAAACTCAGATGATGCAAACTGCTCCCTCTGCCCAGAGCAGTGGGCTAAATTCCAGTTTGTAAATTGGGTTAATTAGTGATAGCCTGTAAACTCATTGTGTCCTAAACTGAGAGTTTTCTTCACTTCAGATTTTCTTGCCCAAGTCAATTTTTATGAAATTGGCCTTTGAGATTCTTCTGTTTTTTCCTAGTTAACATCATTGCTTTAAATGTAAAAAGCAAAGAAATAATTTAGATGCTGTTCAGCATTGAAGCCTTTCCCCCTAGAGATATTTCCCAACACGTGGCAGCAAAACACAGCCCTGCACAGCACCATGAAGCTGGCTCACATGTATGTCTCTGCAGGTAACTTCTGACTGCATCAGTAGTGTCACTGAGGAGCGACCAAAGACTAAGTGCCATGCAAAACCTGCTTTTGTTCATAGAAGTAATAGAAAATGTTGCTTGTATTTGAGACCTTTGGCTCAGAGACTCTTGAGAATTTTGAAGTGCCATTATTTATATAGTCTCCAAGCACAGCTTCTCTCCTTACTGCAGCATCTCACATCATTGGTGTTCCTACCTCTGTCTTATTATGTGAAGGTCTATAATACGGGTATTGCTGGTTATCTGAATGCCTGGATATCTCCTGCGAGACTAAAAGATAAACTCTTAGATGCTTATTGTTCCCTGTTCAGAAATATGGACAGATACCCACTCTAAGCCAATTTTAAAAAAAGAAAACCAACTTCCAAGTACTTTAATTTGTAGCTGATTTATAGACCCGATGAAAGCTATTTTCTGGACATTCAATAATTTTTTTAAACAAATGACTCATATTTTTTTATTACCACTACAGTCTGAAAAGTTTCTCATGTCTTGTCTTGTATGTGGAAAAATAGACCGTTAACTCCAGAAGTCAAAGCAGTAGACAAAGGTTTCCTAACCACAGCATTGTCCTTGCAGAGTGCTGAACAGCCCTGCCAACTTTGTTTCAATTACACTGCCATTTCCTAACTGAATCCAAAATATTTCTTCAAAAGGTTCATCTGGTTTAGGGTCATGATCATAGGTGGAAGGTCAGTTAGTCATTTGCTCAGACATTCACTTCTCACTCAAATAATCTTTCATAAATCTTAAAGGAATGCAATAGTTTATGCCAGAAGAAGCAGGGGAGGTGGATGGCAGGAGACAGTAAAAGATATTTACTCAAAATGCATTGTTTTCAAATTCAGTCTAAGTATTAGTTTTTCCTCTTTGTACCTGTGAAAAATGAGGCTGTTTCCCCACCTCCGAAGCAGAAGGAGCTACATTGCTCCCAAGCACGAGAGACTTCTGTCCGGCCTCACGCAGGAGCTGCCGGGAGACTGGGGTCAACGTGCTTCTATTCACTGGTTGCGTATACACACATATGACTGCATATAATAACGCTGGGTTTAGCCACTCTTGCCTCTCTGTGCCAACATAGCTGTTGTGGGGACATGCAGAAATAAGACAGGGAAAAAATCCACCTGAAATTTCAACAAAAACAACCTGTCAAGGGTGGGTTTATGTTCTGGTTAGCCCGGTTCAGCATGTGGAGGCTGTGCATGGCCCAAGCCGTGTGAAGGGACCTCTGGACCAAACCTGAGATCTCCAAATGGCCCTGGCAGATGCGGCACCGTGTGCCTGCTTAACTGCTCTCCTTAGTAGCCACCTCCGTCTGGCTACAAAGGCATGCGCTGACATGCCATCTCCTCTCCACCAGCAACTGGACCTCCAATGCTACGTTAGCAGCGCTGCCAATAACTCTCCTGGGGAGAACAGGCTGCCTGGTCTCATCCCTGATGGGAAACTTTCAAGTACTGCCAATTTTAGCGCAATGCCAACAGGCTTTTGTACAGATTAGACAGATTAATTTCTCTGATTCTGAGTATGAATAGTAACACTATGGGAAATTCTTATTCTAAATGCGATCAGTCTGGCTCCTAGACTGCAGTAAGTGAGCCTGGGGCTTATCTGATCCTGGTGTAAATACAATGTGCCTGTCCCAGAAAGCCAACAGTGCTGCCACTGAACGGCAAAAGAAAAGTACGTTGAATAGATTGCATCTGATAAATAGCTCATTTTACTAAGAGTAGAGGGAGAATTCCCAGTGTTCTGTTAGTTGTGCTGGAAAACGTACAGAAATTGTCTCAGTGCTTCAGTTTTCTCATGTAGCTAGGTTTAACTATACTCCTTCCACAAGAGTGTTTTTCCTCGCTTACGATAGTTTGTGAAGTTTGTTAGATGAAAGCTGTCAGAAAAGATGTCAAGTATTAGTACCAATATATCAGTATTGGTTTCATTTCTTAAAAAAAAACAACAAAACTGACTTCATAATTCTATACCATAGATTTATCCAGTGAAAGCAGAATTTTTAGTGCCTCCAATAAAAAATATATGGGCTGATTCTCCCCTCATGATTATTGGTAGAGCACAACAAAGGAGTTCTCCACAGCGTTTCTGAACATGGGTTTGATGATGAGGTGTGAAATGTTTCAGTGATTTGTTTTGTGTTTGTTCCTTTCATTTCTAGATCACTCATGACAAACAGCAATGTATCAGCAGGACGAGACAATTTACCACTGCATGAGCTAAAAGGTGAAAAAAGTTCCATACATTTTATATCCCTTTTGTAGTCACTATACTGCACTAAAGATGACCGTGGGTCACAGTGCTTGTACTCAGCATAGATTATGTGTTAATAACTTCTTCAGATGATCTCACCCTATTTATTTTAGGGTTGTTAGATAAGGATGACTGTTGTCTGGGCTTTCTTTCATAACAACCCCTTTCCTCACGTGATTCAAATAATTACTTTCTTATTAAAATAAAATAAATTTAAAAAAAAAAAAACTCAGCTGAAGCTTTTCCCCCTTCACAACTGAATGGATTTTTCCTTTGTTTGTACACGACAATTTGGGGGGGGGGAATTTTGTGCTTAAACTACTCATGTGACTGAGTCACATGTACACGAGCTACAAAAGGAGCTTTGGCATGTTATGTATAAATCTCCATTAGGAGGAAAAAATAGGAAAGTTTTACGTGACTGGTATCTCATTCACAATAATTAACTCATTAGCCATCACAAACTACTGTACAATCAAGGTCAAAACAACCAGGCAAAAGAAACATTTTGGTCACGTTATGGTACCTACAGGAATAGTCAGTGCTAGTATTCTCAGTCTCTAGTTCTTATGGTATAAAGTAAGTCTTTATAAATTAAAGCCTGACCTATGCAGGAAAGGAGACCCGCGTGATAACGTGCTGTCTGTCTCTTTCTGTAGATATTTTTTCTCAAGCAGCTCTACAATTTGCTGCCTGGCCTGACCTAAATTTGATGGGGAGGCAGAAGTCTCAAAGGTCATGATGCATTTCATGAAAATAACTGGATATCAGAGAAGGATATCCGTATTTCCAGACTGCAGAAAGGGCTGTAACGTGTTCAGTCTTTATTGGACTGTAGAGTATCTGACTTCATAATATGCAGGAAAACTTCATTAATTTCATGCTAATGCAACAGAAAAGACTAGAAAGACTAAAAGTTGAGTGAAATGCTGTGGATACATGTCCCTTTCCACTTTTGGGCTTACTAATGAGGCTGCAGCTCATGGCAGCTTGTCTTGGCGGTCCTCTGATGGAGCTCACTGCTGATCCGTCCTGCCCCCATGAGATGTCTTGCCGTGAGCTCCCCAGTAACCTGTCTCGCCTGGCTCACCTCCCCTAAGCCCAGCGCGGAAAGGCCCTCATGCTGTGTCTTCCTTTGACAACATTTTATTTTCCAGGGGGATAGCGGGCAGCAGGAGCTGCACCGCTGTAAAACCCCAGAGGAGACAGCGCTGCCTTAGCGCGTGGTGGGTAGGTGAGGTCAGCAGCGAAGGCGAGCGGCGATGACCTCACCTCCTCGCCGTAAACACCAAAGGGCCTTGTCTCCACTTAGTTATCTCACTGTAAAATCCCCACCGCAGGCTCACTGGCTGGTTGTAAAAAGACACCTTTGTGTTGGTGAAGACAAAGCCTTAAAGGTCCTGGTTCAGAAAAGCTTTGAAACATCCACAGGTCCAGAGACGTGTAAATCCTGTGATGTCAGAGATTGTGTTCTTCCCAAATTAGACTATAATCATGTTTCCAATGTAAATTATTAATTTACAAGTTGCTTTCCCTGAACACTGTCTTTTATATCAGCAGCTGCTCTTTCTTTTCTTTCTTTTAAGATTTCCCCCAGCAAGCAAATCTCTTACAGGGGGCAAAAACACAAGGACGTGGGGACAAGCAAGTAAAATGACTATGATTTCTTTTTTTCTTAATTTGAAACAGACGTTGAGGTTTTTCCCGAGCTTTCCATCTGCCAAAGCTACACAAGCCCTTTTCATCTCCTACCACATAAACCCAAAAAGAAGAAGTTGCTGAAACAGCCTGGCAATCTTTATTTCATCTATTAGAATTTTATGTTAATTTTGAGTTAAAACTCTGCTGAAGGCAAGTTCCACTCACTGAGAGAACCAACCCACCTCTCTGGCAGAGTACAGGTCACTTCTTTTTTTGGAAACCCAGTGTAACTCTGCTGTAGGACATTGACTACTAGGGCAAGATTCCCGCTTTAATATTACAGGAATCCTGTGAAAAGCTCTGTGCTCGGTCAGGGCTGAAGAAGTGCTCTGGTGTTTTAGACTTATTGGGGTTGTTCCCTCTGTTTCAGCCAAGAGTTTACACTGGTGTGCGCTCGCGTCTCGGGCAGGGGGGCGAGAGAGGTCTGAGAGACGTTACTCTTCCAGGTGAAGAGAGAAGGATGGTCTCATGGTCTCAGCCAGGTACCCCGAGTTGCTTTCCCTTCCTTTGGCAGCGGAGGCGCTGAGCTAAGCCGTTGTTGTCATTAAGCTGTAAAAGCAGGAGTCTGCATGAGAAGGAAATGGGCACATAAAACCATCCCCTACAAAAGGCGACATCCCTGAGATTATTCTGGTTTTAAGAGGCTTTTTAATTTGTCGATCGGTGAAAGGAAACGTGGCTGTTGTGCAAAGGTTCTGATAGATCTTCGTATGCCGAGCGGCACTGGAGATGTGGCGGGGGCAGGTTCTCCGCAGGTGTGAAAGGGTCTGCAGCCAACTGAGCCGCCCTGAGCTGTGTCAGCTGAGGGTATGGTCTGCACTGGTGAGATGAGCAAAGCCCAGCTTAGCCTCCAAATAGTTTTGACAAAACAGGGTTTTTTTCAATTTCATGGCCTATCTAAGAGATAGGCTTCTCTTTTCATGACACGTTAATAATGTTGGAGCAAAGTGGAATCAGGAGGTGAAGGTGAAAAACAACGAGTAGGTGTTACCCCCAGAAGCCCATGTCAGTGTCTGCACAATTTCCACTTGCGATGAGTTTGCTCCAGCACTTACGGCTGTAATTCATCGCCAGTGGTATGACACGGGCTGGTTGTGCGTCATCCCCAGTGGGAACTGTAGGAGACAGCAAACCCCTTGGGAACTGTAACGTTCCCCAAAAACTTGGGGGACCGTGTCCACCCTACTAGGCTTTGAAAGTGGAGTTAAAGCACACTCCTTTGTGGGGGGGAGGGAATCAAACAGGCCGGTACGGGCTGTGCATAACCACCCCGGCATTGCCACGCATTGCCAAGCACCAGGGAGCCTTGAATTTACAAGGTCAGTCTGGGTTGCAAATTTATCTGGACCTGCTTGTGCATCTTTTGAATCTCCTGGCTTCACAGTTTGGGTCCTTAGGCTTCAGTGCACTGAATCCTTTCTTTTTGGGGGACGGTATGAAACTCCTGCTTGCATTTAGTGCATCAGCAAGAAGCAGCGTGACTTTGTGTTCTGGGCAGTTTATAAAGGCCATCTCACCGAAATTGTTGTTTACAGTCATAACTGAAAGGCCCTGCCTTTCATGCTTCATTTTAAATGCAGCTCTGATGCTTGCTACTCATAAAATACGAACTGGTCCCTGCAATTGAAAAAGCTAGTAAAGCACAGAAGCGATTCTGGGATTTCCTTGTCTCCATGTAAAACGCCCAATGTCCTGTATTTGCACGGTTGCTAACATGATTTAGGTCTGGCCCGCTAAGCCCTTTTCAGTATACTGTAGGTCTAATTGTACGATTTTTCCAAAGAGGAACACCAGCTTTTTCCCTTTCTATGGCACAGAACCGCTCCTGCTGTGAACCTGCAGCCGGGCTCAGCCTCCCAGCGGGGCACGGGGGGGCACTTCCAGCCCCGCTTCCTTCGCCAGGCGGGGAGCGGGGGTCCCCGGGGAGGTGAGGTCCCCGCCTCACCTCAGGCCACTGCCTCCTCGGTGTTCGCCAGCTTCCAGCCACACCTGCTCAAGGCCACTAAACTCTTTTATGAGAAAAATGCCTTAATACCTTCCAGTAAAACCCCTTGCCGAGGTTCCCACCCCCTGCGCCTCTCTTTCCGTCCCCCTCTGCATCTCCCCTCCGAACCCAATTCCCTGCCAGCGGGAACAATCCCATCTCTGGTTTTTATACATTTGGTATAAACATTTCCTGAAGCCCATAAACACCTTTGTCATTTATCAGTGCAGTGAAAGATGTTTATTGCCTAAATACGAAAACTATGATGGGCTTCGTGCTTGGAGAGGCTGGCTGCCCCATCCCGCATGGGGACGTGCCCCAAAGGAGGGCCGCATTTGGGGCCGGGTTTTCATTTTGAATACAGAGGCCCCCGCTTTTTAATGACTCATAGTGATGATTGCAACTTCCAGCATTAAACGGTGAGCACTGTCTGACCAAAGCTCATTTTACAGCAGTTCTGGTATGTACCAAATTGAAGGAGGTAAAAGAAAAGGGTCGGGGCGGTGGGGGAGGAAGAGGAGATCTATAACTGGCATGTTAATAAAACTCCAGTTTGTCACTTCAGCAGCACACCCTGAGTGTAATAACTAAGCTTCCTTTCTATACCCCCTATGAGTTCCTTTGTATTGACAGATGCCATTTGTTCATTTACGACGTGATAATAAAAACCTTCAGTTTTACTGAATGTTGTTCTTTTCCTCCCCTGACACTGGGGCACCAAATGGTTTGTACTGCACTCAGCAGGCACTTTTCATTAAAGATCATGGCATGAAAATGAACTGTATTTGAAAACCATTTAGTAGCAAAAGTTCTGGTATTGAATAGGCTGCGTGTAAACCTTGCCTAGCTAGGAAGCGGCTTCCCGGGTGGCTCCGCACGCCCCAGCACACATTTACACACGCGTGCTGAAATAAGGGGTGTCTTTATGTTCAGGCAGCGCTGCTGCATTTGAGAGCCCACGTGCTCAGGTTCCTGTAGCAGTGAGTGTATGTCGGTATCGGTTTTCTGTGATTTTTTTCCCCATTATTATTTGTTTATTTTTAATCTCTATCTGATTTCAAATTACTCAAAAATATTTCTTTTGGAGTACCTATGCTGCTTTAAACTTGTGATTTCAAACGTTTCCAGAAGTTTACACACACACACACACACACAAATTAAGTCAAAACTGTAAATTTTGATGGCTGAAAACTAGCATTTGAATTGATAATTAAGTCCTTATTTAGGAATGCTTGTAAACATCAGCTCAAACTATATTTTTCAATACTAGTCAAAATTCAGGCTTACAGCACTTAAAAATGTGACTTGATTTTTCAAAGACACCGAACACTTAGAATTCCAATTGACATGACAAAAATATAAATGTCTAGCATTGGGTTAGACCCACCTTTGAAAATTATGCCCACAAGTCTGCAACGCTTTGTCCAAAATGTAGCACTATAAAATGAGTAAAAAAAAAAAAAAAACAACAGATAAGCAAAGGAATGAACGTGATTTGTTCAACACATTTTATTTATTTATTTTTATCCTGGGCGATAAATAGCATTTCTCTCTCTTACTCTGTCAGTTATAAGTTTAGTAGCTAGTTGTATGTTTTGCTGTGAGTAGTAAATTTAAGTTTATGATAACTAGTAATACATAGCAATAATCTGTATTAATTATAAGCCCAAAAAGTGATTATTAAAGCAAAAATAATTTGGTCAAGATGGAACACGGCCACATACTGTACTCTTTAAGTACTAACAGAGTGCTCTCAGCATTCTTCCCAAGACAATGTATCACAAGCTTCTGCAATGCTGCAATATGACAATGTTAGAGTCTTTTTATTATTATTATTTTAATCCCTCATACATATTTCATTGTATTTGGCAAAATATCTGTAAAAGAAGTGTTAATTAACCACAAAAAAAAAAAAAAGGTAATAATAACTGTTATCATCCTTCCCTGATCATCCAGTAGAGACTTTTATCACTAACATTATCACTTGTTGCCAAACAAGTACAGAGATGTTAGCCCGGAGGATGAAATAGTTTAATCATGGGGAAACAATTTGCAGTGCACAGATCTCAGCTGGTTCCCCTTTCATCTGCTCTCAGTTACTAAGCGACTTCTGAAAATCTGTTTTGTAGCTGTAATAAAATTCATTCTATGGTCTCGCACGCACACACCAAATGGTTTGCCTAATTCAGAAGTGTTACAATCATCTGGAACAAAGAGAGAATTCATAAGTTTTGAGGGGGGATATTTTTGGTTTTGTTATTTTTATTTTTAAATAACATAAACATAATATTTGTCTTCTAAAAAGAAAAAAAAAAAGAGGAGGGCTTCTTGCTTCTGATTCCTTCTTACAAAAAGAAAAAAGTTGTGGTCAAGTTAGACAAATTGTTGCAAAGATAAATCAACTTCAAATTTAAAGTGACATTAAAATCTCAATATTCAAAACTTAAATATTAAAAATATATTAAAAATATATAAAATATTAAAAAACTGTCATAGTAACACAACTTTTTTAAGTATAGATCCACACATGCATTCTGGAGTGTATTCTCCATATTAAATAAATACAATTTTTAATCTACAGAAATTTTGAATAGTGACATTCCTAGAACTCCAGGAAGAGAAGGAATTTCTGGTATTAGCACAGGTAAAAAGCCTCTGTGAGATCTCTTCCCGATCTGAAGTCTGTGGGATTCTTCACAATTATTTTGAGTCTGTATTATTGTCCTTGTGCTCTTGGAGCAAATCTAGCACCAAGACATCTTTGGGGCTCAAAGGAACCATATATTCTATTATAACATTTGGACTTCAGATCAAAGTTCTTTGTTTGAAGCAGGTCGGCAATTTCCTTGCTTAAGCACCTCGCTGAATTAGGGATAACCCCAAAACATCACACTGACTCCAAATTACCAGAAACTTCTTCTGTTGTGCTGGAAATGAAGCTTCCCTTGGACTTCATGTGCTTGCAGCCCTGAAGTTAGCATAGTTATATCCATTCAGTGTGCAGTGTTGAACTCTATTTCTCTGTCTTCTCATGTGATATTGAGAGAAAAATGCCACAAAATTATTTTTGTGTAATTTTTCTTCTGTTATTTATCATTCAGATCCCAACTTGTAACTTAACAGCTTGTGCGTGAACTTCAGACCTGGTATACGGCTTGCAACCCATGGTGTTTTGCTAAGTACATTGGAATTGTAGATAAAAGTGCAGATAAAATGAGGAAATGGATGATGTGCTCATGGGTTGTGTATCAGCAGGTAGATTTGCATTTGGTTTCATTGTTTCTTAATGGTCTTTACTGAAAGCCACCAACCCCGATTAGCTGTATTGAAACAGCTGAGTGGTGGGCTCTGATACCCTCACTCACATCGAATAAAACTTCATGGCAGAAGCAACCCTGTTGAATTAAAAGCCTTTTTTGTTTGTTTATTTACAGAGAGAGTGAATTGGATAATTTATCTTTTCATGTTTTAGGAAAGCTTATGAAACCTGTATTTGCCTGGCTGGTTACAATCAGCTTCCAAACTTGATTCGGGAGATTACCGATGTAGGGTCCAGAATTATCTCTAGATTTACAAAAGCCATATGATCATATAACCCATATTACACACATTCGCGCTCTCTGGATAGTTATAGTTTCAACTATTAGAAGGTGACAGGTATATTTATTCAATAATCCCTTTTTTGTAGTATGCCCACAAACGAACTATTACTAATTGGCATGGTTTTGCTAGAATGTAAATCATTTCAACTCAGTTGGGAGTGTCTATCATCTTCAGATTTGCTGCCTGAGTACGCCTGTTTCTCAGACTTCGATGACACTAGCAATATATAAAAATGTCTTTTGTTAATACATCTTAAGAAAGCGCTCCGGAACACTTTTTAAGCCCCTGTACATCCAAATATAAGAAATGGAAATAAATGTCTAATGTTTTTCATATTATCTTATCTCTTCCTCTTGCACAAAAATCACTTTTGCTGAGCGACAGATAACATCTCTCTCTAAGCACAAAGTGCTGGGGTTAATTCAAAGAGTTCCTCACTCTTCTCAGGCTCAACTGCATGTCAGTGTAATGTAGGCCGTTATTGTGGTCATGCAATAACCAAAAAGAGAAAGTGCCTGGCTCACCCTGAAAAAGGAACTAGTAGAAACCTATCTACAGCGAATCACAGATACAGCAGTGCAGGCCGGGCTGATGTACAAAGGAAAGCAAAGAGAATCTGCTCATTCTTGCGAGCAAAAGCAAGGAAGTTCAGTTAGGTCAGGATGTCTCTCCATCATCACCATGTCAGATTGTGTCTATGACTTACATCAGTCCCTGAGAGAGATTTATTGTTTACTGCTTTACAAGGAGACATGTCAGATTCAAATGCTCAACTTCCAGCCAGCGAGCAATGGTGTAGAAGTTTCAGTTAGTCCCGGTGTGTGGGGCGAGTTAAGGGAGGGCAGAAGGTAAGAGGGTACACTGGTGACGGTCAACGGCTGGTTGGTTTCTAAGAGTATTGTTTTCTACCAGTTACCACAGTCTGGCTGCCTTTACGCCCCATGCCCTGCCTCTTGTCTCTTTATTCACACTACTTACACTTCTGAAATCCTGCACTGTGAACCTCCCAGTGTGATGTTTTGGACAGTTTATGGCGTGACGCAGGGCAGCTCCTGCCTATGATTCACTCTTGCAGCTGTATTAAACACAAACAGCGGAGTACTGACAGCTGAGCAAGAGGGTAGAGTCTAGCTACCAGTCTATATGAGCTGCTGTTAAAATCCACGGTTTGTTCACCATGGCGTGGGAGTCAGTTGGCACAGGTTCTCTATGGGGCACAAATGGAGTGTGTAAGACAAAATGAGGGCCTCTTATGGACTTCTGGCAAGAATTTGCCCATCAGATGTAACATCTCCATGTAGTTTACACAGCTCAGCAGACACCGTCATTAATGAAAACCTCACAAATACTAATTTAGACAGGAAGAGCTGTGCAGAGGGTAGAGTGCTGAGGACCCTGGTCTTCCCTCGACTGCAAGCTTCCTGGGCAACCTTGAGCAACTTTGCTGCTCTCTCTCTCTCTGCCTCAGTTTCACCCTTTATACAGGGAAATGTGCAGATTAAAATGTTTCCCAATGTCAGCGTGATGTTGTGACATATCATATTCAGATACTCTGTAATGGGGACCATATAAATTCCATAGTTACTTTATCTGATCCAGCAGTCATGAGTCTGCCTGTCTGAAAGTTGCTGCTCTTGATAAGAAAACATTCCTGCTCTTGAAATTCCTTTTTGAGAATGGAGTTTAGAAAGGTCTCAGTCATGTTCTGCTGAGCAGGTGCCTGGGCTGTAGCAGATTAATGGTCACACGCTGTGTCCTGTCCTGGTGCTGGCACTTTGTTGGGTGAGAGTCTCTATAAATGTGCATGGTGGAGCCTGGAGAAGGGGGCAGTTGTTTGGCAGGCACCTTCTGCCACCTTTCTGCAATGCTATGGTGGCCCTGGAGCCCAAACTGTTGTGTCATCTCTTTTCAACAAACTGTGCAGTAATTTTAATTTACTGTTCTCGTGGGTTTGCTTTGTTTTATTCTTTTAAACAGCAAAACAATGGAAATTAATCGTTATCATCCCAGTTGAAAATTAAACTTTTTATGTACTTAAATATGCATAAAAGTTCTTTATTTTACCCACTTATGAATGAAGCCAGTTTGATTAAATTTTATGTATCTGTAGCAGGTTTACACCAAGTTTTAGCCTGTTGCAATACCTTCAGAATATCTTTGTTGATTATGGGGTGACAGCTGACTCTTAACTCTCATATGGTGCTGTATTATTTATCTTCTGGTGTCAAACCAGCCAAAAGAACTCCAGAACACACACATATATTACTCCATGTGCAAACAAAAAGAGGTTTCCAGGTTACAAATACCAATGGCAACACTGGAAGCGTCTCAGCTAGGCAGACATCATGACGGTGTCCATGCAAATCCTTGGAGAAATGCCATTAGTGCTACTTCTGTGAGCTCAAAGACTCAGCAGCTCTAATACTGTCTGTACACGTGAGCTTCTGACCCCATGGCAGCAAAGTCAGAGAGACTCGTAATTTTTGTGTGTTTGTTACCAAATTCTCACCTTTCCTCCCCATCTTTTAATTTCATTTCTTCTTCATACAGTCAGTCCTACAGGGTTAATTTAAATAACGCGTTTATTACTTCAGCAGTTCACAAGAAACATGACTTGTCTAGTTCTGTTTATAGAGCATGTAATCATTAGAATAAAATAACAACAAAGATCAAAACAGTTAAATAACTATCTGTATTTAAAACTGACCTCAAGTTTTTCCTGTAACAGAAATACCACTGAGAACACTTCTGACGCTTTTGGGACCTAAACTACAGTATTTTCCATTTTTGACAATATACATCATATATTTTGTTATGGTGGATTTTGCTGTGTACATTTATTTATATTTTGTTGCTATGGTAGTTGCCTCTGGTTTTGAAAGGTAGGGATGTATTATCAGTCAACTGAAATCAGATTAATTGAGCTCCTTCTGATATAAAGATCTCAAATCAATACAGTGTTCACCTTGTAAAATGCACTTTTTGGGGTTTTTTTCATACCTCCTGAGATCAGATACATTAAAATCCACGTGGAACTAACTTTTCTTTCTCTTCTCACCCCCACACTTCCCCATATGTGGTTCTGATTTTCCCCTCAGGGTACCTATGGGAGGTCTGGAAAACTCTTGGGAGCTTTCAAAGAATGTTAATATGTATAACACTGCATTTTTAGTTTAAAATAAAACATGTAAAGATTTTTCTTTTTGAGGATAAACAAGAAAAGCTGCTACTTAAAACTATTTGTAAGAAAAAGTTCCCTCTTGCCATAAAAATGCTTAATAACATTTAATTGTACTTCATAGCATTTGGCACCCATAGTATTAAGCATTTACAGTTCCTTGTAAAATGTCTGGGCAACACTGACTTTTAATTCTCCTGAGTTATTTTTTTCCCCCTCTTGAGAAGAAATTTCTACCTAATGGTCCAGTGCAGCATTTGCTATTCAATCCTTAAGCATTTTGTTTGCCTAAGAGCAGAATCTGGTCCTTGGTATCTACGCTGATCTTTAAAAACCTCATCTCTCTGCTGTGATACTTACTGTGAGTGCTGTGATTGCGATCACAACTGGGAGCAGAGCTTTCTGCTATAAGTAATTCTACAGATAACAAGAATAAACATTTATAAGATCAAACTCTCCAGCTCAAGCACACATACCAGGTGCACAAAGACACAAGCACCTTTGGATAGATGGCAATTTTGTGGTGGCGATCAACATGCATTAAGTTATTGGTTATAGCTGCACTCCCTCATTTTACCCCCACTTGAAAAGTTAGCTAGTCAGTGCTTCAGATAAAGACTGTGAAATTTGATCACTGGAACTAAAATGGATGGCTTAGCTGCCTAATCTCCTCCATCCCGTTATCATCAGCTCCCAATCCCCTCCCCACACCATCTTCAAAATTGGGAAATAGCCCCAGACTTATGGGAATATGCTGCTGAGTTAAAGTAAACAATTCTCCGAGGCTGTGTGGCCTCAACCACAGGCCGCAGGTGGACCTGATGCTGAGACCCAAACAGGGAAAATTAACTTTTGGAGAGATTATAGCACATTTGTCTGTCGGATCAGCTTGTTAAAGTTGATAACTGATTGTGATGATAGTAATAGTATCTGAAAATATGTGACAGTATATTACTAACCTGTATAATCTGCCTTTATTCCAGCAAATTATTTCTGAAGACTAAATCCTCACAGACAAGGTATGCCGTTTACAGGAAGAAGTTGAGCATGTGCCAGGAGAATTAGGTCTCTCTCATCAATGCAGGGTACCCATCAGTGCAGCACAGAGACAGGGTAAGCAGCCCTTTGAATGAACTCCCGCAACGGAGATCAGGAGCATTTTGTTTTGGTTTGTTTTTCCCTAAAAAGACAGTATTTCTCCATAGGTGCCAATTAAGTCCATTTTTCCGCACCATGTTGCAGAATCGGTTATTGCTCCCTCCCCTGTGGATACCCAGAGAGGCCAGGCTTGAGGTGAGGAAGCAATCCCAGCTGTGTTTCTTTTGCGCTGGGTTTCTGAACTTCATTGGAAGGGACTGTGAGCCTGGCACACTCATGCTTCTTCCACAGAAACCTCTTCCCAGCTCTGCTAAACGCACACAGGCTTGCTATCTCGTCAGTGCATACGTTTCATTAGCGGAAGTTCTTTTACCAGAATCACTGAACAAGAAGAAAAAATAAGAAGATTACTACTGACATCATATGTCCCTTTTACATCCATAGATGTTACTGAGCTCCACAAAGGGGGGAACCAGTTATCTACATTTTCTTGATAGCAATTGTAAAGTACAATTAAATCCTAGTTTAATATGAGGTGTTTATTCCATATTGCAGGAGCACATAGGTACTCTCATAATATCCCAGATTCCAACTGTATTAGGTGCCGGAAATAATTCTAGCAAAAAAGATGCTTCCTTTTCCAAATTGCTGCAATCTCTATGTGAGAAAAGATAACAAAGTGGGACAGAAAGCAAATAGATTGGGTTAATAGTCCGAACCTCTGGAAGTTTCAGCAATATATGTTTATTATTAGGTTTTAACTGAATACTTTATTGGGTGCGTTGATAAAGTATCCTGCTCTACATTCTGTACTAATGCGTTTCCAGAAGATATGAGCTGCTGCTAATTAAGCCAGTTGTGATTACCTGAAGTGTTATACAGGAATATCGTTTTTGCCCGTGGTCTGTCAGATCTGGATTGCTGCTTCTGGCGGGGAGCGATGTCTGTGCTCTGGGCCATAGTGAGAATCTCCCAGGCAAAGGTGTAATGTTGTATGTGGGACTGGGGACTTGGCTTCAGTCTTCACAGTGCGGCATAAGGATTGCAGTGAGAGTAAGTAAATGATGCTCTACTTTAATCTATTATTATTCTACATTATGTATTTCTTCTATTTAAGTTCAAATCAAATGTCCTCTATCCAAAAAGAGAGGTATTTCCGACCCTGCGCTCCCCATCCCCCTTACACAACTGAGGACATATTTAAAACTTAAGGGCAAATGTCCATAAAACACTGCCCAACCCTTTGCAAATTCCCTGCATAACTCTCACATGCATCCTCTAACTTTAGTCCATCCCTTCCCCAAAGTTGTAATTTGCCCTCCAGTCCTTTTTTTTCTCTCTTTTTTTTACAATCTTTGAGATGGCAATTAGCTCAAGAGATGCACTTAGAGCTTTGCTTCAATTACAGATCCCTCTGTCTCAAGCTATACGCTCTGCTGTTTTATGCTAATTTAAACATCCTTTTGCATGAAACATCAGTCTGAATTCTCTAATTGTTCCCTCCTTATCTGAGATTTGTCTCATGCTTTCCACCCATGGGTGTGGTGATCTACATCCCACATAGTCCCAAAGGCTAACTCTTCTGCCCAGGCCGAGGTTTTGTTAAAGAAAATCCCTTGAGGCACAATCACTAAAGCTAAAGAAAAAATAGCAGTATTAGTGCTGACCATTAATACAGTCTTTTTCCCTCTGTGGATCTCTCAGAGCTTCACAAAGAGGAGTAAATGTTGTCATCTGCATTTTACAGGTACATAAACTGAGGCAAAGAGCAGAAAGTTACATCTGGTAGATCTGGACAAAGACAGATCTGATATAGAGCCATAAGGTTTGGAGTATTTGATGCATTTGAGGATGTTATGCCCCATTTTTCCTTAAATGATAATATAAAAGGGTGATATAGCTGAGCTACAAGGGTTATAATGATTTTCCTTTCTTCTGCATGTCCTTCTGTTTTTTGTGGATTTTGTCTTATACACACACAGGTGACAACACAACTTGAAGTAGATATTACCGCTATTTTGAACCTCAACACTTCTGTCTTCGGTTTAACTCTATCAATGCTTCCCACCCCAGCCTCCAAAGGTATCCCTTCTTTCTTTCCATGAAAATACTTTGGTGCATAACAGATTTAAGTAGTGTGTTGGAGGAGAAACATTAGATTGAGGTACCAGATATTGCGGTACCAAATGCTCTGAAGCAGTCACTGGAAGAAGCAGCACGAGATGCCCTTGAGAATTTCAAGGAAGCAAAGAGTGCCTGTCTTCATGCCAGCAGTCCTGGCTGAAAAATCACACTGGACATAATGGCTGCAAGGACACAAAATTCTATATGACACTTTAATTCTTGGTCTTACTCCTCATCCCCCAAATTTCTGCTGCTGTATATTAAGCATCCCCCTTGTGAACTTAAAGTAGCTCATAAAAGTGTTAAGTAAAAAGTCAAAACTTACATGGGAACTGTTACATTTTCTCTGTGTGGCCATAATGAGGTTATTTATGGTACATGTAGGAAAGATTAAAGGTTTTCATAATAAAGGAAAGCAAGAGCTCAAGAATTGGGTGCCTCCTAACAGCACTGACTCTCAAGACAGGATAAATCACCCAAGCAACCATTAAAACTTCAAGAAGATTGCTTGTAAACCTCCAAGCAATGCCAATAAAGCATATTCCTTGCCATATAGCAGTCCATATGGTGGAGCTCAGCAGTTTTTCAAAACTGAGGGCTATTCACAATTTAACCCTACTGTCTTTTTCCTTAGAGGGCATAGCGCCAAAGAACCACTATCAAATCAATGCAATCTTTAAATGTGGGAGGACGGGGAACACGGAAAGCAGACTCAGGAGAAGTTAACTTACCAGGCAGCGAGCTTCTCAAGAGCATGGAGATGGGTTGGATTCCTGCGCTTAAGAACTCCGCGCCATTTTTCATTATGCTGCTTCTTGGGGGTCTCCCATCATAACGCAATGTGAGAGACACATTTTTATGGGCTCTCAGGAAGTTAGGAAAATATTCCAAGGCCCCTCAAGGTTCTGGTTCATTTGCATTTTAAAAAGTCAAGTCTGCCCGTCCCTTCCACTCTGAAAGGCCAAGGTAGTGAAAACTGCAATAAATCACAGTGTAAGCTTGCGTGTAGCATAACATCAGCAACTGTATGGGACACAGCCAGAAATCCCAGGCTGTACAAAGGTAAGTACTGGGGAAAGCGATGTAGGAATTAATATGGGCCAGCACTGGCCTCAAAATAATTTCCAGAGATGGATCATGTCTGGGCCAAATTCTGCAAGCCTTACCCAGTGGATTTCTCTTTTGTTTCTTTCTTTTTTTAAGCCTTACTCAAGAGAAGTTACTGAGTCTGATCTTCATGTTAATTCTTAAGCTTGATTTAAGAGAGTAGAGCAAATTTATGAAGAGTCCTAATTCTGCAGACTGCAGGCTCCCCATGGCGACGTTCAGTGAGCTTCTGGGGAATTCTGGTAACAGAGTCATTTCCCACAAAGACAGCTTGATTCTCACCGGGGGATTTCTAGTGTTATTACATAATAAATAACAATCATTATAATAAAGATAAGGAAAACCTACCAGTATCCAAATAATTCAGATTTAAGCAAACGTTCAGATTTTGGAAAATATTTTTTTTTCCAGCCAGTATTATAAGAACATGTTTCTGGGAGGGAAAGGAAGTAAATCTAAGTCTCCCATAAATACATTAGCATTGGTCACTTGTGTAAATCAATTGGACTAGTACGTCAACTGATATAAATTGTCATTCTATTAGTTTTCATAGAGTTATTCTAAAGCTGTGCTGGAGTAATTGTCTTGTTCAGTTGAAAGCAGTGGACATCGTTGTCCAATAATTTTGGTGCGTATGTGGACTGGGATTTAACAATAGAGGGAGATGGATCCCGAGTGCCTGTCTGTACAAACTAGACTGTCACAGTCTCCAATGCAATCTTCAGGTGTCTTGGTGAGTGTTACCACAGAATACCTGCAGACCTAACTTTAAAAAGCAATGAGCATTCAAGTCCTCTGGTAAAATCAAGGAAAGCTTTAGGTGTTTAACAACAAGCCAGAATCCTGCATCTTCCTGGGAAGGAAAAGAAAGAAATACCAGTGCCAAAACTCTTAGGGTTCAGCATATATTTCTCCCACAGACAACTTGGGTACCAGACAGGAGTGCTGGGACTGTATCTGGCCCAGCAATGGTGAAGGCATCCCAAGCAATAAGAGTAGAGCGGGAGCAGGGAGGCAGCAACAGCCTGAAACTCCAGCAAATGCTCAGACGTGGTCCTCCTGCCATTGCTCACACTCATCTAGGAAATTCTAGTCCAACACTTAGCATATAAATGGGAAGAGAGCTTCCTGTCTGGGGACACCAAATTGCGTTTCATGCATAGCCAAAGTGTATTTTCTTTGTCTGTGGGAAGGTCAAAAGCACTAAAGAGTCAGACCTACAGTCAGACCAAAGCAGGGGAAGTGAATTGGGAACTAATACTAAAAAAATTGTAGCAAATGCGATGCAAGTCCACTAAAATCTCATTCCTATTTTTTTCCGCTTCCTTACTCCCCAGAAATGTGTGTAGTGCCAGCACAGTGTCTGTATCTGATTTTTTTTTTAAGTGCCCTTCAGAATTAGCCATTGTATTTGCAGAGCAGAATCATGCAGCAATCCGCCCAGAAATGCCCATAAGATTTGAAGTTAGCCTGGAAATCTTTCGAAAGACACCAAAGATAACTGCACTGGGTCTTCTATTGCATTTCCATTTTATGGCATCTTTTTATATTCTGCAGTAGGCTTTTCTGAATAAAAATGAGACAGCCTCTTAAGAGGCCTTTTTATTATTTGCATTTGGCAAAAACAGCCTTAATGAGCTGTTAAGAGTCATTCCTCAGTCCTATTGTTGGCGATGCATGGGAGCCTGTAAAGTGTTGAAAAGCCAAAAGACAATTTATGATCCCTGATGCTATCCCTTCCTGAGACAATTCTTCAGAAAGGAAGATATCTGGGGAGTAGGAAGTCCCATTATTTAAATGCCTGAGTAACTTTTACTGGAGTCATAACTGTGGAATTTGCTATTTTCATTTCAGAACTGTTTACACTCTCTGTGTTCCCCTTAAAAGCAGCAATGTCATGCCTGCGCTGCGTGCTCGTTCCAATCTGCAACACTAGAGAATGGGAAGATGACTCAAGGAAAACTCCCCATTCATGCCCGGGATTGAATAAATAGCACCAAATTCCAAGCAGATACTAATCAATTTATGAAACTCCTAATTTTTTTTTTTCCAAGCAGCGCTCATGCTTAATATCTGGAGGCAGTGGTCCCTTTGTCAGCACTAGTCGCATTAGCCTGGTCCACACAGATCTGGAAAGTGTAAAGAACTCAAATTTACTGACATATGGGACAAGGGGGTTATTCAGCACAGTGGGAAAAAAATGAAACAAAGAGTTTCACAAGTTTCTGCAGCAGAGGGATGTGTGGTTCTTGGCATTGTTTTCGCTTTGAAAATGGGCAGCTGCCAGTAAATGTCGGAGGTGTTTGTTAGTGACTGAGGGTGCTGAAGAGACAATCAAATATTTGTGACAAAGGCAAAGACCTTGGATGTTAGCGTTGACACCCAGGCGCCTCAAGAAAAGAGCAAATATTGCATTCATTGTATTGTCTCTTACTGTAAATGACAAAATGACATCTTTTACCAGGCTCATGTGTATTGATCGGCTTCAGCCCTTACTAACTTAAATACTGTAAATGGATGAGGGAGAGGTTTGTCTGTTTGACAGTAATTAAGTGATACTCTCACTGTCTGAACAAAGAGATGACCCAATGAGACCTTACACCAGTGCGATTGTTCCTATTTTGAGAGACCTGTAGTCACTTCTGCTATTAATAAAAACAAGGAAGGCATTAAAACAGTGAAAGACTAAAAGCTTCCTTTAAGAAGTCAGTTTTTATTTGGGAGATATTATCTTTAAATAAAACTGAACATTATTCTCTATTGTGGTATTTCCATTGCATCACTTGCTGTAAAATTTCAGCACAAATCCGGTCAACAGTGAGCATCCTGTACGGTCACCCATCACCTGGAATTGAAGCATGATATTTAAGGGGAGGGAAAAGTCAATTAAATGGTTAATTAAAGCACCTGGGCAAGTTTGATATAGTGACTGCCCAGAAAAAAACCCAACCAACAAATGGCTCCAAATGCTGTTGTGCATCTGATAAGAAACTCTCTGCTACAATCCATCATTCCAAGATCCCTGTGTGTCACCCCAAAGATGCTGAGTGGGCGCCAGTTAACAAAAGAGCAGAAGAAACCCCAAGCTGCTACAAAAGAGGGTTTGTAGCCAGCTCCAAGCCCCCTAAACTGAACAGGCAACGGCTCGTCGCCTGATTTTGGTGGGTGGCTCTGCATTCACTGGGACAGTTCTATGGGGAGCATGATGGGAAGTCTCGGTGAGCGGGAGCCCCGTGGGGTGCACCACCGCACCCCAACCCGCTGGGGGGGGACTCGTGCCTCCCCTTCCTTTGGTCCTTTGAGGGCGGTGGAAATCTCCAAAGGGGGGGGGGGGAGGGAGCAATCTCTGATTTGGGGTACCACCAAATTAAGGCACAAATAGACCCTGGCAGTGAGAATTCAGGCCATTGTTACATTCGGCTTTTCATCTGCTCTCAAAGGGCACGCCATGTGCTTTATTTGGATTTAGATGTACAATTTACAAGCTATTTTGTTTCTAAATAATCAAACGTGTAATTTGATTGCCTTCCTTTTATTGATACATGTAATAGTCGCTTATGTTCTGCTGTAACAGAACAGTGTCCAAAAATGAAGCAACTTGGTGTTACTAAAAATGCCAGCGCAGATACTACTTTTTAGCCCTCTCTCCTAGGAAGCATGATAACCTATCAGATCCTGCAGTGATTTTTCCAGATCAAATTTCCATCGATTGTAGCCTGTGCCTGTTCTCTAACTTTCTCAGGCACAATCATATTTTTCTGTTTGAGTTTAATTTTTGAAATCTCCTGAAACATCAGGGTCTGACTCTGACCTCGCCTCCTGAAACGAGCAGAGTGACTTTAAGACTTACTCCTTCTTCCATTAATAGCAATATAGCCGCTGTATAATTTTGTCTTCCATCGGGGAAATACTGCCTTGCTGGTTTGTGCAAGCCTGAGTCCTTTGTCTGAAATGTAATCATCAGCAATTACCCATGTGCAGAGCATTTTGTCACAGTTACTTACTGCTCACAAGCCAGCCATACATAGTAAACAGTCGGATGTGGGGCCAGCCTCTCGCTGGTGTAAGCGGCTGTGAGAAGTGTGACAATAAAGCGACGCAAATCCACAACAGCTGGATCCTTGGCTCCTCACTTGGCTTCTGATTATTTAAAAATGTTCTTCCCTTCTGTAATTTTATTTGCATAAAAACACAACACAATAATTTGACGACTACTCACCCTCACGCTGTGCATAGAAGCAAAACAGCTTAATGCTGAACTGAGCAATCAATTTATTTTTTTTTTTTTAATCATACATCTTTCACTTTCTTTCCTATGCTGTGACTTACAAAAGTGACTTACAGTGCAGCTGGGTTATGTGGTGAAATGAGTAATTCGTCGTTGTTAAAAGAAAAGGATTATTCTTCTGTTAACTCGGGGAACAAAGCTTCCCAATAAATGTCGTATTCTGCTATGCGCTGAGTGCTTTTGTTCAGTTCATAGCACAAATCATACTGTTCCCCAGTGCTCATCCACAGCAGTATTCTTTAATGCTTAACTCGGTGACCTCACAAAAATAATTGGTGTGAAGCAAATTTACTTAGCCCTCTGCCTTTATTTGCAGACTGAATGGCTCAGAGAATTGTGCATATTGTTTATGGAAATGAAGAGGGAGAAAAGAAAACAGAACGTTACTCTCCAGATAAAGATGGGCCCATGCACAGAAGAAATACAGGGGCTTAGCATGATGTCCCTGCCCGCATTATAGACACCTAATGTGAGATGCTGATCGACTAATACAACTGCAAATCAGTTCAGTGACTGTGAAAATCCGTTCCAGCTGCTGTGATTTAAGAGAGTTAACATTTTTTTACGTTATTCTCAAGTTAAAATTTCAGGTTTAACGGTGAGCTTTGACTAATAATTATCCCCCAGATGCGAATAGTAGTGATTTATGAGCAGATTTCCATTGATTTACAAGTGAAAGCATAAGCCTGATTCTCATCTCTCTGTATAAAAAGTCCTGTTGGAAACTTTGGGGATTTTTCAGCACAAACTGGGTTCCAAACCCAGGCCCTGGTCTCCAGCTCCGTCGTGGTCCTGCGCTGTCAGGGCTGGCAGAGCCAGCGGCCCCACGCCTGGCGCCTCCTCTCCCACCCAGGGCCTTGAGAGGAAGGCAGAGCTGGGGGTGGGAAGGGTGCTGAGGAACACATCAAACCGCTTATTGTGTGCGTATATATTTATATGGATATATATGTAAATCTTCCCCATGGAAAAAAAAAAAAAATAAAAATCCCGTAGTTTAAAACCGGTGATAGACATAACAGAATAGTTTTGCTTGATGTGCATGTGATATAACCACACCACAAAAGCAGCTTACCAAACAGCTTGCAGAGATTAGCTAACAAGAACTAAGCTATTCTTTTCAGAAGGTGTTATTAGCATATTTTTCATCAATACTATACTTAACAGCTACTACATAGCAGGAAGTGGTATTTAACCTCTTGTTACAATGTAACGAGATTACTTTGTATGGTTATGTTACATTCCATTCATAAAGGCCCTCCTGTGTCCAGTTAATTAGATTCACTGTTTGGCAGCATTAACTGGAAGAAAACGCAAGAAAATCTATTTGGAATATTGAAATTTTAAGCTTGTTTTGTCTCTCTTTAAGGCTATATTGAGACCTATGTAAAACTTGATGTTGAGAGGTAAATGGCATACATTAGACTGTTCTGCCCATTTCTGACGGATGTGGGGGTTTTAACCACTTAAATCCCTGAAGTTTAAAGGAAAGCTATTTAATTCTCAAAGTTATAGCTATCTGAACTAGATTAACATCACCTGATTTTTTGAGTCAAAATCAGCTGAAAATATTTTTCCTTGATTTGACTATAAAACCAAGCTAGATGGGCCTCTCGCTATCAGACTTGATCTTTCAGTAAATTCAGGCTTGGTTTGGAAAAGGACAGGAGCATTTTGAAGAAATTGAGCTGAATTTAGAGTTTGGAATAAAACTACAAAGCAGGTAAGTCTTGTGCAATGTTGCGTTTCTGTTTTGAACAACTTCTATGGTCTTAATAATTTGGTCCCCAGCCCCCTAAAGATTTTCTGAGTTGCAAGATGGGCACCAGGAGTGCTCTTTGTTATTGGAAAGAGCCAATGTTAATTAACAAAAAATAATATGAAAGAAAAAATAAACTTGCAACAGCTGCATATAGTTTGGCAGAGAGTTATAACAGCATCTCCCTCTTGTAGAAGCTGTTTTGTGCTTCTACAAAAAATCTTGAAAAATATTTAAACAAGCCTGTTTTTCCATCTTCTGTAAAAATATGGGCTTACTTCTGGGGAAAAAAAAAAAAGGAAAAAGAATTCATGAAATTCAGCAATCCAGCTTAACAATGCTACTATTTTGCTGTTTGGCTGTAAAATGAGCATGCCTGGCTGTAGTATTACAGGCAGCAGCACAAAAGACACATTAGATCTTTTTTTTTTTTTTTTTTTTCCCCTTCCACCCACCTTCCTAAGACTCATCAGCACAGCTCTTACCCTCAGTACTTTTTTTAAGCTAAAGAAAAATGTACAGGTGAACAAGGAAAACGTGTTTTCATGCCCAAGATTAAAATTAAAAAACAAATTAGGAAAAATTTGTGCTGTTCTTTTTTTCCTGCATGAAAACATAAAAAATGGATTTAAGTTATATTGAACTGCCTTTTAAAAATATTCTGAAAGTGCTAACACACCATCATGAATTTTACAGGCTGCCTCATTAGGTGGGGGAGTTCGATGAGCTAAAACCCCGAGGACAGTCAGAGAACAAAGTGTGATTTACGTTTTTGGAGCATGTCGATGTGAATTAAATCCACAAGCGAAATCATACCCTCAGAAAGGAGGGGGATGAGTGATCTGGCTGAATCTCTGAGTCTTGCCTTGGTTTTTGTGGCGTGTTTGCTGCGGGGGTGTCAGGGGCATTATCCATCTCTGGGACAGGCCCCTTCTGTACACGCTCCTCATCCTTTCCAGTGCAAAGGCAGCTTTCCCTGACATCGGTACCAATTTTCCAGGCTGCCGGACGCGTTCGTTGGAGCTGTGAGAGGGAACCCATGGCTGGCTGAGCTGCAGCACCCCACCAGCCTGCCCTGCCGGCATGGCAGAGGGGACTCCGCCTCGGCCAGCGCAGTGAAATGAGCCTCCTGTTTGTGGTTCGCACACTGCTGCTGGCAAATATCTTAAAGCAAACCAGCTTTCACCCCAGCTTCCCAGCCAGGCCCCTTCTGCCCTCCTTGCCCCGGGCCGGGGGGTGTGGGTGGGTGCAGAGGAGCACCCGGGAAGGTCCCCTCCCCACGCGGTGGGTGCCCTCTGGGAGCCCTCTGGGATTTCGAACCTTGCACCAAACACGCAGTGCAGCAACCCTGGCTTTGCCACTGCTTCTTGTTCAGATAAATTCTTTAAAATATTTTGTGTGGTTCCAGCCTGCAACATTAATTTAAAGGGACACTGTGAAGGTTAGCAAGCTCAGAATTTGATTTGACTGGCTGTGCCTGTTGCCTAATAAGTGTTTGAAACGTCTGCATCGTTCTACTTCTTTTTTCCTTTTTCTTTTTTTTTTTTCTTTCTCCTCTCTCAAGACAAAGATTTTTCTCCAGGGAAAGTATATCATAGCTGCAGGTCTGACTTCATGGGCAATCCTGCTAAATCTGCCCAGAGTTCATACATAATAGAGGAAAAGCAAATTAGAATGAAAGCAAGTTTCCTTTTCAAGCTTTCCAAAGGAGTTTATTTAAAAAAAAAAAAAAAAAAAAAGCTGAACCAAGAGGAGGATTTTATAAATGGTGTACAACTCTTCAAGCAAAACTCTTTGAAATTTAAAAACCAAACATAGCAAGTATTTGTCAGTGAATTATGGGGCACTTATTGACTGCTACAGTGGTTCCCACACTTCCCAGGGTCACATTTAAATAGTCTCCCCTCACATCTGCTCCAGCCCCTCCAGATATAACTGACAAACCCTAACATCCAGACTTCTCCACTGTAATGACTGTGTGCTGGACTTATCAATTATTCAATCGATAACCTGTAAGATGCGTATCTTCCTATATCTATTTGCAGAATTTTCCTTTTCCCCCTTGTCACTGTGATGTTGCTCCATGAAACAGAACATGGCAAAGCTTTTGGGTTCTTTGCTTCTAGGTTTATTTCAGGAATGAAATGAGGACACCTGCCTGTGTTTCAAGGGCAGCTAAGCTTCTTATTTGTCTATGTTCTTAAGTTGTGGAGACAAATTATGCAAATATGAACCCTGAAACTTGCTCCTAATTTCAACGGGACTGTTCTTATTTTTTGCGAATATTCCCAGGAAAGCAAAGGAAGCTGTAATACAGGCACTCAAAGAAATCTTTGCAACACAAGGGTCCCCGTCAACAGATAAATGAGTGACTGAGGCACTTGGAGTCCTTAGCATCTGAACACCAAACTTATGTAGCCCCTGTGCAAGCGCAGTAGAACTGGTCACCTTACCATCACCACTGACTGAGGGACCAGTGATTTATTTTAAGATGCTGTGATGTACGGGTATCACTAACAAATTAAATGCCTCACAGTACTTTATATAAACAACATAGTGTTCAAAAAATAACTTCCCAAGTTTTGGAGTATTTTTCATGTCTTTGTATTACAACCTGCGACTCTTAAAAATACCACTTGCATTACTCCTGCTGGTCAGGGTGGCAAGCATGCTTTATACGCTATTTATCAGGATCAGACCCATACTATTTTTCTTACATTGAGATAAAATATTTTACCTCTGCAGATGCAAAACAGTGCTCCAGAACACAGAAACACTGAATTTAGTTGCAAAGTTCCATTTCAACTAATTTGCTATTTTTCTACTTTTGAGGATAATCAAACCAGATTTAATTGTAGTTTTTCCCTCTTTTCTGTACACTTTAGGGTTTTTTTCACATTCCCCCTTCCACTGCCACAATAGGGAATGAGAGAAAACACTTAAGGTGAAGGAAAAAAAACCACACCAAACAACCTTTTTTTTTTTTCTTTAAAGTAGTATTATTATTCAAACAACTTCTACTTCAAAATTAATTTATTCATTTTGCTTTTGAGATCTGAACTATTTAGGCATTGATGTAGAATTTCAGCCAAATCCCATAGACTTATTTCTTCAAGTTAAATAAAGCAAAGCGCCCTTGCTGGATCTTTCTATATGTTTCTTGCAACCGCCACCAGACGTCTGCCTGCAAATCCACTGCCTGAAGACCTGAGCTCACTCCAGCAGAGCTTACCACGCTGTTTCTCCTCATGTAGGTGTGCAGGTGAGCTGTGTGGCAGCCCCACATCCCCTGCAGCATCCCCCGGCTCCGCAGCCCCCTACATCACCCTGCAGCATCCCCCGGTTCTGCAGCATCCCCCAGGCCCGCATCCCTCGCAGCATCCCCCGGCCCCGCGTCCCCCGGGCGGGCGGGAGCTGTCCAGCAAAGGGCCGAGGCACCTCCCGGCACGGAGCGGCTTCTCCACCAGCCGGAAAAGCCAGTTCTGTCCCAAAAGCCAACAAAAAATACCACTTTGCTCTTTTATAGCACGCAAAAATCGGGGGACTGTTTGTTTTCGTCGCCGGTGAATTTTACAGAGTTGCATCAGCTGCCAAAGCAAGGAGCCGTACGAGGGAAATGATGTGTGATGAGTCACTCTCTGCTCTATGAGCATAAACACGCACGCAGGCATGTACATTTACAGCCTCGGTGTTTGTGCTGAGCAAACGTACCGCAGCCCATGCTGTCCTTGCTTCAGCTGCAGGGTGATGCCTCTCGCCTTAAATCCTTCCTGAAAAGGAAGGGTTCACCTGCACAGGCCACCATGGGAAATACAGTTCTGTTTACCTTTCTGTAAAACTCTGTGTAATGATATTATAGGTTTTTAAAGGCTTCATTGTATCACACATGTTAAATGACTATCTGAAGAAACTCAATCTCTTTCTGCAGGTTTTTCTCAAGTCCCTTTTTTTCCCCCCAGAAGCCGTCCTAGGTTTTAGGTCCCATTCCACCTCACTTCCCACTGGTAAGCCATTAAGCTTAAGACCAAAATGCAACACAACTGTGGCACTTATTATGTGAAAAGATAAGAGATAACTATATATAAGGGATCAATTATTTGGCTTTAATTCAGTAAAGTCCTGAGTCATGCACCAAAATTTAAATGTACACGTTCTCTTAGGGTTGCTTATACGCTTAAAGTTGGGCACATGCGTAAGCAGTTTGTTGAACCGGCACCTAAAATGGCACGCTATGGCTGAGTATAAATTATACTTTAAAGCTCATTCTAGAGCACCATGGTAAAATAAATCTTTATCTTAAGTACTTAGCACTAATGAAAAACAATAATATTGGTACTTTTCCTATAGCAATTCACTTAAAGAGAAATGTTGTACAATTACAGAGAATGGCTAACCATGCTTCTTGATCAACCTGATAATTAATAGGAATAGAGGAAAAGCGCTGTATTTCTGAGTGCTGATCAGGCAGCAAAGGCACTCCAAACATCTGAAGAAAAAACAGTTTGTTAATTGCTGTCTAGACAGTTTATTGCTGCAATAAGATCAAAACACAGAATACTGAGGTTTGTGGTATGAATCATGCAGACTAAACAATTGTTTTATTGCATTTACAGAGCACTTGATTTATAACGCAGTCAGCTTGGTAATAAAATTCCTCCATTGTATATCCTGAATAATTTCACCTCTTTTCACATCTCTCTGGTTTAATTCTATATCAAGATGTTTTAAAAATGTCCGGATGGAGAGAGGATTACTGTCATGTATATATAAAGTTACTTATCTCGGGTCTCTGCTATATCATCACTGAGCACAGAGCATTCAGCTGAGCCTTGATCAGCTGATGGTATTATGGATACACTGAAGAACAGATTTATTGGGCTGCCGTCTGCAGTGAGTGCACTAGAGGAAAAGTAAGGCTGTCCCATTGCAAGAGGTTTCATTCCACTTCATATTCAGCCAAAAGGGACCAATCAGGCAAGTGACTTTTTTTTTTTAAATTTTATTACTCCACAAAACTTTTTTTTTTTACTGAGAAGAAAGATTCATGCATCCGCTTATGTGGGTATCTCTGAGGTTTAAGGGGAGTTTTTCTGGGAACGAAGAAACTTTTGGGATGATGGAAAGTCCTCTTGTCTGTATTGAGTGCTGAGCTGGGCTAAGGATATAGTTGCATGAAATCTGAGTCTGTGCAAAGTGCCAACTTTCCCTGGGAGCATAAAGTGATGTTGCCTGTGTCTTTGTATAAAACAACTTTGTAGCATCTTTTTTTCATTTCCTAGTTTTGACCAATTATGATCATCCCAATATCCATGAAGAGCAAAGAGATATTAGATCAAATTGTAGTTCTGGAGCAAAATCAAACCAGAGACCTAAATCTTGAGAATTCTAATTTCACAGATTACAGACTGCAATCCTGGTCCCGTTGAGTACAGTGGAAATGTTGCCATTAACTTCACCGGGTCACCACTGCACCTACAAATTTAGTGAACTGTTTCTTGATAAATGTGACAGTGCTGGGGTAAAGCAGGATGATATTTCTCTTTATAAATGCTTGTTTACATAAGATTTTGAAGTAAAAGCTGTTTGGATAAGTTTAGATAAGTATCTTTGACTCAATGTTGGGGGGAAAAAAATCCTTCTGCAGAGTAATCCCCTGACTAAGATCTGTGCTGTCTCATTGTAGTATCTAAACTTGAATACTGTAGTCGTATTTCAAGTTAAGCTCTTTAAAAGGGCAGGCCTAACAGGCCTGACTGGTAAAATATGTCTAAAGTGGAGGTATCTTTACATATATCCACGCTTGGCTTCACCAGTAAAAGTTGATATTCCTGATGGTCAAATGAAATTATTTCTAAAATAGCACTGGGTCTGTATCAAGACTGTTCCACCCACAAAGCTGCTGTATGGACTCTTCATTATCTCCCAGTACAAACTGCACTCGAGAGAAATGACAGAAAATATGACTCCAGTACAAATTTTTACCCCTGCTGCCCACCCCCATGGTGTGTGGAAATCAGTCCTGGCTCTCTCAAATCTCCCAGTATTATATTGCCTGTCTGCCTTGTAATTCCTCTTGCAGCTCTGCAGGAGACCAGAGTGGCTCTGTTTCAAGCTGCATCTGGACCTCCAGGTTCCACCTAAAGCAGAACTAACCTTCCCGAGCGGCCAGAGCACACGAGGAGCCAAATTTGCAGGGGAGAGATGGTCCCTGAGAAGTGCAGAGGCAGGAGTGCGTTGCAGAGGAAGAGCACTGGAGGAAGGAGCCAGGGTGAGTAAAGGGGGGACTCTGGGTACCAGCCCGGACAGTGTCTGTCTTGTGACTGATCCTACAGGTTTTCTGTTTCTGGGAAGCAGGAGTCTCTGGAGCACACTCACACGAGGATCCCAGCCTGAAGGCTGGGGGTTCAAGCTGATGCACTTTCAAAAGAGACCCACAGGTTCTTGGAGACCCAGACAAACTCAGATGCACGAGCCAGTGAAGAAGGGAAAGACATTCAGGTAGGTACTATGTTCCCCAGAATACCACGTCCACAGACCTCGTCTTTCTTCTCTAAATGACAGAGAAATAAATATAAGCAGAGAAGGAGAAAGTGCCTTTTTTAATAGCTGGTTTATTAAAAAAAAGTAGTGATAGTCTTAGACAAAAGCAAATACTAAAAGCCACCATGATAGAGCAGGGCAAGACAGGCAAATGGGCTTCTGGCAGCATAAATCAATGCCTTGTGAGCTGAGAGATGCTGAAAAGAATACCTGCGATACAAGCAGAATTTAGTAATCTTGTAAGCAATCCAGGAACTTATCATTTATATCTAGAGATTTTCATTAATAAAATTGTAAAGTAAATCTATAAGGTTGATGTCAATAATGCACAACTATAGTTTTCCAGTTTTGAAAGTCCAGAGAAATTGTTCGGTAACTTTCTAACAAACTAAGAGCATCTGTTGCTGCCTGAGAGGATTTGGCATGAAATTAGCTGGTGTAAATAGCAGCAAAAGCTCTTTTCAGAGTCCAACTTCTACACAGGTGTTTCTTAAAGCTGAGTAAATATTTCTAGAAAGGGTGCCTTGGTTTTGTGTGTCAGGACACTGGCCCACACCGCTCAAGATACCAGAGCTCTTTGATACCAATTCAGGCAGTTTTCTCCTCTGGATCACCAATGTTTTGCGTGTAACACTACATCGGTCACCAGCACATTAAGCAAAATTTGTGGTACCACTCCTGCATGCGCTGCCCAAGATGCTCTAGAGTCCATCTGCTACTGCAGAGGACCCACCAGGGAGCTCTTGCCCACCCCATTATGAATGGCCAAAGTGCACTGACAAGAGTCAAGATATTCTTATAGAGAACTTTAAGATAAAATTATGGGAATTTGTTTTGCCTGCTTTTCAGTCTACTTTTGGCTTACTCATCCCTGATGGCTTTGAGTGTGTTATTCTAGAGAACCACTTCCCCCACCTGCTCAGTGTGTGAACACAAGCAGCAGGGCGGCACAGATGATGTGTCCTCCGGTCCAAAAGTGTCCTCAGGACAAAAGAGCAGAGGAATTTATGGTGAGGAACGGCAGAGTGAGAGAAGGGTTATGTCTAGGGAAAGGCACCAAAATGTTGTAGATACTGTGAGCAGCAAATGCAGGTGCTGAAAGGAATTATGGACCAAAGACCCAGGGAGTTATAGCGCGTGACAGCCAGTGCTCCTCCAGCAAAGCACCTTCTCTCCCATCAGTGCAACGCAAGCTGTTACAAGCACATGTACTCGGGGGCAATCAGCCCTTCGTGCTTTCTTTTACACAGCTTTAAATGCTGTTAGAAGTATTTCTGTCGTTTATTGCTACTCAATAAAGTTTTATCTTGTGAAAGTCATGATTTATTTACTCCATCTCGCAGAACAGACATGTGCGCTCTCCCACATCAGCACCCCTTTACCAGATTCATAAAAAGTGTTAACAATTCATTTAAAATTCATATACAAGCCAAGTACAGTTCCTTCACAAAGCTGCACTGAGTAATATAAAGCAGCACGCGCCCTGACATATGGCACACTGTCAGCATATGCTCTTAAGGTCTCCCTCAGCTCTAAGTACTTTAGTGTGCTTTTGCAATTGCTCCTGTGCCCAGCCACTCAAACAGCATCTTTCTGTTTTCCAGTTAGCACCGAGTTTTTGCTAATTTTCCCTCTCAGAGACCAGGAAAACACAGATTGTGAGAGCAGTTGGTTTAGAGAGGGACTGGTCAAGAGTTTATCTCCAGCCTTTCAGGTTATCAACTGCCTGTTTAACAGGGGGCTTTCACCTGCTCAGACAAGATGCAGCTTTTTGCTGGTCTATGTGTGAGTTACGCAAGCAAAAAGGTAAGGTGAGAATCAAAACGAGGGTTTCTATTCCTGCGTGCTCCTCTGGGAAAATCATCTTTGCCTGCAGCTCTTCCAACAGTCCTGCTTCTGAAAGGTGCAATCATCGTGTGGCTTCAGTGACCTTTTACTAATGGCTGTGAAATATCTCTGGTTATTCCCTTGCCCCAGCATACCCAGTTTTACTGCAGCATACCTGCTCACAGCACTGATATTTTCATTTTTCAGCACCAAATGACCCTGGCCCTGAACCTGACCCAGGAACATCTCACCTCCAGGCTCCTCGCAGCAAGATGCCCCGCTTTCAACCTCGTCCAGGCAAAGAAGACTTATGGGAACATAACCTCAGACTTCATCACCCTCTGGTATCTTACAACGTATGCATAATTTCCAACCCAAAAAGATGAGAGGGATTTGCAGTGTGTTTTTTCCTTCTATTCCTATTTTAACAGGGCCATGGACTGGGAAAGACAGCCTGATGTTTCTGAATTCCAGAGGGAAAACTATTGGCAATTTTGTGCTGATCTAAACAGTAATGATACAATTTTGGGGTGTGGAGAGGACTCAAGTGTGTGCTTCAGGCCCTAACTGTCCTTCAAAAGAGCACCCAGCTGGCTCTGCTCTGTGTGAAGTTGGGAAGAGCCCTTGCTGCATTCCGCACAGTGTTGCTACACACATTTGTGCAATATTTGGCTTATTTGTGCAACATAATTAATGAAACATGTCTCATTGGCACCAGCATCCCTAGGGACCTTAAAGCAAATGGGAGCCTTTGAAGCCTTAAAGGGTCTTAAAAGCAGAAAATATTTACCACAAGTTTATTAAACCAAGCCTTACTGGTAATAAATCAGAAGTCTGTAGACATGCCCTTTTCTTGATGATCTGACATTAATCTTTTAGAAAAATACAGTAACAAGTTACAATTTTTAGTACCTTTCAATCTTTCCATTCACAAGCTGTCGATGCACTATGTTACCAAAACCTCTAAGGTTGGTGCGGTGTCCCTTCCTAAGGCAGTTCCTCTGCAGAGAACAGCGATGAGTCGAGGGACTCCTGTCCATATGCAATTCTCAGGAAGTCCATGAAAAACATCAAGCCTTATATAGCGCTTACAGGCACACGTGAGCAAAACCCCACACATAACACCATCTTGTTCTTCCTTTTCCCATAGCTGCTGATCCTTGATGCTGGAAGTATTTTAGACATCGACCCAGAGTCTCAGTAATTGAGCTGGGGGTGGCTGATATGTCCGTTCTGTCCCTACATCTGCAGTTTAGGTTATGTGATCTTACTGTGCTGTTTCAAAACCACAAAACACTGGGGGGGAGTGTTTACGGATTTGTATATCCCATACACCGCACCATTGTATGGTAAATTATACTGGAGCCTCTCCTGAGCTCATTAACAAAAGCCCATTGTTTGAGGGTGTTATATATCCCACGTGCTCGGCCCGGGAGTTATACTTGTATCATGAAAGTGTTGGCGAGTTCGCATGAGAACCGCTTTCTAGTATTTCTGTTTGGATTTTTAATGACATTTGTGCAGGTGCACAACTTTAAAAGGGCTCTCTTCTCAATCTACAGAATTGTTCCAAAAATCAGCTGGAGCAACAGCTGTTCCCAGCAATGCTTGATTTTTAGCAGCCATCTCAAAACTTTTTGTCACAACGCCTAGTATTATTCAGTTTTATTTATTAAGGGTGTGTTTGAATATCTTTGCATTAAATAGGGTATCTGGGTGGGAGATAGCTGGTACAGTTCAGTGGGGGCTAAATCAAGGCCAAGGCAATTGCACTTGAGGATGTGTGCAGATATTAATTAGTTCATCTTTCCAGTGTAAATACTGTCTTAAGTTAATCAACAATTAAGTTTTATTGCGGGATCAAGCCTTATGTGCCAGGCAGTGTATTCCTCGCTATATTTGATGTAGCCTGATAACTACTCAAAAGGTCTAAAACCTGTGGACTGAACTGTGGCATCTGTGACTGTGGCTTTGTGGCAGAAAGGGCTCGGTGACAGAAGGGGCTCAGAGTATTCTTGCCCCACCGCACCTTTCCCAGTTCCCATCCTGAGCTGGCTCTCCATCTTTTGGGTTTGGGTTTGTGTGTGTGTGTGTGTGTGTGTGTGTGTTTTTAAGCTGGATCAGTTCCCTGAACCAGATCACCCACTGATTTCACAACCAGATGTGCCAGCACAGGAAGGACTGTGGTGCATGGAAGAAGAAACGTGGAGGGAGTCCTGGATTGCTGGAAACCACAATTGCCTCAAAACTCGCCGTAACATGAATCCACAGATAAGGTTAGTCATAGCCTGCAATGTGCAGCTGATGACCGACCCCATGGGAGAATTGCTTCCCAGCAGCATTGTGCAAGGGACTCATACTCTGTCTTCCTAAATCCTGGAGAGCTGAAGCTTGTTTGTACAACAAACAAGGGCCGGTTGGAGTTTACCGTGCAGAATTGTCCCCCTCTAATATAATTCAGCTGTGTATGTACTTCATTGCAAAGAAAATATAGCTATGACTTCTTCTAGATTCCTTCATCAGTGGCCGTTACATTAGTGCTAAATGTTCGTTTGACTTACACAAGTCAAAAGAAGTGCATTGGGCAGGATAAATGCAAATCAGAGGTGAATCATCTAAAATATTTGGAGTTACAGGCACAAGCAGGATCCGAGTCAAGCCGCCTGTCCTAGTTTCTGTCACACAAACACTAACCCTTTATAAATCATTAATTTCCAGACTGTTTATTATCCAGGGGAAGTAACAAAACAGTAGTATCACATAACACATCCTAAGAATGCCTTACTCATTTTAAGAGCAAATAAAACTAAATAGCACCAAGTTGTTAGTGATGCAGCCTACGAGAGCAAGCAGAAACACAAAAAGGGGACCTTAATCAGGCTCAGGCCACAAAATAAACAGGGGAATGGGTAAAAAAAAAAAAAAAAAAGAAAACAAAAAGGTTGGACAAGAGTGACTTCACATAGACACATAGACTATCTTCACATAGATATTCTTTGTTTACTATCGCGTGGAAATTGTCTCTGCTCGTTACATGGTGGGGCCTTCACCGGGGACGCCGCAGCAGCGCTATTAGAGTGCGAATGGTTTCCACAGCTGCTGCTGCTGTTACCCTGTGCCGCCTTTCTCACAGGAATAATCTAACACCTACCCACAGGCAGAGAACAGAGCAGAGACACCATTTCAAAAAATAATCATCAAAATGAATTACTCCATCAAGAAAGCAAACTTTTTGTTGTTTTGTTAGCACGGCCCCTCCTCTAATGTGTTTGTCATGTGTCGCCCAGGAGCCTCTTGTGATGAAGTAAGGACATTAATTCCCGTCTGAAGATGAGGCAAAGAGCGAGCGCGATGTTTCTCTTTGCTATAACTCCACTGAAGTTCACCTTTCCGCACAGCACGGGCTCCAGGGGCACAGAGCAGATCCTGCCATGGGGAGAGGATGCCACAACACGCAGACTCTGCCACGGCACAAAAATTCAATCATAATCCAAAATATCACGACAGAACTGCAAGCAGGAAGATGCGAGCTAGATAAAATAGGTGGAAATTCTAATTTATTTTGTAACCTTTCAATGGACAGTGCTGACAGCTGAGAAATGCAAAGTTATTTATTCCTCGCCGATACAGCAATGCCAGAAACTGGGCTGCTTCAGTACTGTCCAACCTCACCAGCGCAAAACGTATTGACTTTTTGTCAATTTAGCTTTAATCACTTCCCACTTTCACTAGTAAAAAGTCCTTTTCTGGCCAATATTACTGTGTTTATATTGAGCTGGCTTCTTTGCTGGCCTTATTTGTCACTAAAGTATTGTACTTCTAAATTTCATGTTAGCAAAACTGCAGTCCAGGCCTCACATATTATTTTGGTCCAGATGTTATATATTTTACTCTCTTAAGGTTCCAAAATACTATATATTTACAGTTGCCTTTAAAGTTATTGTTAGTTACAAAATATTAGAAACATAGTTTCATCTATGAAATGCATAATTAAATTAATCTTTACCATACTTACTTTACATCACACAGGAAACATTTTTGTCTGATAAATACCATGGACATATAATTAGTACTTTATACCATAAACTAGATTATAACTTACACTGTGCACCCTGGCTCCAAAAATCCTTGCAGATTTTAATTCAATTGCTGCACTTTATCTGGATGAAAGCATTTGAATTCAATTATTATTATTCAGTGTGGGTTTGTGCCTTTATATAGGTTAGATGTGGTAGTAGTTTTAAAACAGAAATTTAGTGGAAGTCTCAAATTAGGCATTTGCATCTATATTTAGGCATCTACCAGATTTTAAATGCTGAACATCTGATTTTTCTAGCTGAGGTTTGCCTAAGTTAGGGTTTAATGGGAATCAAGACTGGAAGATAAAAGTAAAGGGAAACTAATTTTGAGGTATTTCTGAATTTCAATGGGAATTGGGCACCTGACCTGCTCAGATTCTTTTGAAAGCCCTCTTACGTGCCTATCTGTACATTTCAATGCCAAAATACCTTTCAAAATCTGGCAGGACACTTTGGATAAGTGTTTAACAGTAAACTCAATAAAATCTCTTTGTTCTCTTTGATTTGTTCTTTCCACTGCTTGAGAAAATTTTAGATATTTTTGGCACTGAAACATCCCTTGAGGTAGATCTGCCCTTTTTAATTTTAGCTGAAGATAAATTGGATGTGGTCGCAACTCAAAGACGTTTTAAAAATGGGATCCTGGAATTAGCCACGCGCTTCTATATTTAGGCATCTCCCAGATTTAAACACCGAACGCCTGGTCGGGGACATTGATCCTCTGCGGACCCTCGCTCCAGCCGAGGGCTCCGCTGGGCGCGCAGCCTGCGCAGGGGCTGCTGCAGCAAGCAGAGGCAGGCCATTTATTCTCCTATTACAGAGCCGTTCCTGTGTTTATACCATTTTGTTTAGCTTACTCCTAATGCACATCCTAAGACGTACCTCTAATACACATCCTAAGACATGTTTATGAAAATTCTTTATAAGCAAAATATTTTACTTCCATTGAGTATGTTCAGATACAGAACAGCCTCAGAGCTACGGGCCGGTTCAACTGCACTCTTGCTCTCTCCCTGTGCATCTTTTATTTAAAAATTCAGCCTTCAGCCCACCCACATTACCGCAGCAAGACCCAATAATTGTTACATATGGATTCTCGGCCAATCTTGTGCCGTTCTTGCTAACATGTTTGCAAGCAGCAATTGTTCTTCAGAAGACTAAATACCGCTTAGAGCTGCAGAAGGTAAGTTGTTAGCTGGAGAACGAGCAACCGGAGTTTGGACCCGTTTTTGGGTTTAATTCTTTAAATGTTTCTTCAGAGCAGACACTGTATCCCTTTATAAAGCACATATTCCCAAGGTGTGATCCTCCACTGTCTGCTAATTGGGAAATCCGTTACGCCAAAGGGTCTCAAATCAATGGCAACATTGAAGTGGCTAAACATCAAAACCATGCCTTGGTCTTAAAAAGATTTTTAACATTTTCAGAGCCCACTGACTCAGTTTGCATGTGCTCAGCACTTCTGAAAATCAGGCAAGAAGCTTTTAAAGATTAAACAATAGCTTGACTCCAGCAGGAAGTAAAATCATTTAAAATTTGAAGAGAGACACATAAAAAGGGGACATGACATTCAAGAGATATTTTATTATATTAGACAGCAAATTCATAGGAAATGCTTTTTCAGTGAAGTGATTTATTGAACTGTGGGAGTCATGGCCACCGAGACAAGGATTTTAAAAGTTTCGTGCACACACTGGATGACAGAACTATCTTTGTTTAACTGTTACTGCTAATGGCATTTCTGCAAGGGTTGTTTAACCTCAGGCTTTAGGGTCTAATCTATACTCTGATTTTCAGGTCAAGATGAAACCTAATGTGGTGTCTGATTATTTTTGCATGGTCTTTTACACCATCTTCCCTAAGCATCAAATGATGTCCTGTACCAAAAGTAGCTATTGAATGAGATAGGCACCTTCCCTCCCCCTCGTTTAGTCCCACACAGTAATTTCTGCTGTCCTAAAATCACATCTTGGTGTTCAGACACTGCAGGAAGGGTACCGTGCAAATGCCCTGCAGAGAGATTCTGTCTCTAGAAGATAGAGATGATGAGGTCTACAAGTACAGCAATAACCAGCTACTTAGACAAAAGTTTTCTTCCCTGGATGCCATGATTTGCCCCCAGAGTCTGAGTGCGCACGGGCCGGATCCCACATGCCCTAATCTCAGATTCATCAGGATTCAGGTGAGTGCCACTTCCACACCGCTGAACTCAGTGTTATTTATGTTTAGTCTTTCCTGGGGGAAGAAAAAAAAAAAAAAGTGAAAATATTTTACATGCTTTTTAAGCTCATAAATATAACAAATCAAGGGCAATTTGGCAAATCTCTTTTATGGCTAGAGGCCCACCTTGGATCTGCCCACTTAGTTAAACTCAATCTTGCTGAGGCATCTTTCTGCCTCTGAAGAGTCTGTCACTTGGAGCCAATCAATCACGGTGACGTCCCATCCTTCCCCAGCTCTAGAATGCATGTTTCTTTTTATTTGCCCATTACTTCACTTCCTGCCATCTATCTCCCTTGAGATTTTTTTTTTTCCTTATTTTTAATACCTCTTCCAAGTTGTATCTCCACAATCTATTTACTTGCTGTGATCATCAGACTAAAACCAGAAAGAGACTGAAGCTCATGTTCCCAGCAGGCTGAAATCTGATTTCCCGTGCCGTTTTATTCACGTATCATTGATAGTATCTGGAAAACTGAATATGCACTGGGTTTAGATGAATAAATTTCACATAAGAGTGAGATAAACACAGCATTATGCTCACAGGTATTCAGCCAAAAAAAAAAAAAAAAAGAAAACAGAAAAAACAGATTGGCTTCAATTACCCCAAAAGCTCCAAAATTATCTTAAAGTCCTCTGAGATTTATATATACACACACACACACACACTAGATATACAAAAATACTGAAGAGATATATATATACTGGAAATATATATACACTTTTATTTTTATATATATATATATAAATACAAGAGAGATATATACTAGAAATGTTCTGTTTACTTTCTGGGGGTTTGTGACCTTAGGGTGAACCCCACGGAGACCCCACATTTTCAAGCTTTTCTTTATTATCACATGTTTTAAGATTACTTTACAGATCCGCAGAAGAAAGGCTTCTCTTACAACCATTTGTTTCTCTAGCAACTTCAGTTCTAAATGAAACATCAAGTATCGTGGGAGTTAGTAACCCAAAACCGAACAGTTTGTATCAAGAAACTGCTTGATATGAACATTCAGTGCTCTGAATAGTACTCATTCATTTTCAGATGTGCCATCAGCCGGCCATGTAATAGTAGGTTCCCAAAATTATGGAAGTTTGCATAAATATCTCCTCAAACAGGCACCAGTTAATGAAAACCTTTTTCCTCTTTTTTTTTTTTGCATCTGCATGGATGGAACTTCCATCGTATTTCCCAGATAACACATAATTACATGTAAGGCTTGATTAAATAAAATCAATTTTTCTTCAATAAATGTTGAAAGTAGAGGGTCGGGTAGAAGAGAAGCTGGTGGGGCACCAGGAGCCAGAGCCTCAGCTGTTCCCCGTTACACCACTGCTGTCAGAGCCCATTTATACCCACCCCATCGCACCAGAGCTCCTGGCTGTGCCTGAGGAACAAGCCAAAGGCTTGGAGGATACAGGTGGGAGAAGATGTTGTTGCCTGGCTATGGAGTAATGGCACAAAGGAAGAGCTGGACATCCCACTCCGTAGGATTTATGAAGACTAAGCAGGTGAATTTATGGATGACTTTATCCTTCCTCTCTTGTATTAGAGTCACGTGCTTTGGCTGGGTGCTAGCGAGCGGGTAAATCAGCAGTTTCAGGATTTTTCACTGGTGCAAATTCATTGCAGAGCCATGGCAGAAATCAGAGGGAAGGCTGCAACACCCCCATGGGACAAGCAAGCTTGGTGTTTGTGCTGTAACGTGATCGAGCCTTTCCTTGTTTCATGAAATTTCAAGTCCTTCTTAAGTCTTTATCTACATGAAGCCTTATTTTGGAGTCACTGTTCCTGATTAATTCTCTCTAGATACCTAAATATTTGAAAAGCTGCTTAACCTTGAGGAACACCCACAGTGATTCACTGCAAAGGTGTAGTGGGGAGAGCAGGGTATTTTAAAAAGAAAAAAGTTATGCCCATACTATGCAACTCCATGACTTGAGGTAAATCCACCCCAGCCCAGGAAACCGTATCCTGCGTTACTCATTCAGAATATCTCTTCCGAGAGGCTGTTGTTTGCGTGTGGCTGCCCCAGGCTATTGCAGCACAATTCCTTGTGCTGAGGCAACTCCATTCATACAGGCAGGGCCAGAAATAACGCCCAACGCGCAGCTCATCAGTATTAGCCAGTAGCTGCAGATGGAAACTCCAACCAGTCTGAATTCAGCTCCCTTCACACACTGCTCCAGGACTAGCACGTAAAATACAGCGCAAGAAAGCTGGAAGGAGAAACTCCCATAGTTTATGTTTACACCATGCATCCAACAGACCTCCCCCCTTTCCTGGGAGAGTTACAGAATGCATTAATCGAGCTTCAGGGTGGCTGATAATTACATAATTGCAGACTAATTTCCCCTTTCCTAGAGGTGAAGTTACATTAAGTAGGAAAAAAGACCTTGCACAGCCTTCCAAAAGTAGAAATTGCTCCTGAATACAGGAGACCTGATCCCGCCCTGTCCAAGGGCTATGTTGGTGAGAACCTAATAAAAGGAGCTAACTAGGTGGTGCAGGTACTGTGGCTGGCAGGAGGCTGTAGCCCGTGGCTGATGTGTCCAGCCTCCACATGCCTCCCTGCCTCACTGCATGGACCTACAGGCATTTTTTGTGGCTGTGGTCTGAGGAACCGATCCAGCTGAACTAGCAACTTTTTTTACTGGGTTATTTTTTCAACAGTGCAGCACAAAAATAACAAAAGACAGGTGGGAGCAACAGGCTGGTTTAGCCATGATGGTGTTCAGTGCTGATACTCAAATGTCATCAAGCTACACTGGGAGACTTTGGCTCTGGGAACATGGAAACCCTATCTAAAGACTTGGTGCCACCATCCTTCCTCTTCCCATCCCTGGCTGGAAATAGAGACAGCAGTAAGTAACTATTTTGTCTCATCCCAAAATGTAACTTCACCCTGCCAGAAAACACCAGGTCTCTTGATTGCAAGTCACACGGGCTTTGTCATTTTCAGTGTTGAGTCCTGAGCACACTGGCCACCCAAAATAAATAGCAGGGGCGCAATGAGGGTGATAGACCGCTCCCTGGTTGTTCTTGGTGGTGATACTGTTTCTGAGACCGGTATTAGCATTCAAAATTCAAGCTATTCTGCCTTGATTTTACCATTACTCACACTGAGGTCATACAACCTCTCTCTTACAAAGCCTGGCCAGGAGAACTGGCGCTCAGTACTTCGCATATGGTGGGTGAGGATGTGCCGCCTTGGCACTGAGTTCTTCTGTCACTATGTCACACGGAGGTAACACCCTGCACCTTGATGACGCATGATTGGGTCTTTCAACCCCCCAGGCAATAACTTTATACCTTCTTTGACATGACTGTAGGGATGATAAATATACATGCGTTTCTTAAGATTACTTCAGATGGTCTCTGAAGGCCTGAGCTCTTCCTAGTCTTTTGCTTTTTCCAAAACAATAAAAAAGATTCTTGGTCATGTTTAAAACCGCTTGGAAAGGCCTATAGATTCAGACTCAAATTACAACTTGAAAAGGGTTTGAAGGGAATCAAGTCTGCAAATGTATTTAGTGTATGAAGAATGATTTTCTAAAAAACATACAAGATGTTCTATTTCACCTAATTCCTCTGTATTGATTTCTGTGGCATCATCTTCTTCCTTCCCTTTTTCTTCTTTTAATGCATTTCTATTTCTTCCAAACACACAAAGAACTGTTTCTTTTACAGAACAGAACAAAGAAGTTTTCCTTCCCAATCAGTAATTTCGTTTTCTTTTGTAATTGTAAAAAGAAACTCCTGAAAAATCAATATATTGTTGCCAAGTCATACACAATCCGGAATGGAGCAAGCTTAGTAAATAAAGGAAATTGCAATTTTTTTCCTCTCTTTGGTCACCCTTTAGTACACTCAAGGTGACTGCACAATCTGTTCGGTGCTTCTGCTTTGCTCCCCCACCCCATTCATCCCCTCCCTCCTCCCCAAAAAATTTAAAAGTTAATCTCGGAGATGAAAGGAGAAGTTTGAAAAGAATTGTTCTTGCAGTCAAAATCTGATGTCCTAAATTACAGCAACCCCCACCCGGAGTGATTGGCTCCTTAAAGTAATCTGACCCCTCTCAATTAACTAGCACAGAGATAAAGATTGCTCAATGCTAAAGTTGTCACATAACACCAGGCTTAGAAATTGGAACATCTCGGAGTAAAAGACAGATATCTGTTCAGCTGTATCAATAGTTTCAACGTACATACAATATTGGATACAATTTACTCTCTGATGTGCAAAATTGAGTGAATTTATGCACTAAACCTAACAAGAAGGTCTTCTTGTTGAATAACCGCTTTGATTAAAACGTATTAAGAGACCATTTTACCAGCCTGAAGCTAGGACCTGTGCTGCTTTTCTTTCAAGGGCACAAACTGTCATCTGCAAAACATACACACAGAGTTTTGAAGTCAGATGTGAGCTGCTTACGAATCCAAGAGAGGCCAGAAAAAGATGTTTTTACTGACTTGATTTGCACCTGCAATTAGACACACAGGCTAGGCTAATTTACACTGAAACTAATTGCAAGCATAAATCTTGTGTGTAAAAATGACATATAAATAAAAACCCTCTCCTGGATATCCATGATTATGTTACACAAAGGAGCCAAAAGTCCCATATCTCCTTTTTTCATGGTTGTAGGTCTCACTTGGGGACTACTGAATTACTTTAATGCATTTGTCTTCATTCCATGAAAATACCTAATCTGTGGGGATGTCAAAAAAAATATAAATCAGCATCCAATTTGTCCCTGGAAGTAGCCTATAAACAGAGACGCTGGTAACAATCAGCAAAAAGAGTTGTGAGGAAAATACAAGCACGTGGGTCACAATTTATTAACCTGTAATTCCAGCTTGTTGAGCATCCTGCAAAAGTGCTTTGTTGGTCATGAGTTTTTGTGTAGGGAGCCAGGATTGAGTATTATAAAGAATGGGTCGAGGGATTACAGGTTTGCTGAGGCCATTTTTATCTTCTAAACAATATTGCATGTCTAGAAGGCACTTTGAGACTCCAGGGGTGAGCAGTGTACAACTGGACCAGCATTCTTTACATGAGTGGCAAGTTTTTGATGAAGCCTAAAGCAGAAGGTAAAAAAAGAACAAAAAGCAACCCAAGTTGGGTGAAAATACCTCTCACGTAGCATATTTCCATACCAGCTTGAATGTCTGGGGGATTTTGAGGAGCGTGTATAAGGAGACCAAATAGGACTGAGAGGTTGAAGGCTCAAGAGACCTGAAGTTATTTCACGACTGGAGCAGAATGGACCATCATAGCCACCCTCTGAATAAGGTTGGTATCTTTACAGAGACTTAAACTGAAACAAGACTAGATATTTTGAGGGTTGAATTTTAATTCCATTTTGTCACGTGGCTCGTCGATTAAGAGGCTGCTAGAGTTGTTTTGTTTCTCTTCCACAAAATGTAATCTCTAGGTTTTTGCTACTTATGAGCCTGCTGTTATTCTGAGAAGCCTGTTTATGGTGTGACCTACTTAACCAGAGCTCTGGTGGCTGGAGGCTCAGAGTAGTGCAAAGACTAAAGGCCACAAACAGGAAAAGATATCATATGAAAAAAAAAAAAGTTTTCAGGCTTTTGTCCTTTACATGCTGCAAGGTGTCAAGCACTGAACCAGCGCCGAGACCATTGTTCAACCAACTGCTCTTTTCAAATGGAAATGTCTGCAAAAGCCATGTCAGCAAAAGGAATTCTTTGCTTAAACCGTGGCTCCTAGCTTATATCCTACAATAAAACCTGAGGCCTATTAGTCCATTCTTAGGACTTGTTACTAGGTTTTAAAGCTCCTTTCAGGCACAGTTTTAGACTAATCTGGCTGTATCACCAGCACGGGCAAGATTATGAAGCTGCAAGGTTATGTTGCCTTTGACTTGGGGATGTGTGTCAAAAGTCTGGTTTATAGTTTCCACCAGTGCAATTGCCTTTTAAAAAATATCTTTCTGCAGAAGGCACTGCAGCAACACAGGACTGTCTGCGTCCACACAGGAAACGGGATCAAGGATTTCCAAAGGTCTGTTGATTTTTCAGCTTTCATGCTCAAAGATATATTTCCTTTGAAGTGTCTCAAATAGGGTAGTATCCAATTATATTTGTAATCCCAATCTAATTCAATCAGGGACTCCAATTATAGTTGATCTGTCTCTTAATCTAGTTAAAGTCTGTAGAGTAGACTGCACCTTAGCTAACATAACTGAATTAACATTCAAGCTGTTGAACACTTGTAATCACGGATAACCAAGTTACAGCCAGAACTAGCTGAAAAGTGGGAGGTTTGCAGGGGAAACAGGCTGATCTTCATTTAATGTCCAAACCCTGCATCAGTTCTCCTTGCAGCTAACTTTCTGCCAAGCTCCTAATTATGAAGGGCCTTAAAAAGTACTTTCGGGCTGAGCCAAATACAAGTATTTTAGCTTTATCTAGTTGTTTTCTTCCTTTCAAACGCTTCATCCCAGCTCCCCCAGCAGTGGGTTCAGGAGCACTAACACAGGGCCTCTTTCATCTTTCACCTCGCAACCCTCTGGAGCGCGTGGCCCAGCAGCTGCTTGGCATCTTACCTGCTTATTGTGTGGCTGTGGCACATCTGGAGCAAGCAGGCAGACAGCCAGGCCTCGCACAAATCCACCCTCACCTGCACACCTCCGCGAGAAAGCCTCACCCGAAGAGCCTCCGTGCTCTTGAGTGGATGGTGCGCATTGAGGGACAGCAGGTAGATGACCTGACACACATGGGAGCACACGGGTATGGTGCATCATTTACACTACCACAGGGAATAATCAGACAGCGTTAAGGGTCTTGTAGGTATAAAAGCAGACAGATTGTAAAAGACCTGTCAGGAGAACTTTACAGCCAGCGATAGCCCTGCTAGCAAGTCGTGCCGCACCAGTGCGACTTTAGAAAACACATCGCTCTAGTTACTAACCAATGTTAAAACCAGCAGGACCTAAACCAGCTTGATCAGCCGGTGTGGATCGGGTTACAGTGAACAACTGAGCTTCGTAGGCGAGAATACTTTAGGGTTGTGGTTTTTTGTTTTGGTTGTTTGGTTTTGGTTTTTTTTTAATTTATACCAGAATTGGCTGGCTGAAGTGACCTTGGCCAACAAAACAGCAAAGATGTCCCTTTGTGTTTAATCATACTTGGGGACAGCTATTAAATTTAATTAGTTCTGTCCCAACTGCCAGTTGCTCAGTTTCAATGTATTTACCCACCAATTCCAGGGTCCCTATTTCAGTTTTAAGGGCTATACTTAAGCTGCCTTGATGAAGACTAAAGTCTGTTTCAACCATTCAGGGAGACAATGTATGAACTAACACTCAACAATCATTGCCTCTGTTTGAAGAGAGAATTGAGTAGCAATGCTATCTTTTGCTGAAAGTGGTGTCTGACAGCAGGAACACATTGCAAAAAACGTGAGTCTACCCCAGTTTGGCCTGAACATTCTGATCTGACGTAAGATTTGCATAGAAAGGCATATGCATCCTCCTAAATACAGTAATACAGCTATATGACTATACAGCATCCAGACTGAAGAAGTGCTCTGGGATTTACAGCATTATACCTCTAGTTTGAATTTTTGGTGATGAATCTTCGCACATAAATTCTAATGTAATATTTTAGTTGTCCAATCTAAATAGAGATACCAAATAATATAAAAAACGGAGTCTTAACTTCAGTGGGCTCGTTCTACTGTGGCACTTCAGCATCTCTATAAAAAGCCAGACAAAATCCCTTTAATCATTCATTTAAAAGAATGGTATTGGAAATTTCATCAAAACTGGAGATATGCATTTAAATCAGAGTTTCTTGAAATAATATTATTTATGGCAGATAGAACACACTACCATCTTCAAGCCTTGGTTAGGAACTGATCTGTAGGAAAGTTGGAATGAGAAGGAAGGGATGACTTTCTTCCAAACTTTACTCTCAGTACAAGATCCATAAATTTTGAAAATAGGATACCACTTGAAGTAAATTGCTCAGATGTTTAAGAGCGACCATACTATTATATCACCCCCCATTTCCCTCCTCATTCCTGGCATAAAGAGTTGAGTATTAAGCTTGGTCATTTTAGATATTTAAGTCATTGTTCTGCAACTAAGATAACACTTCACAAAAAAAAGTGTAATTCATAGATTTTTGTCCTTTTTTCTTTCAGGCTGTCATTGGGATAATTTCATGTTGACTTCATTCTATTAATGGTTTTAAGTGTTAATGTTTTGGGTTGGTTTTTTACTATTGCCTTCCAACCATAACAGTTGAAGACAGGAGGCTTGGGGATTTGTCAATTGTTAATTTTCGATAATTTTTAACTAAGAGCTGAGCTATCAAAGGCCAGATGGCACCTCAAAAACCTGTTAATGCTCTGAATCTCCGCTAGCAGTTGGTTGTCAGTCCTTCATGAGGTATGGCATGAACCAAATTCACCCAAATGGAAACTAGCCAGATTAAGGACTGGGATATAACTGATAAAAGCAATTGGAAAAAACTGCCATAGCAAAAGAAACAGAATTAGGTCTAACACGTAAAAAATAAAATAAAAAATCTTACTAATCATAGTCATAAAAGCATAAAATGAGAGCTAATTTTACAAAGTAAAAGATCCCTGCTAAGTGGTATTTTGACATCAGAAAATAATTCAGTTTCGATCTTGGTGCTTCACTGACATGAACCAAGGAAATTCATAATTCTCTCTCTGAGCTGTTGTTTCAAGCTGTCTCCACGCAGAGGATCGCAGACTGCCCAAGCCCAGCTCCCAGATTTTCTGCGCAGCCACCAGGAACACAGACCTGGGAAGAGACCTTTTGGAACCAGGCTCAGCCCTTTGCTCGGACAAGTGACGTCTTCCATGTGCCTTTCGTGAGCTGCTTTTTAGGATAACTTAATGGCACAATGTATTGACAAATTGATTATGAAGCAATACTACATTCAATTCATTCGTGGTTGTCTGAGGTGATAAGGATACAGGGGGAGGTTGTCCTAATTTGTTACCTACTAAGTTGTATTTAGCGTTGCTGTCTGATTAAATATTTCACCCTCACATTCAGGTATGGTTTGGTATTCACTGAAAAAAACCTACACCTTATAATCAAAACCCATTAGCCCAGTTCCTAATTATGAATGGGATTTACGCAGGCAAATGGCAGCCCTGATGCTCTGGAGGCAGGGGCTGCTGCCTCACAGGGGTTATTCCGGGACCCTTACACTACTGATGGCCCTACACCCCCCCTGTAAAAAGGGAAAAGAATTAGACATCTCCAAAGGCTCCATTACAGCTTAGTGCTAAAAAAAAGTTTGTGTACCTTGTCTGGAAGGAAACGATCTCACAGGATTCCTGTTGCTATCTGTGATGTGTCATTGGGTCATGAAATTCAGTGAAGACAGCACCACAAAGACAAGTTACACTTGCCTCTGATCTTATGCTTATTCAGAAGCAAGTGTTTGAAAATGAACAAATACTGCAGAGCAGGGGGAATGTTATTCACTTAACACGCAGTTAATCCATTCCTTAAAATACTCGGTTTGTATTCTTGGGCAAAGCTGGATCTCTCATTCTCCAGATTGCGTCTGCCATCCAATATAAGATATTTCATGAGGACACTTTTCATGCTGTGAGAAATAGAGCTGATAATGTTTACTCTTCTGTAGATGAAACGCTTGGGCATTTTAACAAACACCCAGAGATTTGTTTGTTTACCTGCCTAGCCCACATGCCTCTCATTCCTCCTGGCCGGGGAGCCAGTTGGTGGTTCTTTCAAAAAGTTACAATTCCTACGTTATGCCTTCCCTTGCCTGGGAGAGCTAAGGTTTGAAATTAAGTTGCTTCCTGCATCTTTGGTCAGACGCATCTTTGGTCAAATGTGTTTTAGATGTAACAGCCTAGAACTCACAGGCATCAGCATTCGGTTAGTTGCATTAGGAATACCATTATGAAGGTGGTATTTCTGTAGCGTTTATAAAATCTTAGAATTGGCAGTATTGTCAGCCTGAGTATAAGAGACTGTTTACGAGAGGGAGGTTAACTACTATTTTTTTTAATTGTTACACACCCACGTTGTTTCTATCTCCTTCACCTTCCCGTACTGTAACGGAGGTGCAGAGATCTTGCCTCCTCCTCCCCTCTTCAGTCTCATCATCAATGTCTAAATATTGCTCCTAAAACACAATAATGCAAAATAACGTAATCCCTTCACAGTAATCCCAGCTAACAGAGCTGGAGTGAACAGTGGGCATGGGGCAGTCAGATGATTATCAGAGTCACAACCACGAAAGCAAGAGGGCTTGCTTCTATCGGGAAGTTTCAAAACCATATAAATGGCTGCTCACACTTAACAAGTAGCTATTAATTAATAACAGTTCTGTGGTGCTGTTACATGGACACTGTGCTTGTTTAGTGATGGAAGGAAAATATGGAGCTCTGTTAATACCTTTGTTGCAGCACTTCATTGATGTTTTACTTAATATTTTGGCTCTTAAATATTTAGGACTGAGTGTCCAAGGGAATTCAGTGCCCAGATACCTTTAGGATGTTGAAAAGAATTGGCATCAAAGATTTTAGCACAGTGATAAAGAAACTGGAAGCAAATTCTGGAGTTTCTAAATTTAACGCAAAACTTATTCATGAACAGGTGTACCCTTTAATTGTATTGGCCTGCAAATATATATAAAGTAGGGTCATTGCTCTAGTGAGGGTATTTGTATTAACAACTCCCACATGGGAGATACTTAAGCTATATTGTGGTTGTATTAACTGCAGCTGTACTAAAAGCATCCCTAGGTCAAGAAGCAAGTTGTTCCCTGAGTAGTGGGCGAAGGAAGCTTCTTTGTAAAGGTTTGTGCTCCATCATTCTCCCACTCCTCGGTGTTTTCCCTGCTCAGTCCAATATCCACAACCCCTGTGGGCGGCTGGTGCCAGCATGTGCGTGCAGATCTGGAGCAACAATTTGGCTGATGGGCCAGCAGTGTGTACGTGCTATTTGGCTTGCTGGCTGCCACCTGGGTAGGGTTTGAACCATAATTCTTTCTTTCAATGAGGACATTAATTTGGATCTTTCTTCCCTATCCAGATGCTGACTGTCACGCAATTTGCATAAACTCATGTCTGTGAAAGGGCCCCTCTACTATCAGGTTTGACTGAAGTGATCAGCAGGTTCAAAAAAGGAAGACGGGTGGATGGACCAAGATAAAATGTAACCCTTATTTTCTTATAAAGTAGGAAAAAATAAATCCCTTAATTACCACAGTTATAATGGTATAAAAACTGTCCAAAGACAGTGTCTCCTGATTTTGGATTCAGTTGGAGTCTAAGTCTGGAGGAGTCATAAGTACTTACCAACATGCAATTTAACATACTTATTAACCGCTTCTGAATTTGAATGTCTGGGTCTCTGCATTCAATCTTGATTAACTAGCCCAACAATGAATGTTAATTACCCTGATTTACATTGCCTACAGAGCTATGGTCAACTTCATATCAGCAAACTTGAGGCTTCCTAAACATGTTCCAACAGGATAACATTCAAGTTGCCTTCCATGCACTGGAGATAAGTCCAGAGAGCCTACACTGGGAGATTTATCTTGTGATGAGCTGCAGTGAGGTACAGGGGGAAGAACAGAGGAGGAAAGTGAGCTGCTGGTGTGCCTCAAAGTATGTTAAGGCTGGTTTTTTTCCCCTCTTCAAACTATAAAGATGCAACTTAGTGAACGGCATTTTTATTTATGTTTAAATTCCAAATTTAGAAAAAAATATTAACCAAATTTTAAATGTGTGCATTCTTCCCAGCAATAAACTGAGCTGATCAGAGTAGGACAGCACAGGATTTAAGACAATGTTCTTTACCTCGGTGGGAGTTAGTAAGTGTGCATGTGGAGAGACACATATACAAATGTGTGTGTTTATGTATATATAAAATATACATCTCCCCACAAACATACTTATCAGATTTTCCATAGTCCTAATCATTTTTGCAGTGACATTCCTGAAGACAGGAATTTCCCGTGCGGGGCAGAGCTGTGGTTCCTGCCGCTGGCAACAGTTTCTTGTGGCAATGAGTTCCACGTGCTCATAACGCACGGCGTGGAAAAAGCCTCTTTTTATCAGCTCCCAGGGTGGGGCTGGGCGGCTGTTGGAAGTATGCCTATCAAGAATGATGCCTCAGCTCTGTTGGTGGTAGACGATTGTTCCTCCGGACTTTTCTTAAAAAAATAAATAAATGTCAAGCCAGAAAAGGAAGCCTGCTATTTTTCAAATCCAGAAGCTGTAATCACGCTAATCCATATGATCGTGCTAAAGCCAAGCAACATGCCTTTTGCATATGATGTAATCATTCAGCGTAGCCTATTTGTAATCACCACTGGCCGGGAACACCTTCCCTGAAAAATATAATCAGGAGAGTTTTTCGTTGGTCACATTCCTCCTCTTCCTCCCTATATTTTTCAGCCAGTTGTGGTCTTTCTCCTACTTTCGCTGTCTTCCCAGCCTTAAATACATCAACATCCCTTGCTTTTTTATTTTTAATTTTAAACTAACGCTTTCCACATCTTCTATTCTTCCAGTGTGTTACAGCCATACCGACTGAAATCCCAGTCCTCTGAAATCAATACTAAAACTTCCATTGATTTCATATAATATATTCTTTTAAATTCAGTACAAATGCTCCACATGAGTCGCCTATTTCAAATATGGATCTACTGTACCAGGCTGTCTGTCTCTCAGCTTGGTACATAAAACAGCGTGTTTAATAAATTCGCTGGTGTGGGTTTGTAGCATTATGTGTAATAAATGAAAATCTGTTGGTTACACTGAGCATATCAAGTGTAAAAGGAGAAAATTCATCAATGTGAATATCTATCTGTGGATCAATTGGTATCAATCTTGTTTAACAGTCTATTTCCTCAGGACACACTTTGGAAACAAAGAGCATTTCAAACTGCTGGTTAAACAAACAAATATATAGAAGCTCCTTAGGCAACATGGGGGTGGAGTAATCGCCAGATAAAAATGGTCAGAGTGATTTTAAATACCTGTTAATCTCTTCTATTTTATATTAGTAAATACAGAGTTTCTCTCGATGTAACATGATGTAACATGTCCGTTAAAGTGCATCATGAGTAGGGGGTTGTAAAACCATTATTTGCTCGCAGAGGAAAGGGCAAGGAAAGTGGCCTGAAAAACAAAATTTGTCCCCTGACCTCCATGTTCAATAATTGTCCAAGGAGGAGCGTGATACCTTCTGCTCTGCAAGATTTTTTCTAAGGTTTGTATTATCCTTAGCTAAATAAAACCCCTTACGAGACACTATAAAAACAAAACAAAACCCCAAGAGGATATATAACTAATTAGATCATGATGCGCTGTTTACCTTGCTCTACAATGTTAAGATCTTTTCATGGCTGTCCCATGCAAACTACCTCCCCCACGCACCATAAAAAAAAAAAAAAAGATATAATCCTGAGTGGACATGGACACTTGGCATGATTGTATGCACAGGCACAAACTTTAGAATGTAATAAATGATGTACAAACCCCAGGGTTTGTTTTTACGAAGTAAAAATGCCGCTGAAGTAACTGGTAAAATGAGGCTGTGGTGTTGTGCAATGTCCTGTGGCAACTGTGTGGGCTCGTTAGGTGCCATTGCTTCCTCCCTCCACCTTCCTGCTGTCTAGTAAGATTTGGGTTTTCTACTCTACGTCACCCTCCTGAACACCACAGAACCTCGGATGGATGTTTATCCTCACAACAGCTTTGCAGCTAGGGAAACGTCATCCCCAGTTCACAAGTGGGAAACTGAGGCACGGACCCTGGTAAATTGTTTGCTGATGAATACAATGGCAAGTGCACGTTTAGTCTGATCTCAACTGAACTTAGATCTGCCGAACCCTGCTCTTCCAAATCAACAGTCGTCTCCTCATCAAATCAATCTCTCCCCCATGTCTTCTAGCAATCCATTTCATTTTCCTAGAACAAAAAGAAATCACGTCCCCACAAAGATTTTGCAATAGATATCTGCATACATTCAAGGATCCTCACATTTTTGCTTATGCAAGGTCCAGCTGGCTTCCGTGGGGATCGGAGGGGGAGAGGTGACTCTGCTCCATAACACTCGGGGGCTTTACAGCAAAGTAAATCCGAGGCTCAGCTGAGCTGGGTCCTGCAATCGCCTCCGGCCGCATGGACTCTACCCCCGGTGTGCCACCAAACGCCAGGGGCCACCCAGCTGGGGCTCGTGGGGGACGGTTTAAACGTGGAGCGTTTTCACATGGACCCCAGCAGTACAAGAGGGGAGTAAAAATGAAAATGATTCCACTGTGTACTTACACAGTCAACTTAGTAGAGACAAACATTTTCAAAGTGGTGTTTTTTCACTTGCTTCAAGTTTTTCCCATGAACCTCTTACATGTCTAAACGTTTTTATTTGCTGTTAAAAATACTATTGGCTCAATTTTGTCAGCTTCCCAGAAAGTGAGACTTAAAAGAAGTCTTTAAACAAATGAACCAACGCCAAGCATAATTACGCGCCGTCTGGATCCGCTTTTAAAGCCCCTTAACTCGCCCACACCTCCAGGAGACCCCCCGAGCTCGGCCATTCGGACAATCAGTGCTCTTTCCTTTTCTACCTTATCTATCGACAAAGGGAAGAATTAGCATTGTCCCGGGCTCCTGCTTGCTTGGGGGGGGGGGGGGGGGGGGGGGGGGGGGGGGGGGGGGGGGGGGGGGGGGGGGGGGGGGGGGGGGGGGGGGGAGAAAAAGAAAGAAAAAAAAAAAAAAAGAAAAAGTCTTTAAAGCACAATATAAAAAGCGCAGGTGAGATAACAAAGGTATTGTCCCTCGCCAGCCTGGCAAGTCGGGCTGCCGGCTTGTTTGTTTACTCTCCAAACTGGGTCCTGCCCCCCCCCTCCGCTGCCCGGGGAGGGCTGCCCGGGGGCGGCCCCAGCCCCCGGCGGGGCGCTCGCCTTTGTCGCCCGCCCGGGCGGGCCGGGCCGGGCAGGGACTACATCGCCCAGCGTGCCCCGCTGCGCCCTGATCAATGGACCTTATTTGAATAATCTGTGAGCCCTTGGACTCAGGCCAATCAGCTGTCAGGGACCCATGATAAATCGCAATGCATTATTGATAATCATAATTACTCTGACATGCGCATTCCGCCCAATGGGGGTAATTTCCCAACTCTAGGAATTTGTTGTGAAGAGGAAAATAATTGCTACTATTTTGCTCCCGATGCTGGTGCACCATGTCGCGACGGAAGCAGGCGAAGCCCCAGCACATCAACTCCGAGGAGCAGCCCCCAGATGCTGCAAGTGGTAAGGCGCGGAGCCGCCGCGGCTCCCAACTTTCCTGATGCGCGGAGGCGGCGGCGAGGGGCGCTTTGCTGGGGGGGGGGGGGTTTTTTCCACCCTCGTGTTTCACCCCCCGCTCCTTCCCCCCCCCCCCCCCGCCGGGCTCTACCGGGAACCCCGACCCCCACCTCCCCGCAGGTTTTTTTTTTTGGGGTGTTTAAAGCCCCGCGGAGCCGCAGCGCGGTGTTGTTCCGCGGGGCTAAGCGGGGCACCGGCCCTTCGAGATTTCCCGGGGTGGAGGGGGGGGGAAGCTTCGGATTTGGGCTGCTCCGGGGCGCACCCCTGCGCGGTGCTGCCCGAGGGGTCCCTCGCCCTGCCCGGTTGGCCGCCCCCCAATGTCCCCCCCCCTCCGGCTCCGTTGCGCCCGGGGTGCAGCCTCATGGGAGGGGAACCCCAAAGCCGCCCTTCGGTGGAGGGGCTTGGGGGGGGGGACACACGCAAACGGGGGGAGGAATTGCGAACAGTCCTCGCAGGGGTAGGAAACGGCTTGAGTTTGGTTTCCCCCATGTATTTAACACTTTCTCGGTAGTTATGAGGATTTTTGTGGGGCTTTTTAAAAAGAAAAAAAAAAAAAAAAGGCGCTCGGACTATTTTTGTTGGAGATCACAATCGCCCTGGACCTTTTGTAGCTTGACCTCCAGCCATCTTTGATTTCCGACTTCCTAAAATAACTCCGGTGAGCTAATGTGGGGTGTGCGTGAGCGCTTTGTATTTGGGCGGTGGGGGGGGGTGGGGGATTTTGGGTACCGCACATCGCTGTCCCTCCTTTTAGGGGAGCTGCCGGCCCTGGGCCTCGCCAAGGGAGGAGGAAAGTATAAATTTGCGCTCAAATTAGCCCTGAGCTCCCGGCGGGGGTGGGCGTGCAGGGGACGGGGTGGAAGCGGGGGGCACTCGCTTGCTCCCCCACCGGAGCGGGGAAGGGTCGGGGCTGCCGGACCGCGCTCGCCTTTGCTCGACGGAGCAGCATCTCCCCGTGGCCGGGCTACGGGGGGGCTCCCGGGGCTCCGCCGCGGGCTCTCCCCTCTTCCCCCCCCGGCTATTAACGCCCTGGGTGCGGCGGAGCCGGCGGAGTTCCCGCGGTGCCCGTCCCGCTCCGGAGCGAGCGTGGAGCCGGGGGGGGACACGTCCCGGGTGGGGACGGGGCGGCCGGCAGGGAGCTGACCTGGGCTGCGTTTTTTAATCGGAGTTGTTGCGGTCGTTGTGCCCAAACGCTTCTGTATGTCCCCCAAGAAGTTTCTTTGGGGTCTCTGCCTTGGCGAGGGACTGGTTTTGTGCGGGGTTTTTCCATCCCTGGAACTGATCGGTACCGGTACACGTTACCGGGAGCTGCTTATTCCCAGCCCGCGGGAGGTTCGGGCTCTTAAATTTTATTTTTTTTTTCTCCTCCTCCCCCCCCCGCCCCCCTCGCTTCTTTGAGTCGAAATGTGGAATTGTTGGGTCTGGTTAATGGTGACTTAAGAAACAGCAAGCTGGCCAGAAGGCAATAAATCCCATGTTTAATGCATGACTGTTTTCCTTTGTGCATATGGTTAGGTTGGGGGATGGAGGTGATGTTTCCACATGTAAATCTCTGCCCGCTGCTGGAAAGCCACCTCCGGCCCTGCGCTGAAACAAAAGGGTTAATAACTCCCGATGCGGCCTGCGTGGGGCGGGGGAGGTGTGCGGGGAGGGGAGGATCGCTGCGCACCGTGCTCTCCGGGGCAATGCCCAGCTGCTTTTTTGTTGGTGGGGGGGCTGCTTTTTTTTTTTTTTCTCCCACCCCCTTTTTTTAACAACAAAACCCTGGATGGAGATCCCTCCGGCACCGGGGCAGCGATTGCTCAGGCGGGAGGTGTCGGGGGGGGACACGACCTGGCGATGCTCTCGTCCCACCGAGTTGGGGGGGGGGGCTTCTCCTGTCGCCTGGGATGGGTCCGGCGTTTTGTGGGTCGTGGGGCTCTTGCGGTGGTCGGAGCGATTTGGGGGGAGCGGGGGGGGGGGGGGTGCTGCCGCGCGCCGCCCCGCGGCCGCGCTCCGCCGGGACCCTCCGGTGCGGCCCGGGGGGGTTGGGGGTGTGGGTGGCAGCCGGTGCGGGTCCCCTCCGTTTCTGCCTTCAGAAATAAAAATCGCGGCTCCGATGCCTCTTATCGCCCGCAAATCTCCAAAAATAGTCTCGGTACTCCCCGCTCCAGGTGTGCCCGTAAATAACTGGTGATGAAGCTGCATAACAAAGTCGAAATACCGCAGGGATTTGTCTGGGCACTATCGAGTATATACATAATCGTAATAATAAAATCAAGCCCTTATCTCCTCCTTTGCAACTGTGGCTTTTTTTTTTTTTTTTTGCAAAGCGATTTGGGACCCACCTCTGTGAACAATGCAGCGTGTTAAGAAACGGTTCTCCTAACCTGGTGATCAATTAACAGGTCAAAAAATCAGCAGGTGGTCACTGGAGAATAATGCTACATACTGAAAATTAGCATTTTCACAAAGGGGTTGAAAATGCCCATTGTGCTGGATTGCTGCCATTAAAAATGTGGTTCGTTCTTAAAAGAGAAAAAAAAAAATACAGTATCAAACTGAAACTTTTTCTCAGGGTAAAATTGGAGATTTCCTTCGTTTAGATGCGCGGTCCGCGCTTTGCGCGCTGCAGAAGTGGAGGGAGGGAGGGACGCGGATGGGGGTTTTAACGAGGAAAGCCAAGTGTTGCGGTAGTTTGATTTTATTTTTATTTTGGGATGCCCGAAGCTGCGGTCGGGGCGGGGGGAGGCTGGCCTGGCCGGAGGGGCGGGGGTGGCAGCATCCCCCGGCCGTGGGGCGCTGCCGCGGTGCGCTGCCGCGGTGCGAAGGGTGAGAGGGTGCCGGGGAGGGAAGGGGGGGGGAAAGGAGGGAAGGGGGGGGCGATGCCCGGCTTGTTTTTCCTTTTACGTAAGTGAAACATTATATTGGTTGTAGTGATGAAGCCCTTGTGCCGGGCTCGGCGGCATGTGACGTTTTGACAGAGCTGCTGCTCTAACCTTTGCCTCCTCCCGCTTGCCGTGGGTGGTAAGTTGATGTCAGGCTTACAATTAGGACTCTCATGCAATTGACCTTGGCAGCGGGGTTTGTGCCGTTTAGCTCGGTCTTAAACACTGTACTAGTGTTAAGTGTGGTCCGGGGCCGCGGCGGTGGGAGGACCGGCCGCCGCCGAGCAGGTAGGGCCGGGGGCGGGTGGCCTCTGCCGCCGCTTCTGGGGCGAAACCTCGGCTTTTTTGGGTTGGTGTCGCTTTATCTCGAAGCGGGGTCGCGAAGCCCCCTTTGCTTAAAAAAAAAAAAAAAAATCGTTATAACGGGTAAATGCCTGGGTTGCTGCTGGGGCCGGGTGGATGCCGGAGAGGTGGGGGGGGGGGGTCCCCGGGGTGGCCCCGCCCGGGGGCGGCCGGTTCCCCGCCGGGGCCGGGGCGGACAGCGCGGGGCGTGAGTGCCCTCCACCGACCGGCACCGGGACGCGGGGCTGCTGGCGGCTTCGGCAGGTAACCGGCAGGCGGTTTATACGGCGGCATCCACAAGCTCGGTTTGGCTTGGGCTTTTTTTTTTTTTTTTTTAAAGCCCTTCCGAAGGAGCGGAGGGCGCGGGAGCCGCTGTGCCGTGCTCCCCCTCCCCTTGCAGCCGGTGCCGCCTCTCTGAACTTCGCCTGCGTGTTTTAACACTTCTTTTCTTTTTTTTTTTTTTTTTTCTGCTCCTCACAAGCGTTTGTTCACAATTCTGTCCTCGGCCCAATATTTCTCTTGAATAGGTTGATAATTAAAAGGGTGACTCAGGAGGTAGGTAATAAAAAAACCCCACCCGAAAGCCTTGAGAGAGAACCTGAAAGCACGTGAAATCCTAATTGTTAGGTGTAATGCGTTTTTGGCTCATTCTTGGGTAGAAAAACGTGCTGATAACTTTAGTATAGAAACATAAGGGTTTTGGAATGTTTTTCTAAGTAATCAGTCGTGTGTTTTGCTTACTCAAGGGAAGTGATTTTGTTATAGTTACAGTTAACGAAAAATTCTTTAAATGGTGTTTTATAGTGGGAGAATGGAAATTTTGGACAGTTTGAAGTTCTTGGAAGTCCTAGCTTTCCAGCTGGGAAAATGAGAGGAAAAAAAAAAATCAGGAAACAGTGCTGAAGCAACAGGAGCTGCTGGCAGAGGTTTCATGTTAGGACTGGAGTGGATGCTTGCTGAGTCCTTCATGAGTTAATTTTAACTGGGGAAGTGGATGGTTATGTTAATGTTAAAGTAAAAATAGTTGATCAAATGTAGTCTGTGGAAAAAGTAAGCTCACCAAAGGTATTAAACTCTTGAAAAAAAAAAAGGGGGGGGGGAAGCTTGAGCTCTGACCATTTCCTCCCAATTCAGTGAAATATAATTTTATCACAGTTCAAAAAAAAAAAAAAAGTCAGTAACTGTTCAGTGAGGAGGACCAGCAGCACCCTTTTTGAAATCGCATCAAACCAGACAAGACTTACTTCAACTCATCTTTTAAGGCTCCCTTAAAAGAAATAAATTAATGCGAGCTGTGTGGATTTTTATCAGCCTTCCTTGTCGATGACCCGACTTGTCCTACACAATAGTGGATTTTTCCATCCATTTGCCAGTGATTCAATCTATCTCCCCTGCTGGGTTTACTGCATTCTTCTAACTTATTGGATAACTAATGCTGAGAGATAACATTCCTGAAATTCGGGGGTGGGGAGATAAAAAAAAACAGTAGAAGTCCTATCCCTGGGAAGCCTTTGGAGAGGGTTAAGCGAAGTGCACAAGCAATTGTTGTGGCAGGGCTCTCCGCTCCTCGGTAAATGCTGGTACAGTACGTGGGCAGAGCTGGCTGCACAGGGAGGTTTCTTTGCAGAGAAACCCCACGTTTGAGACCGTTAAGTTGATGAGATAACTGCTGGGGGGGGGGGGGGGGGGGGGGGCAGGGCTGCGGGGGTTTGGGGTAAATGAGGTGCTCTGATTGCAGGCGCTTGGTGCTCCTCCGAGGCTGGGCAAGATGTAGCTAGAAATCAAGATGAAGAGTTTCACAGAAGCTGTTGGGTTTTTTTTTAAAGCAACAGTAAATTGCTCCCTTGTTATTCCTGCTAGTACACAATAACTAAGCATCCTGCTCCCTGATTGTATCTTAAAAAAACCCAAACCTTTTGAGATGGGGAAGCTGTTACACTCCCTTTTTCTGAGGTAGAAGGGAATATAAGGCATAACTCTTCCCTGCTTGTCAGGCAACAAGTCGGTACTAGCTGGGAATTGAATTTATTTGGAGTCCTGAGCCTTACTGTCAGATGGGAGAACTGGAAACTAAACTGTGACAGTGGCAGCGAGGGCAGGCAGGGGCAGGGCTGGTGACTGCTGCTGCCCAGCACAGGTGCCTTCAATTTACTGGAGTTTCTTCCTCTGAGGTGGTAAGCGGTGCTTAGGACCAGAAAAGTTACTTTTGGAGCTCCTCAGAATTATGAAAATTAGGAGCATGGCTTGTGTTAGTTTGGCAAATGGGGCTTTGAATTTAGTGTGGTCTTATCAGTGGAAAAGTGGAAAAATAAGAGTGCTACAGAGGGAAGGGAGATAAACGATCGGGTGCTTTGAAGCAGTTTGAGGACTTGTCTAGACGTAGTTATCATGGAATATCTCCTTGGGGGTGGGCAACAGTCTTTCATGCAGACATTTCTTCTCCAGTACGAGACATTTTGCATGGCCACTGCGGAGGTGTGAAGCATGTGCCCATGGAGGAGAGATTGGAAGAAAAAGCTTTGTGCTTTCTGTAGAAAATCTAAGGTTATTTTGCAACGTGGGGAAACTGTATAGTTGGGCCTGGGAGATTGGACTGTTAAAGCCCTAAAGGATTTGGAAAAGAGGTTTTGATGTTTTAGCCTATTCCGTGAAATACCTGTTGAATGGGTGGAAGCAGGAAAGTAGTCAAGTAAAGACCTCTCCAGTCAGTGTACAGAGTAGTTACGGAATCTTCTTGTCTTTTTTTTCAACACCAGTGCTTTCTTTCCCGTGACATCTGCTCAGACTCTTGCAAAGATGAGTTTAAAAACATCCATTCTTTGCTTCAGTTGACCCTATTTATTGACCAAATTCTGAATTGTGTGCTTCTTGTTCTTGTCTGTAGACTAGATTTCTCTGTATATTTTTCCATAGAGTTAAACCAACTTTAGAGGCATCAAGTTAATGATATTTGGGCTAGGAAATGCAGGTTAAAACTATGCTTTTACTCTCATTTCCTTCACTTGTAGAAGTTCTATGGGCTGAAGCGGGGGGGGGGGGGGGGGTATTTAATTCTCCCTGTTTAGATATGAGGGATCCAAACTGTTTTGATCATAGCTGTGATGAGAACACCTTCTCCCATGTTCAAGGACTTGTAACTCTGAAGTGTATATGTACACAATTCTGTTAATCATGTAGATTTGGATTTATTGCTCTGCAGACCGTAGCATAACAGGCCTCTGACACTTGCATTTTTTAATTGATCAAGTTGCTTGTTTTTTAAGAAAGAACTTTTGAGTGCGCTTTCCATCACTCAATATTAAACAATTGAAGTTTGATTTGTTGAATATACATATAATACTCTTGCTATTCGAGCAAACGTCAAGGTTTGCAATATCCTCCCTTACTGTTTTGAGGTAGTGTAAAAGCTCTGTAAGTCAACGTGCTTGAGTTGTTGCTTGGACATGCTTCCCCTCCACCCTGCCATGTACAGGATATACACATGTATCAGATGTGCGGTTCAGTTACACCTTTAAAATGAAAGCCGCAAGTCGCTCCTGTGCTTGCAGAGTCTTTGGTTCCCCTTGTAAGACAGCGTGGGCTAGTAATGTGGAACCGGAGCTGAGCCCTGAGATGAATTACTGGAGATGTAAGACCTGAACGGAAGAGAGCTCGTTGTGCAAATTCTCAGTTGCAGTGGAGGTCTGCAGTGTGCCCCTCTGGACGTGTGGGAGGTGATGTACTTGGTTGCTGCATCCTTGGCACCCATCAAAACTGGGCCAGTTAATTAATGGGAGTTATGGGGCACTTCACCTGATTGGGGGGGGGGTGTTGGATTATCCACAGTTCTTCCCGCTTCCCCCTCAGCTGTGTGAGCATCGCGTTTTATCTCCTGAACCCTCCTGCCTCCCGTGCCGTGTGTGCTCGCTCGCCTCGAGCTGGGTGCGAGTTTGTTGTTTGAAGGATGGCTAGACTTGAGCAAAAACATCCTGTTTTGATGTAGAATTTCTCTTAACCCCTCTTCCCGTTCCGATATTTCCCTGAATTTTTTTTTTTTTTTTTTTGTCTGTGTGCAACTTATGCTCAGTCTGATCTGTGGGGCGCTGGTGGAGGGAGGGCAGGAGTGGCCTTTCCGACCACCTTCGCTCTCCTCCTTACCTCCCCGCTCCCCAAAAGCAGGTGAGTTGCAGATGCAGCTAAACAGCCCGTCCTGAGCGGGTCGGAAACGACTTTGGGTGTTTTGCAAGCAGGACTTGTTGCTTCACTCTCTAATATATAATCATCAGGATCAACGTAGGCTCATACCTACGTGTGGCGTTCTGTAAGTTAACCATCTTTCCTTTACTACTGTGGCTTTTGAGAGGTTTTTTATGTGAGCGTGCTTTTGAAGTATTTAAAAGCTAATATTGGACTTACTTTTGCTTTTGTCAGCCCTCTTCGGTAGTAATTACTTCCATAATGGCGGAGTGAACATTGTTTGATAGATCGGTGTGCTGCTCTGAAGCTTTTGTGTTGACAATCTTATATGAATTTCTGCGGGATGGTTAACTAAGGGTTGCAAACTGAAGTGCAAACACAAAATAAGTTTATGTGATGTTTTGCTCGGTGTTACGATTCGTTCTCTGCCTTCCTTGGCATGTGTTCCTTGACGCTGGTTTGCAGGCGCTTGCTGCCTTGCCACGCTGTCTCTTTACCTGTATGAAGGGATTTGCGATAAACCTCTTTCCACCAAGCCCTGTGAGATTCCTTTTATATTACTGAGATGAGGATTTCTTGGGGGCTGCAAACAAATTGGCAGCAAAACAAAGAGCAGGAGTTCAGATCGATCTGCAGACTTGATTCCAGTGTCTCGTGTCTTTACCTTGCAATTCCGGTGAAGTCAGTGGTCTTAAGAATAGGAAATAGTCTCAATCTAGCTATTAATAATGTGACTTTCTTTTATTTTAAGGGAGTCCACAAGACGTCCCAGGTGACGGAGATGGTGAGATGAGTTCCAAAAGGTGCCGCACGGAGGAAACTAAAATCTGTGAGAAATGCTGTGCAGAATTCTTTGATCTCTCTGAATTCCTTGAGCATAAGAAAAATTGCACTAAAAATCCACCTGTTCTAATCATGAATGACAGTGAGGGAACAGTACCCCCTGAAAGCTTCTCTGAATCGTCTCTAGGGAGCTTTCCAAGCGATCGAATGGATGGCAGGGCCCGCAAGGACATTCAGGCAAAGGGTTGCACTGGTTCTATGGAAAAGAGAGAAGGAAAAATGGATGCTGAATCGGTAGGAGGAATGTACCTTAAAATAGAACCGCCCGTCACGCCTGCGGCTCCTGGGCTAAGCTATCTACCAAAATCTAAAGTACCAAACACTAATGTGACTTTGCAGACGATACGTGGCACTAAAGTGGCTGTGAACCAGCGGACCTCCGATGCCATCTCTTCTTCAGCAGCCAGTTTTAATGCTATCCCAATGATCCTGGAGCAGCTCGTGTGTTTGCAGCAGCAGCAACTCCAGCAAATTCAGTTGACGGAGCAAATTCGCATTCAGATTGCCATGATGGCTCCCCATGCCCTGCATCCTTCTATAGCAGCTGCTACTGACCCACTAAAAGCTCTGGGCGCTCACATGTCTCAGCAGCTGTCGGCTGCTGTTGCTTTAATCGGACAAAAAGCTGGAAGCCAGAGCCTATCACTGGAATCCTTGAAGCAAGGAAAACTACCTCATTCTAACACTGGCGTCGCGGCCGCCAGCTCGCTGGCTGCTGGGCTTTCCTCCTCCTTCCCCTTGAAGCCGGAGGCAAGCAGAAACCTCCCCCTCATTTCTCGGTTCCCAAATCCTTTGCTACCTCAGTCCTCCAACTCCGTCATCTTCCAAAATCCGCTTTCGGCCGTTTCTTCTGTAATAGATTCCTCGAAGAAGGGGAAGGGAAAACCTCCCAACATCAGCGTGTCTGAAAGCAAACCGAATGCAGAAGAGCCGTTCTTCAAACACAAGTGTAAATTCTGCGGCAAGGTCTTCGGCAATGACAGTGCCCTGCAGATTCACCTTCGTTCCCACACCGGTGAAAGACCTTACAAGTGTAACATTTGTGGTAACCGCTTTACAACCAAAGGAAACCTTAAAGTGCATTTTCAGCGTCACAAAGACAAATACCCCCACATAAAGATGAATCCTTACCCGGTTCCTGAGCACCTGGACAATGTTCCCACTAGCACTGGAATCCCATACGGCATGTCTGTGCCACTGGATGAGTCTAACCTGATTGTGGATAGCAAACCTCTCCTAACAACCCTGCCTACCTCTGCGGCCACCGGTGCACCTCAGACCGCCTCCAACCTAGCAGGCATTAAGGAGTCTCTGCCTGGTACGTTCTCAAGTGACCTGCAGTCAAGGCCTTCTCCAGAAAGCGAGGGTGGCTCTTCCTCATCAGGGGCGGTCGGTCATGAATCGGGAACGGAGCAGAGCTTGAGTTCACCACAAGCTACCTGCAGCATGAGCATCTTCCATGTAAGTGGGTCAAACGAGCAAGGCTCAGAAACATCAAAGCTTCAGCAACTGGTTGAAAATATCGACAAATCCACTGCTGACCCCAACGAGTGCCTGATCTGTCACAGAGTGCTGAGCTGCCAGAGTTCACTCAAAATGCATTATCGTACTCACACTGGAGAGAGGCCATTCAAGTGTAAAATCTGTGGCCGTGCCTTCTCCACTAAAGGGAACCTTAAAACTCATTATGGTGTCCACCGGGCCAATACTCCTTTGAAGATGCAACATTCATGTCCTATTTGCCAGAAGAAGTTTACAAATGCAGTTGTGTTGCAGCAGCATATCCGCATGCATATGGGGGGACAAATACCCAATACACCAATGCCGGAAAACACCTGTGACAATACTGACGCGGATCCTACTGTGGCTGAGAAGAACGGAGACGTCAGTCGCCCAGACGAGACCGTGGAAAGCATAGAGATGGAAGAGGACCTGGACTCTCAGGATGGCCCTAGGAGTTCTTCAAAACCTCCTACTCCATATGATGCACAATCAGAATCTCCAGCCACAGCAGCCACCTTCTCTGGTATTGCAGCACTGGAGAATCAAATGAAGATCGTCAACTCTGCTTTGAACTTGCAGCGGCAAAGCAGCTTGAAGTCTAGTGACAATGGCTCAGCAGAAAGTGATGGCATGACAAATGATTCATCTTCTGTGGCAGGAGATCCAGATTATCAGAACGGCAGGAGTCCTGCTGCCTCCGAATCTGCATCGCTCCAGGCTCTGTCCCCAGCCAACAGCCAAGCTGAAAGCATAAGGTCAAAGTCACCTAGCTTCAACAACCAAGAAGATACAGGCACGGGAAGTAAATCAGAGGGTCCTGAGAATGCTTCTGCAGAAATGGAAGGGGTTGTTGGTGCTCTGGATTTAACTTACGGCAATATTGGTCGAAAGGTCATCAAGGAAGAACCTGGGTTACACTTTGCAAATGGAGAATATGGTGAGTAACGTGAAATGCTGGTGATCACTTGGGGTGGGGTAGTAGGGTTGGAGGAAATCCATCTCTAAAAGGACCAACAGGAGTCAAAACCTCCTCAGCTTTCACTTCTTCCTTCTCCTCTATTAGGATAGGGGCGTGTGCCCTGTAAAGTTTTCCTGACTCAGACTGACTCAAAATTCAACAAAATTCAAAGACTTAAGTGCTGTCATCTCCTGCAAGGGGGAGCATAGAGGTTCCTTAAAGTGAATAGAGGCTGTGCACTTAGTGTCTTTCATGGGCTCACCTGATACCTCCCTATAGCTCTCGAAAAGATAGACGTTTGTGTTTCATAGAAAACTGCTTAACTGGAATCTTTTTTGGGGTTTTTGAGCTCGTTACCACTGAGGCTGATGTTGATCAGAAAGTGATGTTTCATCCGAAAGTGAGACTTTCTAACTCCTAAGCTCACCAACAAAAATAGGGATGAACTGATTTATCTCAGAGCATCCTAGCAGGGGTAATAGCGGCCCTACCACGTGGCTTTGGAGGGCTTTGCGGGCACGTTCTTCAGGCACGTGCAGCTCCAAAGGCAGGGCCTCAGGTATCTTAGCCGTATTTAAGTTTAGAAGCAGAAGGAATTTGGGATAAATGTTATCTTTGCTTTCTTTCCAGGTCGAAGTAGTATTCCAGCTGCTTTTGTTAGAGCCCCGCCAGCCCTCATAAAAATGGAGATGCCCAGCGAGCGTCCCATTAGCACTAGCCATTTCATTGGCCCACCAGCTCTCTCGCCTGGTGTTGCCCCTCTCCTCGTGCCACGACCAAAATTCTGCCGTCCTGCCAAACAGCACATCTGCACTACGTGTGGGAAGAACTTCTCCTCTGCCAGCGCCCTTCAGATTCATGAACGGACCCATACTGGTGAAAAGCCATTTGCCTGCACCATCTGTGGGAGAGCCTTTACGACAAAAGGAAACCTGAAGGTAAGTCGTTGCTTACGTTGGGTTCTCCTTTGTTGGGGAAAGTCATACCAGAGAGGGAAAGACTTGCTAATATTTGTCCTGCCTTTGGGGATCGCTTTGATTTTCTTTTTAGTTCCTCAAATGGTTATCTTTGAGTTTTGTCTCTCCTTCCTGAGTTTCTTCACACAACTTGCTAAACAGTGTACTGAGGTCACCCACAGGAGTCTTTGCTACTGTCCTTGACTTTCCTTTTTGGATGGTAGGAAAGACTTAGCCTTACTAAGCAGATTGCTTTATTTTCATTTGGATTTCAGTGTGTTGAGACAAACATTTTGTATTCTGAATGCTACAAAACGATGCCTACAGAATACGTGCATTACACTGCGCTGCTTGAAATACCATGCAGGATGAGGAAGGATAAAACTGAGGGGATAATCCTGAGATGGCACAAAGTACTTGGGGGATTTTGTGTCTAAGCACTTGCAGAAGTCCTGCAAGTCTGTCCTTATTGTCAGTTTAATCCGTGCCCTGTAAGGGACCGGCAGCTCCCTCGCTCGCACAGAGGCTGTCACTTCCCATGAGAACCTCTTCAGGTTCTTCTGTCCTCTTGCATAAATGCTGATGGGGAAGGAAAATACCGTGCAGTTTATGAACAGTCACTTGCTGGAAGCTCTAACAGTACTTTTGCAGTGTGGAAGACTTTAGGTTAGGTGTAACCTCTCTTCCAAATTCCTTGGTGAGTTTTTTGCCGTAACTAGTATTTTTTTTTTTCCCAATGTAGTCTGTTCACAGCAAATAATGTGGTGCTTTTTTTTTTTTTTTGGTGGTGGGGGGAAGCACCTTTGCCACCATCACTTACACTAAGTGTAAAACCACAGTCCTACAAGCACTTGAGGAGTGAACTGTAGAGAGCCACAGTGATGTCAGACAGTATGTATGTGTGATGTCAGACTGTATTTTACACATCATCAAGAGAACAAGACAAGAACTGGCCAGCTTAAATGCTTATCTGAATGCAGATGGAGCATGTGACTCCTTTTGAGCAACTTGGCTGTAAGCAAAGTAGAACATGGGTATACCCTAAAAAAAAACAACGCAGTATTAACAATTGTCTTTACTTTTTTCCCCTCTGGAAGGTCCATGTAGGAACTCACATGTGGAATAACTCTGCCAGGCGGGGAAGAAGGCTTTCAATTGATAACCCCATGGCTCTGCTGGGGAATGATCCCAAGAAGGTATCTGAAATGTTTCCAAAGGATATAATGCCTCCTTCAGTGAGCATTGACCCCACGGTATGGAATCAGTATGCAGCGGTACTCAGCAATGGCATAGCGATGAAGACTAACGAGATCTCGGTGATCCAGAGTGGTGGCTTACCTACTCTTCCAGTCACCATTGGGGGTGGTTCGGCAATAAATACTGCTACGGTCTCCAAAATAGATGGGACCCAGTCTGGGACTGGTTCTGATACGGAGAAGGCCAGTGGTGCTGCTGCAGACAATGTGCCAAAACACCAGTTCCCTCACTTCATGGAGGAGAACAAAATAGCTGTTAGTTAAAAACTCAAGTGAAGTTGACATACAGAAAGAACAAATATATATATACACAAACATATATTTTTAAGAGATTCCACTTCAGCCTCCTATTTTCCTATTGACGTGCAAATGATTTTATGGTTGTCTTTGTAAGAGTTGCCCAGAGTACAATCATGATATTGCTTTGCAAATAGTAAATAATAAAGAATAGGATTTCCTTCTATTTGGAAAGATGCGGGTCTTGCAAAGTAGTTCTTACGTGTGACTTTAATGTGTACAGCCTTACAGAAGTTTCTACAACTTGAAGTTCCAAAGGTTAGAATATTTACCTCTTTGTTTAGAGTGAAATACTTGGGGGTTTTGAATAGAGTGGAAACAACCTACTGTTGATGGAAAAGCTTCTATTTACTGATGAGAAATGAAAACTATTAATGCGGGTAAATATCCTAGAATGTCTGCCACCCTCTTAGAAATTGTTTTTCTGTTTGGATTTTTGGCTCTGTGTGGTTTCTGAATGTACTTTTTACTATAATGGCTATAAAAACTACAAAATTTTTTTTAATTCTTTTTTTTTTTTGCCTCGAAGTTCTATGAAAAGAAAGTTGCTGTTTTTCTTTAATCACTGATCCTAAGGAATTAATTCTCTGTATTGTTGACTGCTGCTTATTTAATACTACTACTAGGACAGTCCTTCAAGTATAGTGCCAAAACTCCTACTTCCAAAGATGTGCAGTTTTTCCTAGATGTTTTATTTCAATACCGAGAGCCCCAAACAAGCATGGGTGGGTATGTATATACTTTTTTTTTTTTCCTCTCTTGAAAGGGAAGACTTGCCTTGGGAAGTCAGGTCTAAAAGCTCTGCAAGGAATCTCAGGTGACTGTTGCAATTAGGCATGGGAACTGGTTTCCTTAGCAAGAGACTTTTTTATTTTTATTTTTTTTTTCATTTGGGTAATTTAGAAGATCAGTCTGTGTAAACCTGTATTTAAATATGAAGTATTCATGCTTAGGTTAAATGTTTTGTGGGTTTTTGGATGGCATTCCTACTCTGGTCATTAAGTTTCTTGGTGGTCTGTGAACTTGCATTCTACCAAAATGGTAATTAATGATCCATGTGTATTGTATGAAGGTTGCTGGGATAGTCATCTGGATTCTAAGTTATCTACCTCATTTTTTCCTTTTGTAGTTGTAGCGTCTATTTTTCTATTAATGACCACTGTAATGAACTGAGATTCAAGCAGATGCTTCCATGCACTATCTGAAACCAAAACCTGATGTATTAGTGGAAGCACCTGAAGACTTGCCGGACTGACCTTTCACTATTCCTCTAATGTCTGCTGGAACTGTATGTGTAATGGGATCTAAACCAGACTGGAAAGCGAGCATTTGGTATGGAAGGACTGAACAATGGAAAGAAGTCTAGTTGTTGACTGCAGGAAATCTTCAAGTCCAGTCTCTGTTGTGGAAGGCCCCAAAAATGCAGATTACCAAAAGTTTGTGTAATGTTGTTGCACCTGATTCTTGCTTATGATCTCTGTATGCCGAGTTGTGCCTTTCCTGCTGGACTTGTAAGTAAGAACATACCAGTACCTGTTTACACTGTAAAATGGATATTGTTACATAGACCATGCAAAAGGCATCCCAATTGTCAAGTTTCTGCATTGTGAATGTATGACTTTTAAGAACTCTGTAGTTTTGAGTATCTACTGATGCGTTTCTGTTGACATTTTGAGAATAAATTTTGGGATGGCTTTTTCACACCTAGTGCTTAAATTTTTCTGGCAAAGCATTTGTCTCCTGAAGAGCAAGTTCAACAGGCAGTATGGTGTCTCGCTCCCGTGTCTCTTGAATCCATGATCCAGGGTTATACTTCAGTTTTTACTTAAAACAACAGAAACTAGGTAGCAGTGCGCGAGTCTCTACATCGGTTTCTTGGGAACAGTTGGGGTTTGATATAGGGATTTACCTGAAGTAGTGAATGTATTTTGTGCTGGGGAGGTAATGGTGCAGAACCAGTCTGCCTTGAAGGTGCAACCTTCCAAGAGGGGCAGGGAACACCTGTGTGTGACCACCTGATCGTGGCACCAGATCACCACCACACTGCCTGATCATGGTGCCCCTCGCACGAGGCTCATGCTTGGGGGTGGAAAAAAGCAGAAAGGAAACGCTTGTTCTCTAGGTTCTACCACAAACTCTAGAGGAATGAAAAAAGAAGGGGTAGGGAGGGCAGGACCAGGTGTGAGGTGGTCCAGGAAGGTGGGCAAAATAAGCAGAAGGAAGGGTAACACAAGGTGGATGTGTGGGAAGGTAGGAAGTGTACAGCGCTTAACTAGTCTACACAGAGCATGCAGCTGTTTAAAAGCAGCACTATAGTTCCCAGAAGGCAAATAATTTGCTGCAGAGAAGACATGACCCTTCTCTGCTCAGGGGAAACCAAGGGAATATAATCTGAACCACAATAGATTGAGTATAGCAAGAGCCCTCTCAGTGGTGAGAAGTAAGAGTAAACAGTACACTCACGCTAGTGTGGATGCTGTTCTCCTCCACTGAGTTTATAAGCCGCTCCAAGAGCAGTGTTGCTCTGGGTGCCTCCATGGGCATGCTGCCAGAGCTGCTGCTCTGTCCCTTCAAGACTTTGGGTCTGGATTTCGGGCTGGTTCCTTACACTGGTGGTGCTGGGGTACCCCAAGCAGGATGTGCTGCTGCCTGTGCAGGACCAACTGCAGCAGTACCAGGAGCAATGTGATGTGAAAAAGGAGGTGTTGGGTTTAACAGGAAGGGTGGTGGATCACATCTAAAGACCTGTCCTAACTGGGAAAGGCCTGCTCTCCTAGCATGGGCCAACCATGGGTATTGTGAAAAGTGGCCTGGCATCAAAGCAGGCTGTGATAACAAGTCTGCTCTCCACTGACAGCTTGATACCAAGTAGTATCATGATGCTATGAAAATGTTAGCATGAGGAGGAAGGAGCAGTTTTGCTAGCAGGAAGCCAATGAAATCTGCTGTACTGGCTTTGCACCTTGGTAGTATCTGTTGATGTCTCCTCATCCAAACAGCTCCTTGGGTTTGGGGCCACTCTTAAATGTAGATTCTGAGCCTGTCTGATGAGGGCTGAGCTCACGTTACAGCTTTACCTCAAAAGGTGCCAAGCTGTGGGGCTCTGACTGCCTTTTCATGACCATCTATAAGAATGTAATTATGTATTTGGACCTCTGCCTTCTTTAACTGTGTTGGTCAAGAGGTTGGAAATTAAGGGGAGATGAGGAGAGAGGAAGAGTTTATTAAAGCATCAGCTCTGGTCTAGAAATAAAACTGCTGGGAAACCAGGACAAGAAGAGGTTTTGGCAAATAGTTGCCCCATATTCTGTGGCGTAGGGTTGCTCGGGGAATTGGGTAGATACAGCTAGGGCCTGCCCTGACCTGGAGGATAGCAGTGAAAACGAAATGATGGGATTTGGCACAGGGTCGCTGCAAGGCTTTACTCTCCAGGCCATGGTGTCAAGCGCTCGCCATACCCAAAGCTGGAATCTCGCATCTCCAGGCTGATGTGTAGGTGGGAATCCCCAGCTAAGCCGCTGTGAGGCAAGTGGAGCTTTATCACAAAACTTGAAGAACAGGTAGGGACCTATCTGATCACTGTCCCCATTGGCAGAAAAGCATGCTGTTGCCACAAGGATATTTCTGCTGGAGGGTAGCGATTGTGTGTCCGAAGCAAGCAGGACTGGAAATTAGCTGCTCTCCCATTACAAGAGCTGAACCAACGCCTTCTGGAACTCAGCGTGGTGGAACTCACCGCACTGGCAAGTGTGTACGGTTTACAGGCAACATTGCACCTTAACAATTACAAATGACAGCTGATTCTCTTCTTCCCTTTGCTGATGTAAATTATAGAAACAAGTTTACCGAAGCTAATATAGCTACATTGTGTGGGAGCAGGAGTGAGCATGGTATGTGCGCTGTCTCTGCTCATTAGCCTCTCTTCTTGCCTAAAGGACTCCCCTGTTCTTATTTGTTATTGCTTACTTTGCTCGTCGCATAGAGGATTTGCCCAGGCTGTTGCTTTTGTGAAAGTAGTACATTTACTTGCATGAGCTAAGGGAAAGTCTGGCTTACTTAAAATGTTAAATTTGAACTTAATAAGTTGCATTGCTTAAAAAAAAAGAATGTATTAGGTTTACCTTAGCATATAAGCTCTGTTCCTCTTAAAGAAACACTTCTCTTCACTTACCCTTTCTATTTGAAACTTTCCAAATAGTCAGTGGGAACTTTGAGGGGTTTGTCTGAGACTCATGTCATCAGCTCTGCAGGCTGAGCTCAGTGAGGCTGATTGCCTTCCCAACAGCTGGCAGCAAGGAGGTGGGAGCCTTCCCGGGGCTGCCAATAAATACAACGTGGAGGAACCACAGAGGGGAAAGGACTTGGCTGAAGTGCTTGAGTTGATGGGAGGGCAGAGAGACTGAAACAAAGGAAAAGGGTATGAGTATTGCATTAATTTTTAATTTTTCCTATTGAAAACCACTGTGCTTGCTGCAGGGTTTGCAGTACATTTGGAATCAGGAAAGACGATTCTGTTTGCAAAACAACAGCTTAGGCAGAAAGCCTTAGTGTGATCCCATGAGGTTGCTGCTACAGTGCTGAGGCTTTCTCAGTCTCTTTTTGTGTTGTGTGTTCAGATCAGAGGGCTCTTCTCTGCGTGCGCTGCCCACAGCCTCCCCGCTCGCGCTCACCGGTGGGTGCGCCACAGGAGTGGTGTGGGGGTGAGCACGGACTGGAGTCACGTACATTTGACTTCAGCTCACGTCCATCGCTGACCTAGAAAAGCGTCTGTCATTGCACAGCCACAGCAGGACAGGAAACAGCTCAGAAGCAGAGAAAAGAACTGGCAATTGCACACTCCTGCCTATTTTCATGCTATTTCATTACCCTATTTTCTGCACTTTGAGTTAATTGCTTATAAAGGGCAGTATTTTTTGCAACGTTTTGATTGCTGTTAATACCACTGATACTCAAAGCTGTCTGTTTTATTGGAAAGCATGCCTTTTAATGTCTATTCTAACTGAGTTATGTGCTGGACTTCCCAGCCAATCTAAAGCAGCATCCCTCTGATCCTTTCAAACTTCTTTATTAGCCTCTCTGGTTGTCACATCTTGCAGTTCAAAGTTGAAGTTCTCTGATTCAATTACTTCATGCAGAAAATGCCTCAATTCAGAATAAGAACAGGTGGATCTCATCATGTCCCTTATTTTCAAATACGTGGTTTAGTCAAAATGCAGAGGTTACTAAAGGTTTGTATAAAAACACCTCTCTATAAAGAAAACTAACAAGCAAGTGAAACTTGCAGCGGTATTTTATTTATTTATTGCAAAACATAGAATCTAAATATATGGAGGAAAAGCAGAGGTACTGTCCGTAATTTCAATGCAATACCTAGAACTATATGAGCAAAAGAGAAGAACAGGGTGAAATATAAAGGCCACAACCTCAAGCTGCAGTGGGAGTCGGTGCAGGGTCAGGAATCCAAATCCACTCTTGCAGCGTTTCCCTCTCTTCGTAGTGGAGTGCGGTCACTGCTTCTGTACGTTTGGAAACATGAAAGCCATCTCTGCTGAAAATACGCTGTCAAACGGATGGTCACTAAGGGAGTGCTGGGGGTAGGAGGGAAAGCTGGAGAAGCTGAAGGCTGTTTGCCTGCAAGGAGGCGTTCCCCGGCTCCTCTCCCATGCCAGAGCCTGGCCTTGGTGGGCAGATACCGCACCTGAGTGCTCATGGTAGCTCAGGATGCCCCTGTGTTCTTTCTCTGTCTGGTTAAGCAGGACACATCAAACAGCACAAACAAAGCCTTTTTACAGACAGTTTGGTAATTGTTGAGTAGAGACGTTCCTATGCTTTTGCTTACATAGGTTTAGGGGCAAATATGATTTAAAGGAGAAATAAGATACCATTTTTATTAATAACTATCTTGTTTATGCTTCAATCAGCTCATTTAAGCTTTCAAATAAAAGAAAAAAAAATCCAACAAAAACCCCAAAACCAAACAGTGAGCTGACTAAAAGTCAAAGCACCTGGTTTATGAAACCATGAGAATGTGAGTGCCAGGTGTGCAAAACGTGATGTGGTGTGAACAGAAGGTGAATGCAGGAGGAATATATGGGGTAAATAACTACTTGATAAATACTCTGTATTCTTAGTCTAGTAATGTAGAATCTGTCTTGAAACCCTTTATGCATATTATCTTCCTAGATCCTCAATGGCTTTGTAGCCCCGTGCATATGATGATAGTGGATGCTTTTAAATCAAATCAACTGAATTGGCTTAACCACTCTTTACAGTCCTGTAGATCCACTTTATGAAGTTTGTTTTAGAAAAATACGTCTCCATGCAGTCTACATGTTCAGAATACCAAACATAATTTTCTTAATTTTAATTTTTTTTTTTTTTTTTTTTTTGACAGACAGGTTGTTTCTGTAAAACCAGTTTGATTACTTAGGTCCTTAAAGTTCAGCACACATTCAGGTGATTTGCTGGTCTGGGGTACCTAAATATCTGTGCGCATTAAAAGTACTCCACAGTTCTCAGCTCATGATGTCCAGATTTGGAAAAAAATCAGATTTCCTCAATATCTATTCTTCTGTTACCCCATCAATTTTTTCAGTCTTAACTGACAAAATAATAATTTTATGTAGGGGGTTGGGGTTTTTTTGTAAAATTTGCAAATATAAAAATGTGGTAACAAATAGCAATTCATTCTCCGTTTATAGTTTTACATTTTTTTTATCACACCCATAGGGATGTGTAACACAAAACAAAAATCAGTATGGTTAGAATTTGTTAAAACAGTTGCAGCTAATAGCAAAATCATTTCAAGAGCTAACAAATAAAAATGTGAGTTCATTTGTCTAGAAAGCTGCACCTTTTTCTTTCTTCGTTTCTTATACTTGACAGCCATCCTAGATAATGACAGTTGTGACTGTTGTTGTTTTGAAAATTAGGGGACTGAAGGGTTGTGTTCTTCTTGATCCGCAATATAAAATTGTGCGAGGAAGAAAAAGATCCTATACAAATAGTAACACTTCCTCAGATCAACAAGAAAAGTATCTGCTCTGAAACTTCATTATGAGAATGCCAAAGGTTCTCTCGATAACAGAGCCGATGGCAGTATGAGCTTTATTGTAGTTTCCCTTAGCAAGTGTTGATGGATTTATTGGAGGGCTTCATTAAATATAGGCTTAAAGGATATCCGCTATCGCCCACTTGTCAAAAGAAAAAATAATTATCAAAGCCATCGTGCAGATCAGAGATGCAGGTGTTAACAGTGCATTATAATCTGGTAGTGTTTAACTTCCCAATTAATTGCAGTAGTCTGTCTGAGTTCAGGACATTTAAAAGATAAATTTAAAAGATGAATGCATTTTGTGTAGGCGTAGGCACGTGTACAATGATACCATATTGCTAATGATTCCTGCTTTGGCATCCCAGTCCGTGTTTTGCATTTCTTTTACTAAAACGCTCCTTCCTAGCAATGACTCTGCGTGCGTGTGTGGCCATGGAAGCCCCCGGGAACAGGCAGCTTGGGCACCTTTGCTCTTATTTTGAGGGACTGAATGTCGTCGTCCGAGCCTGTTTCAGTACTGCCTTGAGAAAGAGTGATGTTTCACTGCACCAAACCCACCTCTTTCCTTGTCATTTGTGGGAGTGAGTCAGTAGCCATGGGGAAATACCGCGGCGTACGAGGCTGCCGTGCTGCACGGTTACTGCATGACTGCAAGTTTTCAAGCCCTTAGCAACCAAATCCCTGCTCCCTGCACGCTCGTCTTCCTTACAAATGGTGCAGCTGCAAACACAGCTCTGAAACAAAGCTCAAAATACCACGTGTAATGGGCTACATTTTCAGACAAAGAAGGTGCACCCTGGTGTTTGTAAAACATGCACTTATGAAATCAGATAATAACAGGTACAAAGAATAATGTCACAACTTGAATTGCCTGTGGAATCATAAACATTCTGTGCAACCAGTTACATACCTATAGTCTGAGCCATCTCCTTAGATGTCAGAATTATCTATAATTTGATACTTGTATTTAGGGGGAAAAAAAACAAATAAACAAAGGAAGCAAAAACAAATGTTGTTCCAAAATTGAATTAATCTTCTGGCATATAAAAAGTCAAACAGAATGTTATTATTCTGACCTCCTACAGTGTTCATCAGGCAAAAATACTGGAGTCCTATGCATAAAAAAACTCATTTATTTAGTAGAACAACTGAAATGGAAGAAAATTTATAGCATATTGTGCTAAATAGGCAATGAGTATAATTTGCAAGTGCATTGTCAAAACTACCGTCCATTGTTTGAGTGGGAAACTGGCACTAGGACTTGCTGCTTGGAGGAATATAGGCACACCCCCAAAATACAGTTTATTTATGTGTTCTTTAATCAGCGGAGCTTAAAGACCTGGATGCATTTGAGGATCGGTGAAACACATTGGAAGGCATCTCCTGTGGGTGAGAAGCTGGTGTCACAGGCAGAGAGGGGGTGGCCAAGCCACGGGGACGAGGGGGTGGCAGTGCTCTGGAACAGAGCTACGACGGTGAACTTGGGGGGGAAAGGCAAAAAAGATAAGGCAGGAAGGCTTCCTTCCCAAATACTGGGAACCACTGCGGGAAAGGCTTATGGACACAGAAATTTGTGGTTTGATCTGGATGCACCCTGCCAGCCAGTCCACGGGCTGCACTTTGCCAGATTGAACTTCCACTCGTCTTTGTGAACCTTAGCGGCAGGCCACGAGAGACCCACGACTATTCAGTGCATAAAACATAATCCTACTTGCAAAACAAGCGTGCTTGTGCTACCTGCTCTGGGAAAAGGTATTAAATCATTTCAGTCAACAACCTGCTAGTTTCATAGAACACTTCGCATCAAAAAACAGGGGCTCAACCTTGGACTTGCTGATAAACAATTTCTGGTTTTGAAAGGGGATCTATAATGTGCAGTGATAAAACCACTGACCGCATGTGATAACCTCTCCCTGCAGGAGAGCCTCAGGGGAGGCCAAGTGGTCCAGAATTGGTTCTATGACAAATCATTTGGAGGGGATGGAGTGGGGAGAGGAATAAAAGTCTGCTTGCTGTGGTGTTAATTTAATCATCTGGGTAAAAAAAAGTCTTGGGAGAAAAAAATGTAGATAATGATTTAAAATTATGGAAAACAAATCAGCTTCCTTTTAATTAGCAGTTGTGTAGTATGAATTCTGCAGCTTTCAGGGCTCCTCTGTGAGCCTCAAGTTCTGTGCTTACAAAAACTGAGCATCAGAAGAACAAGCCAGTGGCATCAGAAAAACCAAAACAGATTTTATTTCACTTGATTTAACAAATCTAACTTCTCAGTCTGAGGCTGGAGGTTTTCCTTTGGGCATTCCTTCTCAACAGGCAAACAAAAATCAAAGGCTTGGAAATCAGGAGAGCGGATACCTGCTGTGAATAGTGAGATCACACGCAAAATCTTTACAGCAAAACTAATGCTATGCAAGAAATATGTCAAGGAGTGGGCTTAGCCCATTGGGCTAAGGGTGAGGATCTCTCACAGTGATTTTCTAACTAAAAATCAAAAGCGTTACAATGCAAGACAGACAATTAAAGCGCCCGTAAAGGAGGCTTTGAAAGTTTGGTCAAATCTTCAGATGCTGCGGGAGTAAGTCCGCAGGCTGCAGTATCACTGTCACTTGATTTCTATCACCGTTTACCAAATTCATTATCCCTGATTATGCAGATCCATGTAAACCCAGCTGTGCATCCCTTTGCTCCTCTTTTAGGATTACTGGAATTGAGAGTCACCATACGACGGTTTCTCATCCCATGTTCTTGGATGGTGGAGTTGGGCAATGTGCAGAAATGATGTGAAGGAAGTTCAGCTGCTCCATATAAAGGAGGGATGTCATTAATTTCTGTCTGAAACACAAAGGTACCAAGGGCCAAAATGTGGTGCTTAGAGGAATGTTGGCCATTTTAAAATCCAGTGCCACTTCCACCTCAAAGTAAATAACAGTGACATTTGATAAGTTTTATTTTAATTACAGGTTGAGCCTCGAAGCTAGGATTATAATTTCAGCCAGTTACAGCATTAGGCCAGTGGTTTTGTGGCAATGGTGTTATCACGTGTGATTTGGTCAAGTACAACATCCTGTTTAGGTTCTTCAGTTGCTCCTTTTGTTAAATTATCATTTGAAGTAAATTCTATCGTCATCTTTTCTTTCATTTAAAAAAAAAATAATCTGCAGTCGAATATGAGAAAAAATGGAGCAAATATGTTTCATGAGCTATGTTTGTGGGAGGAGAAGGGATTTCTATTTCTACTTTAATTGTCCCTGTGAGTGGATAAGAACAGTAGATTGAGAAATGAGAAATTAAAACATGGTATTATTAAATTGAAATACAGTCTAAAAGTCAGTTCTACAAACAGTTTTTGTAATAAGACTGCCCTAGTTAGGATGGCATTGAAAATATCTGCCTAAACATTCTCAGTACTGGTGCCTGAAGCTGGTGTAACTACTAATTACGTTGCTGAAATGGCCTCATTACAAAATGTCAGGATGACTCTGCTTCAACTGCAAAGAGAAAATTTAAATGACAATTGCAGTTTTTGTGCTGGTGTAATCCATAGTGTAACCTGAGCTAGAACGCAGTGAGGGCAGGAAGGAAAAGAGAGCTACCCAGAGACTCCGATGCAACTCCCTATTCTTTGCTCTTCTTTTCTTTTTTACATATATTCTTTGTTTTTCTCTTTTTAATAGTCTTCATTTTTCACTGGGAAAGTACTAACTCTTACTTAAGATTACCTTGAGCTCGTTTTAAGATCTAGGCAAACATCCCTCCTCTTGAAAAAACAGTCACTTTGGTATATGCTACTTTTTAGTATGTTAAAACAAATGGTGACTTTGAACTTACGCTCCGGCTTACGCACTCATTTTCTGCTCTTGGTCGTTGTGGTGGTGGTATTTTAGTTCCGCAGAACCACGAGCCATCTAGATTGACTATGCAGGTAGACGGGATCTGGCAGCCCAGGACAGCAGGCAGCGATAGGGAGGAGCTCCTAAAAAAACTCTAGATGAGTAGCTGCTAAAAACTACTAAATGAGACACCTGCTGTAAGTGGTCTAAATACGGCTGCACGTAAGGGGGCACGGTGAATCTCTGCTTAGGGAATGTTTCCAAGCAGGTTATTTGTTAAATGAAGGATTTTGCAGACTGTTTGCAAAGGGATGAGAAATAAGCTGGCTGCGCACTAGACAGCGGTTCAGATTTTGTGGTGACCGGGACTGCAGTGTTAAGATGCTGAGATGGATGCGTAGATCTGACTATTTCATCCGATCTTTATCTGCGCTGGGCACTTCCTCCATCTGTATCGCTGCACCGGTGTCAATCTTGGTGGTTTCAAACAGGAAGAAGCTACGCTGGCACGAATGACAGCCTGCGGCGGGTTTGCTGCCCTCGCTGGTGTGGCTGTGCAGGTGGCAGCAGCAAACGTAGATGGGCAATGCCCATAGTGGCTACAGCACTCTTACCAAAACTGTCACCTTGTCGGCTGGCTACTATCAGCACGCACAGGCACCTGCCCACAGCAGCCATGGTCACAGCTACTGCTCAGTGCAGGGAAGGCTTTGGTTACAGAAAACACCCGCATTACGACTCCCCTGGAGGCAAACCCAGCTGAAGAAGCGCCTGGTCCAAGCCCGTGCCCTCCTGAGGCTGCAATGCTCTCGCTGGTGCTGCTTGGCTGTTCCCAGGCTGCGCTCGGCATCCGGCTCCTAATGGGATTTGATTGAAATAAATAAATAAAGCAACTCTCCCAGACAGATGGTTTTTGTAAAACCAGTCCCTTTGCAGAGCTGCCATAGAGCACGGTCACACAGAGAGGAGAGTGTTGCAGGGGAATGGGGAAGCGGGAGGAAGCAATTTGGAAGCGTGGGGGCTGGATCCCCATCGACCAACGGTGACACACTGACACGGGGCCATCACCTAACTATAGTTACACAATCTGCAGCTATTTTTTCTTTGTTACTGTTACTGACATTTTCTCAATCACTTGTTGGTTTTCTACACTGACTTTAACGAAGCTTCCACCAGGCTGTCATCGCAGTTTCTGGTGTCTGCCCAGATACCATTAACCCTGTTAAACTTCCCTATTTGTGGTTTTCTAGCTGTAATTAAACATTCCACATTTTAAGGATGTGTTATATGAATATTTGTCTTGACCATTTTTTTCATGATAGTATCACTAGCAAAGTGTAATTCATTTTAATAGGACATTCCAGGACCAGCTTCTAATCTGCCTTATGAAATACATCTTTGCCACTGGCAATTTTGGTGTTCCTGTTTGAAGGCAGAATAAGGTCAACAGCATGAAAGGTACATGGGCTGGAGGTGAGCAGGGTGTGCTGTTCTTAAAGCATTCCTTTGCTTTCTTGTTTATGGCAAAGAAAATTAAGATATGGAGATGGCAGGAGAAAATGCAATGGAGGTAGAAGAGTTGGTGAGAAGCAAGATGAGTGGATGGAGAAGACAGAACATTGTCAAAGACACATGGGCAGAGCTCAGCTGGGACAGGAATATGAAGCAACTGGTGGGAGGGACTATGGTGGCATCCAGGAGCCCTGTCTGATAGAACACAAAGTTTATCATAGAATTATAGAATTGCTAAGGTTGGACAGGACCTTTAAGATCATCAAGTCCAACCATTCACCTAAACTGACAAAACCACTTCTAAACCACGTCCCCAAGTACCATGTCTACCCTTTTTCTAAACACCTCCAGAGATGGTGAATCCACCACCTCCCTGGGCAGCCTATTCCAATGTTTGATAACCCTTTCAGTGATAAATTTTTTCCCAATCAGGCCAAGCACATATCTCAGCTTCTGTAGCCCAGCGCTTTATTGGAATCTGATTTGTATACTTAATGAAGATTTAGTCACTGCAATTGTAAAGAAAAGCTTGAAGTCAGAAACAGAACAGCGATGCTGGAGCAATTTGTCCCTAAATTTGCAGGGGAAATCTGAGTCGGAATCCAGAAACGAGCATTGCCAGGAGTGGGTGAAGGTCACCGAGCAAGAAGGGTGCGAGCAGCAGCCCTGTACCGTGGGTGGGGGGGTTGGTGTAAAGAACGGGCGATAACTCACACCTCCGCGCTGGCTGCGAAAGGCGGAGGACACAGGGGCTGCGGTGAAACACGGGAGGCCGCGGGGGCGGTAGGTACAGGCGGCCAATGGTGGCGGTATGGCAGTGCGGACCCCCAGGAGCCACCCTGGGGCGGGGGGGGATGAAGCCGGGATGCTCGGGCAGCCGACGGGACCCGGCCCGGCGCCGCGGGTGCGGGGTTAAATTAGGCAGAGCAGGGTGCCGGGGGGGGGGGGGCGGCGGCGGGGGTCGGGAGCTCCGGGGCAGGCGGAGCAGCGAGGTGCGGACCGGGGCCGGGCGGCCAGAAGGGAACCGGGGCCGGGAGGGCGGAGCGCACCGGGGCGGGCGGAGCGGGGCGCGGCACCTGCGTGCTGGGGAGCTCGGCGGCGGCGGCGAGCCCGGCCCCCTCGGCGGAGCCGCCAGACGGCGGCGGGCCGGGCCGAGCCGAGCCGAGCCGAGGCGAGGCGCTGCTGGGAAGCGCATCCCGCTCCGCCCCGGCAGCCGCGGCCATGACCGACAACATCCCGCTGCAGCCGGTCCGGGCAGAAGAAGCGGATGGACAGCAAACACCGCAGCGGGTGAGCTGCTCCCGCGGGCCCGCTGCTCGCCCGGGTTTGCGGGAGGGCGGGCGGCGCCATCCCCGGTTCCCCCCCCGCACCTCGGGGCGGTGGCGGTGGGGGGGGGCCCCGCTCGGCGGCCTTTGCGGGATGCTCGGGCGCGGAAAGGCGGCGGAGGGCCGGCGGGAGCTGTGTCGCGCTGCGCGGCCGCGGTCCGAGCCCGGGAGGAGGAGGAGGAGGAGGAGGAGGAGGAGGAGGAGGAAGGGGGGGAGGCAGGCGCTGACAGGTTGCTCCTGACGCCATTGCCGTGGCACGCCCGGGCGGAGGGCAGGGTGCTGCCGGGCGGTGCTGCCGGGGGCGGCGGGGCTCGGGGGGAGCTGCCGGTTGGCAGCCCCACGCGTGGGGAAGGCAATCCCGCCGGCCGGCCCCCTCGCCCGCATCGCCTTCTTCCATCAGAGCCCTCCAGACAAAGCGGTGCCTGGGCGGCGGGGGCACGCCGGGGCCGGCCCGCAGAAGCGGGGCACCAAACGCCCTCCGCCGGGCCGGGCCGGGAGGGGCGGTTGTGTCCCGGCTGCCTGGCACCAACCCGGCCCTCGGTCCTGTGTGTCATCCCCGCTGCTGCGGGGGGGGGGATCAGGGGCCGGTGCGGGGCCGGGAGGGGTCTGCCGGGCCGCAGCGGAGGTCTCCGGGCGCGGCGGGCTCTGCTTAACTCTGTCAGCTAAAGCTACAGAGTGGCCCTGGTGTGAGGGGCGGCCGGATCCTGAGCGGGGGATGTCTTCCGAAAGAAGATGCGTGTGTATATATTTATACGGGTATTCCCATGCGGGAAGTTAAATAAGAAAAAAAAAAATGATCCTTTAATATTATTTCGGGAGGGAATTGCATCGCTGTCCAGACAGGTTGGGTTGTACGCAGCGGGGCGTCCAGGGTATCCAAGTTACCTGGCTGTCTGTTATTGCAGCGCTTCTTTTGTCCCTGGGTATTTTGTTTTCTAAAGTGTGGTGAGCGACAGCAGCAAAACAAATCAAAACATCAAAGGAAATCCTGACTGTTAAAACAAAAGGAAATTGATACCTTTGCCCTCGTTTGTTATGGTTTTGGTTGATAGTTTTGATTCAGATTCCTCTAACTGGAATTGTTCTACATAGTTTTTTTTATCATTAGAATTATTCTGTATTATCAACATTGTTTCTAATAACTGATGTAGCAATATCTGTGCCGGCTGATACCGAGCTGGGAGGTGTGTGTGATGCAGCAAGTAATTCCCCAGCGCCTGTGCAATATGCATCACTGGGCGAGTTCCACAAGGTGCAGCCACCATGGCATTAAATTCGGTGACGTGATGGAAAGGGGTCAGGGAGAGGTGGATGCCTGAGAAATTTCTCAAAGCTTCTTGAATGATTTCTTTTCCTAGAGTCCTGTAAGCTCCACCAAGACCCTCTTGGGTATTACGATGTGGTTAGCAGTGTCGGACAGAAGTTGACCTCATCTAACCTAAGCTATGGTTTGTTGGTTGTGGACTCTACCTGATTAGCAATCATGGAGACAATGTTTCCTGTGTTAGCAAGAAATTTTGGCAGCGAGAAGTTGTAAAGGGAGATTGCTTAAGATTTTTCTCAATAGCAGTTTGAGTAACTTGAATCTGGGGGTTCTGTTTGGTGCGGTAACTCTGTTTGGGGATGGGACTTATCATATATTGGTAGCTTTTTTTTTTACTGATAAGTAGCCTGCAATGTTAGTAATTTGATCAAATAACAGCGTGGATAACAAATCGTTGAAGTCCAGCAAATCCAAAACAGTATTATAAACCAAAGACTAAATCAGCCAGCAAGTCGGGGAGGGTTCCAGGTGTCACATCCAGAATGGAGTCCTGGGAATCCTAAGCCATAATCAAGACCTTTTTTCTTATGTTCCTGCTGAGAAAGGCCCAAACAAAAGCACTTCCACATCATCTTCCTTGATACATATGAAAACCCAGGGCTAAGCAAGTCTTGGAAGACTTCACCTTAGCATAGTCCTGACCGCAATTTCTGCTGGGAGGGTTTCCTCACACCAGTGGGGGCAAGTTCTCGGACAGAGATTTTTGTCAGTGTGGTCTTCTGGAGTGGGGAACAGATTTCTGTTCATGCACTGGATGACTTCATAGAAATCTTCATGTATGTGAACAAAAACGTAAGAAATGCGTAATTCTCGTATAGGCAGCGAAGGGCAGGTGTCACCCATGCAAGGCTTTCATTACAGCCTCGGCCTCTGGTGTACTTTGAAGAGAAGCCAGGGAGGAACTCGCACAGTAGCCTTGCAGAGATGAATGATGGTACAGGCAGCTGAGATCTGTGTCGAAGAGAAACCATGTGCTTAATAAACCAGTGGGAGAAGTGGTTATCCGTTCCTGAGCATAACTTTAATGTGGATCTTCCTTGCTGCAATCAAAGGCTAAGCTCTAAATTCTGCAGCTGTGTGCCTGAATTCAGCCATATTCTTCCAAATGCTCTGCAGCACTCTGAAAACCACTCTGAGATATGTGCCAATTAGGAGGGAAGGATAGCATTAGCTGGAGCGGGACTGTTGGTGGGATGGCAAGTGAGGCTGAGCTTCCCAGGGGCTGAGCTGTGCTGGGAAGGGAGCTGCAAGTTCCTGAAGCACCCCAGATGCTCTGTTCAGTGCATGACACAAGTTTTTCCCTAAATAGCTTATGGTCTCAGTCCACAATCCTGCAAGGCATTTTTTTGGAACCAGAAAACTGCTGTGCTCCCGCTGCCTCCGCAATGTAGAAAGGCCTTGATCCAGAAACGTGGGGGGAAAAATGGGGAATGAGACGGGGAAGGAGGAGCTTTACAGTAATATTTCATGCAGCCATTCCATTGTGTGTGTGTGCGTGTCTGTGTGTGTACTCTGTGGCTCTATTTAAAATGGCAAATTCCATTTCAAAGTCAACAGAGAGATGGGAGCTCCTGCCCTCCGTCTGCCTGCGTGGGGGTGTGCCTTGGCGCGTGCGGAGCTGGGCTGGTTTCCCACAGCCGGGCTGGTTTGCGTGGTGGCCCTTGGCGGGTGGGCAGGGGTGGGCTGCAGGGATGGCAGCGCTCCGAGCCCCCTCCTGAGCCCCCCCAGCTGCGCCGTCGCGCCGTCTGACACGGGGGAGTGTTTGAGTGCTGTGGAGGTGCATAGAAAGGTTCAGTGGTTGTGCACGGCTCTGGTGGGTTTTTTTTTAATCAATGGAAAATTCTTTATATGCTTTTAAAAAAACAAAATGTGGAAGGCTGGTTTGAATATTAAAGGTGCCAGGCACTTAACAGCGCAGCCTGTGAGAAGCATAGAAACATGATCTGACAAATGTGCTGGTTGTAGAAGTGGTTAAATATGTTGATTAACTTCAGCACTAATTTGGCAAATACTACCCCACTATTAGACAAATGTGACACTTCTTTTCTGTTAGGTTTGTTTTACATGAAAAATGCTTATGAAAGCACTTTTCATTTGCTCTCTCAAATACTTCTCCATCAAACATGCTGCGTTTATAAATAAAAAATGCTTCTTGGTAATGGCTGTTCATCTGGCATCTGACAGTTGGTCTGTCATATTACTGCTTCTTACATCATCACTGAGAAGGCATTTTTGTAAACAAATATCCTCCCAAGTGAAGGACACAGTAGACCTTTGTGCTCTTCACCACCTCCCCACTCATGTAGATCCCTGTGCAGATTAAGGGCCACATCACTTACAGGACTCAAAGTTTTGGATACAGTTCCCATTTAAGGTGGTGCTTTTGAGTGGTTGTGACTTTATTTGGGGATTTGTGAGTTTGGTTTTTATTATTATTTTTGCCAAGTTATTATTTAAAACCTGAATAACACGATCCTGTGTAAGCTTCCCCATATAAGCTGTCTTCATATATTTTTCATGTTCCCTCTGTAAGATAATAATTTTTAAAGGTTCGTGGTGCCCAGTGACTTGCTAGTTTACTGTACTTCAGAGGCTATTGCAGTACTGTTCTTCAATGCTTTGGTTGCAAAACGGAGAAGGAGAAATATTTGGGAATGTGTATTCCTAAACTTTTGTAAAAAACTGCTCACGCTTCTGTAACTTTGTGATTCTCATTCCTAGAAAGTGCATGCTAATTTTATCTCTAAGCAGCAATGTAAACTTCCAGCTGTTTTTCTAGACAATCTTTCTTTCCCTTTCAAGGACATAGTCTTCTGATTTCCTGATGGAAAGTATTTTATTATTCCTAATAATGCCAATAGTTCTCTCCTGTCAGAAATAGCCAACTTCCTCCAGTGCCACTGACCTTGCCCTGAGCAGAAACCTTCAGAGTAATGCGATGGTCTGATCTGCCCCTTCCCTCATCATCCAGGTCTTTAAGCTCGATACCCACAAAATAAGGATGGTATCCAAAGAAACAGTAGGTCACAGAACTGGGTAATACCTGTGAAATTTTTTCAGGGAGGAGCAGGTAAGTTAGCTGGAAAAAGCTGGTAGCCCCAGTCAAAAGGACTTCTTATTTAATGAGCACCAGGATAGTGTGAAAACACGTTTGTGTACTTGTTTGTATGTGCTCAGAGTACTTTGTTTCTGTACCCAATTGAATGGATTTTTCAGACTGGTTTTTTTGGGGTTAAGATTATTCAGTTTCCAGAGGAGAAGAAAGGGAGGAGACTGAAACGTTCCTTGTTAGGTTCACCACCCATCTTTCTGCGTCTTCTTTCCCTTTTGCTGTCGGTATGAGTTGTGTTTTGTCATCCCAGCATGTGGGCATCCCAAGTCGGATATTTAGCAGCACCACCCAGGACTTTGCACCCTAAGCGTGACTGGCTGTCCCCGCAGTACAACTCCTTGGCAGCTCTGGGGGCTTTCGCTTTGGCTCCTGCGAGTGTGCAGCAGCCGTGCAGCGCCGGTGAGCACCGGGCTTTCACCGGTGTCGCACCATGTGTTGTGCCAACACAACCTGGTGTGGTAATGAAAGCGCCCGTGGGGACCCGTGTTTACTCACATTGCAACATCAGCTCATGTAAGACAGAAAGGGTTGAGGCGGTGAAACTGTCCTGCGTGCACATGGCCCTGGCCGGTTAATGAAACCTGCCGTTAGTCTACTAAAACACAATCTGCCGTTGCAGCCGCCCCTGGTTGTGTAAAGCGCTTTGTAAGGATCACAGATGTCACGTAGAGGATTTTAAAGCAAAACTAATAAGCTTAGTAATGCATTCTTCCTTAATTAAGTTTAGGACATCATTGAAAAGTTTTTAAAAAATAAAAATTATGACAATTGAATATCTTTAGGGGGGTGTGATAAACATTGCCGATGAGAACGAGCACGTGGTTCTGTGCTTGAGAAATGCCGGTGTTCTTATCAAAAGCTCATTTTCTGACTTATTTCAACAAGCCATGGGCTTGCACTTGCGCAATTCGTGTGCTGAGATAATCGTCGCCACTTAACATTCCCCCTAGCCTGGGGTTGGGACTGTGGGCTTCTGCTCTGTGCCCACCCGGCAAAGCAGAGGCAGCGCGCTGGGTGGTTCGTGGGCCGAGAGGGGAAAGCAAGGTCACAGAATAGGTAAGAGTTAAATGCCGGCACTGGGGTTGACTAGGTGCCTCCATAACAAAAAATCTTGGGGGATCTTTGAATATATATGGGATAAAAATCAGCGTTTGCTGATTTCTCAGCCACTGGGGCCTGAGTTCTCCAGGCTCTGGAGGAGGCTTCGAGACAATGACGTCATGGGATTCCTGAGCGCTGATGAACCTCCCCTGGTAAAGCGTTGCAACATGCGACTCTGTTACTGCTGGTTTGCTGGTTGTAGTATTGTGTTTGTTGGTTGGGGTTTTTTTTTCTTGATGAATTCCTTTACGTGGCATGGAAACCTCGTGCTAAAAGGCTATCTGTGCCGGAGACTTCTTAGCAGAAATGCTGGATATTCTTTACTTGAGTGTTGATACTGCTTGTAATCACTTTCAAAAACTTGCTAGGCAGGAAGTTTTTCTTTTGTTTGTCTAATTAGGTTTTCAGTTTGCTTTCCCTGTAATTCAGGAGGTTGTGAAAACTGTGACTCCAGCCAGGCAGGAATTTCACAAAACTGTTATTTTTACACAGCAGATTCTCCCATCCCTTTTCTTGCTTATACTTGGAACTGCGTTATTTTTAGATTGATTCACAAACCCAATAGTAACACAGCATTTGTAAATTCAGATTCTTACGGCAGCGAGTATCTTTGAGGTGGGAATGCTACGAGAGGTCATGGCTTTAATTACAGAATGTGTGCTAAATTTTGGGTAATTTCACCTCTGTGCAATTGCTTTCTGCTTCCCTGCCTTTGTAGGTGCTGTCAGTATTGGGGGCTGCCATCTCATTTAGAAAAACACAAGTGCAAGCAGTTTCGCAGTGCTAGGTCTTAGCATTCGGAGCAGTGAATTCATACTAATTTGGAAAAGACTAAAACCAATATAATTATATGTAAACAGTTGGGCAGAGCACACGCTTCTTAAGCTAAAACGTTCTGCTTAGTTTGTGGGGTTCATTTGCCATTTTCTTGTACGCTTATGAAAAAATGCTGGTAAGTCATTGAACTTTTTAAAATGTCTGGAAGTCTACTTTGGAGGTTTAGGTATTGGTTTGAAGATCTGCCCAGATATTTGGGAAGTTCTTTGGAGCATGTCGGTGAATGTTACTTTGTACAGAAAAAAAATTAAATAATTAACAACACAAGTAAAAAATTTATTAAACTAATAAATGTACTAAGTATTAGTTTAATAGAGGGTACTGAGTAGTACCCTTTTTGAGCCTTATCCTATTGTAAATATTATGATATAGGTGTGTAGGTATTTTTGCTGTTGAGTACAATCCCTGGAAGAGGCCCAGCCTAAAAAATAAACAAAGGTAACTGGTTTCAGATGTCTGATTACAGGGACCGACTGACACTGTCTCTAACTGGGGAGCACGTTGTGATGAAATGGGGTGTATGGACACCAGGTTTGCTCCCGTGGGCAAAGCCTCTTTATTTGGAGCTTTATCATAGAGATCATTCTGTATTCACAGTCGTTAAAACATGGAATCAAGGCTACTCTTGTGTGATTTTTTTATGTTTTTTTTTTTTTTTTTCCATCATGAAAGAAGGACAAACACTCCCCCCTGCCCAAACATATCTAAACCACCATTTTCACTGTTTTCCATTAAAAAATATTTGGGACACAAGTGACTATTTGTCTTGGGTCTTCATCTGCAAACACAAAAGAAAACTGCAATTAAAAGGTATCAAACTAATAAGATATACTTCAGAAGCAGAGTTTATGAATTTGAGTGTTTAACACCAACTTTACTGTTTGTCTCACATTGGTAACTGCTTTTCAGATGTGGGTATTACACACAGCTGCGCGGGGAAGAAACATCTACTAGTTAGCTTTTCTTAACAAGAAAAAAAAGTTTGTAGATTTGACAAAAATTGATAGTTTCAGGAGCAAATGTAACTTTTTGAAGTGGGTTACATCTAGAGTACTTGTGTTAATTGTGGTTTTATAGTACTACGTAGGGAATAGTCAAAGATGGAAGTCCATTGTCTTAGAAACGTTACCAATGCAGCATAACGGGCGATGTCCCTGTCTAAAGGCAAGCAGAGGTGGCAGTAGTGGGGCTGAAAGTCTGTGGAAGTCAGATGCCTGTTGTATATACTTGAACAGGAAAGCATCTGCAATTATTTTATTCCGATAATTTGATCTAAGTGTGCATTGCTATCAGAGTTTTGAGCAGTTTGCATTACCCACTGTGGTTTTTCTGTCAGATTTTCCTGCATTCTCCTAATTTTCTCTTCAGCAAGTGAACAGTTTGCAAGTCAGTGTTGATTATTACCAAGGCTTTGATGAAGCTGACCTCTACGTCGTTGGTGATAAATGTGCGTAGGTGAAAGCAGTGGGGCTGTTATGGAAATTGCGGGACCTTATGAGTACTCTGGTTTTGGAACAGAGAGTTTGACTTGCATGGAGCAAGAGACTGTTTGGCACCATCCAAAATTTGTGATGTCATGTTCCTTCACTACCGATGTGTGGGTGCTATGTAGTGCTCTGCTATCTTGTCAGCATTTCGGTCTGAAAGCGGCTTTGAGTGAGAAAACCTTCTCTCCTGTGTTTGGGTGGGACCTGCATGCTTACGGCTTTGGTTGTTCTTGAGTACAGACTAGAGAAAACCCACCTTTTCAGGGCTCATCTGCCACTCTTGATGAAATAGAATAATGTCAAAGTAATTTGATTATGCAAAAATCCTTTTTGTCTAGTCTTAAAAGCTTGTGAGAAATTATCTTGCAAGTCAGCCTCGTGAAGTTAATGCCCGTGCCTGCACATGGAGCACTGAATCCCACAGCGATGCTTTTTCTTTACTCCTGGAAGCAAACTTGATTTTTATTCCTCTTATATGCTGAAGGAACTGACTTGAGTGATAACACTTCTTTCTGTTTGTTTGCATCCAGCAGGGCATAAAACATGGTATCTTTGTGGAAAACCACCCTCTGTGTGGTGAGTTGTAAACTCCGTTCATCGTGCTGCACGTGTCTTCTGGCGAGGCAGTGCCTTCAAGGGCCAAATGCTTTGTGTACTTCCTTAAATAGTTACTTATTTCGGTGAGGTGTGTATTTAACTGAACTTTTGCAGCAGAATGCTGTGATTCGGGAGCAGATCTTAGCGGTGGTTTCTGGAAAGGTGTTTGTAAGAGCTCTGAAGCCTTTGGTTATCAATCTGGCTGATACTGGCTTTCCCAAATGTCAATGAAATTCAATAGGGCTGTTTTTAAAGGAACAAGGGGGATTGAGAAGAGATTGGCTTTCAGTAAGAAGCAGTGACAACAGAAAAATGACCCTTTGGGGGTTTGGGAGGGTACAATGCTGCTATTCTGAACAGAGAGGCTTTTTCAAGGTACAAGAGGGATCGCTGATAAGTCCTTGCATCTCCCACAAAGTAGCCGAGGCTCTGTGTGATTCATTGCTTCGGTTAAGGGTTGGTTACATCCAGCAGTGGAAGGTTGTATTCCCTCCAGCCCGTTTTGGCTGGCTGCAGCGGTGAAGGTCCCGTCAGGCACCTGGAGTTGATGGTGGCCGGCCTGGGGGCCACGGCAGGCAGGCTCCGGCCTGTGGAAGCAAAGTGGCGGTTCTCTGCCGTTACTGTTGCTTAATGAATTACATGTTGATCCTCTGTGTTTTTCTAGAGAATAAGTGTTTCCTCTCACGTCATCCTGGGGTCTTTTAGATGAGAAAAGCAGCATCTAGCCTGAAGTTTGTAGGCAGAGCAATCGTTTCCAAAAGAGGGAATGCGGTTTTGTTGTGTATGACACCTCCAGCTGTGGGCCGGAGGAGATTTTAACCTGGATAATTTCAAGTATAGGCATGATGTGCCATTGCTGGTGTTTCTTTATTGACTCTGGTGAGTCCAGAGCTCCCCAACAGCAGCGGGGAGAGGTGGGGATGCCGGCCGGGCTGGGGCTGCCGAGGGGACCCTCGGCGAGGGGAGGGAGGTGGGGTGCGCTGGTGGTCCCACCAAACACTCGGAGCCCTCCCTGAGCTCACGTCTCCTGCCCTGCCTTTCACGTGTCCCCCCCGCAGAGAAGAGAGAAACCTTTAGGGACACTGTCCGTTTTACTGAAGTCGGTGTGGCTTTCGTGAATTCCCATGTAACTTCTAGCAAAGGCCAGAAGTTATGTTAAATACATGGCCTTAATGTAAGTCTGAGTTGAAAAAGTTAAAAAATCAGCATGCTGACGCGTTTATATTTTATTTATTTTGGACAATTTTTGGAAAACTGGCATTGCAAGATATAAAAAGTAGTTGTAGTGCTGGATAATTGAAACATGACGATATTTATTGGCACAAGAACTGATATACTGCTGACAAAGTAGACAGAAATACAGGAAAAAAAATAGATAAGAGGCTATACTGGACTAATACAGTTGAAAATAGGATGAACTTAAATCCCTGCAGCCATTTCTGTGGCAGCTCAGGTTTGTGGTGCTGGGTCCAGGCGTCGGTCTGGGCTGCCCAAACTCACAGCCTCGGCAGTGGTGCTGAAGAGCAGAAAATACGGATCGCTACAGCTAAAAGAACCAGCTGAGACTGGGTAGCTGGATATACAGTGCGTGTTCTCAGTCAGTGGGAACGTGTATTACTCGTTGGTAGTTAGCATACAATTTACTGTTAGCATAAACAGAGCTAATGACTGTAATAGTGTGTAAAAATAAAATCACGAATCATTTAGTATCTATTTTCAGATTCCTCTTTAGGTTTCATTTTTAGAGGATTATAGATTATTATTCCTTGGCCAGACTCTTTTGAAGTGCAAAGAGTCAAATATACAAATATTAAATCCTTCTGTTAAAAAAGGTATAAATTTCTATGAAGTTGGGGTTGCAGGGAAGGAAGAAAATCTCTGTCTGTCTCTATCTCTTCTTTTCTTTAGGACATATGAGATCACTTTACATATAAGTTCAGTTTGTAAATGAGAAAGCCCCCTTTTGAGGGAGTTCCCATACACCAGTAAGGAAACAGAAGAAATAATAGGAAGCGCCTGTTACTGGGTGTTTTGTTTTTTTTTCATGGGAGCTTTCTGGCATAAAACCTGCAGTCCAGGATCAGTGTGGGGGCACCTTTCTGCCTGTACCCCACACCTCTCTGCTTCCTGAAGGTCTCCCAGGAGCCGGCGCTGACTCAGTGTAGTGATGAGCTTGGTCCATGCTTCCCCGTGCATTGTTTTCTTGACAGCAAAGCGAGGAGCCTCCCCAGCCCTCGTTGCTGCAGGCGCATTTCTAGCACTGCCGCAGGCCTGCCCAGCTTTGAACGTGTGGTTATGTGATGTGTTAGTTACAGCTCCAGCGCCGTACGAGATGTTTGCCCGCAGCTGGGTGGACTGCAAGGCAGGTCTGCAGTGGCTGTACCAGGTGAAGCATCTGTATTTGGTAGAAAGTCAAGCTCTGGATTTTAAGGTGCTCATAATACAGTGGATAATTGACAGATGAGAGGTGGTGAGTGACGGACAAAGAAGTGATGTTCAGCTGTTCTGCCTGGCTGGCGGAGAGGGTCTGGGTTGCATGAGTCATAGAAATGTGTTAAAAATTAACTCATTTATTTATTAATGTTCTGTCTATAGGTGTTGTGAGTGCTTAAGATGCTGTGGGAGGAGAGACCCAAGACCTCGTACTGTTTGGCTTGGCCATCCGGAGAAGAGAGACCAGAGATACCCTCGCAATGTGATCAACAATCAGAAATACAACTTTTTTACGTTTCTCCCTGGGGTAAGCGTGAAGAAAGTTGCTTTTCATAATCCCATCCCAACGCTTTCCCCAATTTCAATGGTTTTACAGTAGAAAGGTGCAGAACCTGGAGCTGGAGGAAATAATTAATGTTCGGGTTGTGTTTGGTGGGCCTCCTGCAATGACTGCCTTAGGGCAGCAGCAAACCAGATACGGGTCTGTCCTGAGTGTCCAGGACTACTTTAAGAGTGCCCTAAATTAGCATTTAGACACTAGAGGAGAATGCAAAAATGTTTCTGGTGGTTCGTTCAATATGCATAACTTCTGAACTCCATTAATCTCCTCCCTCCTCTTTTTTTCTTTTTTTTAGGTGTTGTTTAACCAGTTCAAATACTTCTTCAACCTTTATTTCTTGCTTTTGGCCTGCTCTCAATTTGTCGTTGAAATGAGGCTTGGTGCACTTTACACATACTGGGTTCCGCTGGTAGGTAACTTAAGGTTTATTTATTCCAGAAAGTTTCATTTTGATGAAATTTCATTTGCTGCCTTTTCTCTAGGGCTTAAGTTTGCACCTTAAATCATTTTCTTGGCTTATTTCTTCATACATGTCGTAGCGTAGGTGCCTCTTCTGGCCTTAAGCTTTATTTTGTAGAGGTTTGGCAAGGATGTGAGAGGGCTCTGCCCCCGACTTGTTCATTTGTGGGGTGTTAACAGGCACAGAGCTCTTGCCACTGGTTGCGGTGACTGCAAGGGCAGCAGAGCTTCGTGAATAACATGGGAAAAGGAATGAAGACTGGAGCGACGTGTGTGTTGTTCACAGCTTCATCTGAACATAGGTTGTGCTCATGGAGGCTGTTGGGGGGTGTTGTGGCCTCCTGTGGTGATCACGCAAGGGCCAGCGCTTGCGGGAGCCCAGACCAGCCTGGCAACTGCAGTGAAGGACCGAAGGGCACCTTTCAAAAGTGACCTTAATGAGTGGCCATATGTGCAATGATGGCAAATTATGCTCCCCTGCCAAACAATTTGACCTGTGGCCTTGGGATAGGTCAACAGGCTGCTTCATAGTTTAACCACATTGTAAAAAACAAATGAAAAAAACTGAGAAACACCCCCCCACAAACCTCCCACCTATAAAAATCTATATACAGGGGCATGTTCACACACACTCATTCACACTCACTCAAGGTGCAGATAGTCTTTCCTTCCTGTAAATTATTTGCCCTCTTCTTTTGATAGCCATGTGTTTCACCTGCAATCAAAGGAAATCGATAATAATCAGTTTTGAAGCAGAAACTCCAGTGCTGTCAAAGGACAGAAAGAGGAATAGTTGCATAGAATGGGCTTCTTAAATCTCTAAATGCACTGCATTGAGCCAGTTACAAGTGCTTAAATATAGGCGCCTATATATTTTTTATTTTATCCCAGTAAAACTCATTTCTCTTTCTATGTGAATAACCTCTGAGCTGAAGTGCAGCAAAGAATATTGTAGAATAATTTTGGTTCAGACAGACATCTGGTCCAACTGCTTTAAACTTAGGTTGGTTTAACTTTTCTACCTGAGTTTTTAAAATCTCCAAGGATAGACATTCTTTTGACTAAAGAAATGACACAAAACCAACTGAGAATTGGTTAAAAAAGCACAGGGATCTTTCAAAGACACTGCTTGTGTGCTGATCTGAGAAATGGTGGTGGTAAAAATTCATGGCTCTATTGAGGGAGCTGAGGAGAGACTAAGGAAATTTCTCCTGCCTTTTAGACTTTCAGTACAGTAAGACCCCTGGTAAAAGCCAGAAAGAAGTGAAGGGGGCAGCTTTGGGACATTGCTGCTAAAATTCTGTTTGTATTAAAGCCTGGATCTCACTGAATTATCTCTCGAGTGTGTGCTGTATTGCATTTGCTGTATGAATCTAATGCTAGTTCCGTAAGATCCTATCTTGTAAATAAAGTATACATGCACCCATGTCTGGGGTTTGTATAGGCAGTTGTGACTTGTCTGTGCCAGGTGAGCAATTAGAATTTGGCATATGAGCTGCCAGAAAGCAGGATAAGAAAGGTCTTTGTTCATTACTGGCTGCTAATAAGAGTGTTGGGGATGGAATGACACATGAGATGACACAGTGAGTCGGCACATGTGGGAATATTTTGGGGTGATTATTTGAAGACTCTTCCAACAGCTGAAAAGTAAGCTGAAAATGATGGATGCTTTTTTATTTTATTTTGTGAAAGCAGATAGGGATTTCTAGCTAAATACACAAATGCCACTTGTAAATAGAAGAGAAATGGTCATTCTTTTCTTGATTTGTTGGTTATGGGACAGGGATCATCCATGGTCGTGGTCCTGAACGCTGAGGGGTGAAACGCTTCTCTGAAAATATTGTATTAATGGCTTCTTACTTTGAATGTTTGTAAATACAGGATTGAATACAGGCATTTTTAAAAAAGCAATTGCTCGTCTCTGGGTCTCTTCATGTGTCTGCACTTTTAAATATGGCAGAAACATACTACTTTGCATTTCAAGACTAATAATAATTAGTCTAGATCATGCATTTAGATGCATCTGTATGTATTAGAATTAGGGACTATTTAGTTTTATTACATGATTGTGAAAGCTGGCAGGTGAAGTGTTCCTCAGTATTTCAATAATTGAAGAAACTACTCTCCTTCAGTCTTGGTTGCTCTTAGGTAATTCTTCATCATTCTTTGTTTAAAGAAAAGGTCGAGAATTTGAATTGTTATTGTGTTGGGTAGTGTTAGTGATGCTCCACAGCAAAACTTCCCCAAGGTGGTTGTGGAGTTCAGGTTCACAAGGTCTTTGTGCCCAGCTTAACAACTTATACACGCAGTTTTTGGAGGGGTGTGTGTGTAGCCATTCTTTCTAAAAATGAAGTTGTTTAAAGATGGAAATTGCAACCTACTGGCAAAATCTCCTGTTTGGGTAGGTGGGTATTTACAGATACTCTAATGTGTTTTTCATGTAACTCAGTTTCTAACATCACCCTGCCCCTTTCTTAAAATAAAAAAGTTTCTTATTGACAGAAATAATCGGTACGTGGTTGCAATTTTCAAGAATACAGGCTGTGAAAAGTTCATGTTTCTTCTGTAACAGATGAGGAGTGTTTTAACAGTTTGGTGACTCTGAGCTGAACAGTACCTAGTTAAAAAATGGCTTTGCGGTACTAGCCCCATAAAGCATTATTTTGCATTAATTTAGTTATTTTTATATATAGTGAAGTATGTAACGTGGGCATTTTCCTCATGATAAGAGGAAATGAAATGATTGCTCATATTCACAGAAAAGTAGGACTGAAACCCTAATCAGACAAATGTGTAATTATGCTGCAAGTGGTTCATGTTGATATATTTAGAGTGCTTATTTGTGTAGGTTGAGTGTGTGTGTACATACGCTTGAACACACATACATTATATATCTATATATCTGTATATATTAAAAAGGGTTATATAAATTTCTGTATAGATTTCTATATAAAGAAATCTCCCACATTAGGTGAGCTAACTTTGGCTCTGTGGCGGAGGGAATACTGAGCTTTGAGGAATCCTGTTTTACAGTGGACTTTTGTGTAACTCCTCTCAATCTTGTTTACTTACCTGTGAAGTGAGATGGAATGTGTTATTTACACTCTTCAGATAAACTTTACAGAGATTTGCTTGGGGGGGGGGGTACTTGGCAGAGCATCATGGTAAAGCTGAGAAACAACCATATTTTTTTTTTAAGCAACAAGTCTGTTGTCAGTTCGCTATTGGGAGTTCTGCACAGCAGCGTATAATATCACTATACTGATTTAGTGAGAGAAGCTAGAATAAGGAAATGCAGATTGTTGGCACTGATACTGATAAATATTGCGCTTATTAGAGGCAGATGTGATTTTTCCTGACCTTTTCATCCATTCTGTTCCCCCTCCCACCCCCCCATGCTCCTTTTTAGGGATTTGTGCTCGCTGTTACCGTCATCCGAGAGGCCGCGGAGGAGATCAGATGTTACATGCGCGACAAGGAAGTGAACTCGCAGATCTACAGCAAGCTCACAGCGAGAGGTCGGCGCGGCGGCTCCAGCGCGCCCGCTGCATCCTGGCACGGCTGCTGCAGCGCCGGGGGTTGCAACTCAATCAAACGCTGCTGACAGTCGGAGAAGCAGAGTTCAAGGAATGGGGAGGGGGTTATGGGCTCGCAGGCACGTGGCTTCGCGGCCACGCCACCGCTCCAGCCGCCGCGGAGGCCTCGGGGGTCCGGGTGGCTTCTCGCGCATGGCCCCTCGCCAGGCTGCGGTGGATGCTGGGCTTTGAGGGTTTCCCAGGGAGATGCACAGCTAATGCGGGGGTTCGGGGGAGGTTAATTGCCTCGGATAACTTCAGAGCATCGTCTCGGTGACCCGAGGTGTGGGGAGCAGGCGGGCGGTGCGTTTTCAGGCGCGGGAGGCTGTGCGGTGGGCTGGGAGTTCACTGCAGCCGGCTCCAGGCAGGGGTCGACTTCCAAGCAGCTGATGGGAGATTTTTAAATCCTGCTGGCTCCTAATTCCAGTGTAGGCCAAAACTTCTTCCCCAGTTATTGTCCCTTCTTGGTGAATTGAAGTCGCCAAAGAAAACGAAACTGGATCTGAATTGCTCTGGGTTGTGGAGGTGGATGTTTCCAGAAGGGAAACGCGTTTTCCTCCCTGCAAAGCTGTGACGTGAGACAAGCGCTGCGTAACATTGCATGGATGAAGGGAGGGAGAGGCAAATTTGGCAAACAGCATAGTAGGAAGAAAACAAGAATAGAACTATAGTAGACGTGATATGTTGTTTTGGGTTTTCTTTGTTTTTCTTCCAGTTTGGGTAACGGTGCATCTGTCTTCCCGCTGCATGTGTTTTGTGCTTGTTCACCGTCAGTAAGAGAGACAGATGTAAGAAGGATTCCTATAAGCTACCAATACATATTCTTTAATGGAAACAACAAATGTGTGCTTAAAAAAGGGAGGAGGATCCCCATAGATAACTTGCAAAAGCACTTTAGTAGAAGAATTAAACCTGGGTCTGTGACAGTGTCAGAAGATGGTTATGCAGAGGTAGATTCAAATAATGAGGGTGAAAGTAGGCTGTGTTCTGGTGTCTAGGACTGGGGACCCTTTCAACACAGGTACCATAAATTATAGTTAAGTACAAGTACTCTGTGTACTGAAGGAGCTTGTGAGCACATGTGTAAAAATTAAGATGACTTGCCTGACATACTGACATGTTCCATCACTTATTGAACACACAATACCGGTTGAGTTTCATAGTTTTTTCTGGGTTCTGCCAGACAGAGACTTATATCGTGCACATCCGTTGCTAGAAGAGGCTGTGTGATATGTTATCACATCTTTTGTGTTTTTCTGTTAGCAGCAACTGACGTAGTTTTTCAATATTGGTAATACCTTCTCTTGTATTTTTGTATACATCATCTTTAGCGCCTTTCTCCAACTGTGAGGAGTTTGGAGAGCTCGTTTGTAAGTGAGCCCAGGCTGCAGCTCAGCTGTCTCTGATCCCCGGCTCTGGCCATTGTTTACAGCTGTGCCATACCTAACAAAGACATTTAAATTCTCATTTGAAAAATAGAATGCTGCCTCACTATGGAATTACTCCTAATACCATGACAATGATGGTGAGGCCAGGGTTTTGTTTTTAAAAAGGGAATGAACTGAATTTAAGCAACTTCTTTTTTTCACTTCCAGTTTCTTTGTTATAAAAGGTTATACCCCCGAATTAAGATGCAGTGAACTAGGTGTAGTAAAAATATGTTGCTTTCAACACTTGCGCTTTTAAGAATAAGGCTGCTTTTTAAACATAATTGCTTAAGGCTGTATATATTTCACATGCCGGGAATTATGAGGCAACTCCGAACTAGGGAGTTTGAGTTTCTGAATATTAAATCCCCTTTTAATAACGTGTTCTTACTACAACACTTAAAATGCTTGGCAACCAACAAAAGCCTCATCCAAGAGGGGTGTACTACATCTATTTAAAGATATAAAAGAGTTGCCTTCTGGATTCTATTCAATGATCTATAAGGGGCCTGACCTCTCCTTTAGTTCTTTTCATATTGCTATTACGTTTCCCATGAATGATTTCCCTCCCCCCAGTCCTTTAACTTTTCTAATTTTGTGAAAGAAACCAAGGAGGATTGGCAGCTGGGCACTAGCCAAAAAATCTCTAGCCACTTTATTTAACATGAATTTGGTGCAGAAACAGGAGTAAGACTCTCTAGCAGTATTAGTATTGTTCAGTGTATGAAAAACACAGGAAAATTACATATGATTTGACTTCTGGTTTGGGGAGAAAAGTTGTTTTCAGTCTCTCAGTGAATCCTGTGTGTCTCAGTAGTTGAGCTTTCCAGGACACCAGAATATCCACTTTTTCACTAATTAAAAACTTAGCACCCTTGAGAATCACCTAGGAGCAGGGAAGTCCCTTGTGAGGCCACCGTGACTGTGGGATGGAAGTGTTGGGTTTGTTTTGTTGTATCTGTTACTACCACTAGAAAAAGCAGGCAAGCTTTCAAGGAAGCCCTTCATCAGGTCAGAAGTAGAAGTAGCAAATACCAAAATAAGCTGAGAGCAGCCGATCTTAACCATTAATTTTCAGTGTAGCTGACAAAACTCCAGGTAGAACTTGCCCTGGACAAACAGTCCTGGTGGGCTTTTTTGGTGTGTGTTCAATAGCACAGTTCGTGCTTCAGGATATTGGCACAGCCCTGTACTGGAAAGGGGCAATGCAGAAGGGTACTGATGCACAAAAGCCTTCTGAAATCTTGCTCTATAATTTTTTTAAATGTCACAATAGTTTCACCTCTAAAGCCAGTATTTTGGGGGAGGAGATTAGGCAAAGCTCGACGCTGACCACTGCTGTTCTTGAACATTGGCTATAATGGATCGAATGGAGGACTGTAGCTCTTTTTATTTCCCCTGGGTATTTGCACTAAGCTGCTGCTAAGGTGGCTGGAGAACAGTTTTTCCTATCTCCAACCTTGGTCTCTCCAGCACAACCCCAGGGATGTAAATACATTCTCAGGTCTGAATGAAGTCAGGGAGACTTAAGCACATGCTTATATGCGGTTCTGAATAGGGACAGAAGTAAGCGCAGATTTAAATGCTTTCTTGGATCCCTGGATCCATGGAATGGATTTCCTCATGTCCTCTTTGTGTGCGGTTCCTCGTGCCCTCCTGCCGCCCCATCACACCCGCCAGCCTGGTGTCCCATCCCGGGGTGGGGGGGGAACTCTGGACTTGCAGCTTTGCTCCTGTACATGAAACTTTTTTCATGCGCTCTTTTTGTTAAGCTTTTTAAGATTCACTAAGATGTTTGCGTTGTAGAGAAACAGGGAGAATCCTCTTTGGATCACATTTTATTTTGAATATGATTGCTGAATTCCAGGGACTAATCTTTTTGGAGGGCAGCATGAGGCGGAGCAGAAAGTAGTGTATTTTCTGTCTTCCTTTATTTTACATAACGTCAAAAAACCTCCACCCTGAACCTCTTTTCTCTTTCTACTGATATGATCCATTTATGTTCCAAAACGATGAAACCAGCAGACTTCTGGAAAGCTTTTTTTTTTTTTTTTTAAATAGAAAGCTCTCCATTTAAAGGATGGTTGTTTGGATTGTAATAAAAAATAATCAAATTTCCATCCCCTATTCATAAACCTACAAGCTGCCTTGTGTTCAGAACTCTGCATGCTGACTTTCTGCTTGATAGAAAGCTAGAACTGTGCTTGCAAATTCTTGGCTTGTTTTTCTTCTCTCGCAGCCCCCCTCCCTGGGTAACGCTGCATAATAGAGAGAAACTCCGCAGCGAGAAATAGGAAGAGACCTCCTACTGCGGGGTGCTACTTAAGATACAGATCATTGGCATTTACCAGCCATATAAAAACAATATTTTCCCAAACCCTCTGAGTCCTGCTCCACAGTTTATACAGCAGAAGGCTGCAAAAGCCAAAAGTTTGGTGCAGCGCATCCAAACAACCCTTTTTTTTTTTTTTTTTCAGATGCTTTTGGCTTCTTTTAATAAACCTCTGGCTCCATCTTTAATGCCAAATTAAGTGTTTTGATCTGTACCTTAGTGAAGCTCTGCAGATCTGTTGTGAAACCTTGACTTAAGTGCTCACATGGTAGAAAAAAGCATCTCTTCTGGCTAATACATTTAATACTTTAAATAATCTGCTTTATGCTGCAGATTTAGTGATAATTCCAAAGATATTAGCTGAAGTTGGAACAAACTGTTTGCATTTTATTGTGTTCACTTTTTTGTTTTAAAAAATCAGGATACAGCAAAGAATGAAACAAATATCGATAAAATATTAAGAATTGATTCTTTTAAAAAAAATAAAAGATCAAGACTAGTTGCTTTTTAAAATCGTGTCAATCACTGATTTGTATTCTGATTCACTTCTGAAAATATAAACTGGAAGCATTGTAAATGCTAAATAAAGTTAGGGGTATTTAGAGGAAGCACTTCTAGATGCATTTATAAAAGCAGTCACTTATTATTACAAAATTGCTTTAATAGCAGAGCAATATTGGGAAATGAAGCAGTTTTGTTATTAGCTAGTTTCTTAAACATGCGTGAGAAAACATCTAATGTTTAGGAGGTAGTTTCCCCTAAACTTTTTCAGAAAGAAAAAGGAATTACAGAATTCCCAAGATCAAAATAAAACTAATTCAAGTAAGTTGCTTTATGGGAGTCCTGAGTCAAAGGAAACATCTGGTCCCGCGCCTTCTTAGCAGGACATATGGTACATACTGCAGAGATGTCATCCGTGAGAGGCCAGGAGTATGGCTGGAAAAGCAGAATTAGCTTTGCTACCTAAAAAGGGCATCTCATTTATACAGGAGTTATAAAAATGTGTATTGGGTAGAAAGGTCCTCTCTTTTACCTTAAAACAGCTGAGGTTGGGAGAGTTACTGAACAAGACAAATCTGCTCCAGCTGCTTTGATTTTTCTTGTGTTGGAAAAGTTTTAAAGCAGATGATACTGTTTTCAGAATAATGATCCAAAAAGCCTTTTATGTGCGTAATGGTAGGAAATCATCACATTGTAGCTTTGTCCAGGTGTTAATTTTTCTTTTTCAGTGTGAATTTACATCATTAAGGAAAGCACTACAAAACTGCGGTTCCATTCGTGAACTCTGCAGGTAGCGTTTCCTCTACTGATAGTCACCAAATAAGCCCTTGTGATCTTTAAGAGAAATACATAAAATGTAGTTAAAGAAATTCACCTCTCCTTCCAAGAGCTTTTTTGCACAGCGGTTTAGGAATTGCTGTGCCTGTGTGGGGTGAGCACACAGGATTTTTTTTTTTCCTCCTTTGCACAGGAGAATATTCAAAAGCACTTTTTGTTGTTTTGTGAATAACCGTATTAAAAGGGGAGGAAGAGATGTTATCTGTCAGACCCTTTTAGTGTCATAGTACCTAACTTTGTATAGCCCATACAGAAGACTGCCAGGGATGCTTTTTTGGATCCTCTTGGATTGCGGCTTTTCTTTTCAAGCCTCTGCGTAATGGACTCTTAATCCCCGGTATGCTTCCTGCCCCGGCAGAGATGTCTTTAGCCCAGCATTCAGTTTGTTTACCTTTTTTTTTTTTTTTTTCCCCACTAAAAATCTTGCAAGGCAAAACCCAGAATCCGCAAAAGACCTATGAGATATTTGTGAAATGGGCCAGGACTGCTTATAATTTGTAGGAATAATTACAGCATGTAGGGAAGTCTGCATTTATTAGTAGCAGTGATGAAGCATGTTGTTAAGCACACAGTGTGTCACCAAAGCAGCAGGCTGCCGGGAGCCCAGAATGGCTTTCATTGTTAATTTGGAGCAGAAACACTGAAGCATATCCTGAGAAGGATGCTAATGAAGGGACTGCCAGTAGTAAAATCCTAGTGACCTTTGTGCTTTGTGCTAATTTCTATTCCCCCTCCCTTCCCCCTTCTCCTTCCCCCCTGTGCTGCTATCTGGCCAGTTAGCCCATGAATTTCGAGGTACAGTAGGAGTGTTGTCCGTGCCGGGGTGAGCTCCACGTGCCTCCCCCACTTCCACTCAAATCACAGCAGATTAAAGAGGCTTTTGTTGAAATATAACAGACAGACACATAGAGGCAGGGTTCAAATTAACTGATTATAAATCACTAGTTAGTTTGAGAAGCCAAATCTAGAGCTGGCTAATGATTTGGAATTACTAGCCAATTGTTAAATTAATCCCGTGTTTTAAAGCAACTGGGAAATGTTTGACAGCTGCAAAGAAATAAATATTTACGCGTTTTCTGTAGGACCCATACTCTGCAGGGCTTGTTCAGGCTGTGACCGTCGAGGGGCAAAGGAGAGGTGGTGGAGCTGAGCCAGATACAAGAGCTGCGGCAGGGAAGAAAAGGAGCCTGGTTTTTAAGATGGGCCCATTGTACTTACGGCTTCCAGGTCTTGGCTTGAGAGTTGAGCTTTAAATTTTCAACCACCTAAGGAAAAGGAGTTGGGAGGTGATGGTTCCCTACTGTAATCTTCCTATTCTTGCTCTGTTCTCTGCCTGACGCTGAAAGTATTTTCAAATTCCTGGGTTAAGCAGTACAAAAAAAGAAGGTTAAGGGCTTGTTCAGAGTTGTCACTAGAGAGTGACCAGGGGGCTTCTGTGTCCAGGGCTGAGGTCTGGAGCTGTTAGCCAAGAGGCTTCCAGCCCTCTTTGCAGCCTGAGACCCACAGCTTTACCCAGTGGGACCAGTGGGCTCAGTAAGTCTTTACAGGGCAGTGTTGCCTAATTCTTATGATAGAAACGTTACCCATTTTCTCCTGAATAGTGAAGTGGAAGGAAGGGAGGTAAGGAGCATCGCACAGCACCCGCAAACCCCGTCCTGCTGCTGCTCTAATGCACTGCTGTCTTGCCTTTGCAGGGACTGTGAAGGTGAAGAGCTCTAATATACAAGTAGGCGACCTCATCATTGTTGAAAAGGTTAGCCTTTACGTGTATCTTCTCTCTGTAAAGTACTTTTTTCGCAAGACCATAGAAAATGAGGTATTTTGACGTCATATTTGTTTTACAATAGGCTTAAAATGTCAAGTGTTGAACACTTATTACAATATTTAATGACTTTTCAGGGTTCCCCTACCCCACCAAAATAACATCATCATCTTTACAAATGAAAGCACATCTGCAGATATGCACCTATAACCTAATTTTTCCATTTACACTATAGCAAGATGAAAAGCCTCTCTGGTCCTGTCTCTGACTGTTGGACACAGGTTAAATACCTGATACAAATGCAACATTTAAATGCTGCTTTGTGAGTAAACAACACAAGTATTGGGAGACACAGTGGTCCATTTGTAGGCACTGGTATGTATAGGTATATTTCCCCCTTTTTACAAGTTTATGTGTGATTTTATTTTTTTTTTATCCACTGATTTATTTTTGTTTCCCACACACTCTGTGCAAGCAGCTATGACCTCTAAAACCATTAGTATGAAAATAACTCAGAACAAAAAAGAGGAAAAGTGGCAGCTGTAGATTCCAGATACGTGCTTTCTTCTAGCATGGGACTTCTTGAAAGGAAACCAGCATTAGTTTAAAATTTCTTCATACTTCTAGAATTACTCACTAGCTCTTTTGTAAACCTAGCTGGTGGGTCTGATCAGTGGGAGCTGGCACCAGTTATTATTCTGCGCTTGGAATTCTGCAGGGAAGTGAGTTTAGGATTCAAAGCAAACTGAATATCAGGCTTCAGTTTGACAAAGAAATCCTCTTTCTCCTCCATACCCCCTTTGCTTGTCACGGTGGGGCTGTGGAGGGCGGCTGCACACGCGTGCAGGGGTGTACGCACAATAATGGCCTTTCTTCTCCGAACAGAACCAGCGGGTCCCTGCTGACATGATCTTCCTGAGGACGTCGGAGAAGAATGGTAAACATCTGGAACCAATTGTCAAAATAGCCATTAACCTTTCACTGGTTGTTTAGAGAAAATTATCTTTTGGAAATGTGAAAGAAATAGATAATAGTAAAATTTTAGAGAGACGGAGAATTCAAATGCTTTTATGGACTGCCGCTTCTTGGGATGTTATACTCTGTTTTTGTTTGCTAATCAAAGAACGTAGGGGGTTGAATCCAGGGTAAATGAATCTGGTTGCATAACAGTTTGTGGTTTAGATGTAAATCATTTTCCTTGCCGTTCAGGTTGGTTTTGTTAAGTGTGGGATAAGGAAACGTTTGATCAGAAGGATTAGAAAACATAAAGACTAATGAGGAGAATATTTCAAATGTCTTAAAGATACAGTGCAGAGTCTCACTGTATTCTGGACTAGTGGAAGGAAATGAATGTGTGATGCAAGAATACCATTCTTATGTTATTAACAAATGTTACTTGAAATTAAATAGTGTTTTCAAAGAAAGAAGAGTGTCCTAGATACGAAGCCATTTCATGAGTTATAGCTGAACCTAAGACAGATCTGGAAAGAGCACTGACTGGTGTTGAAAATCCACAGGGTCTTGCTTCCTTCGCACCGACCAGCTGGATGGTGAGACAGACTGGAAATTGCGGCTGCCTGTTACCTGTACTCAGAGGCTGCCGACTGCTTCTGTAAGCTGCCTTCCTACAAAATACTGTTCTTGGTAAACATGCGTATCTGTCTTACCTGAAAAATGTTCAGGTGCTTCCGTTAATAGGCTCTTCTAAGAAACAGGTTAGCGCAGCATTGTTCTGCCCAGGGCTCAGTGCATGCTACAGGTTAGCGTTGGCAACAAAGAGTATAAGGCTAAACCAGCTCTTCCCGAGCTCCAGGCAGGATTTCAGGTAAGGTGAAGCTGGGTGTCTCTGTGTGCCGCATGGCTGTCACCACAAAGCTGTGCAGATAGGCACTGGGGTTGGCAGCTAGAGAATGACTGTGCAGCAGGAGTTGGCTACGGGTAGGATGCTCCTGTTTCCTTTTTCCTCTCCAGAGACCATTGCAGTAACTTACTGCAGGATAGGTCTTGTTTCAGGATAGGTACGCTTGGTGGTGGTACTTCTGAGATGGTCCCTTTCATTCCTTGCACTGCAATCTGTTCAGAGGCACAATTCATGCATTTTCATGAAATGGCTTCAGAGGCTGTCAGGTTTTCAGTGCTGGCCTTTATGAAAGGAGGAGTGTCACCATGGAAGCTCTACTGTATGGTCTGAAATAAGCATATAACCTCCATCAAGCATGCTCTTTCACAAAATCTGTAGCGAAAGTAGTTAGTGTGTTGTTTTGGTTTTGTTTTGTTTTTTTTAAAAAAGTAAACAAGAAAAAGAAGGGGGGATCAGAGTACCTGCTTTATGGATGTTCTGTCTGTGAAAAGTGCAAGAAGTTTATTTTATACAAAGGCTTTGAAGCAAGGCATTCTCTCCATGGAGCAAAGAGTTCGTGCATGTGTGGGAGTCAGCAGTGAAAACACCGCACAGAATTGGCATATCTTCTTGTCACCACAGAACTGCTCCTAGTGACACTGACATCTTAAACTAAATATTGAGTGATAGGGTGTTCCTTGCTTGCCTTGGAAGACTAGCGCAAACCTTCTTTGCAACGAAGTACTAAGTGTCTTACGTTGTGTTCATTATTCAGGCTGAAATTTCTTTTATGGGGCACCAACATTTAAGTAACTCCCAGGAGTCTCTCAGGTATCAGTTCAATAAGTACCCTTTACTGAAGCTGGTATGCCAATTTTCTCTTAGACAGTTGGGCTCCAGTAAGTAACACAATTTAGTAATTATCTTAACTTGATAAGTAACTCTTGCTCAAAGTACTTTGGTAGAAACATTTGTACATTATTAAAATGAGGTTGTCTAACTGTCTGCCAAAACATGTCTGTTTTATAGGACCTACTGCAAATCCGATCCTATGTATATGCAGAAGAACCCAATATTGATATACATAACTTCGTGGGGACCTTCACAAGGGTGAGTCTTGCTGACATATGCTTGAAATCATATATGTAGTGTTTGCTATGCAAGCCTGCTGAATGCTACCAGGATGCCAGAGTGTTTCAGGAGAAATAGTGAAGTCTTGCCATTCCCTGTCTCTTCTTTCTTTTTTTTTTTTTCCTTCATAAAAATCTATGAAATGAAGCTGAAAGAAAAATACGGTTATTGAAGCTTTGACTTAGAGACAATGTCATACGCTGTTTGGGTTTAAGGACCTTACTCTGAAGGCATTAGACCAGAACATTTAGACAGAGATTGGTAGTTACGTATTCCTGGTGCCAGTTCAGAAGGGAATGTGGACCACCATGGACTCTGTAGGATTAAAATCCTTTAATTGTGAAAAGGCAGGGGATCTTTAGCTAGATCAGGCAATAGCAGTCTTAATTCTGAGTCATTTGGGTTTTTGCCTTCAATTGCATGCAACCTACGTGAACTGTTGTATCTGCCCCCTATTTCAGAGGGCAGCAGCTCAGAGCCACTGTGAAATATCACCATTCAAAATACCTATATCTTTTGACTTGTTGGGAAGATGCATTGCCTACTTGGGGCAAAAGGTTGGGTTTTTTCCTCTCAGTGGGATTATGAAAATTTTGAGAGATTCATCTAATGCCCTTGGGGAGCTTTCAGAGGACAAATGGTTTTGGAACAAATAGGAGACAGTTACAGCTTTTTAGAAGTTGTCTGCTGGTATTTTAGTTCAAAATTGTACGTTTTCCCCTTTTATCTTTATGTGGCATGGTTTAATCTGGTTTAATAGCGCTGGCCTGGAAGAGGAGTTTGAGTGGCTTGGGGAGGCAGTTCTTGTATAAAACCTGCACAAACATTAATTTACTTTCTTATGCAACGGTACAATCGTGTAGAAATAATCTTTTGGTGCCTAAGAGGAATCGCGCTTTCTTTTAACTGTTCTCTGGTGTGTATCAGACAACTTTCCAGGCATCACTGAGCAGTCCAAACAGGTTCTCAGTGAGATCTTACAGCAGAAGAAATGCTATTAATCCACATGAGCCAAGTGAGGGAACATTCTCCTGCAGTCCCTGGAGAGCTGCTGACAAATCCCTTTCTCATTTATGATTCCTGGGGGACTTCAGCAGGCAGAGGTATCTTAATAGATTCCCCCCCCCCCCAGCCCTTCTGCTCCACTGAAACAAAGTGCTCGTGTTCTGAACCCAACCAGAGATTTACCTGGGTTTATAAAAATCCTCTGTCTTATCAAGAAGCCCTCTACCAGCACTCCGAGCATCCCTCTCCAAACACCTCTGTGTAACTCTGTCATCCACAGGCCTTTTACACTACTGACAAGTTTGTTTGTTTTTTATCTTGTTGTAGGAGGACAGTGACCCTCCAGTGAATGAAAGTTTAAGCATAGAAAACACTCTATGGGCCAGCACAGTGATTGCATCAGGTAAGACTGGGGCATGTGTATTTTTTTTTTTTTAAGGGAGTATGTTAACAATTTTTAAAGGTCTTCTTGTAATGGAATAATAATCTCTGTCAGTTGGAGAAATTAGCAGTTGGAATGAGGTTTCCCGCTTGTCCTAACACCTCTAGGGAGCTGAGCTGACGTCTAATTGCCTCTTGGACATTCCTAGATGAGAAAGAATTGGAGTGGCCTTTGGGCACTTCTTTAGCATCTAGGACCAGAATAGCACTTAATTGCTCTCCACATTGACATCCTAATCTGTAACAGAAATGGTGTCAAATAGATTCTGGTAACAGAAGCTAAGATGAAAGATTTTCAGGTAAGTGCTTCCATTGAGTTCATCTTATATACTTTCAAAAAGGAAAAAAATAAATTCTTTGACAGATTTTGGTTTATATATATGATGAGCTCTCAAGGCCTGAGATTAATCAATGCCCTCTTGTAGAGGCTTGTCAAAGAAAAAGCCTTGTTCCTCTCCTGTCCAGTGTGCTTGCGAGGTTTGCAGGGCGGTAGCAGAGGAGAGTGAAACTGTTCTGGAATTGAAGTTGTTGAATGGAGAGACTTCACAGTGTGGTACCTAGGCGTACGTGAAATTAATAATAATGGGAAGGAACATGAACTTCAAAAGATTTTTTTTTTCCTGAAGCACTGAGAAGATTTTGATTTGCTCTTTTAAAAGCAGAAAACAGTGAATAAATTTTATTCCTGTATGTTTCTCTCTAATCCTGCTCTGACTCTTCTTTGAAATGTATTACAGTGTTGTTACAGTGCTGTGACCAAGAGATCATAAAAAATGTTGTCCAAATATAAACATAATTTACTCGATTAAATTATAGATTAGTAATTGCCGTGCAGTAGGTAACCTGCGTTCCCCCCTTCTGAGTGTAGACATGTGTAGTCAGCCTGACAACTTCAAATACCCATCAGCTGCTTTATGCAGGAGTCTCAGCTCGTTCTGCTTTTGAACAAAACAGATGGAGAAATGGAAAGCCTTTCCTTGTGATTCTGTCCTGTATGGCTCCTTTCCCCGCAGCACGCTTTCCCGGGGGGGGGGGGGGGCTTTCTTGCCTCTGGTATCGAAGCTTTAATTTGTACCAGCTCTTGAACGGCTGCAGGTCTCTCGCTGCCGTGGCCGAGCCTGACACGGGGGTGTGTTACAGTGAAAAGCCCTCCTGAAGTCAGAGGGAAACGCTCTCCTGCCCTCAGTGAGCTCACAGACAGTGCCTTCTGAGGGTAAAAGCTCTTCCTCGGCTGTGTTCAGCATACACATGGGTGCAGACTTTTTTCCCCAAAGGAGGGCACAGCGCGAGCTCTGCTCTGCCCGGTCGCTACTTCAGTGCTGTTTAGGAGTCCCGGGTGGTCTCGGTGCCTCTATCAAGGCACGCAATGACCTCTCTGCCCAAATGAACTTAGTGTTTGAATCCAGTCCTCCCTTCTGAATATGAACGAAGTTGTTTGTAGATAGACATCTTTTGAGTTCAGTTAATAGGAATAACATTTGCAAATATTTTCATAATTTCAAATGGTTTGTGCAGTTGAGTCTGTTTTGACTGGCCAGAAAACAACCAGAAACACTTTTTATACATACCAGTGTGCCTTCAAGCTGTTTTCTGGTCCTGGCAGGTTCTTCCCATCGTTTTGACTGACTTGATCAATATAATACTCAGTTTTGTTTCTCCTATGGCAATAAGAAAGAGCATGTTGTAGGTTATTTCTGTTATGAAAAAAATGGGGATATTATTTTTCTTCTTCTGTAAGTGAAAGCTGTCAAGTTGTGGTGATGCCATCTCACTGGGGCAGCCTTTGCTTGTAAGATGAAGCAGAGCTATGTGGCTTTCTCCATCTGCTCTAGTAGGAACGGGTCTGACTCTGACTGTTTGCGGTTGATTTGGAGTAGCTGTGCCATCTGCTGATTTGAATTGTGATGATCTTACCACCACCTGCCATCTGGCTCCAGTGATTTGTTGTTGTTTTTTTGGGCTTTTTTTAAAGGAATGTTTCCCAGCATATTTTCAGAAACCACCTCTTTTGAATCAGTCTTATTTAAAAATAATTCACTTGTATTGTCTTCAAAGTTTGATCATTAATAGCAGGGGAATAGCAGAATGTAAAATCGCAATGTATTTGCAGTGGTGCTTTTTCTTTTGGTGTTGTTTTTCTCCATTTTTACAGACTCCTAATATTTTCTAGGAAAAAATTCGACTTTGGCAATAGCAGCTCTTAAACTCTTGCTGGTTGATAGCTTTTCTTTATGGCTTTTTGCAAAGTCTTTAAGAGAAATCTGTAGAAAACCAGTAATTTATGGTGCTAAACCCTATTCCGTTTCTATGAGAAGAAACGGGAGAACTTTGCTCTCAGCTCTTTAGAAACTGTGGGACAGAGCATTAAAATACACTGATGGGCTCCCAGCAGCTCCATCTGTTACAGTAAGGTAGGAGTTGGTATGATTCGCATTTCAGTGGGAACAGCAATTAGGCAAATACTTGCAGTAAATTGTAGATTTTAAAATAAGGCAATTCTGTCTTTGAAAGCTGTTGGAATTCATTCGTTTTACTCTGATTGTGGCAACCTCTGCCAATAAAGAATCGTAGCCCAGAGCACTGATTTGATTTTGACACACAATGAAGGACCACTATGTGTAAGGCAGGTGAATTTACCGCACACCTAAGTGGGACTCAAAGTGGTGGGAGGAAATCCAAGAAATCTTCCATCCTTAGCAACTTTTATTTATAGTGGGGAGAGACAACTGACATCAAAAGGGGGTCAGAGAAAGTCAAGAGAGCAAAGCAGATGACTTCTCTTGCCCTGCGCGTCAGTTGATGCAGTCTGTGATGCTTCATCGAGTCCAACCCTATGAGCAGTGTGGTTGAAGACTTACTAACTTTTTGTAGGATGTCTTCTGTTCAAAGTCTGTGTTTTCATAGGGTTTATATTTCAGGAACTGGCTTTTTTAATTTCTGGTTGCTATTGCTTCTGAAATTAACCTGCTAAAAATCCTTTCTAACTGTCAAGCCTTTGGATCCAACAAGTATTTTTATAGAGGAAACAAATGGAGGTTGTTTTTCTTTAGCTGATGCATGCTCTGTTTTGTTTAGGTACTGTTGTGGGAGTTGTCCTCTACACTGGAAGGGAACTGCGCAGCGTTATGAATACTTCAAACCCAAGAAGTAAGGTATGGTAAGGAAGCAGTCTTATCATAAATGAAAAGGGGCAGAAATTTATCCTTTTTTAAAAGAAATTCCTTCCAAATGCTATGTGTACATACTACAGGGACAACCTCATGGAAATAATGATTCATAGCTTCCAGCCTATGATTTAAGATAACTACCATAGCAGAACCTATTTCTCCTTATTTTTTTGGTCCTGTCGTACACGTATCTTCTCACTTTTTTAGGATTGGTAAAACCATTATTTTATATGGCTATAATGAGATAGTCCCAGTTAGAATAGGAAAGCTTATTTTGCTCCATTCTTCTATTATAGCAAAGCTAAGAAAAGATGCAGGGTTGTTTGTAAAGTCTGCGGATTTTGGCAGCATGAGTCCTCTCGCACCTCTTCATGCATTGCTTAGCTTCCAAAGGATGGAAGTCTTATTTAATAAGCTGGCGATAATATTGCTTATAAATTTAAGTATGTTTGTAGTGTTTTAAAAGAGAAGAAGTTGACTGGTGGAGAATGGTTCTTGGGATATGGCAGTTGATTCCCTTTGTGAATATTAGTGCGCTAACATCTTCTCTTGTGTGTTTGAAATGTCTTTATTTTTTCAGATTGGTCTCTTTGATTTGGAAGTGAACTGTCTTACCAAGATCCTCTTTGGGGCTCTTGTGGTGGTCTCGCTTGTCATGGTGGCCCTTCAGCACTTTGCTGGCCGTTGGTATCTTCAGATCATAAGATTTCTCCTTCTGTTCTCAAATATCATTCCCATTAGGTAAGGCAATTGCTAATTCTTCCCAGCAAAATACTGTTTCCCTTGCATTCTCCTCCATGCTTCTAGTATGAACAAGCACATAAACTTATCTATTCCTCATTTGACAAGTAAGCAAATCTAGAAATAGAAATCAAATTACTGTTCAAACATAGGAATTGCTTTGTTGTTTCTGCTGAATTTGTTCAGCATATTCACCCATTCACTGACTCTTAATGACTGTGGATTAGTCATTTAAGGCCCCTTCTCTCAGTGTTCAGGCTAACTGGTTACTTTGATAAAAGCAGAGCAAAAAATGGAAAGGGAGAGATATTTATACAGCATGTAGTGTAATAGGACCCAGTTGCCTTTTAGAGGGGACTGAAACTTTAATATTTAATTGCACTATATTAATAAGTAGATTGTTACTTTCAGTGTAGGTCTGGGATTCATTTCAGTTCCATTTTTAACCTGCTGTCCGCGTATCAATCATGCTGTCCTTACTTGTCTGTGTCCATCTTTCCCTCAAATTATATCTGTTCTTCTCAACATAATTTTATCATCTGTCTTTGAACTACAGTACCACTACAGCAGTGCACAGTCCTCCTCCCCATTTGCCACCTGACCACTGACTTTGAATATACTTCTCCCAAAACACCCTCTCTGGCAGCTCAAGTTCAGCGTGGGAGACGTCACTTCATTGCAGCGTGGCAGTTCACAATGATTTTTTTTCCAAAGTTTAACTGGAGATACATTTTCTTTTTCTTTTTCCCCTTCCTCCTGCATAGTTTACGTGTGAATCTGGACATGGGGAAAATTGTCTACAGCTGGGTGATCCGCAGAGATTCCAAAATCCCCGGGACTGTGGTTCGGTCCAGCACTATTCCTGAGCAGCTGGGGAGGATATCCTATTTGCTTACAGACAAAACAGGTATTTATGTAGAAAATACAGTTTTGAGTCATGCTGTGTTGTTGTTTGGATTTTGTTACATTTTTGGCCAGCCAGAAAGTATAATGTACGATTTCTTTGGACTAGAAGAAATATGCATTTCCTGTCACTTTGATATGATTTGAAAAAAAAATTAGGTGTGGGGTTTTTTTTTGTTCTGAACGCACTATAAGTAAGATAGGATAGGAATATCACGCTACTTCAAAGAAATACTTAAAGTGTGCTATTAAACCAAAAGCTGAGGGTAAAAATAAAATTAAAAGCAACTTTTTAGAGTTAGTTTTCAAAGCCAGATGAAGATAGCTTACACACGTAGGCAGAAATGTACCATCAGTCTGCTGCTGTTCTTACACTTTAAAAGTGGAGCTTGAATTCAGAACACCTAAGCTGTAATGAAAAGCTCAGTCTGACATAAAATCCTGGTCCTGTCGAAGTTGTTTCCAAAAGTTGTCTATGGTTCCAACAGAACCAGAATTATGCCTGCAGCTCTTGCTGTCATTGACTTCGGGGTGAATAATCTCGTTCTTGTTTACTGGCATGGTAAAGTGCATCACTGCTTCCTGGGAAGATCGGCCCTCAGGTTTGTTAATACTGTCTTTTTTGCTGGCCTGAGCCTGGAACAGTGACTGATTCAACTTCTGGGCTAGTTTCTCTTGGATTTGGGATACAGCAAGGACCAGAACATGTGCTGGGGAATAGGTGTCTTGGTGATCACTCCATGTCTGGTGCTGCTTCTGTTACAGGAACTCTTACACAGAACGAGATGGTCTTCAAGCGACTTCACCTGGGAACGGTAGCTTACGGCCTGGACTCCATGGATGAAGTGCAGAGCCACATATTCAGTATATACACGCAGGTAGAATTAAATTGCATTACTTAACTCTTTGTTCACAAAACAGTTTTAAGGGTCACTGGGCTAATGGTAAATTAGTGTGGCAAGAATCTACCTATTAACTTTTTGGAAAACTCTGAAGGTCATTGGGTGCTTAATACATAAATATTATCATGATTTCTTATTGCATTCATGTATTGTTTCACATCCACCAGTCTTTCAACTCTAACTGCCACAGCATACGCACAGATCTGTAAGTGTGAGTGTGTGTATGTACCTGTGTCTTGCTGCTGAGGTCTGATTGTAAAATAACATGCTTTTATTTAGATATTCACCATTTACAGCAACCACAGCATTTGCTTTGTTGAAAAATTGGCTCTGGGTGATATTTAGGGGATTAAGTTGCTGTTTGAAATGCTGTGTACTGGGGCAATAAAAAAGGAAGAGGAACAGTAAGCAGTAACAGAGAACGGTGTACCAGGATCGCTGCTGTAGGCCTGATGGTTAAAAAAGAAGATGGTAAAAGTGGGATTCTTTAAGTAATGCACCAGTGATCTTGTATGGTGCATCACTGATACCTGCTTTGAGATCTATCTACAGCTAAAGAAGGCAACAAAGTCAGTACGTGAAGTATAGAACAGGAAAATCCTGGGTTTGGAAGTCTCTCCCTTGCATTCCTCTTTCAGTGTCACAGGATGAGCCAGCATCTAAAAAGCCTTCATCTCTATTCTTAGACTTTTATTTCCATTTTGTATGATAACCAGGTAATGCCATGGGACTTGTCTGGGTCAGCAAATGATTCATTAGCGTGTTACAATGGACAAGATGCTTATGAATTGAAACTTCATATAAATACATCCACTTCCTTCATAAAATAAAGGATGAGGTTTTACTTAAGAGTATTACGACCATTAAAAAAAATAAAAATCAGCTGTCAGTGGCTGATGTTCCAGCCACCCCTCTAAGTGGTACTTTAAGATTTAAAACTTAAGAACTGTCACTAATTAAATAATCATGGAAGCATTATTTTTCATTTTCTGTTAATAACCATTCTCTCAACTGCAGCTAGAAATACCTTTCTTTTGGTGACTATTAGATTTTTTTAATCTGTGATGTGATTCCACAGATGCACTCTGCAGACGTTAGTGATGGGTTACTACTCCTGTGTCATATGTCAAGTAATTTTATTTCTCGATAGTTGTGGAATTGCTTCATTCCTACAGAAACCTCAGAAGTTGTTCTTAAAGTGTGTGTGCTTTTCTTTGGCGTGCACACCCAATGCAGTGAACTGGGTTTTTCATGTCACATTGTTTTTGCTTTGCTCGAGAGATTTTTAGACTGAAGAGCTCTTTCTATACCCCCCGCAAAGTGAAACATGAAGCCAGCGTTCTTGTCTGGAAAAAGGCACTATGTACTGTAAATAGGATTTTTATTTTTGGATTTTGTTCATGGTGGTAAAGACACACAGCAGGTTTCCTTGACCTCAGTGATCTGTCTGGTGGCATAGCTTTTCCCTGGGCAGACTACAATGTGCTTTTAACTAATCATATGATAGTTGGTAAATACCTGGTATGTTGAGTAATTATCTCTTTCGCTGGCATGTGTCTCAGGTAACTTGTAATTCCTCCAGCTATCTCTCTTTCCCTCCTCTGCTTTCACAGCCGCCTTAGCATCTGGTTCTTCTCTTGGGGTTGAGAACCTTAAATGACTGAACTGTACTTTAAAAAAAAAAAAAAAAACACCAAACAACCAAACCCCAAAAAACAGACTTCAGATCTATCTGCCCTCGTTTTGTACGCAATCTCCAGAGAAAACTTGACTACTGGTTAATTATTTGCCAAAGTATTCAATATTTGTCAAGAACCTTTTGGTGACTGTGACTAGTCCAGTATGTGACTAGTGCTGTATGTCAGTCCAAATGGGCTTCAGCTGGGGATTTGCTGGTGTTTGATTTGGTTAAAGCCTGTTGCAACAGTGCTGATGAACAGCAATGTTAAATTTGAAGATCTTATGTGTCCTAATCACTCAAGTGTGGAAAACAGCATGTGGAATTACACTGCTAAAGGATGTGTCTCAAAACTTTTATCATTACCAAGTGAGATCCCTTATAATGAGAAGCATTTGCTGGCAATGATTCATTTTGAACTGTAGTTCTTATTCTTTGCTCTTATTTTTACCATGTTGTGGCCTTTGACCTGGAAGTGAAACTTTTGTCCTCTTGACACTAAAGGTTAACAGAGCAGGAAACTAGATCACTGTGTGTCCCTTCTTCAACCAGGATAATTTAGTAATTGTGCAATTATCTGAAGGCTCCCATTCTGATACTAAAAATAGTATTAAAAATTAAATGAACGTAATTAAGATTTTCTAGGTCCATACGAGTCATCTGTTTTCTGGTTTTGGCAATTATATTCTTTTGCACGTGAAACCCAATTGACTCTCAATTTTCAAAGCCCCCGGTCTTTTGTGGAGCAAAAAGTGGCTTCGCTGAGTCTTCTGATTTTGGTCTTTTACCAGTCGGTGTTTGGTGGATCTGCAACAAAGGGTCTTTCTGTCAATGTACTGTTCCAAAAACTTTGGGAAATCTTTTGGGGCACTTTACTCCACCAGTAACAATGGCAAAGGAGTTGCATTACGCTGGGGTGTGTTCCCAGTGATGGTCTGAGTTGAGGTGTATAAAGAGCGCATCTCATTCCTGGGGACACAAGACACTGCACAGCTGCTACTTAGATGGTCTTCACTGATGTAAAAACTTAGGAGATTTTTCTGCAATAAAACCTTATTTTATTTCCTTTTTTATAAGCAATCTCAGGACCCACCTGCTGTGAAGGGCCTTACCTTAGCCACCAAGGTGCGTAAAACCATGAGCAGCCGAGTGCACGAGGCAGTGAAGGCAATCGCGCTGTGCCACAACGTGACGCCGGTGTATGAGTCCAACGGGGTGACGGACCAGGCTGAAGCTGAGAGACACTACGAGGACTCCTGCAGGGTGTACCAGGCCTCCAGTCCTGATGAGGTCAGTATCCATTCAGGTGTATAAAAACATACATACGACCTTGCTTGTTGCTGAAAAAAATTTATTTGGTGAAAGTACTCCAGCCCAGTGAAGGGAATAATATTTTAATGCATTTATTGCACTGATAACTCACAAATAGACCATAAGTGCCCTCTCAGCTGATATACTTCAACGAAATCTGCCTGAAGCTACAGAGCTACATGGTGACTAGTATCTGGCTGTTGTATCAGCCTCTGCTTCACAGAATTTTGCTCATGTTTCTGCACTTTGTCTAGGGTATATTTTGCAGTTCAATGCCATAAAGCCCTCTGACCACGTTTGGTAAATTATAGGCAATCTTGTCTTCTTTTGGAGGGGGCCGACTTGTGAGAGGGGCTTAGAGCACTCCCACAAGTCAGCTTGTCCCTGATCTGCAAGGTGTTCAAACTTCCAGACCACGTGAAACGTTGTAAATCACACTGGGTGGCACTGCTGACCGGGGGCACGTCCCTTCCCGTGCAGATGGGATGGACCCGCAGCCTAAGTTAATTCTCAGAGTGAGTGAAGTGCACAGGAGTGTGTCTCAGAGCGACGCTGTGCCCTGCCAGTTCTCTGCTGCACCCAGTCCAGCCGGGGCTGCATGGGGTGGTGCAGGAGACAGAAACTTTGCAGCTCTCCAGAGACTCGCTGGAGACTTTTACTCAACACTCGAGAGATCAGGTTCAATACAGGATTTAAGATTAAAGTGCTCTTTGCCACCCTCTGCAAAACTTGGACAATTTAATTAGTGTTCTGTGACGAAGACAGGAGGAGTAAAATATGGTTTTATGTATTGGTTATGCTTCTTGGATGCATCATCTTTAGTGCAACCAAGGTAAAACAATATGTTTTCTATTAATTTGTACAATTACACTTGCTCTGTGCCATTGAAAGAGACTGAAGTTTGAAACTTCCCACAAGAATCCTACTGATGGTATGAGATCATATCACATCACCCATGTGATGACTACATGAATGCATTTGAAGCGTTCTTCCATTTATTGCCCCAAATAAGAGATTTGCCTCTGATAATAACCTTTTCACCTTTGACATCAAAAGAGAAGCTGGCTTTCCTCATTGTTAGAGGTGAGAAAATGTTTGCACAGAACTAAATTTATTCGTTAGCCCAGCTATGTGAGGACTTTGTAATTGTTAGATGTATTAATGAGACTGACGTACAGAGTTAGTTTCCACATTTCAGGTACATTCAAAATATTCCCTGTAGTGTTTTTCTTCCCAAATAGGCAATTTGTTCATTTCATATAATGTGTGCTTGTCTGTATTATACAAAACTGCATCTTTGCTTTCTTCCCCCCTCCTCCACTGGTGTGCCTACAGTGACAACAAGCACTTACTCCTCCCCGGCCTTGGAGCCGGCGAGCAGTGTGCCTGTGTGTCCTCTCCCACCGCGTAATTTAGGTCAGTGTTTTGCTTACTTGCTTTTCTCCTCTAATGTGTTGCGCTCCCCTGTAAAGACAGCTTACAGAAATCAACTGCCTTTAGATTGAAACAAGTTCGGAATTATTTCCAGATGGGAATTTTTATGATCTGCATTTAAGAATTTATTTTTTTTTTCTGAAGCGTTTACTGGCTATTTTTGCACAGATCCTCTGTTTATTTACATATATACTGTGGTATATAGTGAAGTCGGTAATTTTTCTTTTGCCTTTTCACTTTATACTGTTTTGTCTTTAAAATATTTATGCAGCAATTTGTCTCGAATACCCAAGGGATTATTGTTTGTTTGTTTTACTGTAGCATGATAACTAATCCTTCCAGGATTATTGTTTAAATTCTTTTTCCCTTTCTTGTGGTGTCTTAAGTAGAGAATTACAGTGGGTTCAGAAATCGGATATGCTTTGCTGCACTGAGGAAACCTTGTCTATAGGTCTTAGATATACAAATATTGTTTAGACATGCTCTGCGTATGTCATACTAGATGGTACAAAACGCAGGATCAGCACAAGTCGAGTCCTTGAGGAAAGAGTGACGCTGTTAAATAACATTCCCTGTAGGGGAATGGCTTTGGACTCCTGTTAAAGCCAGCCTTTGAAATCCTATATCAATAAAATATTGCCATGGCAGGGAAGGTCAGTTTATGAAATGAGTACAAAAACTTGTATTCTCTTTACTTTAACAGCAAGGGTAATTTCTACCAGTTGGCATAGGATTCATTTCCTGTAACAGAAAGCAGGATTTCCTAAATTTGTTTCCTGTGCACGCTGCCATTTAGAAGTCTTGAAGTATCTTTATTCAGATATCGGTTACAGCCTTGGGGCTCTGCAAGCATGTCAGTTGTAGCCATACAGTAACTAACAGGGGAAATGAAATAGATATAATCTGATCAGAGATAAGAGTGCCTGGGATTCCTGGGCAAACAGTCTTTAACCCTGACAGCCCACCGCAGCTGCCAGGACATGAAAGGGTGCACCGATCAATTGGTTTCTGCCTGTTGTCTGTCTGCCTAGGCAACCCTAAATGGGATGTTTGTAGAGCAACTCGTGGCACAGAAGGATCGATTTGTCTCTTTAGGAGGAAATTTATTAGTTGATACCCACTTCAGTGGTGGCTTGGGTAATTTAATTGTTGGAAAGAGCAAAGTTTGGGGGATAGTGTGCCGAGCTGCTGTAGCTGCTCTGCTTTGTAATGCTCAGTTCTGTACCTGACTTGGCCTCGATGGAGCCACAAACTCCTGGAGTGCAGTCAGGGACTTTATTGAGTTCTCTTCATCACTGCACATGGGCTCTCTTGAAGGTGTATGAGGAGTTTCAAGCCTGCGTGAATCTTCTCGATTTAAGCTGTAAATATAATTTTGCATCTTGAACGTTTCTCATCTTTTCACTGTGACTGAGAGCACCTCCAGTTACTGTTTGCATGGTGCAGAGTAAACCTCTTCCATCTAGCACCGAGCTGGGAGCACGCTCCGGTCCCGGGGTGCCCAGACCCTGCCGAAGAGCCATCGGCGCTTTGCGTTGTCCACTGGTGCCGCGCCAATTCCCAGAGGCCAGGCCCATTGTGCTGCCTATTGAATGGGGGCGGTAATTTCAATGCCTTTAGTACATCTGATAGGAACACTTCAAAATTATATCACTTTCCCTCTCCGTAATTATTCATTAAGCACTGTAGAGGCTGGGAAGTGGCCTGTTCAAAGGGGTCAACCCCACTTCCCCTCCGGTGCTGAATGCGGTTCACCTGGAGGGCCATTAAGGGCTGACAGGACCCACGCCTGCTCGGGAGCAGCATGGAAAAGGGGGATTTCTTTCATTATTCTTCCCCTTCCATTGACGTACCTTTTTGTGGTCTCGGGGCCAGCCGAAATGACTGGCCTCGTGCAATGCAGTGCAGTTAGTTTGAAGTGTGCTGTGTACACGACGTAGCACCTCTTGACGCACTGCTCATCCGTTTGTTCCTCTGCACAAGGCTTTTCTTTCCGGAGGTTTAAATGCTTCCTGACATGGGTTTTAATTGAGACACTGGCAGGGAAGGAGGGAGGAGGTGTCTGTGAAAGAAAGTCGCAAAGGAGATACTTTAATGGGCTGAGCGGGGAGCAGAGATTTGTATCTCCAGACATTTACAGGTTACTAGCGTGGGGAAACTGCACACACTGAACATCACGTAACGTCATACAGGGAAAAAATTCTTGATAATTATTTATTAACCAAAGTATTAGAAAGCCAGGCTCCATCTCTGCTCTGGGAGACTGTTAGGAGGATTATCTAACTGCACACTTTAATGCACTAAGGGTGGCTTGAAGAAACTTTTGAAAAAGATAAGCTTGAAAGAGCCTTTGAGTTGTTGTAATCTTTGTGAATAAGCCTGCAAAAACTTGCTAATATTAAAACAAATATTGATTCAAATTGATTTAAAGGTCTTTCAAGGCAAAGCCAACTCAACTAATTTTTTTTATCTGGCGATTTAAGACTACTTTATGAAAGGAAAAGTTTATTTTAGGTTGTCTTTTAAGCCTAATTGTGGATGAAAGGGAGCTGAGTTAACATAGGATTCTCCAGTTAGACCCAATTATATCAATTAATCTAGTAAAATCTTGCCTCAATGCAAGTATTTATAGGTTCCATTTTTATCTGTATCTCATGTATGTGATTTCCCAAAATAAATTCCGTTTTTGTCTAAGGTATTTGTGGTCACTTAAGGCAGTAAAGGCAGAACCTGAAAGGCACAAGGGATAATTAACCTTCAAGTCAGCAGCAGCCGTGTCCCCAGCACTCTTGTGCCTTTGAAAATGTCACTGTAAAATACTTACAGTTATTTCATGTCTGTTTGGAGAAAGTACCCCTTGATCCTTTCTGGAGGCCAGTGATATATGGGCTCGTGTCAGCTGCTGCTCCCATCCATTACTGCCAAGACAGCTTCTAGAGTTAAACCCCCGTATCTCAGCAGGCTCAATCTTAGATGGATGTGTCAGCTGAGGTGGGGATTCTGGGGGATCGTCAGGGAAGTGAAATAAAGGCTTTGGTCTTCTGTCACGACTCTGGTTGTAATCTAGTGAAAGCTTGTAAAGAATTCTGTGTTGTAGGTCCTTAAATACTAGAAGCTGCAACCACAATGATACCCGCAGAGGTTCATTTCATTGAGTTCTGGTGTGTGCCTTGAAAAAATCTGGGGTTTGTTTTGGGGTTTTTGGTTTGTTTGTTTTAATGTTTGGGGAGAAGAGGTTCTCTGCGAAGAAGTGTCTGTGAGCCAACCTTCAGCCGTCTCACTGATCAGTACAGAGGCTGAAAGTTGTTGATTAATTACTACCAAACAGAGTATACACAGAGCTCGTTTGTTTGTTTGCTTTTTAAATATGAATTTTTAATGTGCTCTGCATTAGTGTCTCTGGCTTTGATACTGTAAATCCTGGGTGAATGCCTTGTTTTGAATTCTGGATTCTACAAACAGCAGGCTGGGGAAAAGCACATTCAAAAAGTAGGTGTTTGTAAAGAGATTTACCTGATGTGCCCAAGCAGAGGTTTAGGCACCCGAGGCCTGGGTGGAGGGTATCTGTGCCTGCCCTTGCTGAAGGGTTGTCCTTCAGGACACGGCAGTTGAAGGCAGGGAGCCAACCACGAGACCATTGAGAGTGTAGGACAGCCGAGCAGCTGGATCAGACAGGAGCTGGGCTGCCCAAACCCTGGAAATGCTGTTAGTAAGCTACTAACTTTGGGAAGAACCCACTAGAACAAGGTATCTATAGGAGCACCTGCGTATATTAACAGATCACTCTATAGCACCATTAATGACTAATGAACTTCTTTGCAGCCCCCACCTGCAGTCCCCTCAGGGGAGGCATGGCGTGGGTTGGCTGCCCTCACCATGGCCTTCTCCCCTCAGGTGGCCCTGGTACAGTGGACCGAGAGCGTGGGTTTAACGCTGGTGGGCAGAGACCAGTCCTCCGTGCAGCTGAGGACACCGGGTGGCCACATCCTGAACTTCACCATCCTCCAGATCTTCCCCTTCACCTACGAGAGCAAGCGCATGGGCATAATTGTTCGGGTAAGCGGCTTCGGGTGAGCTCTCCTGTCTTTGTGCATCTCCTGCTAACGCAACGTGAGACACATAAAACATTTGCTCTCAGCTGTGCTGTTCTTCCTGGCTGAGTTTTGCCATCTCTCCTACCTCAGCTATAAGCTGGTTCTCCGTTTTCAGCTAAATAGCAACTCATTGCTGGGTTTATTTAGTAACACATCCTTTTCCTTGGCCATCTTTGACGGTAAGTGCTGTAGTGCCCCAAGACATCTTTAGTTTGTTGATGTTTGGTCCCTTGTTCAAAGTAACAAGGAGCCTAAGCTTCCAGCTTCCTCCAGCTGCTTCTTTTTGCTCACGTGTTTAATTCGTCGTGTACTCTGGGGTGGGTTTCAGCCGCGCAGCCCCCGTGTCTGCGCACACCCGTTCCTGAAGGGCGCCGCTGGGGGCAATGTCAGGCTGGGGACGCGTGTGCGGCCAGTCCCTCAGCCAGCACTGCCACCAACCGTGAAAGCATGTCCTTGGCAGTGCAGTGGAGCCTCCAGGATGGCGCTGGGAAGGAAGAGGGAGCTCGAGCGTTTCCCTCTGGCTGTGAAACCGAGGGCCCTGGGGATGCTGGAAAATGCTGGGAGAGGATTTTTGCTACAAGTGCAAGGTGGAAGGGGACATAGGGACTGGTGGGGCAGAAGAAGAGAGCTAAAGGGTGAATGTTTTGGCTGTCTGTGTGCTGAACCAAGGCTCAACAGCTGTGATAATCGCAGAGATGCCACTTTATCTCTCAGGTAAGGCTGGCGTTTCAGGAAATCTTGAAGCCAGCAAGAGAAATAATCACAGTTACCCTATCCCCTGGGACCCAAATTCTGTGCCCCCTGCCACAGCGGCACAGCGAGGAGGAAGAGCAGCCCGGTAAGGGCAGGACTGCTCTCTCCAGGGGAGCGGGCACCAGCACCGTCCCAGGGAAGCCTGAGCTGACTTTGAAGCCTTGCTGTGTGTCCCTGGCGTTGTCTTTTCATCCATCCAAAAGCTTCTGTCCTTCCTGTCGTGTCTGTGCCGCAGTCATGCTGGCAGAGCTGGGGGGGTGGACTGGGGCGGTGAGCTGACCCAGGTCACAAGTACTGTTCCCCCTCAGGGTCAGCCGGGAGCAGGAACCCGAGCAGGTTCACCGGTCCAGTGTACACTGCATCTCCAAAGCAGTTGTGGTGGTACAACAGGGGGTGATGGAGATGGCAGCGAGTGGGAAGGAAGCGGGGGGGGTCCTGGACCAATGCCACAAATTACTTTAGGATATCGTTAGAGGTATTGTGGAAGTGCTCCCCGGATCTCTGCCAGGCATCGAAACTCCTCTCAGACCCCACGGAAGTACAGCATTGCAGGAGGAGGCACTTGTATGCTGCAGGGAACTGTGGAAGATTTTCTTTTTTTGAGTTTGTTTGACAGAGGCCCGCGGCCAGTGCTGAGGACATAGTGTCATGAACAGGGTTTGAAAATAGCTAAGGTTAAGGTAAAAGGTGCATTTGTGCAAGTACGTTTAGCAGCAGCCACTGCGCGTGCTAAATACCTGCCCAGCTGAAATTGTACATATAACTTTGTGGTTCTACATACAAATGCAATATAAGATCAGACTCTCAGAAAAAAATTACCTTAGAAAAAAAAGAAGAAGAAAGTGTGGGTATTAAAAACAGTTGAGATCAGTTGTCACCATTATCATCATTAGTTTTCAAGATAGTGCAAGAGAATCAATGTTAGTAAGATAAACAAACCCAGCTATGGTAGGGCACTTCCATTTGCCTACAGAGCAAACAAGGTGAAGCAGTTTGAATATTTCTTTTGTAGATAATTATAACATCCTTGTTATTTTTTTACTGAGAGTACAGACAGATAATTGGTACCAGGAATCTAAAACATGAATATGAAACCTATAATCCAGGGCAAGATATGATTTGTTGTATCATTTAATGGGATCTGCAGCTTTGTTATTTAGAGTAGGGAAAATGGGTAAGATTAATTTTTTTTTCCTCCCCTCCTTGTACTTTGTGGTAAAACTGGGATGCTGCATATTTATTTTAGCATATCTGGAAATATCTGGTATCTGAGTGTAAAAATATCTTCTGCCTCATGTATTTTAAATTACAACAGGAGGAGGAATAGCCTTTGGTTTTAGTTAAAGCAGTTGGGACCAGTGTTGCACACCTGGGCCTCTTCGATAGCAGCTTAATTTGGATGGCTTTATTGGCTGACATTTAGTAGCATCACAAATTTCAGCTTCTCTGGACCCCTGGAAGGGCACAGGAACTATCCTGTCAGAAGCGGCACCACGAAGGGGTGGTGTAAAGTGGAGCAGTGCAGTGGTTGTATTCAACAGCAACAAATACTACGGAGAACCTCAGTATTCCTATTACCAAGAGATTTGGTGATAAAGATGGAACTGTAATATGTGCATACAATTATTTTCGCAAACCCATGAAGGACAAACTGTGTTCAGTGCAGACTGAAAATTGTTAGAGCTCATGCAAATGGCTGTAATTACATTACCACACCTGAGTATTTTGGACCTGGATCTCCTGTTGCTCAAGGAACTGCTTTTAAGTTCTGAATCGCACACCACGGTACGGTTTAGGGGGGGACAAATTTGTATTTCAAGTTGTTCCAGGCTTCGGAATATTAAAACATGCCCAAGGGCAGGAATGTTAGTTGAAGTGGGCTGATAGGCTGAGCTTGTACAAAGTAATCAGTGTGTTAAATCTGTGAATCTAGAGATCCAACTGAATGCATTTGAAAGTACACAGTCATCAGTGTTCCCACGAGCGTGGGATAGCTGCAACAAGTATAGTGCATATCTGTTTAGATACAGCAAGTGTAAATTCTAAAGATTAATTGTTATTACAGTGAAAATGATGTGGAGACTTCAGGCAACCTTTTCAAGACCTAGAATAAAAATATTAGCAATAAAGGAGGAAGAATTAAACAATCTCCCTCCCCATTGCTTACTGTAAGTGCAAACTTCTGATGAGGTTCTGTTTTATCAGTTATAAGAAGCAGGCTAGCCATCGAAGCCAGGGTACGCTGCATTAAGTTGTGTTTATATGCTCAGCAGAGAAGTGGATGCCCTGACATTTTCTTATCTAAGTGGAAAGGAGTCCTCTTTTTCCTCTTTTATTTGAAGCTTATTCCTTTTAAATTATCTATTATCTATATTCTCCACCTTTAGGAAGATGATGATTGCTATTTTGCATTACTGTATTTAGAATATTGCTCCTGCCAAAACCAGCAAAACTCCCACTTGTGGTCAGTGGGAGCAACATCAGGTCCAGATCCTGCTGCCAAATACTGTTAATAGAAGCCTTGGCCTCTCTGTGTTGCGCTTGTTAATTGAGTGTCTTTATTTTGCAGCAGTTGAGCTGCTGCTAAGCCACTAAAATCAACTCCCTGTATACCCTCTGCAGAAGTAGGTTTAGAGTAGCAGGTGCTGGCTCCCTGGGTATGACTTTGCCATGTTCCTGTATACTCCAAAATAATATCTTCAAGCTGGGTTTGTATTTTCATTAAAAAAAAAAAGCAGAAAAAAGAGTTTATAGGTAGTTTTCAAGTAAAATTTTCTTTTATTAAACATGTATGCATGTGTAGGCACTCTGTTTGGTTTTGATCCACGGCTTGCAAGGTGTTTACCTCTTCAGTGTATCTTCTAAAACTGGGCTGCTTATTTAAAAAACAGAAATAAGGGGAGGGAAAGTAGCATGAAGTATCCAGAAGATAACAGACACAGTGAGCAGCTGCAGAATGAAACTGCACTCAGGCTTGTAGCGAGTAGAATTCAAATGGTAATATTTTCTGCTCAACTACACAGATATTGCCCATTCTTATAAACTGCCATTTTTTCGGCTCGCGGGAGCCATTGCGATCGTCTTGCCAGGCTTCCTCTACCATCTGGGTATGGAGTTTCAGCAAGCGATTCCTGCCTCCAGCCCAGTAATGCTCTTACTGAAATCCTTGGCAGAGATGCCCATCTCCCCTGCTGGTCCTGTCTGCTCTGGCCCCTATAAAAAGATCTCCTTCAACACGTAACTTCTAGTAAACAAAGTAGTAGTTAATATTGAAAACAAGTAGCAGATGTTGCCTTGTTTGGGATATTTTTGCAATATCTGCTTGTTTACTTGCGATCAACTGTCATTTCTGTAGCTGATTATTGCAGTTCTAAGAAAGCTTGTTCTACCAAAGCAGCCACTCTTTACTGTACTGTTTACTGACTTAATCTTCTTCTTGAAAGAAGGCCTGTTTGTTTGACCACAATATTTTCCATTCTTCTTCTTGGGTGCGTTTTTTTTCCCCTTACCCATGTGGAATGATCTTTGTTGTAAAGCAGAGATAGTGCTATTGTCATATCTGGAATTGAAAGAAGCCTTTGAACCGTGGCCAGAGTCAGACCACGGTGGAAAAAGATGCCTCTCCAAAACAATATAACTGGCAAATCTCTGTGTAGATTTATAGTGTGATCTTACCATAATATGAGAACGCACTAACCTCCTATTGAACTCGGTGAGAGGAAATGACTAATGCAAGGAGATAGCTGATACAGTATTTATATTGGACAAAAAATCTAAACTATCTTAAGCCAGTTCTGCAGCACGGGAAGTGGAGTCTTTATTCGGTTTCCTACAGAGATGTTGTTAGACACTTTTTAATCAAATAATTTAATAGATAAACCTTTACCTTTGGCTACTGCCAAAAGTGTTGTGCTTTATTTAAGCAGGTTCTAGTTGTTTTGGTAGAGTGACACGCATTGTGCTTTGGGGATGTGGAATGTGCGGGTATCAGTATATGAAGGCTGCACGTTTCAGGACATTGAAAACCATGCTTAAGCTTAGTTATAAGAATCTTCCTTGTGAATATCTTTATGAGCTTGGCAAAAATGCTCAGTAAAGCAGCTTCGTTATCTTTGGCTACTTCTTAATTTCCCTAGCAAAAAGACTTCTTTATCTTCTTTGCTTTTTTAGTATCCACATCAGGTGCTGCTTTTTTCTTTTTTGTTTCTTTTGCTATGGAAGTAAATTCTGTTTTACCAGTGCCACAGGACATGAGGCTTTTACCTACTGACTCAAACTCCTCATGTGTGAGAACTTTCACCACTAGTTTCTGTAACTGCAGAACAGCTTGACCATGTATATTAAACAGTGTGAGGATAGAAAAGTGTCCACCGTGCTTTTCTTTCATTTCTTCTTTTCCTAAAGTACGTTACCCCTTCCTTCATAGCTGCCTATTTCCAGACCTTCCTGGGCTTTTTGGTTTTGCGTGTTAAGTTTATTTTCTTCCTATCCCTGGTGGCTCTCTTGGTTTACAGAGCAGTTTGTTCCTTACTCATTGTTTTGTCTCCTTTGAGGAAATTGCCAGGGTTTCCATTAGCTTGTAATACTAATAGCTGTGACCTCCTTAGGTATCTGCTTGGTTAGAAGGGATTTTTTAATTTGTGGTAATGTAAATATGCAGCCTACAAATTACTTGTATCAGATAAGGCAGGCAGCAATCTAACCTTTCTGCGGCAAGCATGAACTTTAATTATGCTTATGCCATATAATGTAACAGAGGGGGTAAATTAGACTGATTTTTACTGTTAAGCTTCATGCATCTGTTTTATTGTTTCAGGTAAGTATGAAATAAATTTTCAGGGCGAGGGCTAGAGGTTATTCCAAAGGCACATGCAGTCAGGATTGAGAGGTGTCTGCATGGAGATGCCACGTTGCTGATTAAAAAGCTGATCATCCTTGTCTACAGCATTATTCCTGCTGCGAGTAACCGAGTTGCGACTGAATAGGCACCATCAAGATGCGGAGCCAGATGGATCTTCAGCCTGGCCCACTGCATTTTTCCGACTGTTGTGCAGAAAACTCATCACTTAGCGTGCTGAGGCCCCTCCAAATATGCTGATATTGGCCCAACTTAGAGACTTCTGGTTTTTATCTGCAGGATGAATCAACAGGAGAGATCACCTTCTATATGAAGGGGGCTGATGTGGTGATGGCTGGGATCGTGCAGTACAACGACTGGCTGGAAGAGGAGGTATGGGGCCGTCCCTCCTACGTACGGAGGGTTTCTCCTGCTTTTCTCCTTCCAGGGCAACGCGTGACTATGTGGCAGAGGGGAGATAACTACTAAAACATCTGCGAGCCAGAAGGTCACTGACCTTGGCAATTCATTGGATTACTCTTCAGCCAAATATATATGCAGTAACAAAGAAGTCAGGTGGCAAGTTCAACATATTTGGTGCAGAATAAGTCCTGTAAATAAAATGGATTTTGTTCAAAACTGATTGCTGCTCAAGATCACCAGATTTGTCCCGGGCTCGATCCCGTGTTTGGACTTATTTAAGACTGAAGGGTCTAATTTCAAAACTACATTTGGCAGCTTTGTACTGGGATATGTTTGTCAGATTAGTAGTAATGCTGACACAGAGTTCATAGCAGTGGCTTCAGTTACTGATCCTCCCCACCCCCAAACCCTGGTGTTCAAAGAAATGATAATACCTTGGTCTTATTTTAAAGAGTTTATGGCCAAAGATGTGAAGTCTACAAATCAAAGACGTGTGTCCTTTTACTTAAAGACAGAGAAAACGAAATCAATGGGGTTGTTCTTGCCACACTGGTATAGCAGAGAGGGCATTTTTGTTTCTGATCACTGGGATAGATTACAAACTATTGCAGATCTCCTTTATTCCTCTCGGGTTTATCATGCACTTTATCAGATGTTACAGACTCACTGGGGTTGCTTAAATGGGACGGTTATTTTCTTAACCTGCTATCTTACATTGCCATCTCTGCAATGCTGTGCATAAATCATCTTACTTGAGATGCAGTTTATGGTTTACAATGTGATACTTCTTTCCAGTGTGGTAACATGGCTCGGGAAGGCCTGAGGGTTCTTGTCGTAGCCAAGAAGTCTCTGACGGAAGAGCAGTATCAAGACTTTGAAGTAAGTTTTTATTTGTTGTTTTTTCTTTGTTTTTAAACAAACAGTCACTGAAGTGATTCTCACAGACCTCTAGTGATAATGCTGCCTCTCATCTCCCTGCTCCTTCTGCTAGAATTGTCATTCTTCAATGTCTTGCTGTTCTTTTAATCAAAGTGGCTTTTTAAGTGATATGTATGAAACTGGATCCCAGCCAGGACCCTCCAAAACAGTTCCTGAATCCCGCCTTACAATCTTTTGTGGTTATAAATTCTGCAAGTATTCATTATTTGCTAGACAAGTTGTGTTTGTGTGGGGAAATGTGTCGGCTTTTCATTTTCCTTGTTACATTCTGACATCCAGGGAAACTACAAACAACCGGAATATAACCCTGTCAGGCTTCATGGAAACCCGGGCGTCATGCGTGGGGTTTGTTAGGTGGGTCAGTACACACAGCACTAATTTGCTTACCCCGGGCAGGCAAGATGTGAAGGAGAACGCTCAGTTAAATGCAGAGGTGAGATGGTGGAAGTGCTTAGGACTCTCTGTTGCCCTGTTTGTAGACGGGTTAGCCGCAGAAGAGAGAGTGAGAGCTCTCTCCCTGGTGAGAGCTGTGGTGCGAAGGGGTCGCTTCCCGGCTTTCTGCAGTGTCGCTTCAGCAGCTGCTGCGCATTTGTGCGCGCAAGGACGCGCCGCGTGCCCGGCTGGCACAGGGCAGGAACAAAACAATACGAAATTCCTGAAATATCTTCCACCTTACTCTGTAACACGCGCCTCGTGTTCTCCAGCCATTGCAGGTGACGTTCCTGAGTGACAGTTAACAGAGGGAGGTTAACTGGTTACCCCTCGTGCTGGTTAACCCTGTATTCCACAAAAACACAGGCTGGCTGTGTGTGACTGCCTGCGTCTGCTCTGTCCTCAGGCACGCTACGTCCAGGCGAAGCTGAGCGTGCACGACCGCTCCCTGAAGGTGGCCACAGTCATCGAGAGCCTGGAAATGGAGATGGAGCTGCTGTGTCTCACGGGCGTGGAGGATCAGCTGCAGACGGATGTCAGACCCACTCTGGAGACGCTGAGGAATGCTGGCATTAAGGTCTGCCTATCCTAACGTTACTCCTAGCAGGAACACGTACACCCTCTGGAGTAGGTGGCACTGTCCTACACACAGTGAATTATGACGGTTTGGGGGCCCTGTCAAGGTAATCATTTCACCGAGTGCCCTTTGCGAGTGGGAACAGCGGGACTGGACGGTGCATTTTAAACATCACTTTGGGAACGGAACATGCTGGAAGTAGTAAATGTTAACTAAACACATGAAAGCATGTCACCTTTTGTGCTTTGCTTCTCCCAACGTGCTCCGGTTCCTTCCGCAGAGAAACCGAGTGCGTAGGCAGGAGGGGGAGTAGCTACGGGGGACTTTTGGGCAATTGTTTCTTTCAGGTGGTTGCACGAAACAAGACGGGTTTGGGTGCATTTGGTGCACAAACTCCTGTGCTGGGGTTGAAGCACAGGGCTGTGAATAGACAAGTTTTCAGTAGCCACTAGAGGGGGTGTGAGCCAAGAGAATCGGGGGCTGCACACTTTTTTTCCCAGCTTTCTGGGCTCCCGCGTCTGAGATGTGAGACACTTTTGGCCTGAGCTGTGCTCAGCGGTGAGGGAACCTTAATTTATCTCTCTGAAAACTTGTCGGTCAGATCCCAGAATTGAAAAGGGGGGGTGAAGAATGGACTAAAAATTCAGATTTGGGCAAGAAAAATGGGTAAAAGGTTCTAGTTGTGGTTTCTGTCCTTTAAGTAACGAAGTGGGCAAAATATTGAGCCATGTTGTGAATCCGAAGCAGGGCTGTGTGTCTGGGATTTAAGTAGAAAGTGGAATTCCAGGGTTGGGACAGGCTTCCAAAAGTGCTTTCTGTTTGGAGCCATCCCTGTAAACAGCAGGGACTTCAGCAGAGAAGTGAGAAGAGCAGAATGAGACAAAGCTCCCTAGCAGCGCTGTGGCTGTCTCCCCCTGCGGCGTAGACCCGGACAATTATTCCAAAGCGGTTTCATTTTTTTCTCTTCACCTTGGCTGGGGTGGGTGTCGGGGTGTGGAGTGTGTCATTGCGCAGCGAGTGCGGCACTTCTGAGCGCTCCTTGCAATGGTGTGTTCATTAGGGTGTTGCATGCAAGAAGTAAATCAAGAGTGAAGGCAGTCTTGTAATTCATTACTGGGACCATCTTGTTAAGATCAAATCTTTTTCCAACCTCAGATTATTAAACAAATAAGTGAGTCTTTGTGTTTTTCGTTTGTTGTGTTTTTTTTTTTCTTAGTTTTGTTAAATATTCTTGGGCGGTGTCTTGAAAGAATAAAAACACCAGTGGAAAAAAACAAAACAAACTCTGATATATTTACACTGCTGAGGGAATTCCCTGCCAGATTATAACAGGGTATTGCTGCTGACATTGCTTTCTAATGCCCGCCCCCCCCACCAGCACAGAATAAAAGGAGCAGTGTATATTTAAAAAAAAAAAAAAAAAAAAAAATCTAGAAAAAAAACCAAACCCAACCCGACCAACTTAGTCTGTTCCAGATGCACACATCAGCAGTGAGCTAACCCCAGTTGCATCATCCACATTTCAGGCAGGGCCATGAGGGATCTTTGTGCAGCAAGGCCCGCTTATTTCAGCGTACGAGAAATGGCTGGGGTGGGACATATTAACACACGCATACACATTCTTGAGCTTGCGTTTTGTGGGTTTATCAGCAGAATCTTGAAATATTGCAGGTGGGAAAAATGTTATACATAGTTTGTAACTTCTTTTGCGTTTCAGCCTCTTTAAAAAGTTTTGCTTGCTTTCATCTGTGAGAATTTTCTTGTATGTTTTAAAATGGGGCTTTTTTTGAAAAATAATTTGTATATGTGTTCTGACAGTCCATTTATATGCCTGAACTGGTAGGTGGTACTTCTAGATCTCCTGCAGACGTGGTTGTTAAGTTTTGTATTTAATACATTAAATATTTGGATTTTAGGTGTGGATGCTGACAGGGGATAAGTTAGAGACAGCCACGTGTACAGCCAAGAACGCACATTTGGTGACACGGACGCAGGACATCCATATATTCAGACTAGTGAGTAACACCCACCTTCCCCTCTCTGGAGACTTGTTTGGGACCCCACATTCTGGGACAGGAGGGCTGCTGACATCACAACTGTTTTCCAGCAGTAGACACAGAATATTCTTATCCTTTTGGCCCAGCTTTCTGTCCCCTGAGCTTTTGTTTATCTTGCTGTGTGCTCTGAATAACTCGGTGTGCTGCCTCTCCATATTACTTTTGCTCCTTCTGAGACTTGGTTGGTTGGTTTTGCGCCCCAACAAAGCAAACGCTTCCTCAGTTGCCATCTTTTTCCCCAGGTGACGAACCGTGGAGAAGCCCATCTAGAGCTGAACGCCTTCCGCCGGAAACACGACTGCGCTCTCGTTATTTCTGGCGACTCGCTGGAGGTAGGCTCCAGACCCCTCAGGCTGTTCAGGAACAGCCCCGAAACGCTGTAGCTGAATTAGGAATTATTTTTTTTAAAAAAGAAACTTGCATAGCACAAACATTGGTGACGCTTCTGATCTCTTTATATTAGGTGTGTCTGAAATACTATGAGTATGAGTTCATGGAGCTGGCTTGCCAGTGCCCTGCTGTCATCTGCTGCAGATGCGCTCCGACGCAGAAGGCCCAGATTGTGCGATTGCTCCAGGAGAGGACCGGCAAACTCACCTGTGCAGTAGGTAAGGGACTGGCTAGGGAGGAGTGACCATGTAGGATGGTGTCTGTTATTTCTTCTTTTGAGTGAACGGTCCTGTGTCATCTCATAACGCCTGGAAATGCTGAGTTAGGGAACAGTGGTTTTGCAGGATGGTTGAGAAGATGAAATATTGCATACGGCAACTTCAGTGACAAATTAGTCATAAATATTTGGGGTGATATCTTTGCAAAACAGAGCTTGAATTTGATTGGGTAAAGTGCCATTGTTAATCTGTGAGCTTTATTTCAGCATTGTAGGTATAATGGTACACCTACAAGTTAGATAAAGTGATCAGTGACCTGTGGGGCTTCTTAAAGGATTTAAATTCATGATTTATATTTAAAATCCTGCTTTTGTTGATGGAGTTAAATGTTTCTTCCTTTGGTGGGGTTGCAAATGACCTCTGTTGCTGAACTGCCCGATGTCGTTTGTCTGTGCTCTGACCTGCAGGTGACGGAGGGAATGATGTTAGCATGATTCAGGAGGCCGACTGTGGTGTCGGAGTTGAAGGAAAGGTGAGATTACCTCGTGTTTGGTAGGACATCCTATGGCCATTCGGGAGCTAGTTTGCACCCAACTTTTAAATGAGTCCTCAGAAATTTGTGCAAGAAAGTGAGAGGCTTCCACAAGAATAGTCATCAGACTGATAGCCTTATCGTGAAAAATAATTTGGCTGTAAAGGAGACCACTGTTTAACAGAGTTCAAGTTCATTGTTTGGTTCTTGGCAGATTCCCTGAATTTGGACCATCGTGGTTAGTTTGGGGATTTTTAATCATGCGTAGATGCTCCAAATGCTGGAGTTGTAATTTCTCTGATAACATACACCCTACATGTACAATTAAAAACTGGTTATATTAGTTCAGAAAGCAAACTCCGGGTCAGAGCTCTGGTTCCTGCATGCAAAGCAGCTTGGAGCGACAAGATCGGATTTGGCGGCAGTGGAAGGACTCTGCTTGCAGTGAGCCAAAACATTAAAATTGAGTGAACTTTTGAGACTGAAAATTTGTGTTCAGAACTGACTTGATATGAGTGTCACGTTAACATGCGTGTTGTGAATCATAATCCAGAGGGTTGCTTGCAATTGGAGGCCAGGGTTCAAATGGGAATTCTCTTCATACTTTTGCTCTTTGCTTAAAAGCCACGGTGGAAGGCAGAAGGGCTGAGATAATACTCTCCCCCACCTAATGTATTGTAAATTTTCTTGGAAATTCTGTCAGTGATAACTAAATAATAATATGATATTTTTTTTGTTTCAAATAGTGCAGTGATCTCACTATGCTTTTACTTGCTGTTTTACACAGGAAGGAAAACAGGCATCACTTGCAGCCGACTTCTCTATCACTCAGTTTAAACATCTGGGTCGTTTACTAATGGTGCATGGAAGGAACAGTTACAAACGGTCTGCAGCTCTCAGTCAGTTTGTAATCCACAGGAGCCTGTGCATCAGTACAATGCAGGTAAACGGACTGTCAGGAGGGCTTTTCCGATGGAAAGTTGAAAAAGCAAAATCAAAAAGTAAAGGTTCTGTGTTCTGTTTTGGACGCAACTATTTCTTCTCATGAAAATTTTCATGGGTTGGAATTCAAAGCTGTTACTTTGATATGAAAACACAGAAGAAAGTTCCTGGTATTGGACAAACATCAGCAACTTTTCCAAAATTGGATAAACAATAGTCTACGTTAGAAAACAGTGCTTTCATTGCAGCATGTTGTCGCTGTTACTTAGTAATGCTAGGAAATATTGAAAATTGGAAGCAGGGCAATGCTCCTGAGGCCTCTGCTGAGTAAGTGCACTTATTTTCAGGTGTGTTTTCACTTCAGCCTCACTATTTGAAGGCCTTACTCAGGTAACTGAGGAGGACCTGGCTCAGACCCTGAATGAGGTTACAGAAAGCTCGTTCTGGCGTGCTGTGGAATTTTCACAGGAGCTGTGCCGCAAAGGCTGCTGAAGCACATGTGAACCTTCCCAAGCGCTCGGCATCTTGCTGCAGCCATGTGGAGGTGGTCTGTTCCTTCTCCATTTCAAAAGGAATCTCAGGAACAGATTTGGTATTCACAAAATTTACGTTGTTCATGTGTGCTGAGCCTCAGTGTAACAAAAATGCAATTGCCAGTCGGCAGGGAGAGTTGAAAGAGATTTTATGAGTTCATGAGCCAAATTCCATTCTTAGCTGTGATGACTTGGAGTGAAAGTTACAGTTAAGGACAGAGGTTACTCTTTGGGAGATGCATTTACACACCATAAAAAAAAACCCGTAGTGTTTTTAAGGAATATATCAGTATGTTAAGTAAAACACTTGATATTTTTGAGAAGGCTGGCTCTGCCCTCTCCTCTTTTTAGAATAAACACATTGGAGAGGGATGCCTAGAGACAAAAGGTTCTAACTCGGGAGGCAGTCTAGCTTACCCTGCAGATAAAAACAAGAACAGAAAGTAAACCCCTAACTTCTGACAAAAGAAAAATTAATCTTGAACTATTTGGAGTTTGTATTAGTGAGTGTTTGCTCTTTGCATTGGGAAGGCATCATCCAGGCATAAATAAGTACACACCTGTCCTTCATGACATCTGGACAGCTTTGATCAAACTAGTGGGCTTTGGAGGAAACTCTTTAAGTTCTTTTTTTGTGGAGTTACATTACAAAAAGTTTTCCAAGTCCAGCTCTCCAGTGCTTGCTGTTAAACATAGCTGTCATCCAGGGTTTACGTAGGAATAAAAAGGGTTGATATTACATTCTTCTGTATTCGTTTCAGGAATTTGGAGAACCTGCTGCAAGTACGTTCCAGTTTCAACAGGGTATATTTTTAAGCTGTTACTTTTACTTCAGTATCTAACGCCTGAAAAGCTTATTTCTTTTCTCTTCTAGGCTGTTTTCTCATCAGTATTTTACTTTGCTTCAGTTCCTCTCTACCAAGGCTTTCTCATCATTGGGTAAGAGTTCACTTTTTACTAATAGTGTGGAAAACCTGTGCGTAATGAGTAGATTTGGGCTAATTAACATGCAAGGCATGCACGTCTCCACTCTGCGTGTTTCACAGCACTGCTTCAGAAGATGGTTGTGGTCCTTGTCTCCTTTCTGTTCCTCTGCGCTGAGCAATGGCACCGAGGCAGCACAAGTACTTCTAGAAGCCTTTCCCAAAAGGCAGTTTGTCACATGCAGAACGTGAGAAGAGAGCCGTCCTCCAGGGAGGACTCCTTCGATGCTAGTAAAAAGCAGAGGGGCAGTCGTTATGCTCTAGTGCCTGTGTAGCACTGACGGCCAGTGCCCAGCTCCTGACAGTGTCAGAAACGGGGGACAACCCAACCTCTTAACAGGAGGAATCAGTTCCTGACTGAAGTATACTGGGATTACACTTTCCCGTGACTTTATGGACTTTCGAGTACATAATTAAAAAACAAACGGCAAATTTGTCTGCATTGCCTTCGATGCAAACAGGGTTAAGCCTGAACTGTAGACAAACTTCGGGGTGGGGACAGGTCTGTCCTTGGCTCCACTAATAACCCTGTAACGCTAGTTGCAATACTTGAACCAATCATCTGTGTATGAGTGTTTCTAATCAAAAGCCATTCAAAAAGCAAATTCTGCAGGTTCTTCCTACGTGTGAAACTCTGGTGTGTTCCATTTGCAAGTTTTTATAACACATATGTGATTTGGCACTTCAAGAATGCTGTATTTGCTTTCTGAAGAGTAGCATTTCTGTTTGCTCATCTATACCTTAGATAATTTACTGGTCTTCTGCCTTCTTCCCAGGTACTCCACAATTTACACGATGTTTCCAGTGTTTTCTCTAGTCCTGGACAAGGATGTTAAATCCGAAGTTGCAATGTTGTACCCAGAGCTTTACAAAGATCTTCTTAAGGTGCGAGGGTCTCTTGCTTGTCTCTTTTGGTTTAAGGCAAGATCCCTGTCTTGGTTTGAAACTTTCTAAATGTGTGAAGTCAAATATATTATCAGTAGATACAGAACTTTATCATGCATTTTCAGGCAAAATTGTTTTAAAGGCAAATTTGAATTAACAGATACAACCAGATTTCCTGGCAGTTTGTTATTGAATGCTACATGAAATGCAATTTATTAAAAACGGCTGGGGAAATAGAAGTTCCATTCTGTGGGAAATTCTAAGGATTTAATATTACCGATTTGTTCCAAAATAAGGGGAAAGAGAAATTGTCAGAGATTTGGCACTATCCTAAATCCAGGCAAGGGGATGGGGGAAAGGATATGCTTATTTTCTTATTTTATGGAGGGAGGAGGTTATCACATAGTTTCTAGAATAGAAATTTGCCTTGAGGATGATCTAAAGGGACCTAAAGTTTTGGTTGCTGTGCCGTTTTTGTAGCTTTAGCATGAAATCAGGTCCTTGTCCCTTAGACAAAGAAAACTTTATTTGGTGTTTGCCATAGAAATATCAGGTAGGTAAATCTTGTCGTGGGTTCTTTTTTTTTTTTTTTTTTTTTTCTTCGTGGAAAATTTTTTGAATAACTGGGGTATGCAGACTGGGAACATCTTTCTTAATTGAAGGAAAGGGTGGACTGAGTCTTCAACAGATCCTTTCCCTCAAGGATTTCTGTTAAACAGATACACTCAGAAGCAAAGCCTGTTTTTCCAACAGCCTGAATAAGCCTCCATCTGGTTTCACTTGTATGTTGTCTCTTATGTCATAAACCACTAATTCTCCAACCATCCTTAGGCCTGGTCTAAACATAGGGGTTTTTTGTACTGGTATAGCTGTGTTGGCTGGAGATGCTTTTATTAAAACCTATCTGCCTTCAATATGATGGTGATTTGTGTGTGTGTGTGTCTAGAAATATAATATTAATATATTCATATGTATGTGTATACACACATCTTATATTTCGCAGTACAATGACTAAACTCGTGAGACGTCTTTGCATTGAATTAATTGTGTGTGCGGTAAGGACGAGGTTGTACTGTACTGTGCAAGCAGTGAGCTTCCACAGTCCCAGGCCTCCTTTGTGCATCATGAAAAATGGGAATAAAATGACAGTACCTCAGGGTTGGTTGATTTGTTTTGTTTTCTTTCCAAATCACCTTCAAATTCTCTTTTATTAATTGCTGGGTTGATCTGTAAGTGAATGTTTATAGAAGAAAACCCAACTGAGCTTTGTCTTTTTTTTTTTTTTCCCCCCTGTTTCCCCTCCCTAGGGACGACCATTATCATACAAAACATTTTTAATATGGGTCTTAATAAGCATCTATCAAGGTAAGAAATCAACTTCTGCTAGTGCCTTTGGACATTTTAATGAATACAGAATATCTAATTGTTTGTATTGTGGGAAGTTAAGTAAGGCATGAAGTGAATTTAGCAATGTATCCTTGGGATAATGAATAAATTTTTTTTGTTGCCTTGGCAAATGTTGGCAGCATTACCAAAGGAAGAAATTATCTAAAATTAAATATTGGCAGCAACTGGTCAACCCTGTTGTAGGCAATGATGTTCAAAGTGTTGTGGCTCTTCCCATTGGGACCATCCTTTGTAATTTTGTGCAAGTTCCTTTCAGTGCTTTAATTGCTCCATCTGTAAAGTAGAATTTGTGACTCTTCCCTTCTTTTGAAGAGGTTTTCAAACCTATGGATTATACTAGTTATTCAGTCAGCATGTGAAATACAGAATCTATAGCTTTGTGTATTTTATCTAAACCCTGTCTATTAGCAGTGGCAATAGTTCTGGTTACTTCACAGCCATCTGTAATGAAGGTCTAGAGTAAAGCTCAGGTTCTTCATCATACCCCATACACTTTAATCTGGCTGCTAAAACAAATGCCTTAATTACAATGCACCTATTTTCCGAAAGTGGAGGTAGTAATTGGGGTATATGTTTAAGAAGGTCTTTTCTTTCAGTTTGTCCTTTTTTATCAAGTAACCTCAAACTCAAATAGTTTCTATAAGTGTTAATCAGGGAATAGTGGAAAACATGTAAATATCGTGGAGCTATAAAGCTAAAATGGCAATATGATTCTGTGGCAAAATTTCTTGTTTTCCAAAACTCCTTTACCAACAAGGGTCAGAATAAATGTGCCAAAATAAGCAGCTAATTCTTACTGATTTAATTGATATTACCATCCTCAGCAGGGAGTGAAACCAAGAGTATAAAAGCTCTCTTGGCATTGTCTTCTGAAATCTAATATGGTGGAACCCCACCACAGGGATAATGGTCTTGTAATGCTGTACAACTATGATGGCAAAGCCAAGGCATTTATAGAAAACTCACGAGTGGTGGAAAGCTAAAGCCAGAGGGTGATGCATTGAGGGAAAGATTGCTTCTTGAGCTAAGACCACTATCTGGTTACAATATTTGGTTAAAGTGACTTCACCTCTGGTGTGCTAACTAACTCGAAAACAGCAGGCCAAACAATTGGGCTAGTTGCTAGCAGAGATGAGCCTGACTGAGAATTTGAACAGTCCTAAATTTTGGAAAGTTCACAGCTGGATTTGAACTTTGTGGCTCAAGCTCTAGTCACTTGCAGGTTTTCCCTTCCGAAACGAGCCTAGTGTGATGGATGTTGGTGCGGATTACTCATGCTGCTAACATGAGTTATTTGTGCAGGTGGCCGTGTGGGTCCTTGTGAGCATTCCCTGGCTAGCCAGAAGAGGAGCACAAAACAATGCATCATTAACAGTGCTTTATGTGTGCTCCTTTTAGGGGGAAGTGTAAAGGGGAGAGAACTTGCCCAAAGTAATGCAAAGAGAGTCTAAGTTGTATCCACTGAGCTTTTCAACACCTTGCTTCCATCTGGGCACTGAGGCAATGCAGTAGGTTTTTGAAGTATTTGATATCTTTTAGCTCCTGAGTAGTGACCAGCTGCTTTCTGGGAGGATAGAGTTTTGTGATGTTAGAAACCTCCAGTTGCCAAAATAACGTGTATTAATTTCCGATCTCCATGTGTCTATGAATATGATAGACTGTTAGAAAAGTCGGGGCACCTATGCTGTAACTTTTGCCTGTCTTCTCATCAGTTCTGTCTCCTAAATAGTAACTGATTCATTGTCATTACATTCATCAGGTTCCATGAAAAACAGTCTCAAGGCATGATTATGTTCCAGCCTTTCCAAGACCTAGCACTGGATTTTAGAGCTTAGACTGATGTTTCAATAAAATACCCAAATGTTCCATTCCCTTGCAGGTAGCATCATCATGTATGGAGCACTCCTCCTCTTTGAATCCGAATTTGTCCACATTGTTGCCATTTCCTTCACGTCCTTGATTCTCACCGAGTTACTGATGGTGGCGTTGACGATCCAGACGTGGCACTGGCTCATGATAGTGGCTGAGCTGCTTAGTCTCTCCTGCTACATAGCTTCTCTGGTCTTCTTACATGAGTTTATTGGTAAGGTTAAACGCCTTTTCTCCAATCAGTTAGTTTATGACCTGAATAGTAACAGGACTATAAAGAGCTGAATTGAGCTTAAAGGCTGTTGATGAAGCCAACAATCATTATAATGGAAGTGGTTCTGACCAGAATAAGGTCTATTTGATTTGAAGGCACTTGAAAGATATTTTACGGCTCCTCCTCATAGCAAAATGCTAGAGGAGGAAAAAGAGGTCAGTAGACTGTGTGCTGCCCAGTGAATCTCATCCATACTTTCAGAGCTCCACCACGTATCAGCTGTCATATGTAACAGCGGTCTTTGTTTCCATATGGGAGCTGAACTTGCGACTACAGGTTGAAGCTTCTGGTGTTGGTTGGAAAGATTTCATCTTTTAGCTGCGTGAAGGAGCTGCCTCCTAAAACTTACCTTATTTTATCTGCTTCATTGGGGCCCTTCTCTTGAGAGTTTGGTTGTTGGTGGTTTTTTATTTGCCTGAAACACAGCTAATCCTTTCCCCTGGCTAAAGGACAAAGGGTGAGGAATTCCAGATTCCCCCAGTAGCTGTCTAGTTGCAAATATCAGATCCGTAGGGTTTGCTCCAGTTTTCGTTTGGGAACCACAAGATGTCACTACTTCTTCCATAAAGCTCTCTGCTAACTCTGAAGACAATGAGGATAACTCCCCAATGGGCTAGCTCCGTACCTCTTGCATGTGGGTATGCCAGCTCCATCTTGAACAATGCTTCAGCTGTTTTTGGAGCGATTCTGAGGCATTACGACTGAATCAAGAGATGCGTTTGCTGGACTGCCGGCAAAGCAGCAAAGGGCAGTTCCCAGAGTCAGAAGACAGGTAGTCCATTTACAGGAAGCTTGGTATTGCCAGGAGATGGATACCACTGTCTCAGATGGGGTTTGTATGGGCACTTGCCTGGGAGGAGTTGCATGCCTTACTGAAATGTGCTGTGCAGAAAGCTGTATCTTTTGTGGAAGAGAAGGGCAGAAGAGTGAGGGACCAGGGATCCTGTGAGCTTTGAATTTGCATGTGGAGAAGTTGAGGCTGTTTAAGAAGCATCGGTAGACTGAATTGCTTTTTTGCACCTCTTCCTAGAATGTACGTCCTGTTGTCGTGGACTCTGTGCTCTTTTCTTTTCACAGATGTTTACTTCATTGCAACTTTGTCGTTCTTGTGGAAAGTCACTGTCATCACTCTGGTGAGCTGCCTTCCCCTCTACGTCCTGAAGTACCTGAGACGAAGGTTTTCTCCGCCAAGCTATTCAAAGCTCACATCCTAGGGCTGCTCTCCTGGCACACCAGAGACAAATACTGCCCATGGCTGAGAGACAAAATTATGTAGTTGTTACTATAACGAATACGTCCGATATTTGCATAAGGATCATGTGGTAATCTCTATTACATGCTGCTTTATTGAAAAAGACTTCACAACTGCCGTGAACGGAAACCTAATGATAAAAGGGAGTTTTTTGAGTGCAGAGGCACTTGTTAGTTCATCCAGCTTTTGTCCCTTTTGTTCATCTTAACTGGGGTCAAATGTGTGTAACTGTGATGACGATGGGTTTCTCATGCATGGTTAAAAGTATCTGAAAGCTGCTAACTGACCTTGGAATTTACATTTGACGAATTCAAGTTACTTTTTAAAGTATCTGTGCTGTTCCTTGCATTGTGTTATGTTGGTTTATATTATTTATCTTTTTGATTCAAGTAGTTACATTCTTTTTTACGTCTTGGAAATCCCTTAATGTAGGTGATGCACTATACTGCTGACAGCTGATTCCTGATTTACGGCATGCTGTTTCCATAATGGGGCTCCAGCATGTCGGATCTACACTCACTTGAGAATCTGAGCGTGTTTGAGATTTTCCTTCAGTTGAAATGTGGTCAGTCACCCTAGTGATTTTGGAGGTATCCAGCCATTGATAAATACGGAGAAATGTAGTCCAAAATGAAGAAATTCAATTTTGTTTGGCTTTTCTGCTTCCTGTTAGAAGGAGCTGGTGACATAATAGCTTTACTCTGTATTTATTTGTATAGGAGAAAATTATCTAAACTAAAGCAAATCCTCTTTGGAAAAGAAGTTTGCAGTTGATCAGACTTGAAATGTGTCGACAACGTGAGAAGAGACTCGTACTGTTCTGCAGACAATGTGGCAGACGTGTCTTGAATCCTTGGAGACTGAAAGGAAAGGTCACAGAGCTGCTACTCTTCACAGCTACACGAAATCTGTTTCCTGTTAGGGTGAAACTGCGAAGATGAGCTGCAAATAAGCTGAGGCACTCCTAGGTGGATGTTCATGACACACTCCCTGCAGAGAGGCAGTTTTTTTGAGAACCTTGCACTTGCTTTGCTCTAAATACCAAACTTGAATCACAGAGGCAGGAGTGGGGTTCGTGCGAAGGGGTTAGGCTCGTGGGCAGAGCAAGTTTACTTACTGATTTTTAATTTTCAAAAATTAAACTCAGTGAGTTCTGTTGTTGTAATAAGCATTGAACCACACTATAACACCATGAGGAGAGCAACACCTACTTAGGCTGCTCAGAACGACAGAGAGTTACAAGAACCCTCTACCGTTGGGTCCCTGCATCAAACACAGATGACTTTTAGTGGCAGCCATCCTCATCTAATGGCTGTTTAGTCTGTGTTAAATTAATTGCTTGCTGTCTCATTCCCATGCCATAAGAACCACCATTGGAGTTGGCACTGGTTGGCTGTGTGGAGGGACCAGGAACAGCAGAGCCCAGAGCTTCTCCTCTCTGAAGGCGGCACTTCCAGGTCAGGGCAACCACGCTGGCATGAGGAGCAGAAGCTCCCTGGGCACCAACGCTGGCATGAGGAGCAGAAGCTCCCTGGTTGTCTCTGCGCCATGCTGAATCTCTTTAACAGACTGCCAGCTTCTGTTGCCATTGCTACAGGCATTCCACTGTCGCAAGGAGCACAACGCTGCATTAAAAGGTCTGGTGTGAAAATCGGTGGAAAATGGGAGTGTTGTAAAAGGAGATCTGGAGTCTGTGTTGACCCATAGTGGTACGTCTTGAATTTTCAGATCTAAGATACACCGTGGCTTGTGTGCTCATTGTGTGGTAATTGCTCCAGGGAATGTTTTGCAGAACCTGACCTGCCTTCCTTGCTCTGGGTTCCTGTGAGTAAATATCAAAGAGGAAGGGAAGCAATTTCCAGAAGATTTAGGGAAAACATGGATGTGCTTCGTAATGCATGTGGCTCGGGGTGCGAGGAAGGTGCAAGTCCATGTGACTCCATGGGGGGGAAACTCTCTTAATTTAGAAAATTATGTTTCAAAATCCTTCAAGAATAAGAACAGCAAACACACTTTAATCTAACTCACTGGTCTTCTTTTGTGCCAGTCTTCTGATTAGGCTTTTGTCTGAAGTCCCAATACATAGCGGTCGCCTTCAGAAACAACCTACTGGCTAAGGAAAGCTAATTCTTACTAGTCACCATTTCACAATATTCTGAAAATTTGCCTTTTCTTTCCTCTTCTCTTCCTTTTTTTTTTTTTTTTTTCCTAAAAGTAATACTAATATACATTTCTCCCTATTTGACCTGCATGCTGTTGTTGGGAACGGCCCTGTAAGTCTGATGTTTTGTCTCACGGAGGTAGAGCAGTGCCTGAACAGCCCATTTGTGGGGGAGTTGGCCAACAGCTTTTTGTGAATTATGCCACTTTGCCAAAAAGATACTTAATGTTGTCTTTATCATGACTTGCTACAGCTCCTGGATAGCGTCGGCCATGGAGGTGTTCTGGAGTCCCCAGTCAGCATTTGATTTAAGTAGATTCAAATACAAGACTGAAGAATTTCTTTTGGCAACTTCTTGTGACTGAGAGGTCAAGTCCCTCTTGTCTGTTGGGAAACACATCGCAGTACACGTCTTTGTAAAGCCCTGTCCCTATCTCGTGTGTATTAGTAGTTAAATGTCCTTGCAAGAATAACAGTGCCATGCTACTGTATGTAAATATTTGAGACGTATATATGGTAGAATTCACTGTTTCCTGAAGTCAATACAGTTTACACTGAGTGGACCATATTTGCAAAATACTAGCTTACACCAAGAAAGGGAGTGAATTGTGATTTCAGCTATATTTATTGAATCCTAACTTTAATAGGGAACGCATATTTAGTAGAATTGATAGTAATCTGTAGCTGTGTTTTGGAGTGCAAATTATATTCCTTTGCAGCTAGTTTTTTTGCACAAGGTTGTAAATCCAGGAAGTCACTTCTGTCTGGGTATACACTGCATTTTTTAAAAGCAATCAGAAAATTAAAACTGCCATCTAACAAACAGCAGGAAAGAGGAATGATTGTTGTATTTTTCAAGTTTAGCACTTTATGTCTGCAATCTATTTCTCTTAAGTTATTTAAAAAATGTTTCTAAAAGCAAAGTTTAATACATATGTTCATACTTACTGTACATTTGAATAAATGGATTCTTTTTCCTCTAGTATGCTCATAATTTGAGCTTATTGGGAGTGAAGCATTGTTTTCTTGCTCTATGTAGTATCTTGTTTGTAGCCTTACTTAATGTTCTTCCTATTCCTTTTTTTTGTTCTGGTTTATGTACTGTAGCAGTTCATATAACTTGTGTGCTTTGGGACTGTGCTCCAAGTGATGCTGTGGGGTAGCGGTGTGTGTCTCACAGTGTGCTCTCGCTTCCCGTGGCTGCTTCAGGGAAGCCAACGCTCCGTGCTGTGCTGCTGCGGTGGTTAGTTAACGTGGAGACTTTGTGACATGCACTGTTCTCTTCTTGCATCTCTGCAGTAATTCCAGTAATTCACAACTCTTTTCGTTGTTTGTTTGTTTTTTTCTTTAACTCTATATTTGTTTCTCCATAGAGCTTGTCCTGTTTATCTTTGCAGACATTTGTTTTGCTCAGCTCCTAGTGCAATTGAAATGCCACATTCTTTATTCAACAGCAGCAACTTAAGTCTGCGCAGGGTCTTATCAGTACTGGGCTGGGGAGTGATGAGTGACATCCCTTGTGGCCCCTCGTTGTTGAGAACTATGTGCTGAGAGCTACAGCTGTGGCTGGACCAAACTGGGCAGCACCAAAGGCGTTGTTTTTCTGTGGTCTACTGAAGCATCACAATTAAATGCTGTGACAACCTCTCTCGTCCTCTGCTACTGCCGAGGAAAATTTTGCGGTAGTTGAGCTGAGTTTGTCAGGGAGCCCCAGAGAGTTAGATGTGTGAATCCCTAAAGCTTGTCTTTTGGCTTTACCTTTTGAAGAAAGCTGCTGCACCATCTGATGCATCGTAAATCCTTGGTTTGCACAAGCAGTGCTCTAAACCAGGTGTGTGAGCTCCTATCGCATGCAGCTCAGCCTCGCCGGTTGTTTGCACGCAACTGTTCGGATGGGGTTTGACTCGTCTCCACAGTTGCTGGGGCCAGTCCAGTGCCCACTAAAATCTCCAGCGTGAGCCGGATGGGCTCTTTTACTTTTTATTTATTATTAGTTATTTATAATTAATAAGCTCTTTGATTTGCATGAAATCCTGGGTTCTACAGCTTTGCCAATATGGTCCATTACTACTGCCTACAACAACTTATGTACTTATATGCCTTTGAGAACATTTTTAATTGTTGAAATTGTTAAAAAAAATAAATGTTAAGTTAATTTAATTTTTAATTGGGGGAATGGATTCTGGTGTCAAAATGATATTTACTGTGGTGCCGATGTTTTGTACCTGTCATCTAGTTAAACAATGTGTAAATACTCTTGATTCAAGAGAAATATGAATGCCAATTATCTATTGTTCTGTGGAGTTATATGTTGCAGATGTGTAAAAACTTAAAAGGGAATGTTGTAAAACAAGGTGGAAAAATAAATTTTATGCAACTTCTTTACTTCATCCATACACACGATGTATGATGCACCTGAGTTAGTCCTGGCATGATCAGTCCAAGATGTGTGTTGGCAGAATTGTGAGTATATAGGTTAAGTTGTATTGTGGCCCTTTAACTTCTCTGCGTGGGGAAATGCGTATCTCAGAAATGGTCAGTACTTTCTGCTCATCAGTGTAGACTTGCTTCATTAATTTCTTTGTTATAAACAGTTTCATAACGGTCTTAACAGGAAGGGATTGGGTGTTTTTTTGGTGGGAGGGGTTGGTTGTGGTGGGTTTTTTGAGGGTTTTTGTTTGGGGTTTTTTTAGATTTTTTGTGTGTTGGGTGTTTTTTTTTTTTAAGTCTCGGTGTAAGCTTCTGCTGGCCTTCACTTTCTCAGTGACTTCTTGCAAGATTGCTTTCTGCAAGTCGTCATTGCAATTTAATGGTGTGGGTGAGCTCCATGTGGAGCAGAGAAGCAGCTGCTGGGCACGGGCAGGTCCCTGGTGCCGCTACCGTCCCGCCACCGCTCCGGCGCGAGGACCTGGGGCTGCAACTGCCAGGTGGAACTTCAGCCCCGGGCTCCTGCTTCGCTGCGGCCTTTTCTACAACCACTTAGTCCCAGAGTACCCAACTGTCCTGAGGATTTTAAACAAACCCTGTAATTTTTAAATTCCGTTTCAAGAGACTCAGCTCATTTGGGAAAATTCTGGTCGAACCGTCCTTGCAATTTTTGGTGCAACCCAATGAAACGTATACATGCTGCTCTTGGAAAAGCAATGATGCAATAGCATTAGGAGCAGCTATTTTTGGAATGTTCTCCTCGCTTGAACGTTTGATTCAGTAACTGGCTCGGCGCAGCAGCAGTCCCGCGGCGGGGGCTCCCTGCCCCACTTCTGGGTCAGAAACAGGGGGGAGGCAGGAGTCGAGCACTGCGTATTCTCTGCAGGGGAAACTTCAATAGCATTGATTAAGAACACAGTATGACAGTTTTCTACCAAAAATGTAATAGAGCCATAAACACTCTCCAAAAAAAAAAAAAAAAAAATTGGATAAAGTAAATTTATAACTTGGGAGAGTATTTCACTAAAGCAGTGATAAACTTACCCCTCAGATCATTAAACACTTATTAAATATTTTGTTGTAGATTCTATAGGACGCAGATGCCAGCATCTTAACCTTTTTCATTATTAACATCATTTATATAAAATAGTTAATGCAAATATTAAATAAACAATTTTTGTGATGTTTGCACACATCAAATGAATGCTGTAGACTCCAGAAATCACAGTAACAGACTTCACTCCCAAGTGTTACCAATTTCCCACTCTAAATGGGTTACATAAGCCCTAGTTAGTGGTTCTTTTAATTTATGGATGGTTTCTTTTTAATGGTGAAATGTGTAATTAAAAAAAGCTAGAAATAGTTTTTCTAAACTCACTCTGGAAAGGGAAGGAGAATTTCTGCAATTTTTTTTTTCACCCAAACATTGCATAATAGTAGAAATGTCAAAGATTTCCATGGAGTTTAATTTCATTCTTCATGTGGCTGTGGTCATACAAGAAGTTTGAACACTGCAGGGGTTGGCAGATTTTTGGAAGATCACGCATCCTGGGATAAGTTTTCAGCCTAGGCTTTACCAAAGAATGCCTGGCCTTATTTTTCGAATTGTGGTTGTATTATACACTAGACACTAGCGTGTCTTTTTTTTCTTTTTTCTTCTAAAAAGAAAAAAAGAATAGGTGCTGGCTGGTAATTGGGTATCTTACCATGGCCCTGAGCCTCACATATTGTATGAAGATGTACAGAGGTTTCCCTTTACCTTAAACCATCTGGAGAGAGGAAAACCTCGTTGACATACCCTCTGTCTTTGCCTTCTGATGGCTCACGTCATGGCAGCTGCACACCTACTCTGCCTCTTCTCCATTGCATTACCATGGCATTAAATATCATTGTCATGACAAAGCTTCACTAGAGGAAGGTAACTGCTCCTCTTCTCGTTTCACAGGCAGGAGACAGGGGCAGAGGGAACCTGTGGTCTCTGGGCTGTACCCAAAGGCCATGGCGGAGCATGGAGCGCAGAACAATATTCTTGTTTTGATTATTAGGCTTTCTCCCCACCTTAAACATTGCAGTCAATCCTATAGGAAAGTTGCTTGTTCCACAGAGTATTCAGATGTCTGGTTTGAAATTATGAATGGGATTGCAGGCTTCAAAAAACCTGTCCTTATTATGTGGAGTATTGATAAACCCCAATCCAAAAATGTTGCTGGGGTTTTCCATCGTAAACCTGGAACTGCAGATCCAAATTACATCTGTGCTAAGTGTTTTGCAACTGCAGGCGAAAGCGGTGGGTTTCAGGGAGCATGAGCAGCAGTTGGCTGCAGAAATAGCATTGCTGCAACTGCAGAAAGGTAATACAAGGGAACAGTTTGCTAAGCATGACGGCAGTTAGTGGCAGCACTGAGTCCTGGTCCAGCACCTATTTAATGTCAGTATCAAAACTGATGCTGTGGTTTCCCTGGGCCACGAGCTGGCATTTCCTGGCCTTAAAACTCTCTGGGTGGCGTCAGGCTCTCTAGGTTACGTGGTGAATCTCTGAATTATTGCTGCTTGTAATTAAAGTTATGGATGGTGAGGATCTTGCAGGATCTGGCCTTCAGAAGAATGTCCTTCCCTCTGCTGCTCTTCCTCCCTTTGTGGCCTAAGACCGAACTGTTATTGAGTGAGTGGGTTACAAAAAAGGGCTTTAAAATCATTGCATTCCCACTTTAAAGCCTCCCTCTCTTGGCTTGCTGTAATTGTGCACGTAAGGAGGAATATTGTGTGCTGTTCAGATTCTCTCACAGAAAGAAGTAGTAACAAGAACAATCTGTGCAAAAGAATTTAGCGCATTAAATATGGGGGTAATAGTCATTCTCATTTGTCCTTTTATGTGAAACAGATTTTATTTTAAATGTACACTCTGAGTGGCTTAACCATATCCAGAAACTTGTTTACCAGGGTAAAAGTAGAATTACCCACAATATAAATTAAGAGCATGAATAGAGGTGAATTGATTGTACTGCGTGATTCTGCTTAGTCAGCTCAGAAGTGCCGCCGGAGCGCACCTTGGTGGGCACCCGGGAAGCGGGGACCGCCTGTGCTTGAGATTTCAGCAGGCAGCATATTTACTCGCGTGTGTCACATCTGCTCCAAAAAAGCCATATTGTAGCTCTGCTGTAGGCGTTATATTTCTGTGCCGTTAGATCTGTGCTGGCTCTTCTGTTTTTAAGACGTGTCCCTTCGGATTCATTTTGTGCAGTGGCAGATTTCACCAACGTGTGACACGTCAAAAAGTGATGGAAATCGCTGTTAATTGGGATTCCTATTTAAAATGAGAACAAACCATCAGCAATACCATTATATCAAATGCCACATAATGGTCTCGATGGAGCACGTTACGTGCTCCAGCAGCAGTGGTGTAACGGCCACGGGAAGAAACGCCGCTCGGCGCTGGGCTGGTGGGAAAGGCAAGGGATGCTGCCCGCAAGGCAGAGCTCCTCTGGACCCTCCTTGAGATTAATTTGAGATTAAGGTTTTGAATAAGAGGCACATTTGTAAGGATTGGCATTCCTTCTGTCTGACAGCGTCACTGCTCCGCTGCAGTGGTTTCCAGTGAATGGCTGCGCCCTGCGGCTGCCGTTGCTGTCACTGCCGTCCCGCAGCAGCGCAGGCAGAGCCATCGCTGTCCCTCTGGACAGGAAGGTCCCACGTGTGGATTGGCTCTCCTGGGCAGGCCAGGGTGCTGATTTGGGACTGGGAGCTTGAATGGGTCGTGCTTACAATGTTATTACCTTTGGCTTTGATCTTGTTCCAGGAATTAAAGTCTAGGACCTTTGAGGAGAGACCTCTGGACTGCAGCAGATGGTGAATTCGGCAGCTTGTCATAGAATCATAGAATCATAGAATGGTTTAGGTTGGAAGGGACCTTGAAGATCATCGAGTTCCAACCCCCCTGCCACAGGCAGGGATACCTCTCACTAGACCAGGTTGCCCAAGGCCACGTCCAGCCTGGCCTTGAACACCTCCAGGGATGGGGCTTCAACAACCTCTCTGGGCAACCTGTTCCAGTGCCTCACCACCCTTAAAGTGAAAAACTTCTTCCTAATGTTTAATCTAAACCTGCCCTCTTCCAGCTTAAAGCCGTTCCCCCTTGTCCTATCACTACATGCCCGTGTAAAAAGTCCTTCCCCAGCTCTCCTGTAGGCCCCCTTTAGGTACTGGAAGGCCGCAATAAGATCTCCCCGGAGCCTTCTCTTCTCCAGGCTGAACAGCCCCAACTCTCTCAGCCTGCGAGGGCAGCAGCGCTGCCAGCAGTCCTCTCAGCCCCTGCAAGGTAGGATCTTTGCCCTGGAGATGTTGCTGGAATCACTTATTGCTCTCCAGCTGCACCTCTATTAGGCTCCATCCTGTTCTCCTTATGTTTGACAACCAGCACACCACGAGCTGTAAAATTTCCGAGCCCTAGTGAAGAGCAGCCAGCATTTTAACCACTCTCTTGCCAAGGCAGCCTTGGCGTGAGCCTGCAACGTGAGCGAGGAGAGCTCTTGCTGCTGGAGCTGGGCTGGTGGGAAGCCAGCTCAGGAGACCTGGGCAGCACCCTGCCCGGCCGAGGTTCACCTCCCGAATTCCCCCCCGGCAGCATTGTGGGTGTCAGCCCATGCAGCGCTCTGCCCAATTTCCACGTGTGTGCACACATTGCCTATGCACGTAGATGTAGTTAGAAATCACTTGATTTGCACATCAGATACTTTTCTTAATTTAATTTGTAAACATAACTGGAGCTGTTACATCCTGCTGTTTATTAATGTAGCTTTAATTACTTAGTGTACTATCTTGGCTTCGTTCTAGGCTGGAACAATTACTTTAAGCCCAATGACAAACAGAAAAGTGATTTTAATGTGGAAGATGAATAAAATTAAACAAGAGCAAGGACATTTTTTTGCCTAAAGAGTGAGCTGGAAACTAACACTGGTTCTTCTCCTTCCCTCTATTTGTGTCCAAGGTAAGTAAAATCCCCAGAGAAGGGGAAGACCAGTTTTAAACAGGTTCTACACTATCATTGTCTGCTGTGAGATACTCCAAAGAAGCATTTATCAGTTATTATTTGCAGTGTGGTGTAGGTACTTGGACCTTCTCCGCCCTCATAGCTGGGCTGTAAAGTGAAAAAGAAATTTCTAAAAGACCAAGGTTAGATGTTATCAACCCCTCGTCTATCTTGCTTTCTCCAGATATGCCTCTTTCCACTCTTTAGTATCCTTTTATTTATTTGTCAAGGTGCATTGCTGCCTTTTAGCTGGATCCAGATAAGTTGACCAAAGTGACCGTTTACATTTCAGGCTGAAACTAGCACCAGAATTTCTCAGGCAACTGTCTGTAGACTGAAGTTTGACTTGAAACTGCCCAGTTTTGCTTCTAGGAAGTCTCAGGCCTCCCGCTGATCAGATTTTGATATCTGATCTTTCCTACACACAAGGAGAAGTGAGCCAGAAAACAAATTTCCTAAGTGAAATTGCTCTTTGCAACACTAAACTGTAAGAGAAAATCTTTCTAAAACCAGATGGGAAAAGTGCATTGTGTTGGTATCTTGGTGGAAGACCCGCGGCTGGTGTAAATGAGCAGGTCACGTTCATCCACACCCTCACACTATCCTCGGGTTTTGTTCAAGTTCGAGTCAAATTCTTGCGAGTCCTCGTTACTGAACTGTGGAACTAATTTTTACAGGTGCAGTGTTCCCCATAAATAGCCTTCAACAGAAAGAAACATCTTGTATTTCACACGTGAACGACAGCTATTTCCTTCAACAGCCTAAGTGTCTTTTGTGATCTTTCACCGTCAGGACACCGTGCGGGGCGGTGATTTATGCGGGTTCCCGCTCTTCTTTCCTTCAGCCCCTGTCACCATTCCAGCTCCAAAGAACGTAGCGCTACAAAGCCATTCAGTAAAACCAGAGCCCGGAGGAAATATCAGGTGTTAACATCCAATAAAAAGCTAACACGCTTGAATGAACTGGGATTGCAAGGTACCGCTTGTACGGCCCAAGCAAGGACTGACCTAATGCAGGGGTTTTACGATGGTGGCAGGTAAGGACTAATTATAGACCCTGGACTCCATCATGAACTGACTTGTCAAGTTAACTTACCGACTGAAGTACCTACAATTACATTGCGGGGGTTTCTACTCCTTTGTATAACTGAATGCAGTTGCTCCTGAAGAAACATAGTGAGTAAATCTGAGGTGCTGAAAGAAATACTGCACTAGAAATTACGCTGCGGGGAACGTTTTATATGCTTTGGGGTAAATTAATGACCGGGTTTGGATTTTTTAGAGAAAAAAAAAAAAGCAAACTTTGTGCACAAATACATACTTTAAAATATATTTTCTTTCAAACACCAACTATTTTAACAACAGTGTAAATCAGATTTTACAGACCACATATTTCAAGTATGAAGTTCATTAAACGTGTGAAATTCTAGATTAGCTGCCGGGTGTGGCCAGAGCCCCAGTAATGAATCGTAAATTGTGTTCGGGACATAATATCAGATTCCCTTGCCCTGGCGGTGATATTAAAGGGATAAAACCACCTTTTCAAAACAGTCATAGCCTTTCTTTATCTTTATTTAGTTTAGCCATCATATGACATAGCCAATGACTGTATTAGGGTTTCCATCCCAAACCTAATGTACAGGTGTCTAATTGGATTAGCTCATTGTTGTTGTTATTAATAAACCAGCTTATGTCCTAATGTAACTGAAACCAATGCTATCTGTTTACACGTGCATTTTTGCCGGTGCCCTGACAGTGGGTGGTAGGCTGTCTTTAGATACAAGAATATTGCTCTAAACTGCAATTCACTCTGACCTTGCATGAAAGAATCACTCGATATAGAGAGAAAGCAGTGTGACTTTGATTTGGTGTGTTTTGGCGTTATCCACCAGCATAGCCGTGTCCTCCAGCTGAGCTGGGAGTCGATAGGTATGGGCATGTGAGTCCAGCTGTTCTGTGGGCATCATGGGTTTCATAGTCATCTTCTTGGTCTAGGTTTGCCAAGTCCTTCCTGGACTAGCATTCAACCATCAATGCCTTCCCTTTCCAAAAGCTTGGCAAACACCCACCCAGCCCCGCTAGAGAGGTGCTCACTGCCACGTGGGACTTGGAGGAAGGTCCATGCTGAGAACTGTGAAGCCACCGGTGAGTGGGCATGTACCGAGGGAATGATGAACCCACCCCCCTGAAAGGAACAGCTGGGGAAAAATGCTCCTAATCACCTGCAATCAGAAGGATCTCTTCAAATTCCTGCTTTGGTTCTCTACAGTAGCTCCTTGGAAGGGGAAGGTGAGTTGTATAGCTGGGAATAACGATTGATTAATGATGCCGCTCTCATTCCACAAACTCTTCCGTGAGCTGGGAGCAATGTGCAAAAGCGACCAGCTCTTTCCTTGTACTGTTGTAACAACTCTAATTCAGGGGACAGGGTCTCTGTTGTACCCAGCTTCGCTGAACAGAGCAGGCAGGGAAGGATTCCCAGTCTGCCCCAGGGAAGGGCACTGGATGGAGCAGCTCGAGGGCTGCTGTAGGCTGAGCCAGCAGCTGCCCGTGAGTTCGCACTGCCTGGTCTTGTCCAACACATGCAGTTTCTTCCTCCCCCTTTTTTCCTGCACTATGCAGAGGGAAGGAGGTTCACAAGCCAGTTCTAATCCTGGTATGACCAATAATGGGAATTTCCCAGGTAGCAACTTTTGATGGGGCTAAAAATCCAGGGTTAAAAAGTTTAAGAATTGACATTTCTCATGCGTGGCTCTTTGTTGGAGGTCTCTTCCCAAAGTGTGGCCTGGTGACTGCAGTTGCAGTGACTTAAACTCTACAATAAACAGGTAAATGATAGGATGTTGTTTACTTGCCTTGCCCACATAGAGAAACACCTCTCCAACTCCCAAGTATGACTAATGTTCTTTCTGATTATTCAAGCTAGTAACTGCTCCATTTGGCTGTATCTTCTTTTTTTTTTTTCTGAATCTTCGCTTAAAATCTTGGAAAACAAAACAAAAAGAACCCTATGGTTTTATAATCTTCAAGAGAAAATATATTTGGCAAGAAACCAATGTCTTTACAGTCTCATCCAGAGTTCTTACTTGTTTAATTAGTCTTGCTTTTTAAAAAAAGGTTATAGTTCAATTTTTAATCCTATGTGCTCGTTTGCAAAAAGGCTCGGAGCTGCTAACCTAGTCATTGGTAGTAGTTTGTAAGGCAGTGCCAATCTGGAGGGCTTAAGTGTTCCCTGAAAACGTTTTTTGATGTTTGGGTAAAAGCATGGACCATTGCGTACAAACATCCCTCTTCGCACAAGTTTGCTTAATCCGAGCGCGCTGAGCGGAGTTCAGGTTTGGAGTAGACCGAGCGCCGTTTCCAATCCAGTAACCCGACGTATTGCTTTTATTTCCGAGCTGTCCCGTCTGAATCCCGCTCGCAAAGGTCACGATCCACCCGCACCTTCCCCGTCCCTTGCTGCTCCCGGCTGCCCCCCGCGTCCCGCCGGGCCCCTCCCGCCGCCGCGCAGCCCTGCGCTCCCGCGGTCCGGCAGCGGGGCGCTGCCTCGGCCGCTTCATTCCCCATAGGGGCACGGGGAATATATGTAAACTCTCGGGGTTTCAGCTTGAATGATCGGGTTTGCCTTGTGCCCGGGCGTGGAAAAAAGCCTCCCGGGAAGACTGACCCCTTCCGACGTGCCTAAGGGGCCATCCCGCCTCCTTTTCTCTCTCATGCAAATGAATTCCCGTGCCTCTAAAATTCCCTATCCGAGAATCAGTGCGGGCTCTGGACAAACCGAAGGGGCCAGGGTAGATGTGAGCGGGGCTGTCGGTCCCAGAGGCGCGGTGGGAGTCGTTGCGGGGAGGTTGCGGGATGCCGGCGGGCGGGGGATGCTGCGGGCCGGCGGCCGCCCCCGACGGCGCGGCGGGCTCAGCCGGCGGGCTTCTGCCTGGATTGGGGAAAAAACCCCAAACAGGTCGGGTTTTTCAGGAGGCTGAGTCTCAGAATAGGTTTTCCTACAGCTGCAGGTGCAGATCTAGTACGTCTTTCACATTCCATCTACGAGTGGTTATGAACTTGTGCGGCTGCTTCGCTGTCTGTCTGCAACCCTAAGGATTTCTAGGAGACGGACACGGTAATAGGTAAAACGGGAAACTGCAGCCTAGGATGGTATCGTATGAGGCCAGCTGAATTAATTACATCCTCTTGGTCCCATAAGAGGACTCTAATTCAAGAGCTGCCTGACTAAAGACAGCGAGAGTGGGGCCCTATTGTTCTATGAGTGAGTTGAAAGACGTTTATTTTTTCCTTTACAGGAAATTTTCGAGGGGAGGGGGAAGAGAAAGAATGTTCTCTACACTTTCTTCAATATCTTTTTTATTTGTTGTTTTGTTTTCTGAGGTTGCCTTTGTTGAGGACAAAGTAAAATGAAATAAAAAAAATCACTCTTCACTTATAAAAATGATCTTTAATGTTCACAAACAGAAACCGTTTAGTAAAACTCAGTTCTTAGAAAAACAAAACAAACAAAAAAAAAACAAACACACACACACCCCCCAACCAAAAATCAAGCAAAACTACTTTAACTCTGAGAAACGGCCTTTCAGTTTATTTAGTTTTGTTTGGGGGAAAAAGAAAAAATTTCAACCAATTTTCATTGTAGATGAAAAGCTATTTCTCATTTGGAAAAAATGTTTTGATGGGGAAAAATTCAAGAAGTTCTAGTTCCAATCTCGGAGAGCTGTATGTGGGTGGATTCCCCGAGCCACGTGGAGCTCATTACAAGATCAGACACTCCATTTGTAACTTAATTAAGTGAGTGAATACGTTATTTAGACAAGTGCATTGTCAGAAATAAGCTTGAGTTGGTAACATGTAGTCATGATGCTCTAGGACTGTTATGAAACCCGAGGGAGATGCCGGTTGGCGTCGCTCAAGCAGGCCCAGCTGCAGATTTGGGGTGGTTTGGTCCCTGTTGGGCTCTGTGCGGGACTCCCGGTGAGGTGCAGTGAAGACAGAGCCGGAGTGCGTGAATCTGTGTTTAGGCACGGCTCTGCTTAACGTCCTCAATAGGCGAGGTTGTGCTGGGGAGGGCATTGTATGTGATGGCAGATTCGGGGAGAACAGTATTTACTTTGGAAGGGTGAGGAGCTTTTGTCAAAATTACTTATTGTTGCTGTGAGCCTGAAATACCTTTTGCAAGTGGAAAACAGAGATGTCTCCGTGAAGTCTACGATGATAAACTCCGGGCAGCTGCCCCAATGGCCTGAGAGCACATCCTCAGGAAGCCTTGATGTCTTATCTCCTGGAGAGCATGAGAATTATTAAAAAAAAAAAAAAAAAAAAAGCAACAACAAACTATTTCGGGTTTATTGCCAATTAACAGCGCGGAGCCGGCCGGGGAGCGCTCATTCTCCTGCGGGAGGTGCAGTGGCCCTGCCCGGTAGCGGGGCGATGCTGCGGGCAGCTGCCGGGGCAAGCCAGGGACCCCCGGGGGCCCGGACCCCCCCCGGGACCCGACTCCTCGGAGCCCCCCCGAGCCCCCCGGGCCGGCTGCCGGCTCTCCCCGGCCGCCCGTAGCTCTCCTCTGCCGGGCAGGGAGCTCCTTGCTCAGCGTCCTGGGCCGGGAGCCCGGGCTGCTCACGGGGAGAACGTCGGGCTCCAAATCTCCCCCCCCCCCCCCCCCCGACCTCCCCGAGCCAGGGAGCGGGCCCGGGGCCGGGACCAGGGACCGGAGGTGCGCCCCCTTCCCCTGTCCCCAAAAGCCGGGCATCCTCTTGGCAAATCCCCGAGGGTGCCGTGGGGAGGTGGGTCTGTTATTGGGGGTCAGGGATGCGGTCCAGAATGTGCCCCTGAAAGGAAGAGGAAGTATTCTCCTAAAGAGGGAATAAATAGCTAAAAATATTAGCTATTAATAGCTCCCTACCTCCAAAAATAAAATCCCTTAGTGATACCAAAATAAGAAAGCAAAGGAAAGTCGGAGATATTTGGCCTTCCTTTGAAAAAAAGGAAGCTAAAAATAACTATATATATATAAAAATCTCTCGTTTCTAGGGAAAGTCTCTGCCCCCGCATCCAGCTTGCACCGTTATATAAGACTTGAACGAGATCCCCTTCTCCTCCGCGGCCGCTCACAACGCGCTGGGAGCCGGGGCCAGATGGAGAAAGGTTCCGTCAGGAAAGTTTAACTCAGCGGGGAAGCTGCAGCCAGTGGAGGACACGATTCTCTCGCTGAACTCTCCAAAAGCCTTGGAAATCTTACAGTTGTGTCATATGCTGGTTTGGGGAATGCTAGCAGTCCGGAGGCAGCCGCCAGCCCTCTTTCACTTCTTTATTTATTTATTATTTTTTTTTTTTTCGCTTTGCACTGAGTTTAATTTGGGTAGCAGGATTCAGCATTTTTAAGTTGGAAAAAACTTGGTGGAAGAAGATATTTTAGGAAAACCCTGTCATGTGAACTAGCGGGAGCCGATCAAACTGAGCTATTAAAAGAAAGACATTGTATTTTTAACCGGTCCAGACGAGGGAAGCCAACCTGTGTGCCATAACCGCTGAGCTGTGACTGCTCCCCCGATTATAGCTCAGCGTGGGAGGAGGCGAAGCTTTCCGTCGGGGTCGCCCATTCTCCGCTCGCTCTGGGATACCCTTTGGCAGAGCCCGGTGCCCTCGGCCCCCCCAGGCTGTGTGTGGCCCCCCCCGCACCCGGCTGCCCCCTCTGCTCGCCCTCAGCCCCCTCCAGCTCGCCCCTTCCCAGCTCTGCTTTCGTGCTCCCCCCCGGCCAAAGCCCCTTCCCCAGCTCCCCTCCTCTGCCTTTCCCAGTGCAATCGCACTGTTTCCCAGTGCAATTACACCGCTTTCCAGTGCAATTACACCAAGGGATGCTCGGGTGAGCAGTTTGTGCCACAGTGAGAACAGTAGGAGTGGAAGTGGAGCGAAATTAATAACTTCTCCCAACTATTAATTAACAAGTGCTTTGCTCTCCAAGCGAAGTAGCAACCTCGGTTTCCCCTTCACGTGTCGAAACAGGAATCAGGTTGATCCGACTCCACTTCACCTGATGCCAATAGCGGGTCCAATCAAGCACGCCAATTAGCTTAAGCGTGCCACCTCTGCCCAGGAGCCGGAGCTGCGGGGTGGGCTCCCTCCCGCCGGGGCTTTTCGCAGGCTCTCCGCTCGTCAATCATCGTGGCTCCAAAGCGGCCCGTCGAGAGGGCTGGTAAAGGACAAAGCATCCGTGCGGAGCCTGGGGGTCAGGCGCGGGGTTTCGGCGCTTCTCCGCCGGCCGTGCGCGCCCGGGGCTCGGGAGGGCAGCCCCTGCGGGGAGAGGGGCGATGGCTGCCCGCGGCACCGCTGCTGGGAGAGCGGAGGGGTGCCGGCGCTCAGCCTCTGCGGGCACGGGGAGAAGAGGGCTTCCCCAAAACCCGGCGGGGGTGCGAGGGTGTGCTCAGTGCGGAGCTCCGCGGGGGAACCTGAGGGGCGCCGGGACGGGTCTCCCTCGGGGGTCCTTCGGGGGTCGGGGGACGCCGGTTGTATAACGGGCCCGCGGAGCTGGGGAAGGTATTTCCGCCTCGGCACGTCCAAAAATGACAAAAGCTAGGAAAGTGAGGTGCGCTGAGTTTCCCTGGCCGGCCCGCAGTTGCTAGCCTGCGGGACAACAAACTCGAGAAGCAGAAAGTTTGATTGCGATACCTCCCTCCTTCGAGTCGATTTTGGGACTGGGAGAGTGAAAAATGGAAAGGGCGGGCGGGTGCCAGGCAGCGCTCCCCGGGTGCCGCCGGCCAAGTCCCCGCGCGGTGACTCACTCCCCGCCGCTCCGGCTGACCCCGGCGCGGAACCCGCACCGCGCCGGTCGCTGGGGTTGTGTACAAACACCGGGGGACTGCGGAGCTGTCGCCATCCCCGCAGGAGCCTTTCGCACACGTGAACTCTTCATCCCCTCTGGAGACAAAAAAAAAAAAAAAAAAAAAAAAAATGGGTGTAAGCTCAGCCGCGCGGAGGTACCGAGCCCGGCGCGGCATCCAGAGGCAGATGCTCGTTAACACACGCGTGAAAACTATACGTTGTATGGCAGCACCACGGCTCGCGACATCTTTGACTCTATTTTTCCTGTTTTCTTTTGCTTTATTTTTCCTGTTTATACATCGCATGTGTAAACACACACGGGTTGTCTTGGTTTCGGAGGCTTCCTTGGCTATTTCTTTCTTGCTAAGCTCCACGTGTATCAGTGGAAATCCATGGGGTTGCTCCTCTCTCTTCTAAATGGATCTAAAAATAGAAACAGAGAGAGGTCTGTGAAATGCCACTAAACAAATTAACCGATATATATAAATTTCTTTTTACTTTTCGTCTTCCGCATGAAGAATTGAGCCAGTGGTAATGAGAAGCCCAAACCTGTGCCAGTAACAAGATGGGTATTAATAGGGTGGCTGGCGAATTTAAAAGACATAAATATAAGCTGGGGGACTTGAGTTTTCTGAATGATTTATTCAAAGGTAAAAGCAGGCAGCAGTCCGAGCTCGTCTCTGCTGGGAAGAAGGAAAACTTCTGCACAGAAGCCCCGTTGCTGTGAAAGGCTTTGCAGTGCCTGCAAGTTTTGTTTAAAAAGCACACACTGGGATTTTAACATCATCCATTATTTCTTTCTTTCTCGCTCTCTAACTTTTCTGCTCAACAATTAAGTGCTTGTGCTGCAGACTGAGAAAGCCGCAGAGCTGCCTTGGCCCGGAGCTGGGAGACGTCAGGATTCCTGAGTGTGAAGTTTGCAGGAAAGCCCTCAGTTTGGGAGATGGAGGCGATCCAGGAGGTTTTCCATGGCACTGGGATAAACAGGAGGGAAACAGTGAGGGAATCCGTTATTTTTACAGCATTCAAAGACTATAAACACTCGGAGCAGGATGGAAGTGGCCTTTCCCTCTCTAGTAACCCTCATCTCAGAGCAGAAGAACTGACTTCACTTCAGGAAACAAGCTCAGCCCAGTTCGGATCCCTCTTTTGCACCTCCAAACGCTTACGGAGGAGGCGAGCAAGAGGGGTTCACTCGTCCGAGCGGCATTGGTTGAACATGGTTTAAAGAAGATTTTTTTTCTTCTTTTCTTTTTTTCTTTTTTTTCCTTTTTTATTTTTTGCTATTGATTTTTTTTTTTTTTTTTTTTAAATTCCTGATGCAGAGAGAAACTGCCTGGCAAGGCTGGTACATTACCACCACATCATGAGGTCTATGGATCAAGGTAGGGTCTTAGGTCCCGCGCTGTGTGGTCTGTGCTGTGTGTGCCCTCCCGTGCGTGTCCCCCCCCCGGGGGTCTCTGTAGGTCACCCCTCGGGCCAGGTGGGTTATTCTGCCGCTTTTAGCTCGCTCGCAGGCAGCTCGGCGGGTAGGCAGGAAGGGTTTCCATGGCGAAGAAGGTCCCTCGGGGAAGGGACTGGACTGGCTTTAGGTTTGGTTTGAAGCGCTCCGCGAAGGCGATAACAACTCTGTCTGGGAGAAAACCTCCTTTAAACTTCAGCCAGAGGGACTCTCCTCTTCCAAGCCATCACCCCAGGAGTCTCGCTGACTAACCTCCCGGCCGCTTAACCCTTCCGCCGCCTGCCCGGGTCGGGGGCTCGGGGCGTCGCAGGCGGCTTCCCCGGGCCCGGCGGAGCCGCGGGCCGCGCTGGAGCTGTGGCCGGCGGCTCCGCGGCCGCGCTGCCCTCGGGATGCCCGCGGCTCCCGTCGGGGGCCGGCGGCCCGCGGGGGGTGCGGGACGGGGCCGGCCGTGCCGTGCCGGGGGGAAGGGGGAGGGCTGGGGCGGCCGCCGCGCTCCCCTCCCGCCGCCGCGGTGTCCCGGTGGCCGGTGGGAGGGAAGAGTTAAGCGCGGCGAGAGGAGGAGTCTGCCCGCTGTCAGCGCTCGGGTGCGCACCCCCTGCGCGGCCGCTCCGCGCCGCCCGAGGGTCCGCTCCTATCCCCCCCTCCCCAGCGGAGATCTCCCCCGCTGCCGCCCCCGGCCCCCGCCGAGGCGGGGGGCAGCCGTCGAGGAGGGGCCCGCGCCATCCTCCGTCCTCCCCCCGCCGCGGCGAGCGTGGCTGTGGGCCCCGGGGGAGGGCGCGGCGGCGGGAGCGGTCCTGCGTGGGGAGGCGGAGGGGGCCGGGGCACGGCAGCGGCTGTTGCGCGGAGCCGGGGGGAAGGGGCGATGTCCGCGGGCAGGGAGGGGGTCTCCGCGCACAGCCGTGCCTGGGGCTTCCGGGGGTCGGGCGGATCCAGGCGGAGGATGCTCTGCGCTAGGAAACCCCTCGCCGCCCGCAGCCCGGCTCTCGCAAAGCACCCGTGGACCAGCGAGCCCGGCTGCTCCCCCCGGGCCCTGCAGCCCCCTGCCCAGGCGGCCCGCCCGCTCCCCCGGGGTGCTCGGCGCTGCACCCCGCGGGCCGGGCGGGCAAGCGCAGGTGAGTTGCAGTTTTTACAGAGCTACCGGTCCGGGGAGCGGCGTGGAGAAGGGAAGCGTTTTTCCATCGACTTCGCTCCATTTTAGATTCCCCCTCCCCGCCCTGCGAGCCTGCCCGCCGCGCTCCCCGCCCCGCCGCCGGCGCTGGCACCGCCGCTCGGCCGCTGACTCAGAGCCCCGGGCGCTCCCGGGGCCGGCGGAGGGGGCGGGCGGGCTATGGGGAGGAGGGGAGCCGGGGGAGGGTGTTGGGGGGGGATGAGTCGAGAATCGCAGGGCTTCGTTTGAAGGGCCCTTAGTAGCGGGTATTTGTTTTCTCCTGCCGTAGCGAGCTCCCCGAGCACCTGCCAAAACACACTCTTTAACACGTACACCCGAAGGGGACCATCCCAGAGCTCCAATTTTCGGACAAGCCAATGGAAAGACTCTGAGTGGCTTTATACCGCCTTAGGATCGTGTATCCTCGGCTTTCTCCAGACAAAACTCCCTCTCTCCTGAGCGCTTCAGCTGCTCTTAGTCACTCTCACAACACCCCGGAGAAGTTATTTTGCTGCAGAGAGAGCAGGAAAGGGAAAGATAGGAGACTTCTTGCTCTTCTCTGTGCTGGCAAGGTCCCGCTCTCACCTGCTATAGGGTAGCAGTGGATCAAAGCACAAGGCAGCACTCCAGTGGCAGGTACCACAGCTCCTTCCATTGCTATGCAGCTCTGCTTTCCCCAGAGTAGATGCTCCCCGGAGCCCTGCAGTCACAGACTGAAATGAAAGGCACTGATTATTTTTTTTTTTCCCCTCGGATCAAACACTTGAGACCACAGTAGCCAGGCGAGCAGTGCAGTCAATTGCACGACACAGTCCAGAGAAACAATATGCTCCTGGGTCCCAGCATGTATTTTTCCCTTATTCAAAAAGCTTTCTCCTGCCAGTGGCGTAGGGGTGATGGGAGCAGACCCTGGCACCAACTTGCCTTCGTGTCAGAAGTCTGCTCCCAATCTTTCTGCAAAGACAGAGCTGCATGGAACTGCCAGGGGTTAATAGCATACGGCACTTTTGGGATCAGTCTCTGGCTTTGGGAGGATTTCTGCACCCACAACCAAGTGCAAGAGTCACATTAATGTAGGGGGTGTAAATGATGATGTGTTAATTTTGAGCTCTAGCCCCCTTTTATGATTAGAGCAGGCTCAGAATGGGGAATGAAGGCTTTGCACAGCTGAATGCCCTGCTAGCAAAAAGATGCTTCAGTAGCTTCGCTCCCTCCGCTGTGCTTCTGCAAGTGCCAGCCAGACACTAGTCACGGCGGAGATTTTCATCAGGTGACCATGAGTGCCTGTGTCATCTTGTTGCCCCACATCTGTTGCTGCTCTGTCCCTCGAGGTAGCCCCTTTGTAGCTGAAAGGCTGCCCTGTGGGACACAGTTACACCAGCTACCAGTCAGCAAATGCTTTCAGAGTCTTTCATACAGGGCAGGAATCACATTCACAGATGGGACACTGACATAATTGGAGCACTCTTTTATAGCATTCCAATAGATATTCTAACTGAAATGTTTCATCATTCATTTTTTGAAAATAGCCAAGGATAATAATATCCTAGAACTTCTTTTCCACTACTGCCTTAATCTATTTTTTTAAACTATGATATGTGCATTCCTTTGGTTTGCACAGCAGACTTCAGAACTTAATGGGAACATGGAGATATGAGCAATTTTTCCATTATCCTTTCTTGCCAAACCACTTTAAGCCTAAAATTGGGGGGTAACATCTCTGACTCAACCTGACCCCAAAATTGAATAGTAGCGTGTGTGCATGTGTCTCTCTCACAGGACAGAATATTTCTCCCCCCCTCTCTCTGTCTCTTTTTTTTTTCCCCTCTCTAATAGCACTCCCCACACTCCAGACCAAGCAACTAGTCACTCACAGTCTGAGCTCATTTTAAAGAGCTTGGATTAAGTCCATGTGCAAGTTTTAGTTGCCTGTTAAATTTCTAATGCCTGCCACATACACCATTAGAACACTTAGAGTTTTAAGACAGCATTGACTTGTATTTTCTTTGGGTTTTAGCTGCTAAATAGACGTGCAGCATTTTTAATCCGCTTCTCTCTACCTTTTTTTCTTTTAAAAATTTTAATATGAGGGTATTACAGTATTACAGATCCAGTGTAAATTATGTAATGTGGGTCACATAATAATTAGCACAGTCACCGTTCTTCTGTGAGGATCGTCTAAAACTTTCTTCAGCTCCGAGCACCACCTGATCATTTGCATCAGTGAAGTTATTGGTACGGGGAATACAATGGGATGGTGTAAGGAGAAACTGAAAATAGTAAATGATAAATTAGATCTGCAGTAAACTTAAACACTTAAAAATATGTTAAGTACATTCTAAATCATAGTTTATATTACACTAGAAACTACTCTTTCTTAGCTTTGTTTTTGGATTCCTTGTGCCCTAGTACCTAGGTAGTCCAGTATTCACATACTTTTAAAGTTTATTAAAGCAAACCCCTGCCAAAGGCAAGCACTGCTCCAACTATGTGGAAAAGGACTCCTTCCATTCTCCAGTTCCCTGAAATGGCAGCACAATGTATTTCCAGTTCTGCTCTGTGTAGAGCCTGCTGCAAGTATACGTGGCTGCAATTTTTGTTCGTGCTGCCAAGGACAGGCTTTGCTTAAGTTCTTGAAACACCTTTTTGGCTCGTGAAAACAGCTTTGCAGAAAAAATATAGGCGTTAATGCGGACTCCCAGATCTCTCATGTGGGTGCTGTGAGCCCACGCGGAGTTGTGACCAGCGGCCGGGGCTTGTGGCCATGTCGGCCTTTCGGTAGTGGTAACAGGAGAGACAAATGGAGGATCCGTGTAGAAGGGAAGTGTTTCCGATATGAAAAAGATTGAGATTTAGGGAAACCAACCAGTATTTCCGGTCTTTGGACACTGTATTCCAGCCTTTCACTCCAGCCCTAATGGAAAACAAGCATTAGGAAGTGTTTGTCACGTTGTTTGGGTTTTTCCTTTGATTTGGAGTGGCTGGACGCTTTTTCTGAGAGTATGTATTGAGCTGAAGAGCCCACAGTCTATTTCTAGCAGTCTCCCTGCTTTTTCTTCATCGCTAATTATTAATGACAGACTATGGGCAGTATTTGTCAGTTATGTGGCTATAACAGCTAAAACTTAAACAATTTATAATGTTTTATTCTCATTGTTGGCTCAAGAGCATGTTTTGGGTCTAAACTAAACTACGCTCAGCCCTTGGAGGTCTCCAAAAACTACAGCTGTCACTTGAGCTGAATTCTGCAGCTGCTTGCACCGAGTAATGGTTTTGTGTATATCTAATATTTAGGCCAAATCTGTATTTTGTGGATTTGCACAATTTCTGCTCGAAATAACACACTGGTAGGTTCCAACACAGCCCACAGAGCATAGCATCATAACTCACACCTCTGCGCGCTCAAGGCCTGTGGAAACTGTTACTCCTATGCATTATGCCATAGCGGTCATATGGGACCAATGTCCTTATGTGCCCTGTGAGCTGCAGAGGGAATGCAGTCCATAGTGTGCCCGGTGGCTATTGCTCCTCGACATCTCTCAAGTCGTCCGCTGGGCAAAAAGAGTCGAATCCTATAAGCTGAGCTAATTCCTACGTTTCTCTAACACTTTTCTCATTGCTGTCTTGTCACCCTAATTCCTCGCCAGTGTCAGAATTTATGATCACATGTATTAGCAGTGAAACTATTTCGGATGACATGGTCATCTTGGAAAGCAAAAGGTACATTTTCCATTTGTGGAATATTACTAATTCTAGGAGTAGCTGAGGATAAGTTTGAAACTTCACATGCTTAATGGCTTGCAGGCGAGCTAGGAAATGAAGGATAAAGGATCGCATAAAGATTTAGCAGAAGTTGGGGTCGTTTCCCCATGCTCTCCCGCCAATCACCCGTATCTTACTTAAAAAGTCCAGTGTTATTGTTCGTGTCTTTTCTTTTTGTGGCTAATACGAATGATGCTATCCAATAGTGTTCCATGTGTTGTTAGCTGCAAGGATGACAGCTCTCTTTAGTGCTAAGCCAAGATCAGCAAGTGTATTTGGGTTTTCTAATGAATTTTAAATAGAAAGGCCAACGATAAAAGGCTAGCGCTCCAGCAAACGGTAAGCATCATTTTAGAACAGATATATAAATAGGCCAATTTAATATGTGTTTTCTTCACATTTAAACAATTCAGAGTGAATCAAACCCTCAGGCAGAGAACCACGTGTTCCCCAAGGGCCGTCCGCCTCCGTTCCCCACGCACGTTCCTGAGGGTAAGAGCTCAACCCCATCTGCAGCTTTCTGGGGTGGCCTCATTTCTGAATGCTGGTAGCCAAGACCGCTAATCACCGGCTGCTCTGGCTTCCCCATCTGTGCCCGGCGGCAGCAGAGCCCTGTCTCTGGCCGAGCCAGACACTACAAAACTACAGAGAGCGAGCGCCTCGCGTAGTATTAAGAATCGCTGCAGCAGATGAGGTAGACTTTAACTGTGGTCTCCAGCTCGACCACAGAGCGAGCGCTGGATCCTTTTCAAAACAGGCTTCAGCAGTCCCTGCACCGAGCAAGGAGCCACATCGGGTCAGGAAGCCGCGTCGTGTTGCGCAGGAGGAGACAGACACAGCTTGTGCCTTTTTCACACCGGTTACACACACGCGTGCACACCCACACCGGGCTGTGCGCCGACCACGTGGAAACCCAGCGAAGGCCCATTCCTGATTGTTTTGGCAGCGTGCGCAGGAGAAAGTTCAGATAGTTTGGTCCAAGGAAGCTATTGTGTTACTCTGTATATTATGCATTAAGGAGAAATGATATCGCCTTTTCAGTCTCTGCTGAGTTTGAGTATGGCATTGATTGCAGTGCGACCTCTCATTAATCTAGTGGCTGTGGATATGGAATAATGGCTTTTCCTTCTCCATTCAAATTGCACTCCAGCGGGAAATGTATAGTGAGAATATACCAGTAGGGCTCCCCGTATTTCCCACTAACCACCTCCTTCTGTAAATACGTCAGTAAAAACCCCTGCACATCCCGCCTGCAGGATCACCCGCCCTTTCTGGAAGTCAGGTTTCCCTATCCCTTGGCACTTTCCAGTCACAAATTAATGTCATGAAGGCCTAATTCCAGTCTGACTGCTCCCCGCATGCCTTCATGCAGCCACAACAGCACTTTTGCAGTTCTCCTTACCCCCTTTTTGCACCCGAGAGCGCTGTGCAGTGTTTCTGCTCACCAATAGGTGCCCCTAATGCCTCCCAGTAGGTGCTGCGGGGTGACCGGCCGGGACAAAGCTTGCTGCTGGGCTTCTTCAGCAGCTCAATGTAGAAACGGATTTCAAAGCCCAGGAAAAGTCTGAGTTTTTGCACTCTGGACTGGGAAAGGATGGAGCAAAAGGGTGTGATGAGAAGGTTATTTGTCATTACTTGGCTGGCCGTATTAACGATTAAGGTGACAAGGTATAAGCCTAGACGTAGAGATCCTCGTTCATGTGTGCTGTAAAACAGTCTTTCTGTGACCTTAGGGTCAGATTTGTAATGTAGCTAATGTTGTCGTGCTAACGGGCTTAGCAAACAAAAACAAACTGAAGTAAACACCAAAATACTTTTTTAATGATCTCGGTCCCTCTGCCTTTGCCTCCCCTCCCGGTCTACAGACTAACAGCACTTTTCAAACTGGCAGACCTGGTGACAGCCATCCGTACACTAATAAAGGGGACCATACAAACAGGTAAGCGAGGGAACAGAGTCTTCTGACCACAGATGCTCTGAACACACAAATTTAGGATCTCCAGTTACCCACGGGTGAAGTCATTGCTGGTTGTAGCAGGCGTTGCAGGGGTAGAAGGCTGTTGAGAGGCAGCGACCGGCACCCTGTGACGGGCCTAGGGAAGGGGTTGATGAATAGAGTCAATGTGGTGAAGGTGGCCGAGGGTACCTGGGGAAGCTGGCAGCGCTGGCAGTGTGGTCAGCAGGGAACGCGGCGAGAGCCCATTCTGTGAAACGCTGTTTGTGAGCGAGGCAGGAGGAGAAAAGAGGCCTTGTGCATGATGGACCTGATGTTTCGAAAGGTGCTCCAGTTAAGAGAGGTTGGCCTGTGATTGCAGAGGGAGATGCATCCAGAAACCTGCCTGCTGCCGCCTTAGCAGCAGCCTGCGATGGGAGGCAGGAGCACGTGGCGGGGGACGCGTGAAGCCTGCAGAAGGCAAGGGCAGCACCTGGCCTGCCTGGAGCTGCTGGAGACCCTGGAAACCTCAACAGAAAGGAGTCCGACCGCTGGGGAGGAGGAGGCTGCAGCGCAAGACAGCAAGTCACGCTCAACCCCTTAGGGTAACAGGGCAGAGACGGGTCACCGAATGGGGGCCCAGCGCGGTTTCTGGAGGCCCCCATCTCCGTGCAAGGCCATTACCCCCCCTCGCAGCCCTGCTCTTCCCTTCTCCGTTCCGCCTCCCCTCCCTTCTCCTCCGCTCTCCCACCGCGACCCCCCGCAGGCATCGCCCCCGCGGGCACCCCCCGCTGCCGCTCCCCCGGGGCCGGTGCGGTGCGGCCCGGGCCGGGCTCCTCCTCCGCGGGGGCGGCCCCGGCGGCAGGTGGCTGCTCGGCAGCAGGAAGCTGCCACCGCTCGTCGCGCCGGTCCCCCTCGTGTGCCGCCGCCGGGGCTCGCCGCCCGCACCCCCCCGCCGTCGGGGGCAGCCGCGCCCGCCTCAGCGACCCCCCCGGGAGATATTTTTTTTTTGTTTTGTTTTGCTTGTTTTCCTCTCTTTTTTTTTTTTTTGTTTTGTTTTGTTTGTTTTTCTCCCCTCTAACTCCACTTGCGCTTGGAAGGATACCGACGGGTTTGGCGGCGGCTGTCGCATTTGGGGCTCCTTTCGGCAGCCGGCCAGCCCCGGGCGAGCCTCCCCGAGCCTCCCCTCCCTCCCCGCCGCTGCCAGGCGGGCCCTGGCCGCGATGAGCGCCGCCGCCCAGGCTCCGGAGCCCGACCCGCAGGAGGGGGGGCCCGGGCACGGCCCCGGGCCCGGCCCGGCCCGGGAGGGCAGCCCGCAGGAGGAGTTTGACTTCTCCATCCTCTTCGACTACGACTACCTGAAGCCGATCGAAGGTTGGTGAGGAGCCGCCGCCGCCGCCGCCGCAGGAGGAGCCGGTGCCGCGCCCCGACGGGGCGGCCGGGCCGCCACTGCCGGACCCAGCGGCTCCGGGCCGGGCGCTGCCTGCGCCCTCCGGCAGCCCCTGGGAGGGCGGTGGAGAGCCGGGGGTGCTGCCGGGCCCCTGCCCTGCCCGGGGCCAGCCCCGCCGGGGCCCTTCGGTGGGTCTGCGGCCGGGGCATGTGCCCCCGCTGTGGCTGCCCGGGACCGGGTGGCGGTGGATGGCGAGCGGTGCGCTGCTCCACGGGCTGCGCTCGGGGCTGGGCTTTTGGGTGCTGCTTTAGCCTGCAGGCGCTTGCGAATGGTCACTGGCACTGGAGGCAAAGTGGCTTGGTCCCCATGTGGGGATGAGTATGTGAAAGCGGCCGTGGGACCTGCCTGTTATTTACAAGGTTGTGCACCCGGGTATGAGAGTGCAGCTGCAAAAGACAAAGCAGAAGAGCTCAGCTCACTTGGTCTCCTTGTGACCATCGTCATCATGGTAGAGGGTGTTCTGGAAACTCAACAAGGCAGCTTGAGCCACCGGGTGTAGGAGCCCCAAGGAGTTAGTTACCTGCGATGAGTCTGACCATCCTGCTTGGATGGCAAGGAGCTGGGGAGATCTAGTTTCCAGTTTGGGTCCAAACACCATAAGCTCAAGTTAAAATAATAATAAAAAAAAGATTTGTAGACTGTTCTCCTACTTTTCTAAGTTTATGCCAGTCTGTGGTACTAACTGTGACAAGTGTTCCCTGACTTTCTAACTGATAATTCTGTTGATGATACTAAAAAGCGATACTTCCCATCCCATAAAATACAGATTTGTGTAAACCAGACAAAGCCAAAAGAGACAGGACCCAGAGGAAAGAATTGCTGGGATATTGTTTCTAAGCTACATTAGTTTTGATTCTGTGGAGTTGAGAGGTGGCATTTCTCTAGGGCATTTGAAGAAAGAGATGATGTGTTCCTAGGGGATGGTGCAAGAGGAGACATGTTTGGCCTAAATCGTGGTATCATTAGTGAAATGGAGAGTTGTTACTGAGTTTTATTCTTTGTGTACTTGTTTAAGTATACAGATGTGCACCAGCATCAAAGCTGAGTGAGGATGGTTAATGTCATCAAATGTACAAAGCTGAATTTTCTTTCAAGGTTTAATGTAGATCAAACCATGCTAAAATAAATCCACGATGGGGAGAGGTCAGTGATTTTAATGAAAATACATTAAACCTCAGTGAAAGCTTCAGATGCTGGGTTTTTTTCACATCTTTATAGTAGAGAGTGCTGCTGTGAAGCCTTAAGTGGGAAGTTCCACAGAATATAATAGTACGTAGGTGGGGGGTAGAAAGTTTAATCTTCAAACCACATAAATGCAGAGCAGTTTATGCTTGTAGTAGAAGTAACATCCTTCTTGAGCCTGCTTTCGCCACATTTGAATGACTGGAAACTATAATTAGTAGTAATTTTGTTTGTTCCAAAGATGGAAATCATTAGCATAAAAAAAAAGGATCACAACCATATATACTAGCATTGTAATCTGGAGAACATTCTCCCTCGCTTTGAAAAGGCACCAGCTAGAGTCTGTAAGCAATCCAGTATACATCCGTGACCTTTAATGTACAAAAGATTAAAGCATGTTTACACGAGGACAGAAAATGTTCAGATTTTGAGGAAGGGCTTTATCCACATGCTGGTGGTAAACGATGCTCGTTGTTCATGTGCGATTCTGGCCTCGTCTGAACTGCAGTTGGGAAAACAAGTCCTTTTCAGTGGAGGATTCAAAATGGAACCAAAACCATAGGAGTGTCTGTGGATCCCAGCACTTCAGTCTGGTTCCTACATTCAAAGCCCGTTTGAAAGAGGCTCTGGTTTCCTCAGAGTCTCGCCTGCTCCACCCACCGCTCACAACAAGTCCTATAATAACAAATCTCTGTAAACATGCTAAAAGTGACTTTAAATTTATTTATTTATTTTTTTTAGGGAAAAAATTGTAAATTTGGGGCTCTAGGAATGGATTGGGATGAAAGTTTATTTCTGATAAACAGTTGTTTTAAAGGTTGGGATTTGACAGTATCCACCTAAGCTTGTGTTTTAAAAGTAGGATCTATATCACAACTTGTTGCCATGGAAATGCCAGAAATATCCTTACTGAAAGCAGTTGGCATTCAGGAGTGCTTATGTGTGCCTGAGACAACAGGAACATGGACTGCTATAAAAGCAGCAGGGGAAAAAAGGGTAAATAAAAATCCTACAGTCAATATTATTAATATTAGATATTCCTCTCTAAGCCAACCATTTCCAAAAGCAGGAGTGCTGTACAAAGTGCCATTTTCCATGCGCCTTTTACTTTTACCCTTACTTGCCAGGCTTTAATTAGCTGTCGTCTTCTCAGCCTTTGCAAACCAGAAACCTCTGCCTGCAGCAGACTGTGCTCAGCGTCGTGGACAGGCTTTGGGAACTTTGGGCAGAGCGGGTATCCTGCGCTGTTAGGTTGAAATTGTGATTTGGCTTGGACATTGAAGATGTTTTCTGTCTCCTTTTAAAAAAATGCGTTAGATGCATTCCATTGAGAGATACCTGTGGAGGTATCGCTAGTGGTATCCCAGGTTTTGGCTTATTTCAAACGTGAAAGGTGCTGAATATCCTTGTTTCTCAGTGGAGAAGATTGACAGAAAATCAGTGAGCATTTGAACTAGCTCCTGCAAATGGAACTCCCAGATGAGCAAGTTCTGATTACTGCTTTCTCTATTACTCCATAATACCTGTTGTTGGCCACTATGAGAGATGAAATACTGGAAAGCCAGACACCCGCTCTGCTTCAGCAGCTGCCTTCAGGTGTTTTTGGTCTGTGTTCACTGTGTGATCATCCACTGACAGGTAAAGCTGCCACATAATTTTTAATATTTGAGGTTAACCCTTCTGAGAACTGATCCTCTGAGGGGTGTTCTGAAACTTAAAATTCAAACAAAACCCATCCTTAAATAAGATTCCAGACAAAATCCTGCCCTAAGACAACAGATGAGAACGCAAATGGGAAAGAGTGTTTTCTGGTAGGCTCAAGCCTTTGCTGTAGCTCAGCAGAGTCTTACATTGCATCTGGTGATATGAATCTGCAAGGTCTATGTATGTATAATATAGAGGGGGGAAGCAGGGAGCATCTATAAATATTAATATTCCTCTGAATGCTTGTTTGTATGTAGACAGGCTCCCAGGGACATTGGCACGGCTTGTAGGTGTCGAGCCCTGTATAATTTGCCTTGTTCCTTCTTTTTCTCCCCACTACAAAGCTATTAAAAGGAAAAAAAAAAAATAAAATGCTTGCAGCTGAGCGCTGGTGACTGGCGCGGTAACACAGGAGGCAGTGTTCAGCGGCAGCCCTGCAGTGAGGAGACAAATATGCACATGTAACAGAGAATACCAGATTTCACTCAGGAAACCAACTTTCACTTTGAGCTTCCAAGCAGCTAGTGTAAATAACAGGCGACTTGGCTTTTGAAAAATGCAAGAAAGCTCTGGACCGGCCCCTTCAAATTGCAATAAGCAAATTAATTACAAAAAAAAAATATATATCTGGATTCTTCTACTTATGCAAATAAGTAACTGGATTTAAATCCCAGGGCAGCAAACGGATGTGAGGTCAAAACCAAACTTCTCCCCCTGCCCTCCCTTGTCCCGCACGCGGCTATCTTTAGCTTTTCCTAGATGATGGTTTGTATAAACCCGTCGTGGAATGCAGTTGCTGGGGTGATCTGTTATTCCCTAATTTCATGCTAATTGGCAAGGTCACATTTGGCTGACTGAATGGCTTTGAAGTTACTGCCTTGTTTGAAAGCCAGCGGAGGGTGGGCCCTGGCAAAGCCGTGCGCGCGCACACTGCTCTGCGTCCCATCCAGCTCAGGAAATCGCTGGAGCCCAGCAGGACCCGGTGTGGGTTTTCCTTTCTGCCTTTCAGACGTGTGTGGAAAGGAGTTTTTTAAAATCAGGGGTTAAGTCCTTTGAAGCTTAAATCCCATGATCTCTTTCACCTGTGTTTTAACTCCTCTAGCTAATCAGTCCTAATGGCAGTCCTGAAGGTCCTCACCTGGGGAGGTTGCCCACCCACCAGATGGTTGCTGGAGCTGCTCGTGGCATGCGTGCGTCTGTCTATAGGAGCAGCTCTGCTGTTTGCTTACAACACGGTAGCACCCGGAGCCCTGCTTCCATCCCCTGTCGCGGGAAGAGCAGAGGTGGGCTGGTGAACCAGTAACTGGGTGAAGGCTGGGGAAAAAGGGGAGAGTAAGTGCTGGCAGCTTGGAGGCGGTTTGGGTGGGATCCTAGGAGGTTTGGGGGTAAGACTTCCCTACTCGTGAGAGTTGGGTGACAGAGGGGAGCGGTGGAGTCAGTTTGCTGACAGTGAAGCTGCCTGAGAAGGTGAGGAGGTGCCTGTGTTGTCTGGGTGTGAAGCTCGCTTTCTTTTAACCCGCTTTCAAACAAGAAGGATCTTTTGGTACTGAATCAGAGGGTGATTCAGCGGCGAAACCTCAGGCTGGGAAATGCTGCAGTGAAGGGAGGTGGGGACGCGCTGTAACTGCCCGTGCAGGGGGTGTCCGAGGAGCTGCGCTGAAGCTGCTGCGCTGCTCCCCGAGGTGTCCCTCAGAAGAGCAGTGGAGAGGACAGTCCCTTACAGGGGGATTTCAATCTGTGTTCTGGGGTGTGGTGTTCAGGGACGGACGAGCCCGTGAAGGTGGCACAACCTCGGGTGCAAAGCTCTACCTCTGGGCCTCTCACACAAAGCTTTCAAAGCTGCTCCAGTTCTTGAAAAACACCTTTGCTAGGTTGATTGGTCACGTAATTATCATCTCATTCAGGGGTGCCGTGGCCTCTCGGCTCCCTGGGGAGCCCAGCTGGTGGGCGGCAGGGCTGCTCCCTGCCATCTCCGGTGTGGCGGCAGGCCAGCAGTGAGGTTTGCTGTCCTCAGCTCCTGCCACCCTAACCGAGCTCACCTCGGGGAGAAGCACGGCTGTCGCTGGGGCCATCTGCCTGGAGCCATTCCTGTGCCCTGGGCTGCTCCACGTTCCCACTTGGTGTCTGCAAACGCAGAGAGAAAGCTGCCGGGGAGCCACCTCTCCCCATCCCCTCCCCTCGAAGGCAGGAGCCTGATGTTCTTGACAAAGCCGAACTCCCGGGGTGCTGGCCCGCGCGGGCTGGGATGTTGGCTCGGGTCTGCCCCTTCCGCCGGTGGATTCCAAGCCCCGGCCCGCCTTAGCCAAGCAGGCCGGAGCCGGGTAGTCGGTCCCCTCCTACTGAAGCAAAAAGCAGAATTTGTCCCGATTTCGAAGGCAGAGCTGTTTATTTCCGGAGAGCAGCACTTGCTGCTTCACGCAACCGCCCCTTTTCCCTCGCGGGTGAGGTCAGAGCCTTGCGTGGTAGCATCACCAGCGTTTCCATGGCGACAGACCCTGACAGGGTCACCGGCGTGGGCAATAGCGCCCGGGACGGTGATTTCATTGTACCTCCAGAGTTATGCAGGGCAGGGACTCGCTGGGGAGATCTCCCCAAGCCCCGCGTCCTGCTGAAGCCCTGCCGATGACTCAGGGCCGGCGGCCTCAGCCTCTGGGCATCGCTGCCCGGCGCGGTTCCCCCGGGGCGCTCTTCAAACCAGCCGAGGTTTTCTTGTCTGCAGTCTTGCCCACATTCCCATGCCGCTGCCTGCTTTATTGATAATTTGCCATGCGGGGGGGGAAACGAAATATTTTTGCTCCACAGAAGGCTGTGGGTGTTGTCTGCTTGGCGCGGGGCGCCTGCCTCCCTCGCTGCCCGCGAGCGCCGGCTGAGCAATCCCGGTAAAGCGTGGCGGAGGAGCGCTCTGCCAGAGCGCCGGGAGAAGGCAAGGGCATGCTGCAGCTTGTTGTTGTGCGTAAACGTTGTTATTAATATCTGTAACATGGATCCTCCTGGAGGGGGAATACCGAGGATGAATGTGCTCATTTAAACACAGTATTGGGGGGGGGCGGGGAGGAAGAAAACTTAGGTTATCACTGATTTTTAATGGCCAGAAAGTGTGTGTGTGTGGGGGGGGGATGAACATGCTCATTTAAACACAATATTTCGGGGGGGGGGGGGAAGAAAACTTAGGTTATCCCAAATTTTTAATGGGCAGAAGGGGTGTGTGTGTGATCAACGTGCTCCCAATTTTTAATGGGCAGAAGGTGTGTGTGTGTGTAATGAACATGTTCATTTAAACACAATATTTCAGGGGGGAAAAAAAACCCCATCTTAGGTTATTCCCAATTTTTAATGGGCAGAAAGTGTGTGTGGGGTGTGTCTGTTATTCACAAGGCTGTAAAAATGACACATGCACGTACAAATAGGTCTTTGCTTTCCCATATCCCTCAACACTAATCTACACATGCCAGCGTTGCTGCTTGACGCGTGTTGGGAGTTGTAATTTTTTTTACCTGTTGTCCGTGTACCTGGCACGATAATGCGGTTTAACATGCACGGTGGGGGCAGCTCTCGCCGTAGGTGTGTCGAATGGGGAACTGAAACGGCCGCCCGTTCCTTGATGTGAAGCTGTTGAGCCTGGAGAGCTTTTTTGGGATTACTGGTCACTATGAGTCCTGTAGCAAGTCCTGGCATCAAGCCTCGCTCTGCTTGGTGCTGATTTTGCTCCCTTGCATCAGCTTAAATCAGAGTGATTCTTCCGAAAGTGGTGGGAGGGATGTTTTGTGTGACTGTGGAGGGGTGTGTTGCTCTGGTGAGTCCAAAGGAGTGATGAGTTTTATTCAAAGTGAATCATAGCATCAGTATCTAAGCTTGATGCGTCAGAGTTTGAGTGATGTGAATGACACGCTATTCCTGTGAGTGCCAAAGCTCTGATATCTGAGATCAACGATGCTAAAAATATGTTCGTCTCAAAATTCAGTTACTCGTTGCTGTTTTCCCCATCCCCAAAACAGCTGTGTGCTGGGATTAAAAGCCAGAGGGAACCTTAAGAAATTTGCAAGCTGGACTCCCCCAGTCGTCTCCCATCCTGTCACATAGACGTTCTGTGTGTTGGTTTGTTTGGTCGGCTGTCGGTTTTTCCCACTAAACACAAAGGCTCAGCAATTCCTGCTACATTTTTTTTCTTTTCGTGGCGTTTTCTCCAGGTTGTGCAAAACATTGAGCACAAAAAGTAGGAGTCAAAAATCAGTGGAGGATTTTGCTTTAAGGAAAAAAATCTTTTTTTTAAGGATTTGCTTGAACGAAGAAGTGTTTAAAACTAAAAAGGAAAAAAACCACCCTGAAATTAAATCACAGTCTATCTGTGTGTGAAAGTTTTACTACTATCTTTTGCTATTTTTGCAGAAAGCACAGTCGGCTCCTACCTGGCTTTATGTACAATGTTATTTGGTCATGGGAAATGGTGCCTCATGTAGTGCAGGAGTTAGAGAAAATGCTGGAACCGTTATTTAAATATTTAAATGAAACCCTCTTTGCCGATGACACATACTGATCTGTGCCCAGGGGTCAGCAGATAGTGCGAATTAATCTCAAACTGTGGAGCTGTTTCAGATATTTCCTGCTGGGTACGTGGAAATCTTTAAAAACATATAAAAATCCTGATAGTATTTTGCATGCTTTTGTGTAAAGACAAGTACTAATCAGCTCCCAGGCAGGGGAAGCTACAGGAGCTGATGCACATCGAGGGGTCTGTCCCGGGGATACCTGGCGTGACTCTGCTCTCTCAGATGCTGCTGGCATTAAGCACCTGATGGGGTACTGGGATGAGATCAGAACTGGGCTCAGTGGTGCTGGTGGGAATTCTGTATTGCCTAGAAGCATCCCTGTACCCTGCAGCCTGGGGATTGTTTATAAGATTGAGAATCTCTGAAAATTGAGGATTTTTTTTCCCCAGGAGAGAGGGTTGCACTGAACGCTTACCTGTTACTGTGTATTTTATAATCCTTTTCTGGCCAAAATGTTCCTTGAGCTGAAATTGGAAAGTGATTGCCCGTAACTGTGGGGCTGGGTCCTTTCTATCTCTTTTTCTTGTCAAACAAATACTTGTGAAGGTGTTTTGTGATCATCTGGTGCTTTCTCCTGTGAAACCTGTCACCAAAATGTGTTTACCTTATACAGAGCCAAACAAATCAGCACACAGAACTGACTTTTCAATGCAAGAGCTTGAGCTCAGTTTTGGTTTTGTGAAGCCTTTTCTGGCTGGACTTTGCTGTCTAAGAAAGGTTTTCTCCCTTCACCAAAAGCCATTCCTCAACTTTTTGGTCTTTCGTAGACCTATTTGGAAGTGGTTTTCTGATGTGATGGTCTCAGTCCAGCTCCTAGTTGCCAAAAGTCGACCAAAGTCGCAGCACCCCAATTGGCACTAAGGGGTACGCTTGGCAGAAGGAGTAGGAAAGCCAGGACTGAAACGGGCAGAGAGGCTGACATGGTGCCGACCCTTCCAGGTGATCCCTCTAGCTCAGGGCTCAGGTAGAGGGAGCCCGGCCGGGCGGTGTGGCGGTGTTTGCAGTGCTTTTGTCCATGCTGCATCTGCTCTGAGCACTTGAGCTTCCCTGGCTGTTAATCCAGTACTTTTCACAAGCATCAATTGCAGTTAAAAAGAATTAAGCAAATATTTACCTACTATCAGATCACAACCAGTTTATAAATATGCATTTTTTTAATCCATGATTGCTCAGCTTTTGTAATAATATTTATAGTCTTAAAGAGACCCTTCTTTTTCCAGAAGAACCGACTCCACATAAAACCAACAGCCCACCCTCTGGAGTTACATACGCTCATGATGTCTTGGACTGTGGCCTCAAGCCATGCCCCCTGCCTTTTTCTAGCCTTTCTGCAGATCCCATGGGCAGATATGGACAGCCAGATAGCATAGGGACAACACCTACACACCCTGCCAACACTGCAGGGGCCTCTGCTCCGAGCCCTAGGATTGAAATTACTCCATATCATGAACTGATTCATTCAGGGGGTCCCTTCCGCAGCAGAGACACAGATGTTCTTTTGGTAGAACATCAGTCAAACTCAGCTACCACTAGCCCAAGGGTTACCCTGCCTGTCCCTGGCTTTGAGGGCTACAGAGAACCACTGTGTTTGAGCCCAGCTAGTAGCGGCTCCTCTGCAAGTTTCATTTCAGAGACAAATGTATCTCCTTGCACATCACCATGTGTTTCACCAAATAATGGTCCTAGTGATGACCTTTGTCCGCAGTTTCAAAACATCCATACTCATTATTCTCCTAGAACCTCTCCAATAATGTCACCACGAACAAGCATCACGGAGGAAACCTGCTTGGGACGACATTCACCATCACCCTGTCCCAACTCAAGGTCTTCATCACCAGGTGCAAAACGGAGGTACTCTTGCACTGAGCTCTACAGTACTCAGCTGCCTTCCACTTCTCCACGACAGTCAAGGACCCCCTCTCCACAATCCTCTCCTCGCATCCCTTTGAGAGAAGACAACTCTTCAGTTACTTACACGCAATTGCCCAGCGCTTCTCTTTCCATGGATGCTATGAACAGCCTTCCTACGGATCCTTCCTGTGGTGTTCCCACGAAAATTTGGAAAACCAGCCCTGATCCTTCATCAATGCCTTCCCACAAAAACAGCATTCCGTGTCACGTCTTTCAGACTGTTGACTTCCACGGGCCTTGCGAGCAGGAGGACAGGAGAAACTCAGCCCCAGAATCAATTTTGTTGGTACCTCCATCCTGGACAAAGCAACTGGTGCCTGCAATACCTATCTGCAGGTATGTAATGCTTCTCGTTGTTGTGTGTTTTCTCATGGTGCGATGCCCTCTCTCATGCATAGTGATCCCTAGGGGGTGTTTCCTTGGGCAGATCCTGCTGCAGACCGAAGCTACGTGCTCAAGGACAGCACTGGCAGCACCATTATGATTCCAAGAGATGAAAAAATCTGGGTTTGGAAGAAACGTCATCAAAGTGGTTCGTTGATAGCACAGCATATGACAAATTCAATTTTCCGAATTATTTGTCTAAAAGCAGATTGCAAACAGCCTTTGACAAAGGCTAAACGCTCTTGTTCCATCCTGCAGCTTTTAAAGAAAGTGGTTTGTTTTCTTTTCTAAATTCAGGGAATGTCTCGCTTACAAATTTCCGTCAAGGATGAAAATACTTTAAATATTTCCTGATTCAAAATAGAGCACGCTGCTCCAAGTCAGACCGAGCATTCGGTCAACCCCAAGTGACTTATTGTTGGTTGTTAATTTGTTAATTGTCATTTAACCCAAATCTCAGTCGTTGGCACTACCCTCATCAACTCCCTCCATTGTCTGGCGCTGGCGGCAGGCAGGTCTGGACCCTGAGCAGTGCACATCTGCCAGCGTGGAGGTTGCCAAATGTGTGACTCCACTTGCAGTCACCGCTGCCGCCCCGTCGGCCCTGCCATCCCGCTCGGCAGTAGGGTTGTCCCCACGCTGACGTTATCCCGTGCTGCTCCTGACCTGCTAAACACTAATTGCAAGTGGAAGAACACGGGCTGTGACTTCCCATGGCTTGTTAGATTGGTCCTGGCAGCAGTTTGTACTAACAAAGTGAGAGTTGTTTAAAATCCCATGCAAGCTCTAGTTGTGTTAATCTCCTGTTATAAAGCCTTGTGTATTTTGATAACAGGAAAACTAGTATCAGGTAAGAATATTTAGCATTTTATTTGTGTGCATTTTAGTATCTATGGAAATCATAAATATTATTAATTTATGCAACTGGTAAGTAATGGTAAATGGAGCGAATATTTAACAACATACGTTCTGTGATCAAAATTTAAGAAGCATAGCAAAAGCTAGATAAAAGAGGGGGATCTCTGAAAAAATATAATTGCTACAGATATTTCTGTTGAAGAAATAGAAGTATTCTCTTCTCCTCTGCAAGGCCCTGAGAAATTACTGTGTTCCTCCTGAAGTTCAGCAAAGTTTGTAATCCAATGTGAGCAGGACAGCATCTTCTCATTGATGTTAATAGCAGACTCGTAAATGTTTTGGTGAGAGCAGCCCTTGTGGGGCACTTGGAGGAAGAAGGGATCAGGGCTTTGAGAAATCAAGTGATAAAGAGTTTCAGCTGTTGTGCTCTTTTCTCTGCCCAGTTTGCCCGTCCAGTCGCTCCCGCCCCTCGAGTGGCCGCTCTCCAGCCAGTCTGGCTCCTACGAGCTGCGGATCGAGGTACAGCCGAAGCCCCACCACCGGGCGCACTACGAGACGGAGGGGAGCCGAGGGGCCGTCAAGGCGCCGACCGGAGGCCACCCCGTTGTCCAGGTAAGGGGCTGGGGAACAACTTCGTAGAGGAAAAAAAGTTGGGGGTGAGTTCATTTGTGAAAGTCTTGCTGTGGCCTGACCCTGAAAGAAGAGAGCATCTGAACCTGGGTGTGCTTGTAGATGTGCATGAAGTAGCTGAAGTTGAAGTTGTGGCGAAGTCCTGGATGTTTGGAGAGTTGGTTTGGATTAGCTTGTGAAAGGTCAGAAATTTAGGGAAATATTTGCCACCGTTTCTGGGCTATATGTTAAACCTCCTGTGACCCAACTCTGTCATAAGATGTCCAGCTGTCCTGAATTCCAGCTGAGCCCATTTTGTCTTGAGAACAGACTCTTCTGTGTAAACTAGGGCTTTTTGGGGGGTTCAAAACGTACAGACATCAAGCTTGGCTTTCAAACTCAGCGTAGCTCAGCGACCTACCAAACTGGGATTTAAAATAAGTAGCAGATCACGTTAGATCTGCAGTACTGTGTCCTCCTGCCAGCGGTGGGTGAGGGTCTTGGCGCCATGCCTCCCCCGGTTGCTGCAGAGCCAGTCCATGCGGCAGAGTTGCTGCCTGTGTTTCTGGCTGTATTCAACCTCGGCTCCTCTCCTGTCCGTACAGCCAGACTGTACATGACCCCTACACATTCACTTGAGGTTTAAAGAAAGGCAAAGCAACCTTCATTAACCTCGTTGGGAGTTGGATTAGGAAGGTGTGGATGTTAAACTGGAGTTTCCCCAGAGTTAACAGCTGCCTTTTGGTAGAAATGTCTTTCATGCATTTGCTTTTTCCATAGCACTTTTACTCTTCCCTGCCCCCCCCCAGTCCTCTGGTTACATGGTAGAACTTCTAATTTTAAGCCCGTTTAAGTTTAGGTCAGAGAATTTCACCCATGTGTAATTCAGGCACTCAGTACCTCCGTTTCAGTCTAGTGCCTGGTTTATATGTAACCTGCTGACACCGTGTCCCGCCTTGCCTGCAGTTCTGCTTGTCATCTGTGGTACCGCTGCCTTCTGTTGTCCTGGGTGTACACCACCACAGGGAAACCCGTGCTAGCTGTAGCAGCCGTGTGATAAGGAGACGGCAGGGCAAGATAGTTACGTAGCAAAGAGGATAATTTCAAGAAAAAGTTTGGCCTCTATAAAGCTGTAAATACAGAGAGGACACGTTTATGGGATTTGTAATGCTATAGAGAAAGGGTGAATAAGCTTAGGCAGGAGCTCCCTCGTGATTTGGGCCAATGTCACTACAGAAGCATAACTTTATATCTCTTTTGAGATATCGTTTGTATTGCCCTAAACAGTCCAGTGCTGGTCCTAGCTACGTTCATGAGAAGGGAAGCCACCCTGCTGAAGCCAGTGGACAGGATCCAAGCCACCCGTGGTGGAGGTAGCACAGTCTGGCCCTTTGCTGGCCTGAGGGGTGGATGAGCTGAACCGTTATTCTGTTGTGGTGGGTGAGGGGCTTTTCCTTTACTTTTCGAAGGGTGAGGTAAAATAATGTCTGAGGAGCTGCACTGGAGCCGTTTGGGGCCACATCAGTCTTCTCACTCATTTCCTCCTCGTTTCAGCCAGGCATTTGGTTGGGGTCGTGAGGTGTCGGGGCGATGTCGTTGGTAGTGAGGTACGGCAACTGCACAGAGCAGCCACAGCGACAACTTTCACGAGGCAAAGTTGGGGTGCATCCTACAGGTGTTCCTCTTACGCTCAGAACTTGCTATGGCAAGCGCGGACCAGGAAAATATTGACGTTTATGCTTAATTTTAAGCATGTGATCAATACCACTAATTTCACTGTGTTGGCTTGTGCTTAACTTCGAACATATGTTAGATATTCCCCTGCAGGCTCAGCCCCTTTTAAAATCAAGCCATAAATTATTGAATCAATGAATATGTTTACTTTGGTTGAGCTGGACTTACATGTACAGACTGGATATTTGAGCAAAGGGTGCAGGATAATAATGAATGGCAATCACATTTGACATACCTTAATATGTGCAATCTTTTTAGTTTATGGATCTGACAAACTCGTAGCCCGCTGTGGTGCGTTTGAAGCTACGTGGATGTAGGAACTATATGGCCAATCAGCACTTGCTCTTTTCTCAGTTTGCTTACAAATACAGTATCATTTACCTTCCCAAGATATTCCTATCAACCGGATGTTTATTGCAATGAAGGAGTTTCTCATGACATGGGGAAATATAAGTGCTTTGTTTCCTTCCTGTAATCAATATCAATCAAAGAAGGATTTATATTTTCTGTTGGAGACAGGAACTGATATTCCTTGTTTTATCATAATTTGCCATCAAGCTTAAGGATCTTAAACTATAAATTCAAAGATCCACGTTAGTTTCCCAAGCAGATGTGCCTTTGCACAGCTGTGCCTGCATATGGGGAAAATATGGACAGTTTCTTTATGAAGGTTTATTATAAACCTGGAAGTGTTTGTTGGATTTGTGTTCGCTTTAACATAACAAGGTTCATATGGGTACAGAGCAATGAGATAGTTGCACCTGTATGGTTTATGACATCTGAAACTCGGGAAGGCTAGTAAAATCCAAAGCTTTCGTTTATGACATTTATTTGGCTTTAAGGTTGTTTTTTTTTTCCTTTTTTCCCCTCAGTGAATTTTAACTTTCGTGTTCTTGTCAGATGTAAACAGTACAGAAACAGGGAAAATGAAACAGGAGAGGTTTTTAAAAGGTAGATGCTGTGTTGAGGAAAGTTTGCATGAGTTAAAGGCAGCTGGTTGTAAGGAAATTAAATTAGTTTTCAACAAGTGCTATCTGTGTTCAGCCCCAGAGCAGGAATGGCAGTGTTGACATGGGGGTGCCAGGGCTGGGCTTCTCCTGCAGGCTGCAGACCTGGTGCTGGGGACACACAGCACTTCTCGGGTGACGGGCTGGAACACACTGCCCTTGGGAATTTTCTGGAGCGCTAGGAGCTCTCCATAGCAATTTTTTGAATCCAGTGCTGTCTCTCAAACAGTCGGACTGAAATACTGAGAAGCCAACCTTGCCCTGAGTGGGAGCGGCCCACCAAAGTGGTGGGATTTGTACTGAGGATGAATGTCCCGTTCATGTCCCATGCATTTTACAAGCACTTTCAATAGGCTGCTATTCCACTATTTTGATTACCTTTTCTAAAAGGTAATGGGGTTTAAAATTTTTTTCTGAATTTTCTAATTTCCCATTGAATTAACCCTCCACATGACTAATTATCAGCTGAACCTTCTGGAGGAAGAGATGTTGGCTAGTTTTTGCAGCATGGTGTTGGCCTGCAATATTTATTTTTTGAAAACTCCGTTTTGCATGCAAGTTTCTTCTTTTGGGTGCTCTGAAGCTACAGACCAGCAGATCTCATATCCTCCAGGCCTTATCTTGTGGTTTATCTTTCTGATGCTGCTTCCTCTTCTTCACGTGTCTAGCCCCGAGAGTTTGTGCACAAGACTCTGCACCACTTGTGCACTCCAAGTACGGCAGGAGAAGAGTCTGGTTAATCAAAACCTCTGGCTAGATGGACCACGCTGAAGATGGCATTTAATTTGTTTGCCTATGGGAGGAGGAGACAAGGCATGCATCTCATGTAGTGTTCTCACTAACTTCAGAGACCATCTAGAGTCACATGGAGGAGTGTAGGGTCCCAGTTTAGGTGCTCTGAGTCACTCTTGGGAGGAAACTACAGCTTGCTATTAACTATAGAGAAACTTGGCTTTCTGTTTTAGGGATGTATGTTGAATGCCAGTGTGAGTATCCCTTAGATGTTAAGTCACTGAGAAGAGTGAGGAAATCCTGCGTAGCAAGGACAAAGCTGGTTTGCATGCACCCACCATCTTGCAGGTCCATCCAGTCACTGAGACTGCAGAGGAGGGGTAGGCATGATTGTTTTCCTCCTTTCCAACTCTTTTTCACTGATGTTGAGGGACAGCTGCTTATTTGTACCCAACTGCTCCAGTAAAAGCTTTGGAAGAGGCTATCCCTTAGGAAAGGCAGCGACTGCTCCCGTGTGAAGAGCTTATGGATGTGATTGGGGTAGAGGTGACAATCCAAACACAAACCTAGCTCTCTCCAAGTTCACCCCGCGGCAGCACACCCTACACAGAGGGGTAAAAGTCTCCTTCTTTGCAGGCAAACATCTGCGAAGAAGGATGTGGATATGTTTGAGTTCTGCTTTGGGATAGGAGAGATGAACTAGATGATTCCTTGAGACTTATCCTGGTGATGTTTTCAACAATCCTTCTAGGAACTCCCACCTCTTAGAGGAAATTAAATTTTTGGGTTGTTGGCTTTGCTTGCTATCCTGTTGTCAAGGGGAAGCAGAGCATGTGGTAGCACTTGAGTAATACTGGATGTTGGCATAGGTGTCTTTCTTCTACTGTCCACAGGAAAATGTGGTGATAACCTCTCTGTTTCAGGGTGAGACATTTGCAGTTCTTCAGCAAAAGTTCTGCTGTCTTTGAACTGTTTAAGGCAGCGATGAGAAGGAAAGGCCTTTTCAGTGGCAAAGGTTGGGTCTGGATGAGCTTCACCCCATGGTCAAGCAGAGTCTGTGGTCCCTTAAAAGCCATAAAAATATTATTTTGAAGATATTCATTAAACTTAGTGGTTCTGGTTTTGTCCTGCTGCTTTGCATGAAGCCAGATTTTTTTCTTTTCAAGATGGAAATGATGTTTCACATGATTGTGTGATATTTCAGGGAGTTCTAAGTAGAACCCTTGTCCTTCCCTCAAGGGAAGTGGAATGGAAAGGAAAAGCTTTTAGGGAAGGTGAGCAGTTGATTTATGTAAATGATTGTCCATATACTCTGGATAGCTGATCTGTACTTGCTTTGTTAGAAGTGGTTGCATTTACACATGTTGCAGCCCATGGGTATAAATGAGACAAACCCATTTCACATTATAATCTTCCCACATACTGAAGTCCTCTAGGGTCCTTGGAGGTAATCGGTGCTAGATAAATGAGTGATTTACTGCTGCATTCATCTTATATAATTGAGAGCAGTGACACAGGGCATCAATTTCAGATGTGCATCTGCCATGGACTGTAGAGAGGCTGAGGTATATTGTTTTGTTAAAAATCTGTTTATGAGAACTCAGCTAAGTCTTGGGGTCAAAGAGTAAATATAAGCCTTTTCCTTTCTTTTGTTTTTTCCCCTTATTATTTCTACTTTTTTCCCCCCAAGCATCTGTGTGTTTTGGACTTACCTTGCTGTAAACAATCCTTGGGGAACCTGTTTTTTTACACGGCTTTTCAGCACAGTAATTTGTAGGCATTTTCTCAAAGGAGCATGCCTAACTGGCATTTTGAGTGGGGTTTTTTTACTTATTTTACTGCTGTCTTGGCAAATCCTTCCCCTGATGTATTGCTTCTCTAATTTATCTTTACAAAAGGCTCAAATACTTCTGAATGAAAACCGGCCTGTAAGTAATCAGTAACTCCTTTGCGTGTCTCACTTTGTTTCTCTCGCTTCCACTGCATTATTAACTCAGTTCTTCATCACCAAACCTGCTTTTTTCTGCTGCTTGTGTCAGGTAATCGAATCCGTTCAGCACAACCCCCGGCTGCAGTGTTCGAAAGCACGTGAGGACGTTGGTCACTTGGGCCCCAGTGCTCCAAGGCAGCACCTTGCCCAGAGCACACTGTGCATCAGCGGTCCCTGACTCGGGATGGGGAAAAAAAATCACTCTTCAGCCAGAAAATTTGCCCAGTCCTGCAGCCGGAGGTTTTGGATGCTCGAGCAGAAGGGCACTGAGCCAGCGTCCAGGGTGAGCGTTGTTGGGGACCTTTGCGGAGAGCAGCCCGGGTGGCTGGTGGGGCCGCTGCCTCCCACCTTTAGGTACCAGCTCGGTGGTTTGGGCACGTCCCTGGGCAGCGGGAGCCTGGTGCTCGGGCCCTCCTCGCCCATGGGGCTCAGCCTGCGGCTCGCACAGGCTCCCCAGCCACCGCGCACCGATGGGTGGCAGCTCTCTGTCCCCACCAGAGCCATCGTCCCCTGCAGGCAACATCCCCGCGACCTGCCTCGGCTCCTGCTGAGTCCTGGGGTCTTTGTTTAGTCAAAGGTGGTGAGTTAAAACAAGTAACAGGGCTGGGAGGGAGAAGGGAGTAGTTCCTTCAAGTCAGAGCATCAGGGACTCCTCCTTCCCCATCTCCGCTTGCAGCAGGAGGGGAGATGTCTCAAGGGGACTGACACTTCAGTCCCTGCCTGCCGCCACTATCCTAAAATCACCAGGGAGGTTGGCAGGGTACCCCCAACCCATCGCAGCGTGTGCTGTGTGCCCGCATGTGCTAGTCTCCTCCTCGCTTCTCCTCTGTAATGCGGGAAAGCTGTACGGAGAGGGGCTCCTGCTCAGCACAGCCAACCCAGCTTTCCCCTGGGTTTTAACTTTTAAAATTGGGGTGACTTTCACTGCCTATTTTTTATTTTTTATTTTTACTTAAAATGAAGCTGGAATGGTAGTTGTTAATGGAGCACACAGGAGCTGCTTTACAATAACAAACGTATGTTCCACTTTCCTTTTATATTTGAACTTTGCTGTATGTGTTTTCTTGTGGTTTCTAAGTCAAAGGAGACATTGTTTTCTAGCCGAGGCTTCCCATAGGGCCCTGACTTTTAACTGTATGTGACTTCCAACATTCAACTAATTCCTTTGTGTATTAGTGAAACCAGAACCTTTGATGGAAACTCAAAACCAACTCACAGCTTGATGCCGTGATTCACACCCTCACAAGTAGGGCTAGGTTGGAGATGTGCTCCTGGCTGGAACCCAAACCAGCCTGCCCATGAAGATTTACTGTTGAGGGCACGTCGGAGGAGTTGAGTTTGTCCTTTTCTGCCTACCTTCTCAACTCCCCCTGTTTGGGCAAGGGGAAGTCAGAGGTCCAGGACGAAGCCCTGCGTGTTTGCACTTCCGTGGCTGTGCTGGGCTCGGGCTGTGCAACATCTTTGTACCATTGTTGTGGTCTTCACTTCCTTTTTCTCGCAAGCGGGAGCCTCACACAGGCTCTTGGCAGCTTTTGGCTCTTGCAGGGATTTCTGCCCCCAACTCCAGAACAGCGTATGACAAAGTGCACGTTTCATGCCTGATTTACCTGCAGGACTAGTGGGCTCGTTTGCACAACTGTGATGATTGTGGGGGCCTCTTGAGCTTTGAGCTGTTGGGTCGCAGATATATTTACTGTTGTTACGTGTGCTATTGTAGGGATAGATGTGCAATTCTGAAAATGCAGATTTTAGGTACATCTAGGAAATTCTCTTCAAAACTAATATTCCATCAAATGTAAGGGTAGGTCAGTCAGTACCCCTCCCACCGCACTGCTAGCGTACTGGTAGGGTGGCTGTACCTTTAGGTCTATCTATCTGAAAGCTCAGTGGAGCCACTGAGGAAATGAAATAGCTAGATAAATCAAAAGCAGTGTAGGAAAACACAGATGAGCTTGAAATTTGCTTTTGTTTCGATGCAAGACTGGACCGAAAAACAGGGAATATCAAATATGATCTCTCATAAACCAAGATTAGAGGAAGAGCTGACCTGTGTGCTTTCCCTAACTGATGCAAGAAGAGAACTGCTGGGTAACAGTGAGGGTAATTAGCTACTGGGAGAATTTAACCAGAGATATGTTGCATCCTCTGTTGCTTAAAGTCTTTAAACTGGGTCTGCATCCCCCTGTGTGAAAGGGGTGCTGTCACCCACATGTTATGGCTGAGCAAGTGCAGCTCGCCCCTAGGGCAGGACAGACAGGATGGCTCCGTGGTACAGCTGGGATGCAGCTGGGGTGCAGACATGCAGGGCAGATGATCAGTGAACCAGGTACCTCGAGGGAGCGGCAGCATTTTCCCATGGGTCAACGTCTTTGAGTTAGAGATGAACGAAAAGTTCTCATTGAAACTTTTGAGCCTAATTCAAAATACATTGCTTTTGATAGAAAGCAGTTTTGGCAGAGGTGAGGGGAAGGAGGGTATACCAACCGGTTTGAGTGTGATGCCTGTGAGACGCGGGCAGCCTGGGTTATTCCTTGGATTAGGAATCTGCCTGGATTAGGCAGATGCAAGATTTAGGCTACTCTTTCATGTGTGATCTCCCTGTACGTGGGGGAGTCAGTGCGCAGTAAACAAGAGTTCAAATTTATGGCTGTTTGCCATGAATGTGGACATTTCCAGCGCAGCAGCAACACCTGCGTAACTCCTCCTGTTCAGGGCATGCTCAAGTGTCCACGGGAGAAGTTCACGCAGGGTGGATAGTGTCCTGTAAACTCACATCTGAGCTCTCTGTTCATGGGCTTCACCATCCAGCTAAGCCTCTAGTTCCTCCCTTCCTCTCTCAAGACCAATGTCTATTGAATTGGAAGAGCCCTGCACCGAGTGAAGACTCGCACCTGTGTCTCCCGTGTCCGGGGGGAGCATCGTGCTCGCTGGGCTAATGGCTCTTCGGGTAGAAAGGGACTGGACTCCTCCTGCCTGCTGCTGCCTGGTGAAAATTTTCTAGGGTCTCTATTTCATTCTGAAACAGCTGTTGAAACCCTGATGCTTCCAGCAGACCTGGGTTATTCTCTCTCTGAGCATGCTTCATGTTGTGGGTTTCAGCATGAGAAAGAAATTGGGGAGGAGAGAGGCTCTTGGGGCTTGCTTTTGTTTCTTCTTTTTGTTTTCCTGTCTTTTTTTTTTTTTTTTTTTTTTTCCCAAAAATACTTTTTGGCCAAATTCCTTTCCAAAATTTGGCTGACATCCAGTCCAATAGCCAGTGCCTGAGCAAAGGCCACGGTTCCTGGACCCCAAACCCACCTTGCAGGAGGCCCAGCACTAAGCCCTGGCAGAGCGCTCAGCTCTGGGGATTTGGTTCAGTGCAATCGAATCAGTCACCTCAGGCTGAACAAAGTAACTCCGAGATGCTGTTGCTGCTACCGCTGTCACATCTTCCCTCTTCTCAGCGTGGTTGCTCTCAAGCTTTGTGCCACATCTCAGTCGCACAGCGTGATGCTCCCAGGGCTGCACCTGAAGCATCGCCGCCTCGCCTGTCTGCTGGGAAGGATGAGCTGGCTGTGGCAGAGGAAGGTGCAAGGTTAGGTGATAAGACAGCATCTTTGCTCACCACCCTCCGTTCTGCTCCTGCTGGGCTGAAGCTGGTTCCCACAGTGCCTCCGACAGCTGGCAAGGGAACGACTTCACTAACTGGTGGCAGAGTCCTGTGCTGAGAAACTCCCCCGGTGTGACTCTGTCAAAATCAGCAGATTTGCACCCTCTGATTTACTTGTGGCAGAGTTTTGTCGTGCTTCGGGAAGTTTAAACCTTTTATCACAAATATGCATGGAAGCTCTTTAATTACACAGCTGGTTTTCTTAGTAGGAAAAAAATAATATTTTCACCCAGCTATGAAAATCTGATCTCCAAATCCCCATATCTGTACATGTGCGGTAGTCAGATGCGTAGAGTCTCCTCTTTTAAACTTTCAGCTGAGGTAGTCAAAGCGTCTTGAAAACAGGATCAGCTCTTTGTAGGGGTAGGGAAACTGAGGCACAGAGCGGGAACAACTTGCTTATGTTGCTTACAATGTAAGGTCAGGGTCAGGATGGTCAGGAACAAAACCCCTCAACAGCTGCCGTCTCTGTCCCAGATCTGTATTTTAACTCCACGTGAAAGCAGAAATCCCAGTTAGACACTGGGAGTCTGGTTGTCATTTACTGTAAGGAGCAGCACAGAAAATGTGATTCAGTACTTGGAATTTTGACAAAATTGTCACCAAAATAAGACACACTCAAAATTGAGTATAATAAAACCTCTTTATTTAGCAGAATCAGATGTTCAAAGGCTTATCTTCGGAGGCCTTTGTAGACTGCTTCGGTAAGGAGCAAGAAGAACCAAGGCAGAGATTTCCTTCTGGTTTGCGTTCTTTTGCTGTGTCCCAAGTACATTAAATTGAACAAAAACATGTGACAAGATTCAACTTTGTTGCTCAATGTCAGCTCTAAGTGAAGCAGGCAGGCAAGCCGCTACATGATACGGTGTCTGGACGAGGTCTTTGTCTTAATTGCTGACAGCTATTGATATGCCACTCTCCCTGAGACAATGCAGTGAAATTTTCCATCTTGGTAGGAGTATTGTTGAGTAAAGACACCCCCCCGCCCCCCGAAACCCTTGAAATTGTTGCAGTCAAAGGGTATTAATGATGAGAATTAACGATCAAATCCAAGATGCAAAGTTGCTTCCACCAGGAAGGGAGCTGAATAGGCGCGACAGAAACGCTGTGCCAAGCTGGGGTTATTCCGACAAGCACATCTTCCTCTTGGCCTCTGCGGAGTGTCCGAAAACGCTTGCTGTGCACGGAAAACAGCCTCGGGGCTGATGAGGAGTCTGAACAGGGGAGTAGTTTGTGGTGTCAAAAGCCCTGAGGGACAGCTCTAACTGGGCAGCCTCTCGCTGCTTCTAGGGGAAGGTGGGCGTTGGGCGAGCTGGGGCTCCATCCTAGCGCAGCCGGTGCCGCAACCGCATGCTGGTCCTGGCGAGCCTTTCAGTGCTTTCTTATCTTCTTGTGTACAGCAGGAAAAGGGAAGCAGTAGGAGGAAGCGATTTCTCACGCGGCTTTGTATTTGCTTCTAATTAAACGTTGCCAGTCGAGCTCTGTTTTCCCACTTTTCACTACCGGCCGGGGAAGGTCCCGCGGAATCACCCCGGCACTGTTCTCAAAGCTGACCACACACATGCACACCCCGTTCGGGGGGAAGCTGGAGTGACTTCCACAGGGAGATAGCGAGTAATATGCAGCGGTTAATGGACTAAGCCTCATGTTACAGTGAGCTGAAACAAGCAAGAGAGCTGATTACTTTCAAGCAAATAAAATCACCAAGACTAGTGAATTCATTCCCCAATTTTATACTTTCCTTCTGGCAGTAGCTTGCGTTGTCTAGACAGGAAGATGTGTGCAATCAGCTTTAAAGATGCAGCTTTATACCTCCCAGGGGGGAAAGACCTAAATTCCTGACAAGCAAAGCTCTGTTGGGGTGAATGGGAAACAAATTATTCCCTTCTACTCTCTAAGGCAATCGGCATCTGTATCACACAGGGCAACATTCTCGCTGAGGCTCTTCAAAAGTGCCCGTGAGATTTGCAGATGCTCCTGCTTTTGTCTGGCAAAGCCCATCACTGCGTGCAGATTTTCAGATGTGCAACACACAAACTAGAATTCCCCAAGAAAATTTGGCTCTGAAACCCATCAATTGAAAAGGCAAAGGCAGGAGCATGCAATACGAGTGGAAAGCGAGGTGTTGCGGCCGGTGAGCGGTGTTACTGCGTGTTTGTGCCACTTGCAGACCGAGGTTGGCCACCCCTGCAGCAAGGCAGAGCACAGGGGGACGGGGACCTTGGGGTCTCACTGCACTTTGGCTGTTCATCCCCTGCAGGACCCAGAAAATCACTGTAGCTCTCTGCCCTGGCTTCCCCATTTAAGAATAAAAAAGTTATTGTACTTATCTCCCAGGAATCCTCTTCCTCTTGCTAGTAATATAAGTCTGTATAAAATATAATAATATATAAATGCCAGTAAATGTGTCCAAGATTCAAAGATCTAAATTCCAAAGGTTTGGCTAAATTCCCTCTGTGTATGCATGTGTTGTATCTATAGGTGACCACCTGCAGAATCTTTAAGGAATTTGCCTTTCCTTCTGACTCTGTCAGTTTATCACTCAGTTACCAGACAGCATAACTAAGCAGTGTTGCAGACTTCGTTTGTGCAAAGGGATTTGCTATTCATGGAGCACAGAAAAGGGAACCTGTGTTTTTAAATCCCCACAGCCAGAGGCAATGTCAACTGCGCAGATGCAGGGTTTGGTTCGTCTGAACACTGGGGTAGGGACTGATCTAGATTTGAATTTCAAACCTCCGCTCTAAGTGCTTGTGTATTTGGAGCTGGGGGCTCAGTTTGTAAGAAGACCTGAGTTTTGAAATAGCGCGGGAGATAAATGTGTTGTTTCATGTGGCTAATGTGTGTTCTGGATGGCTGGCGTTGCCGGTACCGTCACAGGAATTGTGTTCAGGCAGGTAACTGGGCTGCTGATAGCCCAGCAGCTCAAGGCACATCTGCTAATGAGCATGCAGAATTATACACATGCCTTCCTGAAAATGGCACTTAAATACCCCCCTCTCCCAAATCTGACTGGTATTGATCTGCGGGTGGAGTGCAGAATGAATGAATTTTATTTATGCAGAGGTGAGCTGATGATTTTAATTATGCCACACATTTCCATTTTGTTTAGAAACCCGATCATAGCAGCAAACCAAACAAGAAAAGTCTCCTTGTTTTCTGAATGATGTTATTTGTTTATCTGCCAAAGTGCTTTGCATTTCCTCAGGTCACAGACCAGCCCATGTCTGGCTATGTTAATATTGTAAGAGTTATGCAAAAGCAAAGTTTAAGAAAAATCTTTCAACTGAAAGAAATAGGATCTTAAAATCCCAAAATAGAGTATGGAAAGGTACACATCATGTCTGGCTTCTCTTTCCCCTTGTGGCAAATGTGACTCAAAGGAGTTGGGTTTTTTCCAGCTCGATCTGTATACAGTTTGGGGGAGTTTTATTGTGAATAGGTCACATATACACAGAAATATTTCCTCCCAGAGTTCTGTATTCATAAATCTTTCTCGATTCTCACTCTCTTGAAACTGAAATCTGGATGATTTAGTTTTCTTCATGGAAAGAAGAGTAAGGGAACACCTTGGCGCGGGGCTGGTCCTCTGTTCTGGTCTCTGGAGGGCTTTGCGCCCTCCCCTGGGGCGGCTGCCGGGCGAGCTGCCCTCTCCCTTCCCGTGTGATGAGCGGAAGAGTAGGACTGCAAAGCTGAGACTTTCGAGTGGCTTGGTTGTTGCTAAGGGAGGAAAAAATGAATTTCAAAATTATAATTTAAAAAATGTTTCAGGTCTTCAACTCTCTGTAGGGTTCTTTAAGGGTCACTTTTGCTCCTTCTTTGCTCCACCAAAGAAAAGATCAGCGTTATGGTTAAATCCTAAAGCAGCTCCTAGCATAGTGGAGATGAGTGTTTATTGAGACTAACAGTCTCTTGTAGTTCAATTTTGAGGAGAGGTACATCTGAAACAAACCCTTGATGTGTTCTTTCATTCTAACTCACAATGAATTTTTCTGTATAAAAATGCAGCACAAAATATTAACTCATTTCCGTCCCTGCAAAGTAGGGTTAGCGTCACTGTTCCCCTGTTACAGATAAATAGAGAGGTTATATGACATGACTGAAGCTATGTAGTAGATTGGTGGCAGAGCTGCGTGTAAAACTCTGATTTTAGACTGGCTGGAACAGTGCTGTGGGCTGTCTCCATCTTCATTTTTTGTTCCTAAGCCATCCTGATGTGTTCTTAGCAAGTGAAAGGTAGATGGAAATGCTCATGGCAAGTGATCTTCTATTTTCCTTTAAAATGTAAACAAATAACTCAAGATAAAGACACAGCCTTTGAAACCTGGATGCTTGACTCTTACAGATTTTTTTTTCTCTTTGTATTTGCATTTTATAAGGCTATTTTGATTTTACAGAGATGTCATCCCAACGCATTGCCACAATGTCATAAATTACCAAATAATTATGTTACTTTCTTCCATTGATCAAAAAATTGATTTAAAATCTGGTCCCGTTGGAGGACCAGAAGGCCTTTTACTATGTGTTTTATACCCCCTCATCCAGCAGATGATACAAACATGGCCATATGAACAGACAATCAACTCCTCTCCTCCTTAAGTCTGTATATGCTTATACAGACACACCCCCACAGACATACATATTATTAGAAGACCATGAATAATTTTACCTTGGGAACTCATTGTATATATGAGCAGAAACACAGCTTAAAATTACTTTTAAAGGTGGCCAGTATTAAAAACTGTGTGTGTAGCCAGTTCTGTTCCAGCTGCTACTGACTGTGCTCACTGGGGGCAAATCATCTTTTGTGATTTATTATCTGTTTTTCTCCGTTCCAGTCTCCCACCTGTAACTCTGGGATTTTGTTCTGCCCAGACAGAGGGTAGAGTGAAAGCTGCTTTGCTGTCACTGGCATAACCCTTCCAGTCCAAAGGATCCTTTTGTCATCTTAGCTGGATCCACAAAGAATTACTCTGTCAGGCATGACAATAAACATGCTCAGTACTTAAAAACTACTCTTCTCTTCTTCCTCTCCCCTCTTAAAGACAAGATGGCTTTTGGTCATACAATGGCTTTTCATTGAAGGCCAGGAAATCTTGGATTTTAAAAGTATGATACCGAGGATGAGTTTCAGTATGGCTCCCAGAGGACCTGTGCTTAATGGGCCTCCGTGGGTAAACAGGGGGTGGTTCCTACATTCATGCCTGTTCCCAGTAGATCTATAATTTTGACCTCTGTTGCCTTTAATCTTGTATGCACTCTATACATTTCTAAATCTCCCCATGGCTTCCATTGTATTTATCACATTCTTGGCAATTCTGCTTCTCCAGTACCAGCCCTTGTGTTTGGAGTCCAGCTCAGCTCCTCTTCCACCTCGCTCCCAGAGCCAACTGGCATGTTTGGACAAAGCCTCGTACCCAGTTTTCTCTCCTCACAGTCTCCCGAAGCGCTTGTGCGAGTGAGTTATCGTAGGTGTCTGAGCTGCGGCTGGGCTGGATTCTCTAATTCTTTCTTGCACAACCCATACTTAAGGCCCGTTGACTTCAATGGAGCTATTCATGTAAGTGGAGGCTGCAGATTCAGGCCCTTGGGTTGTAAGGTCTCTGGGGCATAGACCCTGTCTTTGTATGCTTTGCAAATATGTGCTAGATGAGTAATGATAGCTCAGAAGAGTGAGTGTCGCTTTACATTTGCCATACTGAAGGAAGCTTGCCAGGATTGCATTGATGCTGCATGTGGTCCCCTTCCAGGGGGGAATTAATCCTTCTATGCAAAGATACCTCCCGCTGACTGGTGAAAAGAAAAAAGAAAAAAAAAAAAAAGGTTTGGCCATGAATACCATTAGCTTAATCTTCCTTTTCTCTGATCTTCCAGCACTATTTGCTTTGTATGGCTTCATCAAGGTTTTGTATGTGGACAGAATAATTGAAAACAAATTTAGCATGTCTCAGACCATAAAGTTCCCTTTCAGCTAGATCACTGGCTATGCGGTAGATAAATGTCTGGTTTTCATTTTTGGTTTTGTGAGAAATTTAGAATGGTTTGATTTGCAATTTTGAATGTTAATAAAGAAGGAGAAATTTCCTTGTCTCCTGGCCTATGGAGGCATTCTGGCTTTCTTGCTTCTCTTGCAGCAAATGCTGTTTATAAAAATGTTATTTAGTACAGAAGAGTCTGGTTATGTCCTTGAACCCTAGAGGCCCCGATCTCTAAGGTCAGGTGAGACCTCCTTGTGCCAGGTACTGTACAGTCACAGACCAAAAATGCCACCTTGACCTGTACAGATAGTATTTTAGTGCAATGCAAGAGGAATGGCTGAAGGTGAACCAACAACTGGGGGAAGGATGAGTTTCAAAGAGCAGTGAATCAACGCCCGTCCACAGAATTGATTTCAGAAGAACAAGAACATCTTTCCTTTTAAGACTATTTAAGAATTCTGCAGACATGGAGATTTGTAGGGTGGAGATGTAGATATTTAAAGGGAACATCCTCCCTGTGGGAAGAGGGTGATGGGCAGAAAACACAGTGTTGGGAGTGTTTAAGCTGATGCTGGTGTTTGGGGCTGGATTTGGGAAGTTTGGGAATAGGTGTTGATAACTGTAGACAGTAAGAGGTGAGAGGGTGAAGAGAAGAGCTTTGAAGATGAAGGCAGGCAGCTTATGTCTGGTGTGAGGAGCACGGGGGAAGCTGGAGACATGTGAAGCTCGGGGTGACTTGAGCAAAGTGAGGGGCTGGAAGGACAATCCTTCCAGCCGGGTTTGGAGTGGATGTGAGCTGGGCAAGACTGCACATGCCAAGGCCACAGAAAGGGCTGCGGCAGGGATCATTAATTTCTGAAATGCTTATACGTAGTTTAACATTTCAGTTCTCAAAATTGCAGACACATTTGCTGGATACTTCCTGCTGAGGGGGAAAAACCCCTTATTTTTTAACTGCAATCGAAGTAGGAGTCATAAGATGAACTGAGGCAAAGTCATTTTACTGAATGTTAGGCTGGACAGAAACTGGGGTTTGCAAGTTGGATGTCACATAGGGCCTGATTCAAAGCCCCCTATGTCAATGGGCATCTTCCATTAGCTTTTATAAGGTCTGGAGAAGGTGCATAAGGGAGTACCACGTGTATCTGCAGGAATGCAAGTGGGAGACTTCTGTCCTTGCTGTGTTTCCTGCTGATGGGAAGCAGGAGTCACTGCCCAAGGCTGCGGGTGCAGGGAGTCTACGCAGCTTTGCAGCTTTATCCACCCCACCGAGAAAAATCTTTTGAACCTCACTTAGGAATCAGTCTCTGCAAATTAAATGAGTGTACTCAAAAATTTTATTTTGGGGGGATTTAACAGACTGTTTTGGAAACAACCAACAAATTTCTGGTGGAGAGCTTGTTTGGAATTTTTTCTTCTTGATACATCCTTTTTTTCTGCTTGATATATTTAGTATTATAACCATTAATTGCATGTTTTCCATTAGCTCCCTTCCATATGTATCATGGACTCCAGCAAATACTCTTAAGAGCACGTCTGTCTCTGAGAGTAGGAAAGAGTCTGTACAACAAATACCTTTATGTTTGTATATAACTCCATATCTGTATATATGTCTGTAGATCTGTTTGTTTTCCTCACATGAAGGCATTGCCAGCCCTGTGTGTGACGATAGATTTTTAATGTCTTGCCAGCTTCACGGTTACATGGAGAACAAACCCTTGGGTCTTCAGATCTTCATTGGGACAGCAGACGAACGGATACTTAAACCTCACGCTTTCTATCAAGTCCATCGCATTACGGGAAAAACTGTCACCACCACCAGCTATGAAAAAATCATTGGCAACACCAAAGTTTTAGAGATCCCATTGGAACCCAAAAACAACATGAAAGCAACGTAAGCATATTTCTTTTTATTAGCAAAGTTGTGGAGGATTAAATTGGCATGTGAAGTTCCTTCTCTTTGGAGAGGAGTCACTTAAATGAATAATGATGCCTGCTCTGGAGGGACTCCCCTTTCCAAAGCATTGGGATGATAGATGAGTGTAAGACCCTTTTTACAAAAGCATGAGCAGCAGTTACAAGCACCTGGGTTAAAGCTGCTTAAAGAGTTAGCATTTATCAGCTGACCGTGCAGGCATTTTTGCTTTTACCCCAATTGCTGCAGTGACTATATTATAATCATCTGTCGTCTTCAAAGTCAGAATGGTTTTGTAGAGCACTAAGGAAAACAAGACTCGAATCTCAAGTCCTTACGCTGCAGGGACGCAATGAGAAGCAAGGAGCAGTAGGCAGTGGAGGAAAGGTGTACGATTCATTTTACAACATTTAATGGAATAGGAAACATCTCTTCTGAACTCAGCCAAGTGCTCTGGCCATGCAATTGCTCTCCTTTGTCATAATAGGTTGACAGAAAAGCAAGTACAGACACATCTTTTCTGTATTACTCCTTCCAGTTTTATGGAGGCAGAGGGATGAAGTGGGCACTAGTCTGAACCTTCAGGCTTGAATGTGTGCCAGGCAGCATGAGAGTGATTGCTCTGCAGAGGGAAGAGCTGTATCTCCATCCTTCAGAGGATACTGACAAAATTGGCAGAGCAGCTATGTTTTTAAGCCCCCCTACTTCATCGCAAAATCCACATTCTTTCTTTATGTATCTTTTTTTTTTTCCCCAGAAAATATATACCTCATTCTTCCCTTTCCTTCAAGCCTCTCCTTCCCTCTGCACCCAAGGAAATAAATAAAAGTCCACATCTCAAACTTAAGCAGCCAAGTGCTGAATGGAACACGATTGTCTGCTCTTAACAAGTAGCCCTGGAGTAATAAACCCCTGCACGCATGCAGTGGCAAGGAGCAGCGTGGGTGTAGGAGACAGCTTGGGGTTTATGCCTCCCAAAAATTGATTTTAATTTGTATCTAAAGAAGAAAAATGGCGTGTCTTTAAAACTGATATCAAAATGGGTTGGCAGTGCCGGTTTAAGAACAGTGCTCACTGCACTCGCCGAGGACTGTTGCTGAGCTGAAGATCTTAGATTCTGTAAATATTAATTGGCGCATTCTTTGCCAGGGCTCTGCTGTAGACAGGTGTGTTTGCTAGTTTACGCTGGGCTCTCAAGAAGTTAACCTCCACCAATATTAAGTTGCAATGCTGGTTTAAGCAATCCTAATCCTTTCATTGCTGCTCAGCCCCATCCTGCTCCCTACATCCTCCCTTTGTGCAGTGAATGGGAGCAGAGAACTGTTTTCTGCTCTGCCGGGCTGTTGCCTTGGCTGGGAACAACATCCCGGGGCTTCGGAGGATGGCGTGGTGACCTGGGCCAGGGCTGGAGAGCCCAGTTCTAGCAGAAGCACCTACCATGTCCAAAAGGAGGAGAGAGTAGTTCGGTTCCTACTTTGGAGTTGAATTCAATGCTGTGGGGGAAACGTGCCTGGATGGTGCCTGCAATTAGCTGGTTCAACTGCTGTGATTCCCCGTGGAGCTGAACTAATTTGCCCATGTGCAGGCAATAGCTGCTGTGCGGTCTCTGGGCACTGAGCTGTTTGGAGAGCTGGCGGTGGAGGCTTTAGTGCTCTCTACCTCGTGGAGGGCTCTGGCACAGGCTGGGCTTTTTGCCTGCCCCAGTGTGACTTCTTGTTCTGGTTCACTCTTCCTGCCCCGGTGTGCCAGGGCGGACGCTGCCGTGCGCACTCTTGTGCTTAGCACAGGAGGGAAACAGGACTCGGGGTTATAATGTTTGGAGAGTGGCTTCTGCTGTCGCCAGAGTAAAGGTCACCCCTGGCCCTCGGCTGGGACCTGCTTGGGACAGGCTGAGCCACTGGGCCCTGACTCTTCAGAGAGGGGTCCAGCAGCATCCCTCACTCTCTGCACGTGTGGGATTTCTTCCCCTGTAACTGCTGAAATGGCAATATCATAGAATCATAGAATGGTGTAGGTTGGAGGGGACCTTAAGGATCATCTAGTTCCAACCCCCCTGCCATGGTAGGCATATCTAGATCGTAAGCAGAACAAGTATTTAGAGCTGCTCTTAACCCAGAGATCAGAGCAAAACAGCTTAATCCTCTTGACTGTCACTTATTTCCAAGCTGTTTGAGAGCAGAAATGTTAAGCTAAACAGCGTGTGTGTTTGACAGCATTGACTGCGCAGGGATTTTGAAGCTGAGGAACGCAGACATCGAGCTGCGCAAGGGAGAGACGGACATCGGCAGGAAGAACACCCGCGTCCGGCTCGTCTTCCGCGTGCACATCCCCGAGTCCAACGGCAGGATCATTTCTCTGCAAGCAGCATCAAACCCCATCGAATGCTGTAAGTATCCCCTGAGATTTGCTCCTTCTCCGTCTCTTGCAACAACGATCGTCTTGTCCCTCTGCTCCAGGCTGGCTCTGAGGGGACAAAACCCCAATGTGCTCAGATAGGGGAACGCAAGGTGCTCTGCGCTTCCGGCGCTGGCTGGGTCCGTGCCACCGTTGGAGTGACCTGTGGCTCTTACCTGTATGCGCTCCCTTTCCTGTAACAAGTTTTGGTGGCAGGTGGCTCTTCACGGTGCTTAGAGCTTGTGAGGACAGCGAGGGACTTTGGGGCTGTTGCAGAGTTTATTTATTAATGTGTTGCTGCTGGATCCTTCTGGCTAGCAGGTCTTCTCTGGGAGCAGGGAGCCAGCGTGGGTGCGCGTATAGGGGCGTATGTACATTCTCCCTGTTTGTGCACAAGTGTGCAAGCTGCCTGCCTTTTATTTTGAGTGGAGGCACAACCAGAACTTGTTATCCACAACCTGGCAGGTGGCTGGAGGTTTCGAATTCAAACCTGGGCCAGATCCGAGCACTGTGGCCCGTCCTGCCTGCCGAAGGAATGACCGCAGTCCTCGGATCTGAGCTGTGGCAGGAGAACACAACTGACATGGAGAAACAGGTTTGATTTTGAGGCTCAGGCACGTCCTCGTTATTGTTGTTTCTAGATGTCGATGCTAAGGGGTGTGCAGCTCAGGAGGCTGCAGCTGAAGCAGGGAAACCCCAGGCTGTTCTGGTATTCCCCTGAGGGACAGAAGAAAGCTTGCAGTTCTGATTTCTGAGGGGCAAATCCTACAAGCATGTAAACTGAGAAACCTGCGCCTCCCACTCATTTTAACGTACTGGATCCTGAGAAAGAGAGGCCTCCGATGAGGTGCCCCTCGTGTTGCAGTCATTTCTGGAAGGGCTCCACCCACTTTGCTGGTTCATGTGCATCCTGTGATGCTTTTTGTTGGTAAATGGTGCCTTTTCAGCGGTTTGGGGATTTCAGAAATACATAATGAACAGTTTTCCTCTCCCTTTGCTGAATGACTCACCCCTTTAGCAGAACCTGTCTTGCCATAAGTCATGTGAAGAAAGTCATTGAAGAGTTCCTCATGTGTGAGTTTTATTTATTACGATGCAGGCTTTACTTAAATAACAACTGCTTAGAATAAGAGAGGAGCCAATTTTGGATGGGAAATCAAGAGAAATTGTGTGACTAGTGAATTATTGATGACAGCTTTGGAAAAAAAACAGAAATGAATAAACAAGGCAAGGCAAAAGAGAGGATGATGGATGCATATGAACTCTTGGCAATGTTTATGAGAAGATACCACCTATCACAGCATTTTAGCAGCTGAGTGAAGTCTCCAGCATGGTGATGGAGAAGGGAGAACAGTGGGAGTAGCCACCACCTTTCTCCATAGGAAATGGTTATGAACCTGTGTGGGACCAGATGGCTGAAACAATAGCGGCCTCCACCCCAAACGTGTCCCTGCTGAAACAAAGGCCCATTTGCTAAAGGAAACGTTCAGCAAACTGCAGCTTCTCTAGATAGGAAGGGAATTGTGGCAAAGCATCACCTGGCTTCTCCCTCAATTTCTTTTCCGAGTGGAAAGAGCCCATTCCTGCCTGCAACGGGGAGCTGCTCCGGTGGGGAAACTCCAGGTGTAACTCCTGCATCTGCTGTACGGAAAAATAGCTGGAGCCCAGAGCAGAGGGCAGATGGTCCCCAGGTCACGCAGCAAGCCCTGCAGGTAGCACCCCACTTACGCAAATTCTCCTGCAGGAACAGCAAATGCCTCTTTCAGAAAGAGTTAGCCAGGCATTTCTAAGACCCTTCCACAATTGCACATTCTATTTGTGCCCATCACCAAAGAGCATTCAAGCAGAAATCCGGTCATGGTTTACAGAATAAGATCACATTTTTCTGAATTGTATGTGCACGCTTAATTTGCCTGGGCAATGACTGCTATTTGCAAGGCTTGTTTAAGATGTCTAGGCATTTATTCTGAGATATGTTTGCTTCGATGAGTCTTAGGTGTATAAAAAAGCCAAGAGTGGAGATACCAGTATAAGTGGCTTATTTTTATATTTTTCATAATTAAAATACGAAAATGTTGCCTGCATAGCAGACAGCAAAGCTCCTACAAGAAAAAAGATGTATTTGTTCCCAAAGAAAAATAAAAAAGGTTTATTTTTGGAATACTGGATATACTGGCAATTTGGAGAGATATGTTAAGTACTGTGCTTTTCGGAACTCATGGAAGCAGAGTATGAAGTGATCTGGAGTAATAAGCCTCTTCCATTTAGAACGTTATGTTGCATATTTAGCAACGTTTTTGCATTTCAGTAGCACTTCCTGATCTCAGCCCAGTTCTGGGAAGATGGTTAAAAACATTAGTTAGTTCAGCCAGCATTAGTAATGCAGAGTAAATCACACTAGAGATGATAATCTCAGTTTCTCCCAGACAATCTGCACATGTTGCAGAGCTCACGGTCTCAGGTGAGCTCCGGTGCCCTGCCGAGAAGGGACACGTTGGGGCTCTGTGGCATTTTCTCCTTGTGTCCCACCTTCATGTGCTGCTGGGATTCTCTTTTTTTTTTTTCTTTGTTTGTTTTTCTTTTTTTTTTTTTTGATGTGGCCACCTGGGAACCCTTATCCTCAGGGACTCTCCTGTAAGATCTCTCCTGTCTGGTAGCTGTTAATAATATCCCACCGGGAAAGCCTTAGTAAGTAGCAGCTTTGAGATAACTGGCCATTTCCCTACCAGTGGGGTTCCCTCGAGAGCACTGTTGCTACCAACAGAATATCTGAGTGCTCTCCTCAGCAGAAGCCGATCCCGGCTGAAAACTCCCACCGGTGTCAGCAGATCATTAGCTGCAATGAAGCAAGAACTGTGAAGTATCTGCTTTTCATGGGGCAGTTTGATTCCACCTCATCTGTGTCACATTCAGCACTTGACAGGTTTTAGGAGGGGATTTCACAGGTTCAAAGCATCATCCGGAGCAAGTTCCTCCCCAGGCAGCTGTGTGGGAGGACCAAGGAGGTGATATGTTGTTAAATGATCAGTTATGCCTCAAAATGGACCTCAGATCCAGACAAGCCTGCACATTCAGCAGCTTGCAGCTTTTTTCTCCTGTTGCCTGTTGATTCGTTCTGAAGCCACTGAGTAGGCAAAAGCATTTGAAAGCCCTCTGATAATTGTAGCAACAGGCCATCACTTACTTAGGGATAAAAAGCCACTGTCTTGTAGATGTGGTGCTGGAAAGGTGAGAAAAATCCCTTCTCCTGGGTGTCGCTCCACGCTGAGTCGGTGAAATGGCCGCAGGCCCCACAGGCGCTATGTGAGATGTCCCTGGGATCTGCGGGTGACGGATCCGGGCAGCAGCGTGCTGCTCGGCCCCGCTCCCTGCCTGCGCACCTCGGTGCCGTTAGCCGGACTGCAGGTGTGCGTGCCCAAACGTCTGTCCCTGCTTGTGCAGGTGTGTTTTAGGCATAGGCATAAGCCAGCTCATGTAGGTGAGATCTTGCTGGGCCAGGCAGGGCTGTCACAGAGCTGCTGTCACAGGAGGTGATGAAATCGCAGGCGTGAAGGGTTACTGAGTTAATTTGTGCCTTCAAACAGAGCCCTAATAACAATAAGTCCATGGAGGGCTTTGGTATTTGCAGACCTGATCATTCTGTTCAAACCATTCAGGCAGTTTCTGTAGCTTTAGTTCTGTTCATTTGCTTTGATTTGCCTTTCACTGTGAGCTAAAACTCATTTCTCGGTGAGTGAGTGATGCCTGGAGTTGTGTTTCTACTCCTGGGCTGAAACATCCCTGGAGCAGAGAAGGAGCGGTGTTGAAGGGAGTTCAGAGTAGCACCTGCCAGGCAGCTTGTTTTACTCCATGCTGTCGGCAACCAAAAACTGCTTTATGCAAGTGTCCGCAAGATGTGAGCGTAAGCATTCGGAGTACCGTTCGCGCTGTGTCACAGTTTTTCTTCTAATGGATCCTGGTTAAACCATCCCAAAGTGTCTCACAGTTCTTGTTTCCTATAATCCATGTTTGCTGGTACCAAGCTCTGCTCATGAATCTCTTAAAATGCAAACGATTGCACTTGGCACAAGAGAAGGACTCTAAAATCTTGTTCTTAAAATAGATATTCCGAGGTGGTAAAAAACAAAACAAACAAAACTTATTACTAAAGAACTGTGTGTCCATCTGAGGCATTTAAATAGTTTCTATTATTGACCGTATTTTGTTCCACTAAATCGGGTCAAATATCTTATTTCCCTTTAATCAATTTCCCTGGAAGTTTCCTTTATTTTTCTCTCCTTCTAGTAGATTTTCCCATAATATTAGACAATCTGAGCCTATGATATGTGACACATTAATAACTACAGGGGAAAGAGCTAGTCATGTAAAAGAATGTTGTCTTGGCAAACCAGCGAGTGCTTTTCCTCGGCCGGGAGCTGTGCTGGTTGGAATACAATGGCAGGCAAGAAGGAGCCCTAGTTTATTGAGATAAAAAAGCAGAAATGAATGGTCTCTTTGCACCGGGGAGATACCCATTTGCAAGTTTAACCATAACCATGATTATTACAAGAGTAGCATGGTTTCCTGTTGAATTAAAGGGATTTTTCCCCCCCCCTTTCGTTTCAACTTCAAGACAGTCAGGCAGCTGATGCAAAAAGTGGTGTTTTTTCTAAAGTAAAATTTTTCCCTCTCCTAAAGCACAGAATTTAAATGCTAATTCTTGCAATATTTGCCTCTTTTAATGTGCAACCAAAAGATTTCAGTCTGGAAAGTCTGAGTCAGACAGAAGGAAAATGCCCGCCCTTTTCGCAGGCTGCGAGCGTTGCTGCGAGGATGAACTCCTGTTTACTTTTTGCCTTTGCAGTACTGCTGTTGGTAAAAGCGAGCGCCCCAGTGTATTACGCAGAGCATGGATTTCTGAGCATAATTTAAGCTCGGCAGATCTCCTCCACAAGGGATTAAAAGGAAATGCTGTGCATACCCGCAGAGATGATCGACAGAGAAGTGAACCGAGGCCATGGTTTTCCTGTCATTAATCACACGCTGGTTTGGTGTGCTGGCTGCAGTTCACAGAAAGTATCATACTTATCTGACACTGCTGCCATCAGTGCTTGTCACTCCTCCTTCGCAAGGACATCATAAAATAAATTATGTGCAGAGAAGGAGGTGGAGAAAAGCCCTCTATTTTTGGTGCTTTTTTCTTGGATGGCTCTGCACAAACTGCTGATTAAGTCTTGCTGGCAACAAATTGGAAACTGTTGTCATTCATACCGGGTTCTTCTTTTCATAGCGTTTAGATCACATTTGCAAGGTTTCCCATCTAATCACGAGGTTTCGAAATTTGCTTTATTTACTTGATTCTCACTTAAGCCTTCCGCTGCCCCGTACTCTGACCAGGAGGTAATTCATCCCACCCCTCCGGTGAGCAGATTGCTGCTCTCTAGGGTGCCTTACTGATGTCTACCTGCGTGCTGGAGGTGTCTCCTGCCCTTGGTCCTCCTGGCTCCCGTACTGCAGCTCCCCAGCCTTTGCCTCTCCTCCCACCTGAGAGTTCAGGGTGCTTCAGCGCGTGATGGATGGGATCAAAGTCTCTCAGGACATTAATGTGTTGGATAAGCACTGGGCACAGGAGCTCTGCTCCTATCGGTCCTACCACAGGCAGGCAGCTCGTGGTAAATAAACACAGCGTGACAGGAGGAATAAAATATTTACTTTGGCTCATTAAGGTTTGCACTGAGGTGGAAGAATTAATCCCACAACAAATTACGCCTCTGCTATTGCTCCTAAGGTTCAGGATTTTTTTTAGCATCAGACACCCAGCTCTATCTGCTCTTCTCAAATCCAACAGAAATCAGCGGCTGGAGCCAAGAGCCTTTGGGGGTTTGGAAAGCAGTGTCAGGAGTGGTGAGTCACAGCTTGAGGGCTTCCAGCAAGCTGGCGTGAGCTGGGGCTGCCCTGGGCAGGGTAAGGACGAGGGGGTGCAAAGAGGGACCTGGACATTTGGGAGACTGTTGCACTGGGGGTGCAGGTCATGACCCCACCTCTTTTAAGTAGTCACCTTTTTTGGTTTACTTTACTTGTGATGGCAGTTAGAGGTAATTAGAGGTAATGCTTTGTCCTCACCGAGCTGCAGGTCAGCTTCAGTCCCGCTCCCTGTGATCACCCAGGGTGAGATCTTTCCTGAACTGTGGCCAGCTACGGGGACAACGAGTAAACCTAAGCTCTGGATCCAGAGTTGCAGGTGTCGGAAAGATGGCGTGGAGCAGATTTCACTCCAGCAGCGATTCTTTGGCCTCTGTTTACACAGCGGTTTGCGTGGAGGCCTCCAGCCACTCTGCAGAAGAAGGCACTGAGATAGTGGGCTGATAGATGGAGGCTGTACAGTATCTCCGCCCTGGAGGCGTCAGCCAGACCCGCACGCTCTGTGCAGAGTTCACAAGCCTGCTCCTCCCGAGAGGCAGATCACGTTAATGTTTTTGCTTTGCCTACATTACCCCATCCAGCCCTCTCTCTTACTGCACATGCAGGGAGAGAGATTGCCGAGACGGTTCCTCTCCAGAGGCTGTTAAGAGACATTTAGCTTCAGTTAAGACTCCTCATAAAACGTGTCAGTTTTTGGGCAAGACAAGGCAGCGCTTGGAAGCCCTCCAAGCCGGTGGAAGGAAACACGATGCTGAGACAGGGCTAGAGCTGCTTGTCCCAGGAGATGCATGCAGGAGGAGTGCTGATGGGGAGCGCTGGGCGGCACGGAGGGAAAGGGGACCTCAGGTGGAGCTGGGATTACCTAAGGAGCACGTTAGGGAATACAACTGAGGTTGACACTTGGAACCTACTAGCAGCTATGGGCAACACTCTCCTGGGGGAGATCTGGAGCCACAACAGACTTATCCAGGTAATCAGTTGTCTCAAAATATCCTTTTTTTTTCCTAGAAACCAAATAGCCTCTCTGCTGAGAAAAAGAACAGTTATGGATGCTGTGGCCAGGTGGGGAAGCAAGAAACACCTTCGCCCTGCCTTGGCATGCTTCCTTACAGTCAGCCTCCGGGCTTGTGCATCCCCTGTGAAGCATCCAGCCTGCCGGCCCAGCGAATTAGGTCTTAACCTTTCCACCACCTGCTGGCATAGGGAAGGGGATAAAGGCTCACCCCCCGAAAAGCACCCTATGCCCCTGCAGCGGGTGCAGGTGAGCCTGGGTGGGCTGTGGGCAGCAGCAGCCCTGCTGAGCGGCGCGGGCAGGGGAGGCAGCGCAGGGGCTGCGTCCCTCCCAGGCTGAGGCTCGCTGGAGGTGGTGCGGTGCTCCGAGACAGCAGCTCCCTTTCTCTCTTGTGTCGCTGTGTGCATTGTATTTCTTGGCACCATGCATCCACGACATCTTGATTTGCAGACAGTCAAATAAAATAGAAAAATAATGTCCCCTGTTAATAGGTTGACACACTGCTTCAGGCCAAGTGTGAGTATTTCTATAGCATTTGCTTTGCTGCCTTATGTCAGTAACTGTTGCTATTGAAAGTAAACACCCCAACTGGTTAAATCAACAGTGTTTTGTTTATTCAAAGCTCATAAACTCCAGTAGCTGTAGGTCACTTTATGAAGTGCCAACCCCTGGGGGAAGAGAAGGAATAGTGTGAAATTACTGCATGCAGTCCACCCATCATGAGCCGTAGAGGAAGGGGATTTATTGGCAATTAATATTTCTTGCAGAGGAAAAAAAAGTAATCCTATTGAGGCAGCTCCACACTGAACCTTGAGCCTCCTTACTGATGGGAGTGGGGAATGGGGTGAAAACTTGTAGGCCTAGGTAAAAAAGAAAGATTTTGGAAAATTAAAAGTGAGCTTTTCTTAAATAAAGGGTTGACAGACTGCATAGTGGGAGAAGAAGAGTGCAAACAAAATGGGGCAGAGGAAGTCCGGTGCTCAGTAGGTACCTGTATTCCTCCAGCTTTCCCTTTGGCACGCTATCTGCATTGAGAAACTCGACTGAAACACTTCCAAACAGTATTATTCTGCAGCACATATAAAGCACACGTGGGTTTTGTACACATACAGGAGTGACCAAGTCTGGGTCAGGGCGAAAGCAGTTTTGGAGATGCCCATAGCCTGCTGGTGCTGTAGCCATCCGTGACCACAGCTCTGCATCAGCCTGGCTGCCGCTGGCTGTGGGACCGTGGCAGCCCAGAGCAGCATCGGGGTACCCGTGGAACACCTCCGCCCATCGCAGGCTTCCAGGCAGCGCTGCTGAGGCCGCCCCAGCTCAGCTGAGGATGGCAGAAGGGTTTTTGGCATTTCCTAAGAGCCGAGATGCACATTCCCGGTGAACCGGCTGTCCTCCCCGGCTCCCTGGTAGGTCGCAGCGTACACAAACACTGCGCTCTATGGAAGTTGGACCGAGGCTTGGTCTTCAGCAGCGATTTCCAACTTGCTGAGCTCCAAATGTAATTAAGATGAGTCAGACGGTTATTTCCAGGCTAAAATTTGTCCTTCCTCGTCCTGAAAAAGCCTTGAGAACCACTGATCTGTTGGATGTCAGGTACAAAGCTCTCTGCTAACAAGCTGAAGTCTGTAGAATACGTGGGTTAATCTGGAATTTTGACTACTTGGGATACTTTGGAAGTGAAATTTGGGGATTGAACAGGAATAAACAGTGTCCAGGGCAAAGCTTAAATACATTTTCTCTTGACTATTGTAGACGTGTTTGTGATGATTGCTATTTACTCTTAAGCCTTTAAGGTTACAAATCTGTCTTTGTGATAAATCCAATTATGAACTCATCAAAAATTTGAGTATTTAGGGAAAGGAATTAATCAGACAGCCATGTGAAAGAAATTAGCAGCTTCTGTGAAAATAATCTGAATATATATTCTTAATTGGCAGTATCTTACCCCAGCTGTTGTTATATATTTGAAGGGAACAATGAGTCATAAGGTTGTTTTAAACAGACGTTAAAAAATGGCTCTCAAATGGCCCAAGAAAGTTACAAATACTGAATTATCTATATTTTTAACAAGAAAAAAACCTCCATGTCATGACTGGCAGAAAGGGTTCGACTGAGCTTGTCCTTCCTAGAAAAACTGCTACCCTCTTTTACAGACACCTGTCTGAAAGGTTTAATGCCTGTGTTTTCCCACCAAATACTCTAGCATTTTCTTGATGTGGTGCGAGAATCATTACAGCACTCACTGCAGCCAAAAGCTGTTGGGGTTTTTGGCTTTCTGAAGGTTGGGCAGCAGTAAAAGGGTGCCAGGACCAGGTCACAGAAAGCACACGTTGCCTGTGTGCGAGTGGAGGACCAGCGCTGAACATACAGGATAATATTTCCTTATTTTTGGCTCGGCAGCCAACGGTGTTCAGTGAAGGGAAGACACAAGTGCGCAGGGTCTCTTGGGAGCAGGCTCTTTGTCAGAGAAAGTTAAAATCCAGCCAAGGCAGCTGTTAAATAGATGAGCGGCATCCTCTAGAGGCCTTTCCAGTTGGGGTGGATGAATCTGGAGGAGTTTGAGTGCAGGTCATGAACTCGCAGTTCACCAGACCCAAACTGCTGCCCACCTGGTCTGGTCACAGGGAAGCTCGTGATATTTTCCAGCTGTCTGCGTTGTAGGGAACAATTCTCGCATCTTCGCTTTCTTCGGCTCCTGCTGCTTGTTAGCAAACAGTTGGAATGGGCTTGCAGGGATGGTGACCAGGATTCTCCAAAGCTTTTCTGACCATGCAGATGGCTGTTTAAATGGGATGAGAGGAAAGTACGTGGAGAGATGGTGCTATCCTGGTTTTCTGGCTGGGGAAAGAGAATAACTTGCCGAAGTCACGCTTCGAGTTCATGGCTAAGAACAGTAAAGACCATAGAAATCCTTGATCACGTACATGCCCATCTGGATTCCACCCTACCTTTTCTTTCCTTGCCTTTTATAATCAAACTCAGTTTGCAGCACAGGGCCCTGCTCCTCAGATGTTCAGGCCTCTGCAAAACATGCTTGCAAAAAGCCCAGGCTGCAGCAGAGTCCCCATGTGACCCCTCCTGCTCGCCGACGTGAACATGGCTTGGTGATTGCCCCTCTTGTTGTGTGCACAAGGCTCAGTGCCTGCACATGGAGACGGTGCTTCTGTTGGCAAACGGACTGTTCCATGCCCAGTGTAGTCCCTGTTCTGTAGGAGGCAGTGGGCTCTTGTAGAAGAGGTTTATTTTTATTTTTTTTCTGAAGGAATTCAGTATTATTCAGTGGAATTCTCTCTGCAGGTGGAATTTTTGGACTCCAGGGTTGTAGTGTGCCTGCACTTGAAAATTTGGCCATTTATTTGGAAACAGGCATGGGCAAGTTCCAGCTCATTCATCCAAGCTGTCCTTTCTCAAGGACAAGGAGTAAGGCCAGCACAGCTGAAACGCTGCAGCCAGCTCCTGAATGTTTCCAAATAAAATGCCTTGAGTAAGTTTATTTTTCCCTCTCAAACCTAAATTTAGCACCCTGGAGAAGCTGCTTTGGCAGTCAACGGATGGTAACGATGACAAGATCAATCTGTGGATAGTTCTGGGAAGATCTGGAAAGTCCTGGTAAAACAGAGTTGGTTTCATTCATGTCTGCAATTTGTCCACAGCCCAAAGATCTGCTCATGAACTTCCAATGGTTGAAAGACAAGATATTGATAGCTGCCTTGTTTATGGAGGACAACAGATGATCCTGACTGGACAGAATTTCACAGCAGAGTCCAAGGTGGTGTTCACAGAGAAAACATCAGGTAAGGCAGTTTTTTTCTAACTTCCCCTCATGGGATAAGGCAAATCTATAGTGCTGTTGTGTCTCATGGTCTCATCCTAAGATTTGTGCTTATGAGTAACTCTACTCGAGTGAGTAATCCCATTCAAGTTCATGTAAGTAAAACCAAATCACTTGACTTAACCCTGTGAGTAAAATTAGACTTGAAAGCAAATATTTGTGTTATTGGTTCACAAGAATACAGACACTGGGAATCAGCAGGAACAGGATATGTTATCAAAGGAATGGGATGACCATTAGGTGTTCCCCTATGCTTGTTCAATCTCATGTTTAGTGAACACTGCTGTAGAAATCATAATTGAAATGAACTTTTTTTATTGATGTGAGCTACAGGCAAAGATTGTGTTTTCTTCCCTTTAGAAGTCTGTGGGGGAAAATGTTCATAATGTGTGGTTTTATATCAAAGTAAAATTATTTTTATAAATACTGAGATACAAGAATATATCACTTCATCTTCCAAATTTTTTCAGATATTTTTATATAGGCTCAGACTGTAGTAAAACAAATCAATTTCAATTCAAAAAGAAAAGCCCCCTGTTACAGCCCAATGCTACTTTTTTTTTCCAGTAGATCTGCTTCTTTCAAAACTTATTTTGCCAGTTTTCAGGTAATCTTGCTGGCTCTTGAGCAATCATGAAGGGGGAATGAGTGGCAGATAGTAGATTCTCTCTCTTTTCTGTTCATCTTGTCTACTTATTTGCTCGACTTGCACAGAGCCAGTACAAGATGGTCCTAAGCCCTGGCTGGTGTTGGATTTATATAAATAAATAGTGGGAATAAAGAATAACCATAACGAAATAACTGGGAGTTATTTCGTTGCCTAGCATCACCTTTACTGCCTTTCCTGAGCCCTCTCTATTGTGTTTTCATAATGGCATGATATAATGAACATATCTTGATTTCTAACTCAGAGAATACCGGACCCCAGAAAATATGCTTAGCATGATCTAATGGTTAAGGTGGGCAGCAGAAATCCAGGTTTTCTTGTTTACAGGAGGAAACGCAAACAAATACATTCTGCTGTAGTTACCTGTTTCTTTCAGAGCTGAGTTGTTTCTTTTCTAATATCATACGCACGCAGGCATTTCGTCTCAACTCACTAAGCAGTAGGTGTATTTTATTGGATTTTCTAAGGCTTTTGCAAAGGGGCATTTGTTTCTTTGTAAATGGTCTGGACTTGTTTAACTTACCCTTCATTACTTTTGATTTTTGTATTCTAAATACTGTGCTCTGCAAGGGTAACAACAGTGTCCAGGGATCAAAAAAGCACTTTGCAAATATGAAGGGCCAGACTCCGCCATCCTGTTCTCCTGTTGATTTCAGCAAGACAAAGGACTCTGCAGTATGAAAAGCATTAACCTGTTTTATGTAAAATTTGTGTTCTCTTTGTGCTGTGAAGAAAACATGTTCCTAAGTTTTCTGTCCATAAACTAAGGTAGAGGCAGCTTAAGTGATATATCCAGTGACTTGCAAGGGATTTAAGAAATTGCATTGCCCAGGTGAACAGCATGTGCATGATTTATGGGGTAATGCTTTTGGCTAAAAGTAAGAATCGAGCCAAAAATTAATGTATGTGGGCATGCTGTGAGTCCTAGCTTCTTCTCACACCACCAGCAAGCCATGCTATTTTATAGCAGGAATGAAAGGCTCTGGGCTCTGAACTGTGAAGGTTCAGATGAGCCTGTGCAGTCAGAGCAATTTTCTTGGCACCCTGTATTTCCTTTTAATCCTGTGTATTAATTCCTTCCCACTGTGCTGCCACTGTTCCGTCGATGTCAGCGAATCGTGAAGGTGCATGGGAACATGCTTGGCAGCCCGCGACAGTACCTGTCCCAAGAATGTTTTGCAGTAACTAAAGGAGATGATACACTAAAAGGAGGTAGCTCTTAATGCCATTTCGAGGAAACATCCAAAACGCCCTGCCCCTATTTCCATATGAGAGCAGAGGAGGCTCTGGCTGGAATAGATGTTAGAAAGTAAAATGAACAACAGCATTTTCCACACTAAATCTAAAGCTTTTCTTCACTGCTAGGGAAACTAGTTTTTTTTTTTTTTCTTTTATTTTATTGTTTTTTTTTTTTTTTTTTTTACCTCCTGGTAGCGGAGAGGCATGACTTATCCCAGCGGCACTGCCCAGTCTGGAGCAGGGATTTGCATGCTGGTGTTCCATATCCTGCCTCCCTCACCACCCCTCGGCCCCTGCAGGCAGTCTCAGTCTGCGGGACTTTGAATAAATGACTGGCAGAGGGGGAATTTAGAAGATGGGAGGCCCAGATTCAAACCTTTGGTTTGAATCAGAAGTCTGTGTAGTTTGCAGTGGGTTATCCCAGGGACTCTGCTGCATGCTGCATGCGAGCTAGTTCTCTGTGTATCCATGCACTGGTTTATAATGCAGCAATACCTCTTACAGATATGCCCTGAAGTGCTTTTAAGTGAAGATTGCTTTTTTTAATAGGTATATCTTAAGGTGAGGAAGGTTAAGAAGCTGAGCTGGATATGCAAATCATGCAGGGGCTGATCAGACTCTGGCTGACTGCGGTAGATTGAGAATTAAGCCTTTGTGCTTGGGTTGTCAGAGGTTAATGAGTGTCCCAGATTGCCTGAAAATTAGGATCTTACAAACCTGTGACTTTCAGCTTCCCTCATTATATACTGTAGACAATTTTAGTTATCGCTACCATGGCCATGCTTATTTGTTGCATTAGTCTGCATGAACACAGAACAAAAAGGTCCGGCTGTGCAGCCTGATTTATCAATTAGAAATGTCACTGGGTGGCAGGAGGAGGTGGATCCTGTGCTCGCCCCGGGGAGCTCGCTCGCTGCAGATCCGATCTGCACAGCACCTTGCAAAAAGCATTTATAAGCTGCTCAGAAGCAAAGTAAGCCACAATAAACGTCCCGGTGGGTGGATAGTGCATCGCTGGCGTGACCCTGTCATTGTTGCGCCCTCTTCCAGAGAGCGCCGTGGCCCCAGGGAGCCTGTGAAAGAGTCTCACTTTTATGAAGGCGGGAAGATGCACCAAGCTCACAGGGGAAACATGGTTTTCTTCGAGTTTCACTTTAACAGCTCACAAGCCTTGTCTGTGCTAACAAGTTGTGTTTGATTTCCCACTTTTGCCACCAATTTTAGCTCTACTAGTACCAACAAGAGTGAGAGCAGCAGTGTAGTTAACCATCTAATAGTTTTCGCCATGTCGTACTCCATAGAGCTCCTTGACTTGGCTTGTTTGTCCAGTGTTTAAGATGAGAGTAGCAAGACTTTTTTTCCCAAAAAGTCTTTGCGCAGGTATCTTTCTGCAGTGAGACATTCTCCTGCTAATTGTTTCATAGACTCCAAAATCGGGGTGTACCTTGAATGTGGGGCCTGAGTCAGTGCCTGCGATGAACCGGGTGCTGAGGGGGTGGCAGTCGGCTGCCTCACAAACCTCAGGAAACTGCTGATGGGGCTCACAATTGTAAATTAGGTTTTATCCCTCGGGCAGACACTCAAAACCTATTCCAAGTTCCTATGGATCTTGTAGGCGACTCTTCACTCACTACTAGCAACACGGAGAAACGTAGAACTTTTCATATTTGTAACTGAAATATAACATGCTTCTAAGAACAATAATGAATAGCTTTTACTTCTCTGTTCCACAGCACTACAGATATGTATATTTTTCCCTAGAAATACCTGGAAAATAAAGAATAATCCCCAAATTGTGCTGGGATGTCATTGTGAAAACAACTGCCTCCTTATATTACGTGAACTACAAACTATTGCGATGAGCTCGCCAATGAGAAGTCTGTGAAAGTCTCTCATTTTAGGCTTGTGACAGGAAATGGCAGCAGGAAGCGAACCGAAGGGGCTGGAGCTCAGCGCTCCGTGTGCGAGCACGGGGATAAAGTACTTGCGTTTGAAACGCTGATGCATAAATAGCATTCATTTTCTTAATGATAAGGTTTGCCAACATGCAAGCGTTACAGTTTTGAGTTCTTTGTAAGGTTATCTCTTTGTGATGAGAGATTGTAATCTGTAGCTGCTGTAAGCCAGGGGAACTCGTGAATTGAGTAGAGTCAGTCCAGCACACAAAAGCAGAGTTTGGCTGAAGGTGTTTTGAGATCTGAATTCAGAGACACATAACTGAGCCCAGTTAAATAAAAATAGGTCAGGGGAAGCAACTGGATCGGATTGTACAGATAGAAATTATCAAAGTGCACGTATTCTTTTAATTTTGATCTGAAAGAGAGAGCTTGAAAAGCAGTCTTACGGCTATCAGGGATTTGGAATATGCTAAAGGTCAAGTGTTTGGTTGAGGCCCAGATCTTATAATGCAGTTAAAAAAAGAAAAGGGTTGGAATTCCCCCTTTTATTTGTTTTAATTGTCATGTAATAATTTGCAAGTCAGATGTTGTTGGTTGCATTGTGTTTACTCCCATTTGTGTACTGGTTACTGCTGCTCGGCTGTGAGTGATAGAGGAGTTTCGTGTTTCTCTGGGAGAACAGTGCAAATGGACTGTGCTTTCCCCTGCCAAACTCTTATGGTGGCCACATGGACATGATGAATCATCGCTAGGACAATGTGGGTGGTGGAGGAACAACCCAAACAGAAAGCGTACATCTTTGGAGTAGATCCACCATAAATCTTTCAATTCGGCCACGCAGTGTAAAGAGAAGAGGTGGTGCTCTCTGTGCCCTTTGAACTGATGCAGCTGTCAAGGCCTCTGAAGCGTGGATGCTCAAAGTCCATTTGACAAAAATAAATCTTTCCAGCTCTAGATCCAAGCAATGGAGTTCTAGTTTCTTTTTCTCTTGAGTTCCTGTATGTCTGTCACCATGTGATATTTTCATGACAGTGGTTTCTTAGGAGGCTAATGGCGAGAGCAGGTGAGCTTGAACATGAACTCTCCTGGTTTCAGGAGAGCTCACCACAGGGCAGGATCAGGGCCATTGTGTTCGGTGTGTTGGTGGCAAGTTGAGGCTTTCATCTGCACGGTGCCCAAAATGCTGTGCCTGAATGGAAGTACTTGCCTCCGTACCCCAGAAATGAACCGTGGAGCCTGTGCTAGTGCCCAGGATACCAAAACATCCACGAACTTTTCTTCTTCCGTCCCTCTTGTTCCATCTTGTACCTCCTCTGGTTCCATCTTGTACCCACTTTGGCATAGCTGGCAGCTTTACTAAAATATCTGAAATAAGATTCACAGAGTTTGTTGCTTCAAGTATGGCAGTAGCGTTCACACCTTCATGCATAGCAAGAGCAGTATCATACTGCTTGAGGTGCGCATCATGGCTTCAACCTATGCCCATCCTCTTTAAGGCTGGGTGCTCTCTGCTTCTCGGGTTTATATTTATGTGTTGCTCTCTGTCAGGGATCGCTGTAGGAGATGGGCTGTCATTGCACATCCAGCTATGCTAACTGCAGTGGCTTGTGTGCTCAGAATTGCCCATGGCCACATGTACCTCATTTATCCCAGTATATTCATTTACATCCCTTGCAAAGGCTTGCCTATCACTGGAACAACAGTAACGATAACAACTACTCTGATGATATTTGTACTACTTGACAGCGTCTCTCTGATTTCCAGCACTTCTGTACATCTGTCATTGCAGATGTGCTTTATTTTAACTCTGGGCAAATAATTTCATTTCTTTGAAACATATTGCTTTCACTTTTAGAAGTAAACAAGCAGGCTCTAGAGTGATTTTGCTCTCAAACTTGCACTTTTCAGTATTCCTTCTGCATCACAAGCTAGCAAATAAGCACAACAGCGCTTTCTGGTTTTGGAATTTCCACTTTCTAGAAAAAAAATTGTTTATAAAGCACAATAAGTTGGACCCAGTGACGCTGTCAATCTTCCTGTACCTCTCCCTGCAAAAGTTAAAAGCAAATCACAGCTCCCTAGAAAGGTTTTATATTCACAACTTGTAGCTGGTGATAGTGATGATTTATTAAATACACATTTAGATATAGTTAAAATGCACAATAGATTTAAAAAATACAGAAAATTAAGAATTTTAGTTTCTTACATCACTTCCTTCTGGTCTGCAGCTTCAGCAAGAGCTCAATACTTCTGGGTGCTTTGGGCATGGGACTTGCTTATGAAAAGCAGGCAGCGAGTTCAGTGAAATGGGGTAAATGGGAAATATCCTTTGTTAATGGGATATGCGCGTCCTTGTCAATCAATTCTGGAGCAAGGAACGGCTATACACTGCCAGGCCACAACGGGAAGAGCGGGGCAGCTTTGACAAGCAAGGAGTTAAAAGCGGTGTTGTTTGACTTTGAGCCGAAGTTCCTGGGGTGGCTGAGTCCACAGTAAGTGGTGCCCCAGACCCATGAATCCCAAGGCGTGTACTGGCTGTACATTTTATCACAAGTAAAGCCACTATTGCAAGTGCTCTTCTATGCAGTAAATGCCTTTTACAGCCTGTATGTGTTGTAATTGTATAAGTTGATATATATCTGCTCAAAATCAGCCAAATGACTTGAAATATGAATTGATCTTTTGGCCAGAACAATTCACTGTAGAAGACTCTGATGGGATGGCATTATGGTGTGTATAATGTGAATAGAAGGTGGCTTGTGTATTGGTTTTGATGATAGTGAGGAAGCAGGGCTGAGGATCATGGTCCTTTGTGGGAGATGTAAAAGGAAATTATAAGACTGTCTACAGCAATGTTCCCCTTTTCTGTTGTGTCAAGTCTGAAATTTCTTACTGTGCCCCAAACAGGGAACTAAATGCCTGTTAGTAGTCTGACAGTTTCATGAATGATCAAAAAAACTCCTGGGGAATGCAAAAAATAGCAAACTATTTTCAACAATTATCTCTTTGAACTTAATGAGGCAAAATTAATGATGCAATTTTCTCAGGCAAATTAAAGATAAAAAAGACACCAACATTTTTTAAAAAAAACTTTCAATTTTTTTTCCCAGATGCATCCAAAAGAGATGTTTGCTATTTGACCCCCAGTAAACAACTTTAAATATTTAATGCAAGCTCCAAGCTCCGGTTCTCTCACTGAATTTCTTAATTGATGAACTGAAATCGAGGGTTTAAGTTACGGAGACTTGAGAGGAATGGAACATATCTTAGAATTAGGATCATAGCTCAGTCACAGATGCAATCCGCTGCTGAACTTGCATTACAATGTAGGTTTTTAAGGCATCTTAACCTGAGACAAAAGCCCAGCGTCTGGGGAAAAGAACCCAAACTATTGTTTGTTTTTTTTTAATGGGAAAGGCTAAGGAAAAAAGCACAAATACGTGGGAGTAGTTATAGAGTTAGCAAAACTGAGAGTGGCACTGTAATCTTAAATGATTCAATTTGTTTGCAACACGTGAGGTTCTGCAGGAAGTATATGAAATAAATTTGCTATCTTGCTATTTTCTTGATAGTTTAGAAAGAGTACTTTGCTCCACACAGTCTGTGGCTAGAGTCCAGCATTTAAAGCTGGATGCATATCTTCACTCTAAAGCTGCAGAGCGATGGGATGAACCAGGGAATAAATTACAGATGTCTCTGTCGGGAGGCCCACCTGATTTTTGCATTAGCTAAAGGTGATCACCTTCCAGGTTAATCTCCCCTCCTCCTGCCATGCAGTGCATCAAAGTAAAGGCGTCAACAAAGTGGAGCACAGGGCCTGCTTGGTAGTTCTCTCTGCAAAAAGATGTCAGAACTGGGGAGGATCAGGGAGGTTTTGTTCTCTTTGAGTTTCTGTTTTGTTTGTTCTTTCTAAGCAAAAGAGGAATGTGTCTCAGCAAATCCCACCATTTGTGAACACTGAAAACTAACGGATTTTAATCAGGAGGAGTTGAGTTTGCCCTTTTTTGCTGTGCAAATTAGAAAGTTTCAGGGTAAATGGGACACCTTCTGTTTTTCCTTGCTATTATAGCTGCTGAAACCCCAGAAAACTTTCCTGCCCACAGGTTTACTTCCTGGCTGAAATGTGCTGCCTGCCCCAGGTGTGCTTGTAAATCCCGCGGGGCAATTGTCAGATATTAAATTGGGGATCCCAGAAAAACATGGCAAAACAGGAAAAAATCTAAGGATCACACACACAAAAATGCAAAAGTGTGTGGCTGCAGAAACGGAGTTGCCATAGCTGTTAGAGACTCAGTGAGACAGGGTGGAATCCAGTGTTTTGGAAGGTTTCCCCGTATGACACAAGATTTTGGAATTTTACAGCTGGTAAATCCTTATTAACACAGGCAGCCACTACTGGCCTGGATTCCCTGGCTCACTGTTTACTATGGGGGCGCCTAGTGGAAGTATGCCTGGTCCTGATTATTCAGCTTTGAATCTTAATTGTTTAAAGAGAATATTAAAAAGTAATAATAATTTTTGGAATAAACAAAAGGCAGAGAGACAAGCTCCCATCACCTGTTGACAGAAAATTGATCCTGTAGAAAGCTGGCATGGGGAGTGGAATTCCCTATTCTCCCACTTAGTCATCGCATCCTGGTGTGACTCATTTTATTACATGGAGGTTCCCAGTGGTTTTATTTTGAGAGGAGCTTTTGTTTAATAATTTATACACACACACACACAAACACACGTATAATCTTAAAAAAACAACAAATCTATTTTGATGAATTGGCATAAGGAATCATTTGGAAGAGCTCTGGAATGACAGACTGCCCCTGCTGCTTCACTACTCAACTACTGTATTTATGTTTTATTTTAGCGTGAATTGAATTCCTCAACAATAGATGGGGAGAATTCTCCTCTAGACTTGTTCTCACTGTGCAAAATGTCAGATTTGGGGTTGGGCTGGATGGCGGATGACTAATCCTTTGGCCTTTTACCTCCCAGACCTTGACTTGTATCTTTGGCCTTGGTGACTCAAGCTCATGTCCTCAGTGAAATGAAGGCACTGGCCTCAGCTCATCATAAACAGAGCTTCATTAACTGCAGTGGGCAGTCTTGCTTCAGAAGGAGAAAGAAACCCATGGAAATTAAGCTCAGTGAAAAATTCAATAGCTCTACTTTTGTGAGTTTTAAATTCATTCGTGCTGTGTTTGCTCTAAAGTTTGAAAACTATTCTGAAGTAAAAGCTTGGAAGGAGACGACTGCTTAGGACTAGATGCTGAGCAACCTTGCACTGACATGGAGCAGAATAACTTCCCAGCTGAAATCAGAATTCGTCCCTGAAAAAAGCAGCAGAGACTTTGTGTGAGTTTTCCGCTGCCCATAAGGTTTCTGGATCCCAGAAGTGGTGTCTGTTCTGCTGGAAAGCACTCGTTGTTTGCTTTGTTCTTGGGGTGGCTCTAAAAAACCTTGACTGTTTTCCAGAGATGCCTCTCATCTGCTGATAAAAGCTGACAGAGATAATCGCTGTGCTTTTTTGGAAGACCTTCCAAGAAACACAGTGAATAGGGACAACTCATTGCAAGCCCAAAGGGAACTCTGCAGAAATGTCTAGCTGGGGCAGCTGTCCCACTAGCTACGAGGCTCAGCTTCTTTAGGGAACTAGCGTGGTTTGCTGCCTGGGAAAAAGGTAACAGGTTGTTCATTAAGTAATTTGTGTAATGCTTGACTGAAAAGCAATGTACATTTTCAAGCATAAAATCACATGCAGGCACAGAATCACATACAGAATCGGCACAATAGTATACTTAGTCTTCAACTGGAGAGAACTGCAAAGAAAATTTCATGAACCTCTCAGTCCATCAGTCATGCTTGTTCAAATAAAGCAGTAAGTTTGTTTCTCTGCTAGTTACTGACCCCAAAGTCATGAGTAAGGGATCGTGAATAATGTGTAAAGGCTGTAACTGGTTCAGAAAATCTTTAATTGGCTAATTAAAAAAAGCCCTATAAGGGGCTGCAGAGAATCACCCAAAATGTTCCTAATGCAGACTGACGTTTTGATTTTCCCCAAAGTTTGAAGCAAGACTTTTGGTATGATCACAGTTTGAGTTAGAGAGGGTAGAATTACTTTCTTCCAACAACTCATTCATTCCTCCAAAGAGTGCTGACACAATCAGATCTCTCATCAGGGTTTAATGCTAAGTCTCATAGCCCTGAAGCAGCACAAAAATCTCTATTTCCTGAACATTTCACTGACCTGTGGTGTTAAAGACTTGCCAACTAAGACAAACCATTAAATGAGCAGGGAACCACAACAGTAAAAATATTGCATGAGGCAGCCATGGCTGGTAGGACCTCAGGGTCTAAATCCAAAAATATTTTATCATCTTCAGTGGAACTACTGCTCTTTTCAGAGACGCGGATTGAATTCCCCATTGCGGAGGTAGAATTTGAGACACACCACACATGTGGACCTGGCACAAAGTTCCCGTGTGATCCATGCATGTACCGGGACATCCTTGCAATGCTCTGGCTGGTGCGTATTGCTCTCAGGACAGCCCAGCGCTGAATGTGACTTGCGGAGCAGACGTTCTCTACATCTCTCCGCTCACGCTCCTCCAGTACTTCAGCAAAACTGATGCTGTTGCTCTTTTGCAGTTTTCTTACCTCTCCACTGCCGAAGCAGATTTAATTATATGCAAACCCCAGATATCTATACTTGTAGACTTTACAATAAATTATTAGTCAAGCTGGGGCTTAATCTCCTAGGGTTGCAAGCAGGGAGGGGACCACTCATTTGTCCTGTTTGTGGCATGACAGAATTGCAGGGTAATTAAGGCCAGAAAGGGACCTTGGGAGGTCATTGAGCCCAATCTCCTGCTCAAAGCAAAATGCATCCGTAGTGTTTAGGCACCACCTGGGTTGCAACACTGGCGCTGGTCAAAAGGCCCCACTTTAGAGTATGCAAGTTGTGACGCATGTTTTGTATTGGGGGTGTGCTTTACCATCATATCAGCATTATGATTTTTAGCACATCCTTACAATAAAAATCTCATTTTTGCTGATGACTTTCTTCAAACATCCACTTTAATTGCCTCCTAAAAAAGTTCTCATTTATGTGTATTCTAAAGATAAATGTGTTGACAGTTTGGTGCAAGTTTTCTCTGTTCAAAATTTCCTCAAATCGTCCTACAGATGGACCTTAGATTTCTCAGTGTACTCCTCCTGCTCTCCATTAACTCTCTGAGTGTGCATAATCAAAAGATTTCTTTTCATTACCAGCAAAAAGGATAGGTTGTATCTTTCATTTTATTAACAGCCTCCCTCATCCTTCTGCCAAAAGCTCACCATAATGTGCATATCCAGAGGGGTTAAAGGAAAAGCAAATATTGATTGTCTCAAGCTAAAGTTTGTACATTCACAACTATAAAAGTGAAGCAGTGAGACAGATGGAGCCACATCATGATATTAAGCATAAAGGTCAGGGAGTGAGCTGCAGAGTGGTTGTATTCAAAAGGGCTTCAGTGCTTAAAGAACAGGGATTGCTGCTGCTGACAGATACGTTAGAAACCTGTTTAGCTGCCACGAGCATGAATATATCCAAACAGAAGCATCTATCATCATTAGAATGATAACTCCAAATACATTTATTTCTTGTTTGGTTGTGCTTATTCTCGTTCTTACTCTTAATCACCACAGACTTTGGACTCAGCCTAAGCATCATTTGATTTTTATGGCTGGCTTCATTAGCTTTTAGTGCAATTTCAGTGGCTCGGTTACTAAATCAAATCCACTGTGATTGTGGTTGCATATGCTTCACAGGCCTCTTAAATACTCGGAGGCCCATTTCTCCTTTATTTTATTGCATTTTGGACCAACAAATCCTTTAGATTTCTACCTTCTTTGTGAAGTTAGTGCTGTTGTATCTGCACAGACTGTTTGAATTTAGCAGTACAGAAACAAAGATGAAAACATTCTGCCTGGAGGAAAATCAGTGTCAAATATTCCTGCTTGGCTGTCCTTATTGTCAGGACATCTTCATACTGCATTGCTTAGACAGTTCCCGATAAGTGTCTCTACCAGAGCTCTATTTTGTTGTTTCCTTTTCCCTCCTTTTTTTGTCAGAGGACTATAGAAGTTTTTCTTTTGGGTTTTTTTTTGGGGGTGGGGGGAGGTTCCTTAGTGCATACGATGATAGTTTCTTTTCATTAAGATCACCTAGAAGAGGAATTAAGTATTTACTGCCTTGTCATCAGAAAATGCGTTTAGTATTCGCTGGATTAAACTCCTGGTATTTGCTGGCTTCCCCCTTCCCTGAAATATTTACCATTTCAACCACGGTGAAGCGTTAGCTGCATTAATAGGGGTAATAGATTTAACCTGCAACAGTCCAGAGCTGTGGCCAAACCAAATGCTTATTGTTAAATGATGGAATATTTTCCATTCCTTTGCACAGTGGTCCTTTGGGATGTGAGGGCTAAACAGCAAATGGGGTGAGAGCCTTGCTGGCTCTAATAACACAGCTTGCTTAGGCCGCCTGGGCTCCGGCGGTCTGTCACTAATCCACGTGTTAGCGTAGAAAAGACAACTGACTCACTGTAGAGGAACTTGAAACACTTAAAGAAAAACGTCAGAATTATTTAGCATTTTCTGCTTGCAGCAGAATGCCGTGGCAGTAGCGGTGTGAGGTGTTGGAGGCCCGGGCTCTCTCTCGCCGCTCTCCCGCTGTGAGACTCTTCCTCACGGGTAACCGATGGACGGAGCCCATCTTCCAGCTTTTCCTCCGCCGTCTCCACATCCCTGGCGGGAAGGCTCAAGGGTGAGGAGGCCAGGCCGGCTCTGTGTGCCCGCTCCTGCCCCACCATGAGCCAGGCACCCTGCCCAAACGCCGTGGGGAGCCGGCCCCTCCTGAGGGAGGAAGGGGCACGCTGCTGGCGGCGGACGCCGGGAAAAGCCTTCTCTCCCTCCTGTGTGTTTAGGGGCCAAAAGATGTGTGTGGCTGGGGGAGGCGAGCTCCTGCCTGCTGGGGTGGGCTCGCTGGGACGGACCCCCGGGGCCGAGGGACGTGGAGCCGGGGCAGGCAGGGCCCTCCCTGGGGCTGCGGGCCCAGCCATGGAGCAGCAGCCCAGAGAGCCGAGCACATCTGTCAGCTCATTGTCTGCGCCGAGCGGAGAACAAAGAGGAAAACAACAGAAAAAATGCAAAATGCATTTAAAAATACTCTTTCATTTCCCTTTTCGCCAGAAGCAGAAGTACTTAAATAACAGAGGACAAAAGCAGCTCTTGCAGAATTTCCAAGAATTGGGAAAAATAAAAAGTCCTGTGAGAAGGACTGTTTTTAGGAGACTTCCACCCCTGTCCTGCCAGACCTGGGCGTGCAGTCTGGGGAACGCGGGCAGAAACGCACCCAGAGCTGCCTCCCCCTCTCCAACGCAAACACCAGCCTTTGCGGCTGCAGTGTTTCAAGTCACGTCGGGTTCGTTGGGATACGTGTCCCCTATTCATTTTAAAATCAAGCTTTCAGAAAGGTATGAGGCAATTATTTTTTTTTGTTCCCATCAGTATTTTTCTTCTGCAAATTGCTTGGCTAAAAGGCTTAGCAGAATATAAAAATCAAAGGGGTAGAGATTAAAATCTAAAAAAAAAAAAAAAAGTAATAAGGAAGGCATTGCTAAAAGATGTTTCTGGGAAGTGTGGGCGACAGTAGATTTAAGAAATATTTGTATCCAGATGAAGCAGGCAGTCTGTGTACAAATGTCCTGTCACTGCTGATGTACTCTTATAGCACGGGGGTTACTTTGATGATATTCCATACAAGGGGATCAAATTTTATTTTCTTCTATAAATACAATTTTGTGTAACAGAATGGAGACGAGCTGCGTGGATGTAATTAAGAACAGAAAGACTTCCAGTGATTCAGAGGTAGAGGCTGTCGCACATGCAATGAGGTGGTTTTACACTGAGTACGGTGAATATTTTGTGCTTTACACTGACTTTAGGACTGCCAGTGGCACTCTGTCACAGCCCGCAGTGGTGGCACTGCTGAGGTACAGATCCACAGTTGGACATGTTGGGCTTGTTCCTCTATCAGAGAAGATGTATTGCTAGATATCATGTGATGAGGTTTCATGTTGCACTTACAAGAAACGAGTGTAAGAAGGCATGCATAACGTAAATCAAGCACCCTATATAGCTGGTTTCCCAATTACAGTAAGAATCCGTCCCTGTTGAACTACTTCCAGAAAAAGCTATGCTCCTGTGAGAATTCAGAGCATCTGCTGGTTTCACTGTGCAGCACCCCTAAAAATCAGCCCTGAAGTGGCTCAGTTTGCTTGCTTCCGTCTCTATGCATCCCTTACAAGATCTGGATTTTTAGCTAGTCCTTCCTCCATCTCCTCGCCCATTCCACCGCTTACCACACTGGTGGGGAGCCATGTGGTCTTACCTTAAAATAGCAGAAAGTTTGCTGAGCTGCTGACCGAATGTGACCTTTAACGAGTTATCTGACCTTCTGGTGCCCTCCATCAGTCAAGCTGGCTGAAATCAAGTCTGGTAGAAAGCAGATGCTGCACCTGTGCTAAATATTTCATTCCTCAGTTTGGCTAATTTCTACATAAACACTTAATTTTAATATGTACATTAGCTTTTTTCTGGTGAGAGAAGTGTTCAATGATGTTTTTAAATTAAATGTTGTTGCTTTTGGTTAGGACTGGGAAGGTGCTTGAAATTAAAGTCCATTTTGAGAGCTTTGCTAACTTGATGCCCTTAATTTGTCTCGTTTTTTTTAAGTCAAGCTTTATGATTAAAAAAAATACAGTGAGGTTAATATTGTCATATTCTTCCAGATGGGCAGCAGATCTGGGAAATGGAGGCAACAGTGGACAAAGATAAGAGCCAGCCTGTAAGTATGCAAAACATTGGATGTCCTCTCCTTGAGCTTCTCAGACAGCAAGTTGTATTCAAGGGGTAGTTCTCAAAGAGCGTCTCAAAAGCAGAAAGAACAGCTATCTTACTGCTGTGATGAACAAATGTCAAATGCTTCAGCAGTAAATGTGTTGCAAAAAGAAACTATTCATTTAGCAGTAACCCACAGCAAACTGAATAACGGCTAGATTTTGTGTTCTTGCAGAAGACTCTATTGTATCAACCCAGTCCTCTGCAGGATGCTGGCTGTCCTGACTTCCTTTCGCCTGTATGGAAGTCTTGGGTGCTCTGTACTTTGCAGGACAGGACTTGTACTATAGTATTTAAAATGAACGTTGGTCTTTCAAGGGAATGAGCCTCTTTGTTCACTTTGCTTAATGGGACCTTACTGTAGTTGTTCAGTGCATTTAGGAGCTAGCGCTTACATTGCCATGGGCCATGCCTGCCCTTGCGGAAGAGAATGGGACACTTGCTGTTAATTTCCATGGAAGAGGGATCCGGCTGTGTATAAGAAAAAACCTATAGAATAATCAAATTTATTCTAACAAAAAGAGGGAATTCTGTAATATATACTTGTTTATCAAGCACAGTGTGATTAACAGTGCTGCTGCATTTATCACCATTCTGTGTGTTTTATTTCTAGCTGAGACCTCTCTCTCCAAGTTCAGGACAACATCAAGTACAAGAGAGGATACAGTACATAGAAACCAGCTTCCTAGTACCAAAAATTTTCTAGTCTTTCACTATCTGCCCTTTTTTTTCTTTCTTTTTCTCATACCCTTCTTTATAGAGATGAATAGGAAGATTTCTCTTCCTTCCTTCCACCCAAGCTGGATGGAAGTGTTGATCTGCCTGAGGGTAGGGAGGCTCTGCAGAGGGATTTAGACAGACTAGATCAATGGGCCGAGGCAAACTGTATGAGTTTCAGTAAGGCCAAATGTCGGGTCTTACACTTTAGCCACAACAACCCCCACCAACACTGCAGGCTTGGGGAGGAGTGGTGGTAAAGCTGCTCAGCTGAGAGGGACCTGGGGGTATTGATTGATAGCTGGCTGAACACGAGCCAGCAGTGTGCCCAGGTGGCCAAGAAGGCCAACGGCATCCTGGCCTGTATCAGGAATAGTGTAGCCAGCAGGACCAAGGAGGTGATTTTACCCCTGTACTCGGCACTGGTGAGGCCCCACCTCGAGTACTGTGTTCAGTTTTGGGTCCCTAACCACAAGAAGGACATTGAGGCGCTGGAGCGTGTCCAGAGAAGGGCAATGAAACTGGTGAGGGGTCTGGAGCACATGTCTTATGAGGAGCGTCTGAGGGAACTGGGGTTGTTCAGCCTGGAGAAAAGGAGGCTCAGGGGAGACCTTATCGCTCTCTACAGCTACCTGAAAGGAGGTTGCAGAGAGGTGGGAGTCGACCTGTTCTGTCAAGTAACAGGTGATAGAACAAAAGAAAATGGCTTCAAGTTGCATCAAGGGAAGCTTAAATTGGATATTAGGAAGAATTTCTTCACTGAAAGGGTCATCAGGCATTGGAACACGTTACCCAGGGCAGTCGTGGAGTCCCCATCCCTGGAGGTATTTAAGGGTCGTGTAGATATAGTGCTCAGGGACATGGTTTAGTGGTGGGCTTGTCAGTGTTAGGTTAATGATTGGACTAGATGATCTTACAGGTCTTTTCCAATCTAGGAGATTCTGTGATTCTGTGATTTATGCCTGGACACATAACAGGGGAGATCCACGCAGGAGTCTGCAGTCAGCCTCAGTTACTAATTCTGTATTGTCACCTTTCATTGTTTCAGAGCATGCTTTTTGTAGAAATACCAGAGTATCGTAACAAGCACATTCGCACAGCTGTGAAGGTGAATTTCTACGTCATCAATGGGAAAAGAAAAAGAAGCCAACCCCAGCATTTTACATATCACCCAGGTAATTGTCAAGGACAGATGAAGATTTTATTTTCTGCTGTGTTGTTTTCTTGCCACCTAAATTTTACTGATTTAATTCAGCTGAGTGCAGCTAAGCACTCAACAACTGTTTGGTTTAAATGATGCCTGTGATTTATGATCAGGAATTTCCCATAAATTTAAGGAGACAGTTATCTTGGCAATGGGCTGATGCTGCCCCATTCACTTGATGGAAGTTTGCCAACAGCCTCAGTGGGAGCAGACTCAGTCTGTGACATGATGTGACCCTGTGAAAACCATGAGCATTGCCTTCCCCAGCTGACGCGTATGACAGTAAGATAACATCAGATCTGGGAAAGTAACAGGGGCTTGGTATGGAGGAAGACAAGCAATATATATTCTTCAGAATGAGGCTGGTTGAGAAAAATATGAATGCTTTTCTGATGTTCTTCCTCTTGGGAATTGGTGAGCCATGTCACAATAAATGCAATAGGATTACTAATGAGATTCCCAGAATTTCTCAGCTTTGGCTGGGAGAAAAATATTGTGAGAAAATCAGAGTATTGTGTTTGTGGAAACCAGAAAGCATAAAATAACAGTACCAGACTTTTTGCAAGCTTCAAAGTGATGTCTTAATTTGACTGTTGTCTAAGGATGGGTAAACATTCGTTCTGATTCTTATTTTGGTTTCCTCTGGCCTGAAAATCTCTGGTCCACTCCCTGAATTTATGAACTGTATAGGGTATGTGAAGGTTTTGTATAGTTGCTAAATTGTTCTGCTATGGAATAGTATTGGTAAGTACAATACTATCTCAATACAATCCCTAAAATAGACCACTTCGGAGAAGGAATTCTTACACTTCCAAAAAATAACCCTGTTGCCCGACTGTTATATGGTTTCCATTGTATGGTATTTCTGTAGTGAGTTTTGGGGAAGATTTTACAAAAAAAAGCGTTAGAACTGTGAGAATTTGTCTGTAGAGGGCCATCATTTATCCACACCAAGATCCACGCAACTCTTACTAAATCGTGATCTTTTAATGAAGGTGTCAGAAAGGTCTTCAGCTCTTAGTACCGAGGAAGTTACATGCAGCAAAGGAATGAAAAAGAAAGCTCTAAATTAGTTCAGCTCTGCCTTTGGTCACTAGCGAAGTGTTTGACAGAAAAATCAGAAGTTGCGTATGTCATAGGATTTCTATTTATTCAGTCTTCCTTTGGGATGGAACTACTACATGAAACACCTGTCTATGGCTTCTTATTTTGCTTATGTTCCAGAATGGCCCTTAAAAGAATTAAAATATGAGCTAAAGTATTGAATTTTTCAAGTTTTAGAAATTTGTGATTAAATAGATCCTTAAAGATTTTCAAGAACATGTTAGTACAGAATGCTTCCAAGAGAGACTCAGCCGTGATTGCATATACCTGATTTATTAAACTCAATGCCTGCAAGATACGAGCTCACACATGCAAATCTTGTAAACAGCTTAAATCTCTTATTACTTCAAGGGAAACCTCTCTGTTTCTTATCAGCTTGTTACGAATAATGTCCTTTGCATGCTTTATTCTAGTACCATCAATCAAAACAGAGCCCATTGATGACTATGATCCAGCCTTAATCTGCAATACAGTACACAGTGGTCTGGGAACAGTAACACAGCCTTACTATTCACAGCCTACAATGGTCACCGAATCCCCTTCCTGTCTTGTGGCCACTATGGCTCCTTGCCAGCAGTTGCGCTCAGGCCTTTCTTCTCCTGATTCTCGATACCATCAGCAGAATCCAGCAGCTGTAATATACCAAAGAAGCAAGAGCCTTAGCCCAAGCCAACTGGGCTACCAGCAATCCAATTTGATGGCTGCACCAGTTGCGATTTCAGATGCCCATAGGTCAGTGCTGGTGCACGCTGGTTCTCCAGGCCAAACTTCAGCGGTGCTCCACCACTCTCCAGGCAACCAACAGTCTTCTCCAGTGATTCACTATTCTCCAACCAACCAGCAGCTGAGGTGCGGAAGTCACCAAGAATTTCAGCACATCATGTGCTGTGAAAATTTTACGTCCAATGTTGCAAGATCCAGCCAGCCCCAGGTCAGTCAAGCACAAAGGTTAAGTCCAAGTTCATATCCTACCGTGATTCAGCAGCAGGCAGCCTCAGCCCAGCGAGCAGCAAAAAATGGGCCACCGGTTAGTGACCAGAAAGAAGTGTTACCAGCTGGAGTCACTATTAAACAGGAACAGAATCTGGACCAAGCATATCTGGATGACGGTAAGGACCGCTCTTTTCTTGTATGGGTTGGTTTGTTGGAGGGAGGAAGTTTAGGACTTATAAATCCCACCTGTTCCTCGGCACAAAGCCAACGTGGCCTCCTTTTGATGGTTGTGGGTATTTGCTGTTTGCTCGTGCTGCATTTTGGTCTTTCATCAACTGCATTTTTGGTAGATGGCAATGCACTTTGGCAACTGAGCAAAAAACATAGCGTTCTGCAGAAACCCTCTGTCTTCCTTCGTGCCATGGAGTGAGCTGTCAGGTTTCAAGCTGTTGCCATTTTGTTTCCATTTGCCAAAGGTTAGTTTGGAAAATGGAGAATCTGAAACAAAATGCACTTTTAAATTATTTTTTTTTATTATTCATATCAGGGCAAAGTCCACTTTATAAAATGCTTTTGTACATTTTGTACCAAAAAAAAAAAAAAGCCCATTGAACAGTCTATCAAGGCCTGTAATGAATGGGGTAGTGCTGCAGGCAAAACTATTGCAGATGTTCTAGATGAACAGTAGGACATTGATAAGTAAAACAATGCCGTTACTTTGTTGTGAGCCAGCAGATTTAGCCTTTAGAAATGAATCTAAGTTAGAGTAAAGCTTTCTTTGAACATATCCTGCTTATTCTTAGGTAGGCAGCTATTGGCAATCTGGTTGATTGGTTCTTTTATTAAAGTATGCTCCTTGCAAGGGGAAATCAATGCAAAGTTAATAGCACAGCTGGACACTGAAATCATAAAGGCCAGTAGCAAACCCAACATTGATTTTAGTGGGAGCAGAGTGAGGTCGCTGGATATGTTGCTGCAAATGTAGGGTGTCATTATGCATGCAGTACAGACCTGATTTTCACATATATTCACTGCTGCTGTCCTCTCTGTCTAGGCAATCGCATGCATGGTTTGATCTTGTGAATGTGCACCATTTTGTGCTTTGTAAGCACCCAGTAGCTTGGGATTTTTACTGCAGTTACTTACCTAGAGTTGTGAAATTGTGCCCATGAAAGTTTTACTGTCTTCAGCGTAGGTACTGAGTGCTCTGTGGCTGTATCCTGTACAGTCTTCATTGCTGTTTTTGTGGGCAGAGTCGAGTCTGGATAATTCTCTCTGTTAGTCTGTGTTTGAAATGTGGTTGATATAGCTTTGGTGCCATCACAGTAGAATCTGGAGAGTTTTTACTGGTCCCCGCATCTGAAGAGGAGTGTTCAATTGGGTTTTAACAGTGAATTTGATTTAGGAGATTTGCTGGATCTGCAAGAAAATAGCTAAGTGAAATCCACTTCCCATTCAGGGAATGGGGCGTGATAATAAAGCAAGATAATCTGTCTAATAGTAAAATTGAACACTGTGTTTTAAGCTACTTTTAATATGAGAAGCTGAGAGGTTCTTCCACATTTCTAAAAATACTTGGTACAAACCTTGTAAAAGAAATAAAAAAGAAAGATTTTGAAGTAAAAGCTAGCAAACTTCAGAGTCGAGCCAAAGTCCACTTAAATGAACTCCCAAAATGGACTGCAAAATTAATTTCACTGGGTTTTGAATCAGGCCAGTAACATCTAACTATAGCATAGCTCACAAGGGATGCACTCGACCTCTGTGCTAAGAGGAGCCATTAGGCAGAATAGCAGCAAGTTAATAATGAAATTCCAGGCTTCTGCTTGGCTGACTGGATCATCTTGAATTGATTTCAACTAGGGATTAATTTATCAATTACGATGCCACCCAACTCAGGTCACATGCAGTCTCTTTACTGACCTCAGTGAGTTTACATTAGCTGGAAGTGTGACTTGGAGAACTGTGATTTACTTTAGGACTTTGCAAAACATTTCATTCTGAAATGTTCAGGACTTGAATTGAAAAGCCACTTTGTTTGCTGCTGGGGAAAAGTGACTCAGAACATAACAAAAGCCATATTTTTCCTAACTAGAAAGTTTATTTTTGTGCTTTATAGTATTAAAAGAAAGCAAACCCAAAGGATTATGGAGGCTTTACCCTCAAATCCCTTTTATCCAGAAAGCTCTTCTGAGATAAAGTGAGCTGTTAGGTCTTGCTGTGATTTTTCACAGATAGATACTGAGATGATAATTCCCCAGCCAGGCTTGGCATGAGTGCACTGCACTGCTGCTGATGCACAGACTCTTAAGCAACCACTGTTTCAGTGTCTCTCGCTTCCCTTCTCTCTTCTTCCCTTCCCCCATCTTCCTCCTCCCTCTTCTTTGTTCTTTCTCCATATTTCTGCTGACAGTCCAGCTTTCGTCCCTTTCTACAGTTGTGACCTCCTCTCACCAACTCTCATCCTCTGCCTTCGCGGTTAATGCTCAGCCTTGGTGTTCTGGACTTTGCTTCTATTCTGAGCTTTGCCACGAACTTCTTGAGTGACCTAGGACAAGCCCCGCTCGGTTCCTCATTCCTGAAGTTGTTGCCTCTCAGAGTGGGTATGCTGTCCCAGTCTTTGAGCTCTCCTGGAAGTGATCGGAGAAGAACATCTCATAGTTAACACAATTGCTATTTCTCTTTGCCTCTTCCAGCTTCCTGCTGCCACTGCTTACAGGACCCTTCATTATTTTCTTATCTCCCCTGCTGTAAAAAAAAAAGTATTTGTCCTTCTTCCTGAGTTCATGGTTTGTTATTTGCTCAGGGCCTTCACAGCTCCACCGGGCATATAATACTGGGGACTTAGCACACCTAACCTGTCTTTACCTCCTGCCATGTAAAGATAAGAACTGATTCCACCTCTGCAGGATTACAATCAAGTGTGTGACCATAGATCACAAAGCTGTAAGCTCTTGAGGTTGAATAGCACCAGCAGTGTAGCCAAAACAGCGTGGACCTTAAGGCATGTGATGGCAAGTATTTAGCTGTCTTCTCAGGTGGGTTTTGCCATGTGCAAGGAACTCTGTACACTAGCTGCACAACTGGTACCATCCGTGCTGGCTACCTTAATGGTAGATTTAGCATCTCTGTTGCTCATTTCTGACCACACTGCAGATGTACAGATGTGCATTCTTGGAAGGAGACATTGGCCCCTATTCTCCTCTTACTGGTGCTACCTCAGAGCAAGAGGTGTCCAGCCCAGCCTGTGCAGCCGCCTTGCAACTTCTCAGCTTTTGCCACCCAGACAGAGTTATCAAATATGTGGCTACTGGAAGGAAGGCTCTAGCTATCAAGTCACATAGATTGGATTTGGAAATTAGGGAGACTGATGCAGGTTAGACATTGCCACACATATGTATACCTTCATATACGTATTCCTCTATATACCTACATATATCTCTGTCAAAAAAAACCCAAAAACTTTTTGATATCAAATAACATAAAGATGAATCCCCAGGGGAAGGGACTGTTCATGAAAAATTGGCTGAGAAACCTTTGTTGCACACCTCTGCCTCAGAGATTCATTACTGTTGGAAATACTTTGGGACTGAAGATAAACCATGGTCAGGAGATCCTTCAGGACCCATCTGGTGTCCAGGCTAATGCTGGCAAGCAGTGATTAGCTTCAAATGCAAATGAAAGCCATAGGATGAGAGAGTGCTCGGCACGTTTCAGCCAAGGCCTCATCTTAATATTGTTCATAACCAAAACCACCAACAATAGTAAAAGTTACACAAACAACCACAGAAATATGTTGACAAATAGAACTGAGTTCTTCCAGGACCTTCAGAGCAATCAGATTAGCTATTTAAAGCACAAACCCAGTTAAAAAATCAGTTACTTGCAGCACTATCCAAAATCCCTTGGTGCGGCAGGATCAAGAGAGAGGGTGACCCAGGGCTTGGGGCACTGGTGGTGCCCTGGACTGCCCGTGCTGCAGAGCCAGAGGTTTCCTGCGTAGCCCTGGGGAAGCCGCCCAGCTGCCATGTGCCACAGTTCCCCATCTGCGACGCAGAGATATGAGGATCGTGTGACAAGAGCAATAGGAGGATAAATGCATCACAGACTCTAAAGCACTCAGATGCGACATGATCTAGAAGTGCCTTATAGAGATTGAGTGTCAAGTATGGTGTTAGGCTCTTTCCATATACAAATAATGGATGTGTAGCTGTTGTCTTGAATGTTATCAACTTGCCTGCCTTAGATTTAGCTCTTCTTTTTGGTTCAGCTGTCATGTTGTGTGCTTTTTACTTTACAAAGAAAAATGATTGTCATTATTCAAATAGTAACTATCTAACCACATCTGACACTCAGAACCGCCTGCTTGATACAGTAGCTCTAAATTATTTTTGGTGCACCAGTAATCTTTAATGGGGAGGAGAAAAGCAAGGCAGATGCTTGTGTAGTGGTTTATCAGACTGCCGATCAGCAGAGATGTTTTATAGTGAACTCATGTATTTCGCAGAAAATTTCAGATGCAGCAGATACTTCTTTAGAAAATGGATCTGCAGGATGTGCAATGTGGTGCTTGTAAATCACCCAGCACTTTCGATCACCTTCGCTATGAGCAATGTGTTAATTTTTGCAGTTTTGCTCCCCACCGCAGTAACCATTGCCCTAAGCATGGGTCTCATCCAAGACCACTTGCAGTGTGTTAGGTCCCTACCTTTTCTTTTTGTCTTCTTTCATTCAACAGCAAGAAAATTCACAGTCTGTCCCGACAGTGGCATGAAACTAAATTCAATCCCTTCTTTCCTCCATGTTCAGGAAGAATCTTTCTTTTCTGACCAGCTTTTTGTTCCGTAGGCCGGTAGCTGTTAGACACAAGCCTGAGCAGGGTGTAGCTCCAGGAAACCCCGGGTCTCCTGGGGACCCAAGAAGCAAAGCTACTGTGTCAGCCCTGAGTAAGCGGCAGTCTGGGACTGAGCTCTTTCCTGCCAGCTTTGGTCTCTCGCCGCCCTCCCTGCAGCGTGCAGCCCACTCTGCATCTGCGCTGGTCCGGTGTGATCCTCGGGGAGACCGGTGTGCGTGTGTGGATGAAAGGAGAGGGTCAGTACAGCCAGGAGGGAAGGCAGGACACGGCCGCCCCCCTTGCAGCCGCCATGCTCCTTAGGGCTTTGGCTCGGGTGCTCGCACATTGCGAGCATCCTGCTCGCCTTCCCCAGCCCCTGCACGGCGGATGGAGGAGGGGGTGGCACGAAGCCAGCTCTGTCAGCTTGCTGCCAGCTGGGGATTTCCCTGTGCCGGGGGAACCTCAGCTGCACGGTGAAGGCAGTTTTAAGCCCTCCATGCATTAGAGCAGCGGGAGCCACGCTAGCAGAGGCTGGGGGTCCAGCTGCCTGCCTAGCTGCAGAGAAGCTGCTTTTCTCTCATAACGCCATAGTGATTTCATCCCCAGAAAGCACAGAAGATGGTGGCTTTAGGAGCATGTTTTAGTTTGGTTTGTAGTTGTTTTCATCATGTGTCCATGCACAGAGTAAAATAGCAATGCAGGGCAAAGGGGGAAATGTTCCTGTTTCCTGGCATTTTAGACAGGAGTGAATTTGAGTGTTGCAAATGAGCTGTGGTTCGGTTAGAGCAACAATTTGCATCAAAAAAAAGCCATGCTCTGTTTTTAATTAGAACTACTTTTCATAGAAGGTGTGGTCATTTCTGCTCAGGCAGAGTTTGACTAAGAGTGAAGCATGTACGTTCTCCAAAACATTTCGCTCAAACACTCTAGCAAATCTATGTATTCATCAGGCTCATTCTTGAAGCTCTGACTCACTTTATTCCAGATTTTCTGTTCTCTATTGGGACCTTACAGCACTCCGTAGATACGCTACATGCTTTATTTTTGGATCCCTGCTATTGTGTGTTTGTCACATTAGGACCTAAGTGCCCTAGTCACATGCCGGCTTCTTGCTTTTCTAGATGCAATATGAAAAGAGAACAAAATGGTGGTTCTGCTCCCAAAATCCTGTAGTCTGTTGGCAGGAAGTAGAAAGATCATTATATCAGGAAGCTGGTCTTCTGGGTTGTGTCTGAGCTTGGTCTTTCAGAAAAGTATTTAACTTACCTGTACCTCAGTTTGCCATTATAAAAAGTATCTTGTTATCCCTCCCTCTAGTACAGTTAAGCATTTAATTCGCTCACATTACTAAAACTCACGTGGATTCTCAGAAAAAAAAAGCTGCATACCTGAGTAAAAAATAAGTATTTGTATTGTTATGGCAAGCTGGTATCTGATGTTCTTCTTCACCTCTAGAAACAGTTCACTATTTGAACATTGAGACAAATTCAGCCCCTTTTCAAGACTGCTCTTTCCCCAGCAGTCTTTCTGAGCAGCTGTCCTGCTGCCTAAAAACATGCAAAACAAGACAAAGCGAGAAAAAGAAAAACCCATACATCCAAAATCAGCAGTGGAGGAAGGAAGAAAATGAATCAACTGATTAAAACCATAGTTCCACTGGCACCTCTTTGTTCTCGAGCTCAGGAATCTTTAATTGGTGCAGTAAGTGCCCACAGGCAAGTTGTGTTACAAAGCGTTTCCTGTTCAAAAGAACATGCAGACTCCATTAGGAGACCACGGGCACCACCGCCAAGAACTGACACTGCAGGATGGGTACGTGAACGCTCTCTCGGTGCCTCGATGGGCAGGGTCCCACCACAAACTGATGCACCAAGACAATAAAGCCCAATTCTAGCGATTTGCTGGTGGAAGGCATGCCACCGTTTGAAGGCTAAACCAGTGGACTGTTATCAGCAGAAAGCGCTCAGTTTTCGGAAGGCATCAAGCAATTTTCAATGATAGTTTTGAAATACTGGCAAAGAGTTACTTGAAAAAAAGAACTCGTTCGTGCAGTTGAGAATTGAAAGCTTCTAAACCACAATAAAGTCCTTTCCCAGACTTGCTGTCCATTTACTCCACGCTCATGGCATTCCTTAGACGGTCTGAATCACAGACAGCAGACAGCTCTTATAAAGACGACCATAGACACCCATCTGTTGGAAGACATCTGCCAAAATAGACCATAGATTTACTTTTATTCCTTCAATCCACTTTCAATTTAAAGGGATAACAACAATAACATTTTTCAGTCCAGTGACACTATTCATCCAGTGCAGAGAAACGGTAATGAATTAAAATAATTCCACTGCAGAAAGATGCAGACGAGCTTTTTCCCCAGCTCTTACAGATGGGTGAAGCAGGGCACAGAGCTTTAAAGTGACTTGCCCCAGCTGATGCAAAAAGTCACTGGTAAAACTGTAACTTGCCTAGGGGATCCCAGGCTGCCAGGTCCCCCCAGCTGCATCCCTCGCACAGACGTGGCGGTACCAAAGGCACGTGAAGCTGTCGCCTGAGCGTGCAGGAGCTGGGGCAGCGCTGGCCATGCCGTAGGTTGTTAAAACACATGTTGTGCGAAAGGGAGGGATTGGCAGTGCTGCTCTCTCCTTTTTCTGTCTTTCCACCAGACTCATTCCTTTCATACTGTACATCAAAGAATCCTGCTTTCTAAAAGTGATGTGCTGCCTGCCACTGAGAACAGGTGTGTCTATTAGAAACATCCTTATTTCCTAGAGCACAGTCTGGAGACAGAGCAAAGCTGTCGTATGAGCAAGTAGAGGATGTAAGAAAATGAATCAGTGGTCTGCCAGGGAGGGGTGACACTGGGTGTTTTACACAGAAATTCTTTCAGTTCAGTCAAAATCATAACTGTTTTGACAGCATTTTTTTAAAAATGGGGGCTTTGGAGATGAGAAGCAAGAAGTGTGCAGATAGGAAATGGCTTATAAAAAACTGCGCAAAGCAGGAAAGGGGGTTAACTCTTTCGAGAGCTAAATTCACCATTTTGCATTAAACCAGAGAAGCACTCTCTGGAAACCTTTAACAAGGCTTGTTTTACACTTAGGCAGCTCACCACATAACTATGCTGGTTAAGGTGGTTGGTTTTGGTTTTGTTTCTTAATTTTTTTTTATTTTGCTAACACAGCTATTATGGTAAAAGTCCTTGTATAGACACAGCTCTGTTGGTGTAAGAACGTTGGAATCAGCACAGCTTATGCCAGGTCAGGGAACCACCACCAGCTGTTTCACTGAAAGGCTTTTGTAGTGGGATGACTATGCCTGCACTGGTGGAAGGGTTTCACCAGCAACGCCAGTGCTGCTAAGCTGGCTGAACTTGTAGGAGTAGCTACAGCATATGTAATATAATGGATTTTCATATGGGCAATAATTGCATGAGCTCAGCCTGCTTGCTTTGTGTGTTGACCACCTCAAAATGAATCCTAGTGTTAGTAACTTCCAGCAAAGATGATGCAATGTGCTGGACTCATTTATTAGGAAGATGCTTTGCTGAGGGCAGTTGTACCCTCCCTGACAACTATGTAAGGAACCTGCAGCTGGGTATGTATTTGTCCTCACAGTTTATCCTGTTATCTCCCCTTTAAAATTAGCACGATGTAATTGAATAAATATAACCAGTGAACTGGCTTACATCCACATGGCAGCTCGAAGCTTTTGCTAAATTCTTTGCAATTTAATTGTAAGTCTTGGAATATTTATAACGATTTAAAAGTCCCTGTGCAGGTGACTGCAGCAAAATACGAGAGTTATTTTTCACTTGGTGATCTTGTCAAGTCCTATGCAAGAAAAAACAAAACATTAAAAATATGAACCTTGGTGTTTTGGTCTTTCAAAATCCAGGCAGACAAAAATGATGCAACTTTGGGGGCGGGGGGTTGATTGAGTGATTTTAAAACCAATCTCATGATTATTAGAGGCCTGACTCATGAACCCTGAATGCCTGGGTTTGGCATTGGTGCTCTTCACAGTTTCATTTGTTACAAATTGTGTTAATGTTGAGAGTGCGCAAAGGTGGGAAAAGGGTAGGGGTCTTTTCTCCCCTTAAAGCACAATATAATACATGGGAGGGTTCTGCTCCTGCTGTGATAACTAGCAAAAAGGCAGCTTGAGCCATTTCCAAACTGCACTTCTGAAATCTTGCAAGCAGCTGCAAAGAGCCCTGCTGCTTTGAAAAGTTTGGACAACATCTGCACATTTCTTTAACTATTGTGAAATAAAATGCCTGGCAAGAATAACCATCTTAAAGATATACAGTCTGTTTATGGTGCAGACTGAAAGCCAGTTATAAAGTCTTCTCCTCTAGAAAAATGGCTGGATTCTCAGCGTTATTCACACAAACAGAACTTTTCCAGTTAAGGTCACATCCTGCCAGGCAGCATGGATAGTTGATGGGGGACTTTTTGTCTGTATAGATCTTTTCTCCCACAAGAATGAAGATGAGCTATAGATGATTAATTAAAAATCCATTTTTCTTCCACCTGCTTTTCATACTTTGTTTCTTATGAAAATATAATAATAATTATTATTTATAAATCCCCGGCCATTTTAAAATAAAAAATTGAGGATGAATCATCTGAATTTCACATTGAAGTTCATTGTCTTATGAGAACTCTAAATAGTGAGAGCTACTTTTCTGCCCAGCAGAAGCTGCTATGGCCTTATACTCCTTACTGGTGCTGCTTACTCACCAGTTCCAAGAGACTTGTGTGCTTTAATTTGAATGCAGTGTGTTTTTAGAGGAATTTTAAAAGCAGACTGGACAAATGTACAAGAAGACAATCCTGCATTGGCTACAAAAGATACTAGATGACCTAATAGGTCATTCCTACTTCTCTGATTTGAAAAACAATCAGCACATCTGTAGTCGTGCCAGCAGGAGAGTCAGAGATAGGGGAAGAAGAGCAAATACTTGAAGACCGTGAAACTCCCTTCCCAGTATATTAACTCCTAATTTGAATTTTCAACCAGTTTCTTGCTTTCACACTCTTTCTTATTTTGTAATATAACTTTTTCTGTGTTTACCAACAAGAAACCAGAGGAAGGTAAAAGCCAACCTAAAATGTATAAACAATGCAGTTGTGTCTGAATCATCACTCGAAGTCCCCATGCTTCAATTTTTCAAGCACAGAAATCTGGGCTTACATCCAGCTGTGAATTTCACAGATGGATCCTCTCTCTAAAAGGGGTCTGCACAAAACCCCTAAATCCAAGTACTCCCAACTTTGCAAACATTCATATTCTCCAGTTTAGGTGCACATCTACTATAAATACTACAGTCTGTTTGGCAATTAAAACTCCGATCTCTATATATTCGCATGACTAATGGTCTGATAACAGTGACTTTGAAAACTTAGTCTTGAGTTGGATTTAACCAGTGTTAGGTATAAAAGAGTTAAATCTTCAGCTACTGTTAACTAGAGTAAAACCACTGAGGATCAAAGGGCTCCAACAGTGATGCCCATGTGACTCAGCAGGGCAACACTAATTCAGTGAGAAACTGGTCTAATACTCTCCATCTTCCTGCAGGTTCTTCTAATCCACACAGTTCCCGTTTTAATCAAGCCATGTCCTTTTGTGGGTGTTTAATTTGGAAACTTTGCACTCCAAAACACAGGCTAAACTCTGCCCTCAGCTGAACAAACACAATTTCTTTAGAGTGAAATTGTAGTTGAACTAGATTTAGTGAGAAAAGTATTGTTGACTTCTGCCCGTGGCTGCTGAAGTGAGTGATAGGTTTGCATTTGAGGGAGAATTTTTCCCCATGGATAATTGTCAGGTGTGGAAGTAAAGGTCAAAGCGAACTGTCCCTTGCTTCCACCCAGCTGTGTGCATTTGGGCACGCTTTGACTCGAGGGTTGTGGGAGGGTGTTGGCAGTGCGGCAGTCATGTGCCAGACCTGTTTACGCACCAAAGCAGTGTGCACTGCATGACCAGAAAACCTTGAAGCCCTGCAGAAATAGCCAGATGATAGCACAGCAGAGTGACAGCATGGTTTAGTCCTTTTTCAGTGCCTATGTGTTGACTTGCTCTGCCTTTGTGCGAGGACTCTGATCCTTCACTTTTAACGTGCAAAGAATAATTTGGGCCAGGGCAAAAGCAGCAGTAAATTAGAGGAGTGTGAGTTTGCAATCGTTCCCTCTGATCATCTCTGCCAGGGGAGTCTAGTCAAAGATTCCCAAATTGTGGTGTGGTTTGGTTTGGTTTCTTAATGATGAATGACTTCATCATCCGTGAATGAATCGAGTCAAATGCAGGACAAATAGTGAGACACATGAATGACTCTTATGACATTTGCAATGTCTCAATCGGTGCTGGTTTATTTAGGTGGTTTCTAAGTTTCATTGGAAAGAGTGAGAATGACTAAATGAAGGGGGAGCCACTTCAGAAGTATGGGAGTCAATGGTGAAAGTATTGTGACAGTTGAACCTCCCTGGGTTAAATATCTGTCATTATGAGCAACACAACGTCGGTTATTTTGTAAGAGCTCAGTTCTGGGAGACTCCATAGCCACAAGGCCAGAGGAAGCTGGATGACGTACCAGACATTGCATTCCCTTTATGGTCAAACACCTCCCGGTGCTCGTGCTGGGTCTTCATCAGCCACTTTTGGGTTTCCGATTCTTACCAGGAGGCAGCAGGGCTGTTCTCTGAAAGAGTCTGTGGAGGTCCCAACTTTGAAAGGCACCCGCCCTCAGATGGTCTGTGTGGTTGTGGTGCATCCAGCCTGCGCACAGGCAGTATCTTCGGCTGCTGCTTTCCAGGGAAAGGGACACTCGTAGGGGCACACAGAGCATTGCTGTACCTGTTTCATGAGCCTGTCAAAACCACTTAGAAACAAGGCTTAGAATTTCTATAGATAAATGGTCACCAACCTAGGAAGCTGTCCTTAGGACTTGGGTGAGTTCCCCAGTTCAAGTCACTGGATATGAAGTAATTATAATTTTGTACAAATTGATGTTTGCAAAGGCTGGAAATAGTCTACAAACACTGGCCACTCTAGGCATTGGGCAGATCCGGTAAGCAAACTGGCTTGGTTTAATCCAGAACTCAGGCAAATCGGAGGAGGACTTTTAGGAGCTGTATTTTTTTGATTACATTGTGATTTGTGGGTCTGTCTTTCCTTAAAATTATGTTTAATTTTTTCTTGTCTGGTTTCTTCTTCATGCATATGCATTTGCTTTGAGTGGAGTGTTGTCTTTTTCCTTGGAAAGCATTACAAGATACTGATTTCCAGCAGGCAAACCCTAGGGTGAGATTTTCAGCTCGGTAGGCTGCTTTACATGAGAGCCCTTCTCCTGAGGTCATCCCGCAGCTTCATGTCTTCAGATGACTTCTACCATGTTTTCAGATATGTTTCCTGTTTAAAAAAATGCCATTGATTTTGATACAAATTCTTCTTCATTATAAATTTTATAGGCTATTAATAAAAAGCACACAAAACTATAATTATGTCTGTTTTAGAAATTAGTATCTGTGGACCTTTGTTTTATATTTGATTACATTTCATAGCTATTCCTATCCTCAAAACTAGTGTAAGTTTTAGATCAAGATTAAGAATTTCCAAAAATTCAGGCTGTTCTGATAATGGTCTTGGTTTAGATGTAGCATCAAATGCTCCTCCAAATTTTTCTGTCATGCAGAAAAAAAACATCTCTGCTTTTCAAAAACCACTGCTGAGCGCAAGTGTGTCTGTGGAAAGGCTGGAAGAAACCTCACCTGAGTGTCACATCCCAGTGGAGTGCTCAGTCTCAGGGAGCGTACCCTGGCCGTGTAAATAATCTAGCCTGTAATCACAGTTAGTAATATTTACTAGCATCTCAACAGATTGTGGTCAATATAACAAGACATTCATTTCCTCCCGTGTATGCAACGAGAGATGCACACAGTTGATGGCTGGTTTATTACAGGAAGCTTGTGTTGCTGCACACAGGCACACTGTGCTGAGGCTAGCTCAGCTTGGGAGGATCAGAGGCCAAGGAACGAGAGTGATTAGCCACGGGCAGCCTCTTCCCCAGCCTCTGCAGCAAAGGTAACTCGCATCGTGCCATGTACGCAGACCAAAACCTGTCGAGGATTTTTCTTTTCGAGACATACAGCCGACCGGCAGATGCACTAGTTATCTGGGGAGTCCCTGTCTGTGGCACCTAGACAAAAATGTTTTGGCAGACAAATAAGTGAGGAAATTAATTTTCTTGTCTTTAGAAAACAGTGCGCGCCATCACGCCTGGATAGATCGAATTTGTTATGATAGCAAAACAAGTTCTATGGAAACCATTGTGAACCCTGGAGTGAGGCTGCCCAGGAGAGTTGGGGAAAGCCGCTTTTGTTTGTTGTGCTTGGCATCGTTTTGCTCTGGATGAAGATGCTTTAATTTTGTGGGGAGACCCAAGAGAGCATTCCTCTTTTTCCATACCAGAAAGCCTTCCAAGCTGGCATAAATGTCCCCTCTTTCCAGCTGCTCCTTTCCAAACACACTGTGCCTCCTAAAGATAGTCTTTACAGTGGCTGGGGCTGGTGGAAAACATGAAGCCTGCATGGATTAGCACAGGAATTCATTTGGGCTGACGAATTGGGTTTCCCTCTATAAACAGCAGTAGTGTTTTCATCTTCTGGACAGCACAGCAAACTTCACGTCCTCTTACTCCTCGCCCCGCCTCTCCCGCGCTGTGAAAGGCCTGCATCCAGGCCAGCCGTGGTAAAAGACACACTAAGGCCTGCTTATAGGGGATGGAAAACAGCACGTGTTCAAGGAAGTGTTTTCAACTATCTCCCTTCTCAGACAGGTTTTTTCCAACCCTTTAAAGAGGTGGTGGACTTATTTTGTTTTTTCAGTTTATTTTTCTTTCCAGGTAAAAGGGAAATTAAAGTAATCCCTTCTCCACCGGTCTAGTGACCTTACAAGCAGCCCACGCTATATATTGTCTTTTCTTCTTTGTTTAACTTCAGCTACAATGTGCATATCATCAGCAGGAGTTAGGGATTCTCTAAAGAGCATTTTGTCTGCCCCTTTCCCCCCAGGGTTTTGGGCATGCAGAGGCTGGGTCGTAGTGCATCACTGCCTCGGGGGACTGTCCGACCCCTGCCGGGGACGCACCCCCCAGCACACCACTGAACGCCTCTGCTGCGGCAAATACACTTTCCTATCACTTATACTTTCTGTTATAGCTTGCTTACTTATAATCATCAGCGGTTATTAATCACTCAACATTGTTTCCATCATTGCTTGGGAAGGGAAGGACATGTAAAGGCCAATTACATGATCAGGCTACATTTAGTGGTGGTTTGTATTTACCTGACTCTTCAGTAATGGATGATTTTGTCCGTGTCACTGAGTAACTGAGCGTGGAATTAGAGTTGTGTGGATAAAAAGGGGGGACTTGGGATTCAGCTGTCAAATAGAAGAATTATTTAAGTAATAAAGCCCTGTCACTTAACTTAATCACCATGTTTTCACATGTATAACCCACACCCCATTAAAAGTTTGTTCCTTGGAAATAAGTCTTAGCAAGACCCCACCTCCTCATATCAGGCTGCAGTCTCTCCTGCCCTTTCAAGGCACTCTGGATCTGGCTGTTCTCCACCTCTATTGGGGGTGTCTGCTCTGGGATAGGGGGAAAGAAGAGGGGATTATTGTGGCCTTGACAGAGAGCAGGCAACTGAAATGGACATGGGAGAAGCATACTGGAAGGAAAAGTGCAGGGGTAAAGGCATTACCTTCATTCATGTATAACCTGCTCTGTTGCTGAATCACGGTCTTTTTATAGATAACATAGATTATACTTATGACAATAGGGGATTTTAAAAAACAAACTCTACAAAAAAAGCAGAAAACCTGAAAGTGGATAGCAATGCCATAGTGTTTTGGAAGTCTATCGATTTACTGTGTATTTATTATGCTGCAGTTCACAGTGTAAGCACTGCCATGCATTCAGAAGTCAGGGTCAGGATGCTGTTGGCTGGAACTAAAATGTTTTCCCTGCTGCATTAGTTGATGTTGATATCGATTTGTGCAGTTCCTGATCACTACACTCTCATCTGGTGTGGTTGTGATGGAGTTAAGCACCATTCCCATTAGAGTGATGAGGAGGCTGCCCAAAAGGAGCCCCAGGGTGCTCCCAGGAGAGAAGGTGCTGGCCAGAGCATGGTCTTTCATGTATAGTTGCTTTAAGCAGGCTCACTGGCTGCTGAGGGCTTTGCAGCTGGAACATCAGTCGCACTGAACCACACGAGGAAAACAAAACCCAGCAGATTTCCAAAATACTAACAGCTGGATGCAGATGACATTTCTGAATCAAGAAAAAAAAAAAAAAAGCTCAAACCAAACCAGCCATTCTCATGTTGCTCTCTGTCCCCTTTCTGATGCTGCGCCCATGCAGCAGCAGGGCAAGGCTGAGTGCCTTGAACAAGCAGGTGAAGAAGAAATGCAACTGGGGGATGTTTCTGGGGCACCTACCACAGGTGATGAGAAGGGGGGAGTGCCCACTGGAGATGGTCACCCCCTTGAACCGTAAAAATTGTCTCTGTCTTTGTGGCCAGAAGGCTGCAGCCCTCTCTATCCTGATAATCCTTCAGATCTCAGCCAGGGTCAGCAGTGACCAAACCCTCTCTGGAGACTCTGCTGGCTGGTGCTATTAACAGTGGTGATTTCTAGCCCAAATATAAACTGCACTATTATTTTTAGTGTTGATTACAGTCATGCCGATGGGACCCCCTGAAAGGAAAGCCTCATTGTGTCACCCATGGCACAGCCGGGGCAAAGCGCTCTCCCACCTCACCCTCCCTGCTGGCTCAGCTGTGAAACGTAACCGATCTCTGCTTGACAGGGCTCTCCCAAGGTCACTGCTTGCTGCACAAAATGGGACAGTTTTCAGTTCTGCGATGCTCCTTTTGCCCTCTCCCAGCACTTGCTGTAGCATGAGCCTGCTCTGGAGTCACCATGACTCAATAACCCACTTAAACCTGAGCGCGTTTTAACTTCTTGGCTGAAAAGGGGGAAGAGCCAGCCTCTTGGTTAGTTTACCATTTCCCACCAGTAAATTACTTTCATTTTTAGGTCTCTTCATGTGGCATTTTTGTAGTACCTGGAATATTCCCTCCCCTTTACCAGGCACCTGCCTGTTTTGCTGCTGCTGGGCTCAGCGATGCCATGGCCAGCGGGTAATTACAGTGTTGTTTGAAGTGTTGCACCTGCGTTCACTGCCAGGCAGTCCTGCAGTGCCGGGGAACACCACGGGAGCTGGAGCTGGCTGGGACAGGCTCTGTAGCTGTGCTACAGCCCACAGGCAAGTCTCAGCCTCACGAGTTATGGGGGAGCAGCAGGTTAGGATGGACAGCAGTCCTATTGCTTCAGCTGGGTTTCTCCCCACCATCGCTGCTCCGCTGTCCTTCTCCTCCACGTTGAGCAATGCACAGCAGCTGGTCAGCCATCAGAGCTCTTCCCATGTCCTAGAGGAGAGATTGTGGCAACACTGTGCAGTGTCACTCCATGATGGTGGTGATGGTGAAGTGCTGCATAGACACACTTGTGAGCCTTTCTCATGATGATGCCGTAAGGAGCATGCAAGGAGTCATCATTACCTTCCCACTGATAAGTCAGCACTTACTAGTACAAAAACCATCCCATCTCTGCTTTTCACCCCAAAGGACAACCCTCAGTTCCTAGTGTAAGCCATCCTCTATTGGTGTTCCCCAACACTTGTTCCATTTCCTCTGTCAGGGAAACGTTGGGTACAGTCTAGGCCAGATTCTGAGAGGTGATGCATGCTTGTCTCTTTGTACAGTTGATTATTTTTAGGTGGCTAGATGTCTAATCCACAGTGATGTAGTTGAGAGTTAGCTACCAAAATACCTTTAAAAATCTGGCCTTGCGGAAGATATCTGGTGGCTTCATACAGTTTCATTGTGCTGTGTGTGTTAGCTGGGGCATTTCATTCGTGTTGGCAGTCACTCTTCTTCCAAGACTGCTCAGAGAGAGTTGTGGTGATCTTGGCCTTCCACTTTGCTACTACTGTCTCTTCCAGCTGTCTGTGGCTAGTTCCCCAACTGCAGGACAAACAGTGTTCCCATTCAGTCCGCGTTCCTAGCTGAGGGGACGGCCTGCCAATTGCTTCTGAATGTGTTCTGTAGTCAGATGAGATCATATCAAACGTAAGCAAGTTTTATCTTTATTTTAGGCAAGAGGGTGTTTTATCATGATGTGGTTCCAAAGCCTTCGTTGTTTGGTTGGAATTCTCCCAGGAAGTGTAGCAATGGATGGTTAAATACGAACTAATAGGTTCAATATGAGCTACAAATGCAGAGCTCATGAGCTGGCTGTGCAAACTCACGTATAAAGGAGAATGTTTTCAGACAGCTGATGAGAACTTGGGAGTGATTAGGATGGTCTTGCTAGGTACTTGCAGCGTCTTGCAGCATGCCCCTGAGACACTGCAATGAGCATAGTACTTCACCTCCTGCCTGGGCTGCATGGGGATACCACAGTTCTCAGACCTCACAGTTGGAAAATTTGGGATGGCTCATCATTAATTCCTGGGAAGGATTCCCTGGGGCAGTCTCTTTGGGTGGTTGTTCCTACATCTTGAGCTGGAATTGGGATGGGAGGTCTGCAAATAATTCAGGGCTAATTTCTGAACAAATGTAGGTTATTGCCATTGTGGTGAGGTTGGGAATTGCCCAACCTCAATAGCGCTGGCTACACTTCAGCTAAAGATAGTTACCTCAACAGCTATTGGACATCGAGGAGCTCAGTTCTGTTTCTGGTAATTTATATCCTCCCTTTTCCTTTCTTTTCATTCTGAGAACAAAAGTTTTATCGTTTGTGCCATTGAGTCAAATTGAAAGGTTTAAGTATTTGGATGATGCATATACATTTTTCTTATGCTCTCAAGCTATTTACTGTCAGAGGTTCCTGGCCTTCTTGAGGTGAGATGCAAAGTCACTTACAGTATCTACTCCCCATAGTCTTTCGTAGTTAAAGGTGTCTCGTATAATTAGCCCTCCCTCTCAGTTCATAATGGTCTCCGATTTATAGATATAGTCCATACTATTATTTAGTATCTTTATTATTACATTATTTTATGTTAGAAACCCCCACACGGATGAGAACTCCATTGTGGCAGATGCTGTGTCAACTCCAAAGGAAAAGAACAGTTCCTGCCTCAAAGGACTTACAGTCAAAGTGCAAAATAAAAGCAAACAGATGGATGTGGGCAGACATGCAGTATCTTGTATGTGACACCTCCTTGACATTGTTATATGTGAATTGTAACACCCTGTCAATAACCACTTAAATATTTAATGGTCTGGATTCTTTCCAGCTAACTTGGGATTCGTAACTGTAGCCCCAAAGTTAGGCGCTCGGCTGTCCTGGACTCCCGTTGCCAAGACCCGCAGACCTCTCTAGCAGTGCCTGTCCCTTTCTGTCGCCTGCAGAGGCAGTTCCTGTTACCAGGGCTCCTAAAACAGCACTCACCATTCAGTGCCCAACGCAAAGGGGGGAAGAATCTGGCCCCAAACATTCATTTGCTGAAGGATGTGGAGTCATGATAGAAAAATAATCTGCGCAAAAATGATTTCATGTGTTCCCATGCTCAGTGTTTTTCACTACAAACAGTGTGCCTACTGCCCATAATCCTCTTTAAAATAAGGCACATAAGAAACATATGCCGCCTTTGCGCTCGCTGTTCCGAAGTTGTTTGTGAAAGCGGAGTAATTGCAAGCAGAAGGTTATTTGCATGCCTGTTCTAGAGGAGAGCTTTGTTTGTCTGGCAAAATTGTTCGTAGGCCACTTGTACATCTTCCCTGTTACCTTGGGACAGTGATTTTCCGCTGGCTGTTTTCTCCTGAGAACCAGGCTCAAAATTCTGTTCAGACATGTTCAGAGGGAAACCCAGTTTGCTGGAGAAGCCCAAGTTCTGCAAGAATCCACAAGCCCTTCAGTGGGGACGCTTGCAAAGTTAAGACGCAGCAGAAGATAAGATGCCAGAGAATTAGAGCCAGTAAATAGTTTTGTGGATTAATAGACATAAGCGCTAGTGCTCAAGGGAAGAAAATAGATTACATTATTGACTGTTCATCCCTGCAAAACTGCCTAAAGGGAAGGGTAATACGGTTTGTTTCCCCTTAATTAAATATTTGTTAAATGGTTTGTTTCCCCTCAATTAAATATTTGTTCTGGTAGTTCCTTTGTGACAGAAATAAAAAAAAAGCAGCAGCATTGCCTATTCTTGTTACTTTCAGCTAATCCTGAACATGCTGTAACTGTTCTTTGGTTCCTACCCCCCAATTATTTCCTGTAAAAAATAGCTTTCTCCCATCCATTCTCTTTTCACTCTCTGTTTTTGAAACACTTCGCTGAATGACTCATATCGCCTCTTAGTAAATAGGTTAAGTCTAGGAGAATGATGAAACTGTAAAGTGACATGTGAATAAATAGTGCTATCGCTTGTGTGCTTTTCCTGCTGGTAGTTACTATTTTAGAGGCATTGTGGCATCTAATACCAATTTCATTAGCGTTTAAACCGTGAGGTGCAAGCTACTGTAAGAAAAATCACCACCAACCTCCTTTGGTTTTGCTGTTTTTAATCGAAAAGAAATATGTCTTAATACCAAATGGCACTGCTTGTCTCAGCAGTTCTGTAGCAAATTCATCAGGTCCAAACCACGCACACAAAAATAGACAGGAGCACGGTTCGCCCTGGTGCTTTGCAGCAGCAGCAGCTGCCGCAGAGTTAGATCAAGAGTTAGAAGTGACAAAATGAAGACTCTTGCCTTGTGTTTCTTAAGCTTCAGTCCATCAGCCTAATATTTCTGTATTGGTTTAGCCAAGTAATGTGGTTTAAGAAAATGAACTCCATCCCCTTCTGGTATAAGTTTTTGTATATTTATTTATTACGTGGGTATTCTACTTGGAATATTTTACTTGGTCTCATTGCATGTTAACTAAAACTAAATACGAACTTCATCTTTTCTCAGTAACTTGCTAACTATCAACTAGAGAGAGCCAACTGCATGACTCAAACACGTGTCCCTTCCCTTACAATTTCAGCCAAAACTATCTGGCATCAGAGTACTGCAGAATGAAAGTCATATCTAAATATATGTGAGCAGAAAGAAAGTCAGTTAAAAAAAGACTTTGTTATGGAAAGCTACTACAAACCAAATCCACGGTGGCCTGGAGTTCCTCATCACACCCAGGCTGATCTAGTTTTCCACTTTCAAGGTACGCTTTCCAAAGTGGCTGCTGACACTCGTAGAAGAACTGCACAAAGCTATCACATCTTGTTGCAGCCCCTTTATGCTTTATGTGTAGTGACTAAACAGATTTAAAGGGCTTGTCTAATAAATAAACACGTTATTTATCATAGTCTTAGGAAATTTAATACAAGAATTTTTGCTTCATATTCATATAGTTCCCGGCAGTGCCAGCATTAATATTGGGAGCCAGTCCTCTGCCAGGTAACCCATGAAGCAGATTGGCAGTGCCTGGCACTGAGTGCCACCCTGAACGCCCTCCCTCGGGTTTGGGTTCAGTATGTGCAGTGCTGTTGACTGAGAAGAAAAAGGGTTGTGAGAATGAGATTTAAAGATTAACACCCCAGTTTGGTGGGGTGCCTCTTCTCATTGTGCTCCTGCAGTGACTACGCTGCAACTCCTCTAAATTAGGGTTTTTTTACAGCAGGGGGACTGAGCATGCAGATGAGCTCCAAGGGCTTCCCACAGTGATATGCTGAAGCCTAACAGGACAGGAGGGAAAGGGCATGACATTGTGCCTGGAGGTGCACTGTCCAGATTGCCAGCTGATGCGGGTTCTTCCTCCAGTCGATGCGTAGGCAGGGTTTGCGCCTATCTTAGAATCATCTGATAAAAAATTGATGACTAAATACTGTAATCCATCAAGCAAACAGGAAATCACACTCTGGAGCAAAAATTGCTCTTTTGCTGTTCTAGTCAACTACCCAGGATGAGAACCCTCGTGCGTGTGTGCACGTGTGTCCTGCAAATATCACATAACCCCAGTTTCCTGGTTCATGGAGGAGGAGTCCAGAAAACTCAACACATTGATTTCCAATAGATTCAAACAGGAATCAAATGGATTAAATAATGAAAGCAGCACAAATGGCACCCGCTCAGCCTTAGAATTCCTCCATTCAGCTCACTTTAGGGCAACATTTGGCACCTGTTTCTCCAGGAGAGTATGTCATTTCTAAGCAATATAAGTCTCCCATATATTGTTTGCATTTCAGATTTCAGTCCTCTTGCTGCGGGGTCTCAATAAACTGGTCTTCCAGGGAACTAAACAATGCCGTTAACACCCAGTTCTTTTCTTAACTGATTAACTGTGTGAAAGTCCTCTGGCCATGGAAGCGTAATGATTTTTTACTAATCACTTACAGGTTCAGGTGCAACTTATTACTGATTTACAAGATTGTAACCATTTGTGTAACAAGCTGAAGTGAAGCGTGGCAAAATAGGACAGGCACCCAACAGCTCCCTGCACAGCAGGTAGTACAGGGAGAGCAGCACAGACTTCACATTATCTCCACTACTGCAAACAGCCCTGTTTTCCCTCCCCTGTAGCTGGTCACTTTGGATCACTGAGGAGAACTTGGCTGGAGGGAACTGTAGAGTACCAACTTCTGTCTGAGGATAATGCATGAAGAAACAAAAGCAAAGGGTTGTTTGTCTAAAATAAATTATTCAGGCTACCAGCTGTCTCGGGATACCAGTCCCAGACTTTCTGCACCGTCAGTGGAGAGAGCATCTGTGCAGCCTCTCACAGGTGGTACCCCAGTGTCACCCAGGACAAGGCATCCTCAGGGCCGAGGGATGCTCCTTATTCCTCTGACTTTAGATGCTATACAGCAAAGTCAGAGCGGGTCGCTGTCTTCAAAGTGCTCTCCGTTGCCTATGTTGGCTCAATTTCCTAATAGAAATACTTAAGACCTAATTTTTAGAGGTATTGAGCACTCCAACGTTGACTGACATTTATGGGTTTAAAGGTTTTAAGTTGGTAACTTAAATTGTGGGCTATTAGAATATTTAGAGTGCCTGAGAGCCTCATGCCTTTGGTAGTTTGGGATCTAAACTACCTGAGGACTTTAAAACATCCCTGTAGGGACTTTTGAAGATGATTGCTCTCTACTACATCCACACACTTAGTATAGGCTCATTCTATGCAAGTCATCATCGTTTCAGGCTTTTTTCTGTTAGCTAGGCAGGTATTATTTAAGTTCCTTGAGTGTGACCTTCACAGTCTTCCTGGATTTTTCAGACCAAAGCAAACCTGTGATAAATCGGGTCCTTCAGGGATACTTTGGACTTGGCCAGAGCCATAGGGCAAGATGATGATATAGCAGAGGTCCAGGCTCTGGAGGGCCACTATCCAGTCTTCTGCTGTAACCACTTTTTCCTGACAGTTTTGACACAGTTGTTTTGTAGTGGTAGGCTGTTGATCTTTTCTGGAAGCACACTGACAATAATGAAAGTACTTAGAAAATCCTTAAAGTTTCTGGGGTAGTGTCACAGACAGATTTGTGTTTTGAGTTATTTCCTTCTTGATAGTTTTGATGTATAGTGCGTTTAGGACACTGAATATTTTTTTTTTTTAGCAGAAATGCTGTCTTTAGCTTCTGCTCTTTTCTTACAGGCACACCCAGCTTCCTGTTAAAAGATTTTGGGTAGTATAGTACCATAGATATTGATTGTTTTATTTTTGCACCTCACTCTGGAACTATATTAAAATATAAGGGAAGGATATTTAAATGTTGTGAGTGAAATCCAGATCCTGTGAATCACGAGGATTTTAGATATTGATTTCAGTTGGGATAGGCTTTAGCCAAAAATATGCATTCTATTTAGATTCTGTTTTCCATCAGATATCTACATTATGTTAAATTCGTGGAAAGATGCCGTTCGGTTTTGAGTCTATTGAAACTATTATAGCAAAAACGCATTGTGGGACCTGAATTGCCACTTAGTTTGAGATCAGTAACTTCTTCCAAGAGTTTGCTTAATTAATGGAGGTGACCTGATTGCTTTTGGGCTGGATGGTGTTGAAGAGGTTTATAGTTTACACAGACTGCATAGTTTACAAGCCAGACAAGGAGGAAAAGTTGCAGGGTGCATCTATCGGCATTATTTCAACATGGAGTAAAACCTTTCTTTGACGTGTAATGAAAGTAAAGCTTTACAGCTAACTTATACGTCCCCGTTTTCCAGGAAAAAAAATCCTTTCACTGCTGTTGATTTATAAAACAACCCCCTCGCACACACCCAGTATTTTTCCCCAACACAGTTTGTTGGGTTTGGGCTCCTTGTGCCCGATGCACCTAAGTTTGTATTTACCAGTCAATTAGTTGCTGTGCTTGCATGTGCAAAAGCTGATTTTCCAGGATGCAGGATATAAAATAGGCTGTGTACTGAGTGGTAGGTTCCAGTGTATGATACGTGGCTGCACAATCTTTGGGAGCCAAGTAAAATATTTCTTTGCTATATATAGTCACCTGAAATCCAGTGGCAAAGACACTTCTGAATCTTGCACTCAAAACTAACTTAGTTTTTAAGAAACACTTTTTCCTCCTTAATATTGCAATTATTTTTTTTAATTTCCACATGGTTTTGCAGAAGTGCCAAATGCTTTCGTTATGAATTCAAAAGAAATCTAAAAAGATCAGGCAGAAAAAAATGAAACAGAATTTAAAATATTGCCATTTTATGAGAAAAAAATTTCACCTTATTTGTGTTTGAAGCAGACACTAACTGTCATAATTTCTTTGCACGTCTTTCCTGTTCTTTACAATTAAGGCAAAGTCTAATTTACACGGCCACTGTGGTTAGATCTCTTGTTTAAAAGGGACTGACTTTGGATCTGGCATAAATGTGTCATGTTTTATTTGGGCCACTAAGATGATAATATAACTGAATTTTGTAAAAGGCAGTGACTAGTCTTTGACCTGACTTACAGGACGCATGGGCCTCCTGTGCCTCTGAAGTCTCAGATCAAATTACCAGCATTTCGCATATGTTTTGTGATCAACTTAGGAGCGTACTTTTTATATACTTATTTTTAGATATTATCAGTTGAGAAAAGAGGGGTAAAAAGTAAACTCTAGTTCTGGATCTGAGCAAACAGAAAGGTCAGCGGTTAAGTTCTGCCTTATGTATTGTATATGCTGAAATGTCCTTTTAATAAATTAAACCACAAAATGAAAGAGTAGCTGAAAACTGTAACATTTGGCCTTGGAACACAGGTCAAAGGTTACCTTTTTTTCTCAAAAATGGTTTTGCAAATCTTTTTCAGAGCTGATAGATACACACCTTAGCTGGATACAAAACATTATATGAAAAAGAATGACTGTGATCTTTGATCCAAGCAATCAAAAAGAAAGGTAATTGGTATTTTTCTGCCTTTTCTCCAGCTGTGTGTTTCTCTTAACCTTTATTTATTTATTTTTTCAATTAAAAAGTCATGCCCCTTTTTATTTGGCTTAAAGGGTTTAAAATCTTATTTAATTTAATTTAACTTAATTTTTTTTTCATTCTTTTTCTTCCCCACTTGTGTACCACAGAGCTGTCCTGAAGTAGCTGGGGCTTGGTGGGCAGGGAAGGAGAGATGGGGTTGTGCATGCTGGGCTAAAGCATCCTGTTGTTCCCAGGCAGCAGCTAGAACCATGGTTTGCCTGGTCCCGTTTGGAGGGCACGCTAAAAATTCAGGGTTCAACTTCCCTCCCCAATCCCTGTTATGCCATTAGTTCCTCCCTGCGTGTCTTGTGTTTGCTTTGCATGTAAAAATGCCTCTTGGCCGCGGCAGCGGAGCAAACATGGAATATTGCAGGATGCCTGCCCGGTGCAGGGAGGAGCCCGCTGGAGCTGAGCTTTGCCTCCTCTGATGAGACCCAAAGCGCACAAGACCCCAGTCACTGCCACGGGTATAGTGCTGTGACAACATTGACTTCATCGGTGTTTTTCCAGACGTATACATGGAATAATGCTGGAAAAGCTTTTATTCTGATGCGTGTGTGAATGTGTGCGTACGCATGCATATGAGCGTGTGTGCGTGTATATAATCAATTACAAGGAGCCTGACTCATTGCCAGCTAAAATTGGAGACTGTTTTCTGTCTCTGGACTACTAGTTGAAGCTCGGTATTTAATACAACCCACTATCATCCCGCAAGTGAATACACTCCAGATTTCTATCTGAGAAGATGTGAATTAGAGTCTTAAATGTCTTTGAGGACTGGAGCCTGAGAGACTGACTCTAACCCATCAAAGCTGAGTGATTAGAAGAACGCAGACATTCTCCCATGATTTCAGCCAGCCTTTTGCATTCAGCTAACTTGGGGATCTCCAAGCACGGGGGCTGTTGTAATACTCGTACAACAACAGTATCTAACAGAGGATACGTTGAAGGGATTCAGGCCTAACTAGGCATTTCCTTGGTCTGGATGGCTGACGTCAGCTGTAATTTCAATATCCTTTTTTATGATTTAATCTTTCATTATCTTGGCATATGTCCTCATGGCCCTGTTTAATCAGTTCTCTCTCATTAAATGGATCGATAGCAGTGTGCTCCAGAGCTGCCACATGCCAGGCACCTTAAGTAACAATATTTTATTTATTCATCACATCATCTCTATTTCCTCTTGGCTAGAATTGAGCAAATAATGAGAACCGATACTTGAGATACATTTTAACCATGCTACCAAAAAAAGATAGATGGGAGTTCAGAATAGCGAGTTCAGCACATGATCTCAGCTTCCTCTGAAGTTTAGATATGTCTCAGTTTGCTGATTTTATTCAACCTACTGTTGAAACCCAAGTCACTGAGATTACACCTGGATCTGGATCCATGTGCTCCCAAATTTGGAGAAAATCACCAAAGATACGCAATTTCACTAGACTCAGTCTGGAAGTGGCTCCAAGCTGGGAGACACTTGCCTTGGGATCCGTTCTTGTAACATTTATATAGTCATTACATTTAGGGGCTCTGGTTGTAGATTAGGACTTTCTGTGCTGGGACAGTCATTGACTTACACATCTTTCTTTCCCTTAGAACTCCCAGACTAGTGTTGCCCAGCCTAAACTGCACCTAACTCCCCTCGCCACATGGATTTAGGTGAAATTCAGGGTGACTACAGGACATTCAGGCCAACTGACAAAAGCTCCCTTGTCCTTCAGGTGCTTACAACAAAAATCCAATTTGCCACCAGTAAGAGCTCACGCAGAGAGAGCCCAGCTGCACCCGAGCACGGTCCTGCAGCTCATCTATGGCGTTAATGTTCTTTACTGTTCCCCTGCAACTTTTTAGCTCTTTTCAGATTGTAGTCCCCCTATAACCTCAGCCCACAAAACCCACTGCTGACCTCCCATGCAGCACACAGGAGGGAAAGTGAAGTTTGCAGGCTGAGTAAGCCCTTTACCGCACTGTCCGACCTGCCTGGAGCTGGCGTGCCGAGGTCCCTGCACTGGCCAGGCGCTGGGCTCGTGGTCTGCTGGTGCTGCACGACGGATTTCACTTTGCTTACAGCTCAGGCTGGGAAACAGAACCAAAAATGGACTCCTCAAAAGACTGTAGGCTTAGTAAACTCCATTTAATTATCTGCTGATTTTTCCTTGAATATTTAACCCTTCCTAGATGAAGATGAATGTTGGCTCCGATATTTCCACAAGCGGTGGCTGTATTAAATGAAAGGAAACTTGTACATGATATTTTTGGTACACTGGCTGCTCAAACAAATGTGTCGATAAATAAATCGGCCTGCAGTCTCAGCCTACTTGTTTTTAGAAAGGAAATGACCCTGTAAGAGTGGGTGCCCACTTCTTTTACCTCACTGCTATTTTTAGTTGAGGCTGTGAAAAATTTCCATTGAAGACCTGCTCCTCTCATTTCCTGGGTAGAGCAAACAGGAAGCCCTTCTACTGCGCTGAAGGAGGTTTTTTGCCTGAAAGTGGACCAATCTCACCTCCCACTGGTTGCTTGCTTGCACTGCAGAGCAGCAACACACCAAATATGTGCTTTATTTGCAAGAATTCAACCAGAAGGCTGGTAGAAATTGCGAGGTGTGGGTGGCAGGTAGAAAGTTGGCCAGCAAGAGAGGACAAGAGTTCTGCTGTCAGCCATGCAAAAAAAGCATGTCCTCGCCAAGAGGCACCAGTCTGGTAAAGTCAGCCATTTCCTGGCTGAAATTAGAAAGAGCTAGATGCTGAGCTGTTAACGGTGGGTTTTTTTTAAGCACGGAGGGATGGAAACAGCCTTGTGTGGCACAGGCTATGGGGTCCCTTCAGGAGAGTTTACTGTACCTGGAAATGCGGAGGGCTGTCTCCCCACTCCTGCTGTCAAGCACCTGTGCCGTGCTCTGTGCAAATACTTGCTTAGTCCTTGAGGAATATAGCCCACCACAGCAGACATCTGTACAGTAATAACATGCTTTGCGTAAAACATAGATTTTTTTTTTACTTTCTCAGAGATAAATTCCATTGCATGTAGAGTAGAAGGAGCTTTCAAACTACTAGTCCTAACATTAAAAATTAATACATGTGTTCCCCTTCCCAAAGACAATGAGAGACTGGGCACCATTTTTTTTTTAATTGTGGGAAGTGTTGAAATAATGTGTTAATTAATTTTTTTCATAAACATTTGTTAGAAATGGACCTAAATTTGGGGGACTCTTGCAGCTGCATACCTGAGGGTTAAACAGTCTTGGGTGAGGGTCTTCTTTGGTTTGAGTTAGTCCTTGTCTTAGCCCTTAAGTATTTAATGGGGAGAAATCATTTAGATCTGGGGTCTGACACCTTAGAAAATTTGGGGTGTTTTTGGTTTTAAGGCAAATTTGTCAAAGTAGATAAACAGTTTCCAAACTGTGGACTCCCTTGGTGAATACAGTGCCAAGGAGCTACATGTGAAATGGAGCCCCAAAACAAGCAGTTTTGGAGTTTTGCACTAAAACGCTTATGTTTTAGGTCTCTCCTAATACAAGTGCAGCCTAGAGGGAGAATTGTTGTTCCAGGAGGTTCCAAAGGGTGCTTTAGGCAAATAAGTGTGAAAGGTAGTCAGGAGAGAATGGCTGTTGTATATAGCGTGTAATATTGTTCTGATTTTAAACAGAGAATAAAGTTCTTCCATGTCTTCTCTTGAGCTTTATTAACAAGCCTGTCCCAGCCTCCTAGAGTATCGTAGTGGTGCATGGAAGTTTGCTTATGCTACAATCTACAAACAAACTATAACAAAATTGTAGAGCAAATAGTCTACAGGGAGATGTAAAAAAAAAAAAATCAAACACCAAACCCCCCCAAACACAGTAAAACCAGCACTTTTTCACCTGAATTGCAATCTCTGTGTTTTCAGCACTGTCCACTATATTTCCTCCAAATCTGACCTTCCTCTTTTCAAAATATTCTTAGTTCAGCCTAGTGAAAATGTTAAAATGTTCAGAAACTTACAGATACTTATGTTTTTAAATTCAGGTAAAGCAAATGTCTGTGAAAGAGGGAAAGTGTTGGGTACGTAAGGGATGTAGCATGTACTAGACACATGTAACAGCTTCTCAGTTGTGTTTTTACGGTACTTGAAGCATGCTGAACACAGTGTAAACCCCCTCTCTCCTCTCCTTCCCACTTGCCTTCCAAAAATATGTAGTCTGGGTAAATAGGACTTAAAGTTTTAGGTTATAATAAAATTATGTTATGAATCCAGAGGGGATGTTTTCAGCTTAACAGCAAACTGCCCAAGGATTGCTTTTACTTCTTGTGATTTTGAAAGTGCTCTAACATTTCTTCCTCTTTCTTTTATTTCACAGTTAATGAAATTATCAGGAAGGAATTTTCTGGACTCCCTGCCAGAAATCAGACATAGAAGAGACAACTTTTACCGAATCCTTCCATAACTGACCTCTTAGATCCTTCCAATGCCCCTGCAACCTCCTGCTTCCTTAACTGTTCATCTCAAGGCACCAATTCAATGCAAGGAACAATGTATTGGCATCAAGCTGACAGCCTTGACTAAGCAACTCGCCACCTCTCTCTGTAAACATCGAGAAGGACACCCTTCCTTTCGTCCAAAGACCGTATTGTTCTCATATAACAGAGCATCTGTCTGAGGAAACTCTTCAAGCCTGCTGCAAAATATCTGTCTATGTATCGATCTATCTTAGTAATAAGGGAGAAGTGAGATGTCACTCCTGAACACCGCACAAAGCAAGGGAGGTTATATATTAGTGCTTATTTGGGTGGGGTGGGAAATGGGGGAAGAAAGAGTAATATATTCCATAAAAGAGTAGCGACATTTTGCAGTTCACTAACAATGACTTGCCCTCCAGGTCTCAAAGCGCTTTTGAGAAATTTTATTGTTGTAGGAAACTGAGGCAATCCAAGCTTGCTCAGCCTTTATCCGACCTGGGATCAAAAGCCATTTTTTTCTGACTCTAAGCACTGTGATCAGTATTTCAAACAGTAGATGTCAGCTGAATCCAGGAGTTTTCTTCGTTTTTCTTGTCAGACTGGATAGGAATTTGAAGGAGAAGGATGCTCACAGAGAATCAGTGAAAAGAGCAATTCAGCAGTTCTAACACCTGTCCCAAGGTAAAATAAACCCAGATAAAATAGAGATTAATATATAGGAGTCACAGTAAATCCAAAGATTTTATGTTTGATCCTTATTAATATTTAGTCAGTGTATGAACACGTCTTAGATATTTTCTCTCTAATAAATTGTTGCTGTTTCTTTTCGTATAGAACCTGCTATTGGCTCGTAACTTATCTCATTTAGCAGCTGTAACATTTAACCACAAGCTGCAGAGGAAAAGAATTGCATCTTACAGAAACCGTATGTTCCAGAAAAAGTATACACTTACTTATATTCACTTTGTCTCTTTAGCTTTGCAAAGCTACCAGCAATTTCTGGAAAAGTTAAATTTCCACGTGAGTTAGTATGTTTGTTATTTTTTGCTTCATGTGTTAGAATATACTGTACTGACACAGGCTTATCACGATAAGAGGTAACCGCTGCCATCTGCAGTTGTACAGCTAGCAAGTTCATAACATTTTGGTGTGTCATTGCTATAACAGTGTGATAAAAAGGCATCATGAGTGGATAATCAATGTACAGTAAAAAAAAGCCATAATATTGTAGGAAATACATAGTAATCTTTTCTGGTTTTGTAAATGAGGAACACTGATATTTTTAAGAGTGCAGAGCCTGAGCTCTATTCTAGAAAACACGGTGAATCTATCCTGTTCTCAGTTGTTTCACAGTAGACTTTGCTAAATACCAATGTGTCCACATGCTCACAGCAGGAATTGGTTCTATGAGTACAGCAGACCAGGAGAGCAGCTGCATAATTGGTTCCCCAATATTGCAAGAAAGATCTTGCACAAACCCTGCAGAGTATGTATGTGCTCACTTCAACAGAAATATTTCAGAAGTACTGAGAAGAATATGTTTTCTGTCACTAAAAGCTGGCACTTAAACTCTGCAAGGTCTTCAGTTTTAGAGTTAGAGATAGAAGCGTTAGGCTTTCCAGAACACCAGACCTAGGTCTTACCTATAATTTTGAAATATGAATTTCACAGGTCCAGAACCAAAGTAGAGCCCTTCCCAACTGCAAATCCCAAACTAACATCCATAATGCGGCTTGGGGAGTTTGCTTCTTTTTCCCCTTGAAGTACTGCTAACACACACTGGCAGCGCTAGCAGATGGCAAGCGGTAGCAGGCATTTGTCCACTTTGTGAGATTCAACTCTTTTGTCACAGAATGAGTCCCCTGTATCCCAGTTCAGCAACACCAAAAAGTCACTGGCTGGGGATGCCTCATTCCGGTGCTCATATTGTGAGTTCCACATGTTGCATCGGTGCGAATGTTGAGATAGCCAAGCCTGAGGCTGTTACCTGCAGCGGTGAAAATGGCCTGGCCTTTTACAGAAACAAAACTGAGGCTTGGACAAGCTGAAATGACTTCTGCGCAGGGGAATCATTGATCATTAAACAGCGCTTGTATAGTACTTCGACTGGCTTACATGCCTCAAGCTATTTTGGATTGTTTTAAAACTGCCAGTTTGCCAGAATCCGATATATATTATGGGGTTTTAATGCAGTCCGACAGTTGGGACAATTTTGAAAAATTCCTCAGGCCCAAAGTTGCCTGACAAAAGTTCTGTGCTGCAGCTGAGTAAAAGAACAAACCAAACGTGGCTCCCGGTTTCACAGACTTCAGACTTGGAAGTACCAAAACCAACCATCTATTTTTCCTGCTCCAACCTGTAAAGTATATGAGAATTTTTTTTTTTTAACAAAAAAAAAAAAACAAAACCCCATGCACAGAAAATGAGAAATCACCAAATAACTGACAGAAACTTTTCTACTGCTGGATTTTAAATAGAATATCAAAGAAGAACATGAACTTCTTTTCAAAGCTGTAGACGCACTGATGTAGGCTAAAAATATTGCTGCTTATTTGGTGATTGTCCATAGCAACTGCTTGTCAATAGGCCTCTGTATACAGATAAATGGCTGATCTTGCAGTCAGATAACTGCACACCAAATCCACCAGCACCCTTCGCCTACGATGAGCCATTGCAGTATGCATGTTTGTGATGCGGACTGATTTTTATTTTTTTTGCCACTGTCCCCCATTGATCATTTAAGCATCTTTCTCCCCTTTTTACTATAAGGCATAAATGTGTATAGCAGACAAGAAAACTGCAGACTCATAGCAAAGGCTTTCCGGCGTTCAAAGGGACCTGGGCAGGGCAAACCCCTGAGCCCCTGCAGTGCTCCATCGAAGCTGCTTTGCGGGATGCACACATGAAACATGCGCTCTTTAACCGATGGTTATTTCCACTGCTTTTATGTGTTCCTTTGGGCACTTCGCTGTAGAGAGGGGGAGAGGATTATTTTTTTTTTTTAAAATGTGCTACAAGTGCTTTACTCATGCTTGCATTTGCTGTATTTCTTCCTCATTTTTAATGCATAAATATTAATCTGTGTGTTTGTGTAGGTGTATATTTGTATATTTATATAATATAACCCTATATACAAGTGGATATATTATATACATACAATTATATGTGAACACACACACACACTCTCTCTATTACAAACCTGGGTCACGATCCTATAATTGGCTCAACCAGACCTACGCAGGCACATGAAGCCAGCTACTGGATCGAGGGTTCATAAGATGTATATAATAGAGACTACATTTTAGTGGTTCTAGTTACAGCTACATGAGGTCAGGCTGTGCTACTCTATCCGCTTTTACATGCAACTGTTAGTTAAATAATACAGCTTTAACCAACTTTTATATTTATTTCCAGAGAAAAGGAGTATCCTCAGCCGTAGCATTACGCATTGTTGTCTCTTTTTAAAAAGAAACCCGCTATGTTAAAGTTATATAGCTAGGCTGAAGAACTTCAAAATATACAGTACTAAATTATTTCCTGTTCTTGCTAAGCAGTGTTTTTCCAGTATTAATATTTTGTTACTTAATACAACTTGCTTTTTTTCTGTAGAAGCATTAGCTTAACCTTGGAAGAGTTAATACCATTTTGTGAGTAATTTGTTCTCACTTTATCTGGAAGATAGCCATATTTGCACATGAGGAAATTCTGTCTTTCCTCAGTTATCTGAATGTTTCACCACAGTGCCTTCCTGCCATTGTACCAAAGGCCTCCAAATACATTGTCTACGGGGTGAACAACTCTAATGCATTTTCCATCAAAGTTATACCATGCGAAGTACATGGGGCTCGTTGGAACTCAAAGTTCATCTCTCTCATTTTTATGTGTGTGCGTGCATTTTTTTTTAACTTCCATTTTTCCATCCAAGCTTTGGCTGCAAATACAGGATGAGCTTTGATAAACTTCTGCATCAAATATATGAATACGTAGAATCAAATCATCATTCATGATATGTAAACAGTCTGAGAGTGGAATGGGAGTGGACAGATATCAGGAAGATTTTTTTTGTCAGTTATGAGTGCTGGAAGTACAGTTTGCCAGGAGAGTAATTGCTTGTGAAGATACTTGCAATGAAATATGAAGTCCCGTTTTTGTTTTTCTCCATGAGAATGAGCAAAATGTAAGACCTGAATAACAGCAATGGAATGAAAGTGTCTAATGTATGTGTTTTTATTGGTAGAAAAGAATGTAGAAGAGCCATGGTTTTTGCACTTGCTTTATTTGTATCCATGTAAATATGTATCACTTCCATTCTTCTTGTAGGAATACAGCATTTTCTGAATGTAGAATATTTCCAAAACCAGCACTATGTTATTCTCTATTGTATAAAATGCTGCTGCTTAATAACATATCTAAAACAGTTCTCAAATTAGCTAGCATGTTTTTTAAAACTATATTTTGTAATCCATACCTTTACAAAAAAGTGTCTATGCTTTTTGTCTGACCAAATATGCAACACCTTTTGGATTAAGGATAGTATTTATAAAGGATCAATTTTCATTTTCTAAGTGTATTAATTTTCTATGCAATTGTTGTTGAATTGTTATTGTCCTAAAGTAGATGTATTTGATAAATTTTCCAAAGACTTCAAAGACAGCTTTAAACACTTCAGAAATATGTTTCTAAATATTTCAATCTGACTTTTTCCCCTGCATTTCTTTCCAAATCGCTACTTAATAGGGAGCAATTATCTGCCAGATGGGATTCAAGGAAATGACTCTCTTAATTTCAAATCTTAAACTGATTCAGATCTTCATAAACTTTGCACCACTTAAAATCATCTGATGTTCCAGTTTATCTGCAATTCTGAGTGTTCATTATTTATATTACATATTCCTGTGCAATAGGAAGAGATGCCAGTGTTGGGTTTAGACTGGTCGAATTTCAAATTTTCCAGAAAACAACTGTTTTCCTCATTGTTTACATTGCAATGATTTCTTACCTGTAAATGTAAGGCATCTATCTGCCATCACACATGGAAAGTTGTAAGTTTTTATTAATCTCAGTTCAGAATGAATAATCCACCTTTTTGAACACTTGACGTGATTGACATCTGTCTTTTTTTAATGTCTGCTACTTTATAACTGCAGCGGGTGACAGCTGATAGCAATTTGTTTAACCACCAGTCAGTATCTCATCTACTATGGTCTGTTTAAGATTTGTTTAGCTATTTTCATTGTTCCTGGGGTACAAAAAAAAATAAATTGGTACCTGACCCATATTGCAATAAATTTCAAACGAAGGTGCTGGTACTGTAAAAGAGCATATAGGCTGCAAACGAGGGGTTATCTGGGGAAAAGCTAGTCTTTTGAGTTCCTTTGCAATAACTCTCATAAAATAGCAAAATTGGGTAGAAAGTTCTAGAACGATTGAGTCACAAAAATGAATAATGATTTGTGTGTTTGTAATAGCCCAGAAATCCACAGATGTGTTGTGGGAATTATCAGTTATTCCAGGATTAAATAATTTTACTGATGCTGAGCAGTACTACACAAGTAGTGTGGTGAGACCTGGGAACAGAGAATCAAGGTACAGCTCAGTCTTAACAGTGGTGGCCTAATCGGGACTTAAATATTGTGCGTATGTGTGTGCATGTGTGTGTGTAATTATGAAAAGAACCCCTTCTCACTGAAGTCCAAGTGTCCTTGCTGAAGCCCTACCTTCTATGTTCAGGTAAAACCATGTGTTAATAGATACATGAGTGCCCCATTGTCACTCAAATCATCCTGACAGATGTCCTTTTAATCAAACTGTTTGTTCAAAAGCCTAACTTTAAGAACTGAAAAGGGGTATATGTCGTTCACATTCCTACAACAACGTTGTTAACCTCCAATGTAATGATTTTTTGCTATCTGTAAAATATTTTTATATATTGCCTGTACTATGGTAGTTTAGCAATAAATGAAAGGATATCATCTGCTGCATGAGTGTTTGGTCTATTCTTAAATACCTTTATCCCCTTTGCTAAACTAACATCACAATAGGTGTCTCGTCCTTGTCACCTTTCTAAATACTCACAAATGGGATGTGCATAAGGATTTCAGAGAATGGAGTACCTCTTTGTGAATGAGATGCCCAGTACCCCTTTCCATCAAGATCCCATGCAGTGTCTGTAGATGAGATTGATTGATTTATACAGTGACAACTGTGTGAACTTCTTAATTTTCTCTTATTGTATATTTCCCCTCATTTGATTTTCTATTCCCAGCAGCACCATCCCCATAAAAAGCACTAAACACTGCACATCAAAAGGTACTCCACAGAGTTTTCGCTTTTATACAGCATTAATTTCCATCTGTGTAAATGTCCATCTGCATCAGCATTGCTTTTTAGAGACTGGGGAATGTACTCCATTTAATTTTTTGTTCATCTAAATCTTAATTCTGCATTTCTCTACTGGAGACGCTAAAAGATGCATTTTCATACTGCTGTGCTGGAAGAACGCCCAGAGCCCATTATGTCTCAGTAAGAGTTGAGTTTATATAGCGTACAATTAAAGACATTTACCTTAACAAAATCAATATTATCCTTTGCATTTAAAAACAGAGAATTCAAACCATATTTGATGCATTTGTTGGACGCAGAGCAAGCACTTTGCTTTGCTTATTCGCAAAAGCCTCAGAGCAAGCGCCATGTGGAAGTTCTTAACTCCCAGTACACTGTACAAAGGCTGGGAAGCTCATAAACCAGACAGGCTTCGCCAACAAAGAAGCTGTTACTGGCTAGGAGAGAACATTTTATGATGAGCAAATATATGGCACACAGGATTTTAGCTTTATTCAGCAACAGGAAAATTTAAGTAACTTAACCTGGACATTCCACAGCTAAGGGCTGAGAACTTGAGCACCTGACCTGATACTCTGGCTTTAATTTATATCTTGGGTCCAAATTAAAAGACTGCAACAGTACCCCAGATTTTTAGTCTTAACGGGAAATTTCCTGGATTTTGTACACTTAACTCGCTCCTTTATACCCCTTCAGCATAGCTGACTTTTTTCCCAGTTTTGCTTTTCATGGTAGCAGCAAGGAAGAAAAATTCATGTTTCTAATGAACATCTGGGTTTCGTATGAGAACTCGCTTGCTCGCGTGCTCCATTGTGTAAATATGCGATTTACAAGTTCTTTTTTTTTTTTTTTTTTAAAAAAAATACAAATATAATTTACTCAATTTAATAAGCTGCCTTTCAGCTTCAGACCAGATTCTTTTCTAAATGCATCATCACTGGCTTGGTCAGGTGGCCACGCTCAACTGGGCTGCTGCTGAGGGAGCGTCGCAGGAAAGACGGTGAGCTCCCACCCAACAGTGTCCTCCTCTTCCCGACCCCTGCTCACCTCCTGGGCCGTAGCGGGGCTGTCTGCTCCTGCAAGCAGCTATCGTCACAGCGAACTCATGTGGCAGAGGGGCTTGGATTATTTTTATATAGGAAAGGCCACAGCACAGGATCTGAGCTCCTGCTAAACCGAAGGGGAAGACTGCTGGCACAGCAAAATTGCTGAGGTTGTGAGGAACCGCTTAACCTAAAAGCCGGGGGGGGGGGGGGAAGGGGGAGGCGGGAGAGGTTGGCGGGAGCCGCACTGCACACCGCTTGGCCAAATCCAGGCGCGAGAGGTGACTGCAGCACAAAGGCACCTCTTTATTCGGTAGGGAGCAGGATCGAAATCGTAGCTGAACTCAAGCAGGAGAGCATGGAGGCAGACCAGACCAAGGCAGGCACGTAAATAAAAGTGATCTCTATCTGCCGCTCAGATACAGGTATAAGAAATATAAATAGTAAAAGGATACTTGCGCATTGCAGTCTATTAGCTGTCTAACCACCTTTAAGAGCCCAGCTCTGCTTGGGGATTTTGGTTGAAATGGACTTTCAGGGCAGGGATGGGGCATGGGGAGCAAGCAGCCAGCATTCACCATACCAGCCTTGTTTTCTTCCGAAACCAAACTAAAAAGCGTAAGAAAAAAACCCCTTCCTCAGCCAGCCACAACATTTATGCACAGCTATGGGAATATATGTGACTAAAGAAGTTATTTCTAGGTGATATTAACTGCTGTGAGGGTTAGGCTGCGCCTTGGGCTTCAGATAGTACAAAACCAGCAGAAAAAAACTGCAGCTTAACTCCTTGGACTGCTGGGCTTGCCGCTGGCACGTATCCTGGCTCTGCTTCCAGCAGAGGTGAGAGACAGTCGGGTCAGCAGTGGCACTGTGCGGGGAGCCCCGACGCTGCCCTGAGCCCTTCCCTCCAGCAGCGCTGCGAGGAGAGAGCCACGGAAATATGACTCAAAGGTCCCCCCGGGAGCAGTCCAGCCCTTCCACCACCTCTGAGAGCAGCAAAAGCAAGAATGCCGAGTCTGAAATGCCGCTCAAGATTTGGAGTGGATTAGGACACCTGCCTTCAGAAAACCTCCCTCCAGCAAAGCCGCAGTGACTGCCTGCACCGCCGAGCCCCCCGGCGCTCGGCGGGAGCGTAGCAGCGAGCAGCACGGCTGAGAGGAAAATACTACAGCCTCTGTCCCTGCAGAGCAGAACAGAGAGGAATACTGTGATTTTGTGGCAGGTCTTTAGTGATAGCCTAGGAGTAATCACAGAAGGAGTCAAGTTTGAGTCGTGCTAGTTTTGAGAGATAATATCAATGACTTTTTGCCAGGTACGTGCACCTCCCCCCCAATTTACATATTTCTTGCAACATCAGAAATTGTCACAAGCCTGTGTGCCTTAACTTTTTACACCAGGTGAACTCAAGGCACGAAAAGCTACCAAAGACTCAGAAGTATGTGTGTGTCCCACCCAAGCTTATAACAGCAGACGTCCTCACATCTTACTGCCTGATTCCTTGCAAAGTTTGCCCCAATCTGTGCTACAGTAGATAAAGCCACCGGCTTTAACGCTGCCCTTTATATACCAAAATACAGATATGCTTCTAGCTGAAAGAAACATGACAGCCTGGCTGGGGAAGGATGAGCATCAGTGGCGATAACGGCACATGTGCTGCTGCACGGCAAGTGACGGAGCTGGACTAAGTTTTCACCCGTTCTCTGGCAGTGTGTGCAGGAAGGACAAACATGCGTTGCAGGCTTACTGCAACTACCAGCAAACTTTCCCCCTCCCAAATTAAAAATTTAAAGGGTTTCCAGCACAAGAAAAACATCCATGGGAAACGGGGCATCATTTACTTACCATGAGAGCCGTGGAGTGCTACTGTTAATTCCTGAAACTTTCCAGGCTTGTTTATAAAGTGGCTTCACAGCACAGGCATTGGTGGTGTCCCCAGCCAGCAGCACAGCAGTCTGCTCAGGTGTTGTACGGGGACCTCAACAGCTGCACAGCGGTTGGGCCCCGCAAAGTGTGACAGATTGGTCACCCTAACTCTGCGCCGTGCTAGGTAAGAGCACGTGAACACGACAGTGATGGGAATTCATGTATTTTCTGTCCACTGGCTACGATTCAGTCAAAGTGAAGCTTCATTGACTGGCAGGTTATTTTTCCTTGGAGTGATACTAAGGTCTCAGCTTTGCCCTGCTCCCTGTGGACACTCTTAATATATCAAATACAGGGTCAGGCTAGCTCACTGCTGAGACAAATAGTCCTGAAGGTCTAAGTTGGCCTGAATAAATTTTTCACAGACCCTTTATATGAACTTATTGAAAAACAAGTATTATCATGAAAGCCTTCTCAGATGCCTGATTATATCAGCACGAGCAAGCCACTGAAATCTAAGCCCAACAGATGTTTCATTTCTAAGCTTTTTTCATGTTAGGCTTCACTAAAGGAAAACGTGAGGGGAGAGAGAGAGAAAGACCTTTCTTTTCTGAGTTGACGTCTCCAGTGAGTAGCTCCGTCTGGCATTAGCACTGCAGTGCCTTTCTTTCCTTATGTTTTTTTCTTTTTCCCCAGTTCTAAACTCAAAGATTTCTATAAATCAGGATTTGTGCTGGCTATGTATACAGGGCTTTTGCAAGAAACTGCATTGGCTTCATTTACCTTTAAGAAGGTGATGTAACGTAAGAAATAAATGGAAGGAATAAATGTAATTGAATCATGCCCACATATCTTACATTTTCTGGGCTTTTATACAAGAATGAGCTATGTAATACTTTGCCTCACAACAGCACAGCTCCCTCTAGGCTGCAGGCTGGGGCCAAAGCAAAGTTTATATAGAATTTGCTCTTTAGGCTGCATGGAGGGTTGGTTGGGGGTTTGTTGTCGTCCGTCCGTCCGTCCGTCGCCACCCCCCCCCCCCCCCGCCCCCAGCCCCAGCAAGTAAAAAACAATTTAAAAAGTCCGGGAAAATACAGCGAAGGGTTCGCTGCAGCACAGAATATCACTGCCATCTGCAGGGGAGGTGCGCTCGCCGCTGCCGCACCGGTCCGCCCACCCTCCCCACGGCCCCCGTGGGACCCCCCGCGGCGGAGACCCTCCCCACGGCCCCCGTGGGAGCCCCCCCCCCCGGCGGACACCCTCCCCACGGCCCCGTGGGAGCCCCCCCCGGCGGACACCCTCCCCCCGGCCCCGTGGGAGCCCCCCCGGCGGACACCCTCCCCACGGCCCCGTGGGAGCCCCCCCGCGGAGGACCCCCCCGCGCCGGCGGGGCAGAGCTGCAGTGCCGGAGGGAGCCCGAAATGTCCCGGCCACGGAAAACGCTTCCCGGGGGGGTTCAGCAGTCAGCGCGGGGGGAGACGGGGGCCCCGCTGCGGCTTCGCACGCCGCATCTGCCGCATCGCAGCCTCGCGGGCCTGGGACCGCGCTGTGCTTGTGCCCCCCCCCAATCCTCCCCGCAAGGACAGCCAGAAGCGCAGCCAGGCGAAGCGTCCCCCCCCCCCAACAGACAGACAGACAGACGCACGCACTTTTCCGCGCAGGGGGTGGTGTGGCCGGCCGTTCCGAGATTGGGGCGCAGGCAGGCAGACACCCCTGCCCTCCCCTCTGGGGCTTCCCGGCCATCTCTCCCCGGCTCTGGCAAGGCTATGCCAAGATTGGGAAGCGTTTCACGATTGTGAAAACTGTTTTCTCTGGAAAACCTTGTTTTTCCAGTCTTCCATGCAGCTCGGTTCACCTTGTGCTGCTTAGTTCCCTCGTAAGAATGCAGGGAGTTTTTTGCGGGGCTGATCTCTGCCACTGTGCTTCATGCACGGGACAGCAGCTGATGGGAGATGATGACGCCTTTTCTATCAATCGCAGCAGCTCTGTATTAAACCAGTGTTTGCGCAGCTGCTGCAACGGCTACATGACTTCCCGGCCTTTTTCCTCATTCCCCAACACTGCACACTCCCCGTAGTCTCCAGGAGCCCATCGCCCCATTCCCCTGCTGGGAGAACCTCACCAAGCCCGCCCGGCAAACGGCGGCCGGCTGGGGACCAGCTCCAGCCTCCAGAGATGGTGTGGAAACCGGAGCGAGGATGGACCCTGCGTGAATCAATACTCCCTGACCACGGCCCCTACAGTTTCGCTGGTTCACACAACAGGGAGTGGGTTTGGCAACAATTATCCATTTTTAAATTTTCCTTCCATTCTTTAGAAACAGGTTAAGCTAAACATGTATTTTTTACAGCTAAGGAGCTGCATCTAAACAAGAGCCATTTTGTGCTGGTTACAGTCCAGCAGTAATCCACTTTCCTAAAATTATATCAGGCAAACCCAGATCTGTCTGGCCAACCTGAAGCCCTCTGAAATAAGATTAATGATGATAGTTGTTTTATTTTTCTTACCCATTGTTGTGGTTTAACCCCAGCCGCAGCTGGAACCATGCAGCCACTCTTTAGCTCCCCACTGTTCAGGTGGAGGAGAGAATCAGAAGAGATCTGATGAGAAAAAATTCATGGGTTGAGATAAAGGCAGTTTAGTAGGTAGAGCAAATGCCGTGTACACAAGCAAAGCAAAAGAAGAAATTCATTCACTACTTCCCACGGGCAGGCAGGTGCTCAGCCATCTCCAGGAAAGCAGGGCTCCATCACAAATAACAGTTACTTTTGAGGATCATCCCCATCCCCCAGCTTTATATACCGAGCATGACATCCCATGGTATGGAATAACCCTTTGGTCAGTTGGGGTCAGCTGTCCCGGTTGCATCCCCTCCCAACTTCTCGTGCCCCCCCCCCCCAGCCTGCTCCATGGCAGGGCAGTGTGAGGAGCAGAAAAGGCCTTAGAGAGCTTAGCAACAATCAGAAACGCCAGTGCCCTACCACACTGTTTCCATCCCAAATCCAAAACAGCATTACACCAGCTGCTAGCAAAAAAAAGTTAACTCCGTCTCAGCTGAAACTGTGACACCCACAGTGAGATCTCCACCAGGAGAACTTAAGGAAATAAGAGGGATTCGGTGGATGAAAAGAAAAATGAGGACAATGTGTTTGGTTGGTGGTGGTGTTTGGTCGGGTTTTTTGGGGTTTTTTTGAGTAACAATACCTGATAAGCATCACGACTTAGTAGAAAAAAATAATGCAGTGACAGAAATAACCACAAGGCTTCTCCCTCCTCGAAACCTGGGTGACAAATTTTGGTCAAATATGTGATATATAGGTTTGAGCTTGAATGCGACTTTTTAGAGGCTGACACTCCAAGGCACCACATCCAGAAGCTTTCACTGGTTGAAACATTTCAACCTGCCCTTAACACAGATGCAGACCCATTTGTGGACTTGGAGCCCATCATGCATTTGATGCAATCTCTTCTATGTATGTATTCTACGTATTCTAATTTTTCAGTTTCTGAAATAAGCAGATTTGAAATGAGCCAGAACTTTGTAGAAAAGCTGTTAGTCTTTCAAGACCCGCACACCTCTAGTTTGCAAAGAGCAGCACCCAATGGTGGCTCACTGGCACCATCTCGCAGGAGGAGGTAAGGGTTGAGGAGCAGAACCACCTGAAGGTGATGAAGAGGACAACTCACTTCTGCACGAGATTCGTCTGTTGGGTGTTTTACAAGCAATCAGAGCTGGAGGCTGACCTGGCAGAAGCTGAAAATTAGACTCACCCATTCCACCTGGCCATCACTGTACCCAGAACATTTTTCAGGGGTGAAAGAATCCAAGAGCAACAGAAATAGAACAGTACTGAAACAGTGTTTGTAGAAACAACAAAGAGAGAATGGCTGCAGGTTAAGATGTCTCCTTTGAAGAATTAGGCACAGTCACATGCTCGTGACTATTTACCAGGACAGCCTGTCTGGTTATGCTTTTGAAGACACGGTGCTTTTCTAGCCAATAAACTCCTACACCTATCCATGTATGCAGTTTTCTGCATGGGAACCTAAGCCAAAAGACCCTCTGCGTTTGCTGTCAATCACAAAGAAATCAAAACATTCCAAAATTTTAAACATTTTAAAATTACAAAATTCCTTGGGTTTATCCAGTGTTTTTTCACTCACACAAATTTCTCAAGGAAATATTATAACCTTGTCTGTACAGATGGTGAAACTGAGGCACAGGGAAGGGACTCATCCAAAGTCCCAGCTCCAGCAGCTGTGATGATAATGGGACAGAATCCAGTTATCAGAAGGCTGAGCCCAGATCAATATCCATGTTCCTGCTCCCCCAGATTCATGAAGTTTGAGGTGGCTGCCAGCATCTCTTACTGAGGAATGACCCCTGAAGAACACTGGGTGCTGGCAAGGGAGGGCTGGCTCTGCGTGCTGGAAGGTGAGCAACCACCGCAACTCAAGTCCCATAGAATTGTCTGGCACGGAAACCGCAGTTCACGTTGACATTGTTGCTGTTGGCACAGGGTATCTGGTGCTCTAGAAGGAGAAACACCACCCTGTTATTCTGCTGTCCTTTGTTTCTGATTTATGAATCCCTCTGCAGCACAAGTGAAAGGTATTCACTTCATTTATGGTATGTGGTAGAAAGAGGGATTTCAAGAATGGCCAAAATACCTTCTATGTTTGCTGCAAAGACAGCAAATTCCACATTTATTTCCTCTTCTATGGGTAAAAAATTTGCATACTAATAAAGAAGTCACTGAGTAGTTGTTATGAGTAGAAATTCAAGGTATATTTTCCACCCTGTAATAACATGGATTTATTAACCAATGTTCAAACCCAGATCTTGCTATTTTAGAGGCCAGGATTAAACTCCGTCTATACTGGCATTATACCTGGCCGACTGAATTGCTTCCCTCACTGCTCCTCACTGGCTTGGGGATTATTCAATTCTTCTAAATTATCTTCTGCAGGATTAAAGCTATCTGAATGGAAGCACACGCTCAATATGAGAGATTGCTTCTCAAGTCTCTGATTTGGGTTCCATAACATATTCAAATATGTTACATAAATAACAAATAATCCCAAATTTCAAAGGGAGCAGTGCTGGCACACTGGAAAACATATGGTAATAAGGAACATACATTAGGGAGTAAAACTGTATTGGTGGGCTGATAGAAGCAAGACATACCCTTACGCAGACTTGCTGATTCTGAGCCAGTCCATTTTCTTCAGCTAACATCAGAATTTCTCTGTCTTAATAATGCTCCATAACTTGGCATTTTGCTCGTCTCTCTTTGCAGTACTGCAGCTGGCCAAGGTGCAGAATCTCTAAATCTGGATGCTTGAGTTAAAACTTATATGAATTACAGGGGCTTATTTATTAGTTTAATTGGATTCTGACTCTTCACATGCTTAATGCCACCTCTCGGTTGCTACTTGCTGTTACACTTGTTCTAAGCGAGAGCACAAGGGTTGTTTCCGTCACAAAATTTTATCCATCTTGTTGCCACAAACTCACTCATACAATTTCCATCTGATTTAATTTTATTTCAGGCTTAACCATAGGAAGATTTTTCTTTTCTCTCAAATGGTATTGCGGGCATTAGTTCAGTCCTTAATGAAGAAACATCGATGTCATCAATGCATCAGTAACCCCTGATGGCAGCAGTTGTAGCAGCCTGGGCAGCAGGGAGGAGGGACAGCCAAAAGTGGGGAGTCTGGGCATGGTGAGGCTGCATGAGCCTCTCACCTTCCTGCAGATCCAGCTCAAAACCTACCAGCACTGTAGGCAAATTGAGTTTTGTCCCACTTTGCCCAGGGGCTGGGTCCAGCTGTGTTCCTGCTGTGGGAAGGAGAGGGTAAGGGTGGGGGTGAGACGGACACGACAGGGAGAACAGCAGCAGAGCTGGCTGTGCCACCAGGGCTCTGGCACAGGCACTGGGGCATTGGGCAACCTGCCTTGCTTGGCTTTTGCCATGCTCAGGACCAGTCCTGCCCAAAACCATCCATAAGAGAGCCACTGGTACGGGGGAGTATGGAGAGCTGGCAGCATCCATGTGCCAGAATAGCTTCTCTCTCCGGCTGTCAGGCTGGGACCTCTTCTTACCTCCACTTACCTGGAGCGTTGTTTAAAGCCCAGTTCATGAACCTGTCCCATTTTCTCCTGTTCGTCTTTGTGCGATTTACAATATGCCTCTCTAGAATACCGAGTCTGTGAGATGTCCAAACCCCAGCCGGATAGTCAGCACCGTCTCTTCAGCCATGGTGTTGCGCATCAGCAGGCACAGAATCAGCACGCTGATAGCGTCGGGCCAGTGTTTTCCCAAACCTTTTCTTTCCCTTAGCCGCTAAAAGAGAAAAGGGGGGAAGAGGGAGGGAGAGTTCATCCCACGAAGCATATTTCTTGGTTGCTGAGAGACTTCAGATCTCCCTAATGAATAAACACAGCGCACTTAATTTTGTTTATGAAAACAGACTTATTGTGATGGCAAAAAGCATGAGTCAGTGCCCTGAGTGAAGGGGAGTGCAGCAGCTGGAGACACTCACCGAAAAGCAACGCCTCGGAAACCAGAACAGCTCTCATCTCGACCAGTGCCAAGAGATGCAATTTCTCCTTTAACAAAAACCACCAGGACACAGGGAGTGGGAGAAGGCTTCCTCGTGGCCTGGCAGTTGGCTGTTGAGCAAGTATTGCCATTGCCATGAAAAAGCTGAGAATTTGTGAATGAGCAGCGGGTGCCAGCCGACCCTGCGCACCCTGCACCCAGCCCAGCAGCATCTGAACGACGCTCTTGTTTAGTCAGCCTGAGCCTGGCTTGTGGGTTTGGGCTCCTGGGGAACAACTCCAGAGCTGCTGCTGGTCCCTCACTGAAACACAGCAGAGACACAAGGGAAGGTATATACTTGAGCCACTCGAGGAGGATGAATTGCTGACTCTGAGAAGCGCATTCTCCGTTCGTCTCTGCATCCCCTGATGTTCGTTGGCATTTATTTTGCTTGGACGAAACGAGCAAAGTGGGATCTGAAACTATCACTGTGGCTTCCTGGCTTGGTGAAGGTCCTGAGGCCTCAAATAAGCAAGTGCAACGAGAACACTATTTCCTTCAAACAATTTTGCCATCTGTACTCACCGTTAGACTTACTTCCCACGTGCGTGCCCCATCTGCCGAAGAGGGGAGTCTAGTGTGCAAAATGCACACCACAACGTGCCTCTAAGGAGCCCCATGTTGCTGAACACTTTGTCCTCCTCGCTGCAGCATTCAGTGACATGTCACCCTGCCACCGGCACCCTCGCAGAGCAAGGCTGATTAGATCTTCATCTAATCCTCAGCGCATTGCTGGCGCTTCATAAATAACACCAGCCCTTCCTTCAGATCATTGGTCTTTTGTTTTTCTTCCTCAGTTTCACTGATGTAAATCTGCCATGTATGCACGAGGCAGTGCCATGGTGATGAATGATCCTGAATAAGGACCCACTTAGCCAATTTTCACTGTACAGAGTTTCATTGTGTGGAGGAGGGTTAACACACAGGGCTCTGTTCAAACAAAATGAGGTAAACAGAAGTTCAATGCTTTTCCTTCCTTCCCCCCCCCCCCCCCCCCCCCCCCCCCCCAAAAAAAAAAGAAAAAAAAAAGAAAACCATTTGCTGAAGGCCAAACATGAAGGAAGGAAAGACATTTCAGTTGAAGACCTAAAATTGCTCATCCTACATTGGTGCCTAGGTCAGATACACAGGCAAATATACTGGGCATAAGCACAAACCGCATCAAGGGTAAGTTTTGTAGGCACCGCAGGGAAGGCAGCGATAGATGGCACCATGCACACCACAGAAGGCACACCAAGCTATCCAAGCTCCCTCAAAATTTTCCCCAAAAGACTGAAACAGGTAACGATTTAAATTTCTGCGTGTTCTACTTTCCACGTAAGGCAGAGAAGAGCCTGTCACTCTGCAGGACCGTGTCAGCCCCAAGCACTCACGCACAGCCACCGCTGCTGGCGGCGCTGACTGGCGCATCCGCGTCCCCTCAGCCTTTCATGCCCCACACGGACAAGGCTGCCAACTGGCGCCAGTTGGCTGGCTAAACAAAACCACTGCAGCCACACGCTCAGCCTCCAACTATTATATATTTTTAAAAGTACGTCCACCGGGACTGACCCAGGAAATTGAAGGTAGGTGAGAAATTAGCAGGTTTTCCATTCAAAGACTGTAGTGCATATCTTTGCTAGCTAAAAGAAAACTAACCAGAAAAGAATGATAGATTTCAGCTCCAGGCTGTCCATTACTAACGGATCTTTCAAGCTTTTGCCATACAGCAGAAGAAAGCATGGGCTGCTGAAGGTTGTACTTTGCCCTACAACCACACAGTCATTTAGCATTTTCAACTGTTTAAAGCACTTCTCTAACAAGCCAAAACTATTACAGCAAACACATCTCCCCCGCTAGCAGACGAAGGCAGAGGAAGGATGAGACTCATAGACCTTCATCATTAAAGCCTACATTTTCGGTTGAAAAATCACCAGCTATAAAAAATATGCATAAAACAATCACCCCCCCCGCTCCCCCAAAAAAAGGAATAGACCTTCTACAGGCTGAAAACTCAAATCAATCCCATGGAAAAGATGCTGGTAGAGGGAGGAGTCCCGTGGGGACGGCAGCGCAGCGCGGGCCAGCAGCAGGAGGGCAGCAGGCGGGGGGCGCGGGGGCACCCTGAAGCAGCCTCTGCTCCCCGCACCCCCTCGCTCTTGACATCGCCACCCTCACAAACCTCCCACGGGCTCAGAGCTCTCAGCAAGACACTTTTTGGGACGCCACGAAGTGCCTGAGGGACACTCACCTGTGCCATGCTGGTGTGGTTGCAGGGGGTATGATAATAGAATATAAATAATAATACAATAACAGGCTGACCGAGGTAGATTTTTACACTGATTTTGCACTAGCACACGTTAAAATACAGGTAGAAAGCACTGAGATGCGAGTGTTAATGGTTCACAGCACTACTGCTGTGTTACATCAGTTGCTTCTACCTTTCATGTCTTTTCTTTGTCAGTATGATTAATCTGCTCTCTTCCTGAGCCAGCGAGCCCCCACCCCACCCCCCAGTTTTTCCCACGTTAAGAGGAACCTGTAGTTTCAGAGAGTTATTTGTTCAGCACCTTTCAACACTAACTGTATGTTCAGCTTAAAAAATTCTGTTAAAAGTGTGTTATGTATCGAGTGGAGCCTTGGGTAAATAAAGGATGGCAAGCAATACCAGAGGTCCTCCTGTAGGCTGTGTTAGTCAGAGGTCAGTGCTTTCTGTTACAGAAAAATTGCCATAAAGAAGTGAAAACTGATCCAAGACCTCTTCCTCTTTTTGGTACCCAAAGCTTAAGATGGATCCTTTTCCAGTTCCTTTGAAGTTTCTGATTAAACAGTAGTTTTCATGTATCTTCAGTACAAGACCAATTCTTAATCTGCCACAACAGCAGCAGAGATGGAAGAGGATGTGACACCAGCCCAAACAAAATGCCAGGCATTTCATGCAAAACCTGTGGAAATTCCTCCCCTAGTTCTCACAAAAGTCAAAGGTTTCTGATTCCCTGGCGCCAGAGGAGGAAGCTGGAGGCACCCATATCCCCTGCACCATCCCTCACACCACGAGGGCCTGGGTATGGGATCGGCTCGGTGTTGTGTGCTCTAATGCACCTGGCACAGAAAGGTCTTGGCCCTTCATAACAGTCATACACATGATACTAATACAAAGAAATAATGGCGAATAATAATTTCCCCATAAGATCCATTTGAAAGAGTCTGTATCCAAATGTACTTATAATTCAGGGGGAAAAAAAAAATTATTAAAAACTAGTTCTGTGGTACTAAACTTGGCTCAAACCAGCCCCTTAAAAACAAACAAAAAAACCCTAAGCACTGTAGATTAGTTGGCTGTTCACCAACCAAGTCTTGATTGAAAATCAAATGCAGATGTGAACAGAAAAAAAAAAAAGCAGCATTTTCAGCGCTCACAGCAGCCGCTTGTTGTTGGCATGCTCCAGAAAAATATCAGTGCAAACTGGTACTGTCTGGACCATGCTGTAGCCTTCGTGGCAATTATGCGGCCAGAGTGTTCTTGCTGTCCCCGTTAAGATAAACAGTGCTTTCCGCAACAAAGAGAAAGGAGGGATTAAGGCAAGCAAAAAGAAAAAAGGACTCAGATGGGAAAGCTTAGTTTTCTTACAGCTAAGGGGTATGGGTGCAACTCGGTGCTAGGAGTGAAAGCACAAGCCAAGAAATTCGTCCTCTGGCTTGTCACTGCCAATGCCTGGATGGGAAGAGTCCTCCTGCACAGGGCAAATGCGAGCTCCGTCCCCCCAACAGGCTGGAAACAGGGAAGACCAGAACACTAACCAGTTTTAAACTCCTTTAAAAAAGAAATTAAGAAGGAAGAGAGTGTGATGATAAAAGATGTTTTGTGCTGTATTGGCAGAGGAGCAGAATTGATGATGTGATGAGTCAGTTCCCTCTCCAGCATTAACAATCCTCAACATGCATCTTCCAAAAGCAGCCTCTGTTTGGGGGCCCTGACTCCAACATCGGCAATACTTCCCTTGGGACAAGGGTCTGTCTTCTCTCAAATTTAATTTTTCTTTCGTGGGAAGAGAAAACTACCATTACAAATTATTTTAGGGGTGGAGGGGCTGCTTGGGTAGCTGGTTGTCTTCAGGACAAGAGAGAACATTTTGTATCAAAATAAATTTCATGTGAATGATCCTATTATACAAATTTCAGCTTAGTCTAGCTTGCCATACTCAGAAATACTGAGAAAATTAAACTTGAAAATTTGAAAATCATATCCATTTCCACATGCAGAATTGAACTTTGCAGGATTCTTTTTTTTAAGTTCATGCCTCTGGATACACTCCCCTGCGCTTGCAAACACTCACTCCCTTGTGCAGGATGCTTGCAGTGGCTATCACACAAATGGCACATTGTCCGTTGGCAAAAAGATGCGCAAAATGAGACTTGACTCAGAGGCCTGCTCACCAACAGCAGCAAAAATTCCCTTCAAAGTTTCCTACAGAAGTGGAGCCAGAAGGTATCTTTCTTGATTAATTCTCTCTGGAGAGTGAGAACTTGGAATATCCCTTCAATACTGCGCAGCAGCATGTTTTTTAAAAGAAAATAATTAAGTCTGTAATAACAGAGAGCCCTAGAAGCATTAGTTGTCTTCATTTTGTCCCATTTATCTATAACAAATGAATCTGAGAACAGAAATACCATTAAAGTAGAGCGAGTGGAAATAAGATCCTTGCATTAGAAAAACCAGTCACCAACATGGCCACAGATAAAATATCAGCTCTGCTTTGTGACTCATGTCTGGATCTATAACTATTTAAATACCAAAGTACTTTGAATTTTATGTGGTTACGAGAAATAGCAACAGGCAATAGAATTCACATCCTCGCTGTGTAGTACTCTGTTAAGGAACACTCTCCACCTAGCCATCTGCTTTCTCTTCCTCCTTTTTCTTGTTTCTTCGTCATCTTGGATTCCTACCTCCTTTTTCTCCCAAGAGAGCATCCAACCCTGAAAAGTACTCACAACATTGCAGAGCCATCTTGAAAGAAATGTGGAAATATTCTAAGAGTTTTTACAAGACCGGCTTTCATACTCTTTACCTAATGAGATGCTGCATATTTCTTATTATAAAGAAATTCTTTGAAGCTATCTTCATATTGTTCAGCCACCACTGTTATCAACCTCACCAAAAGAATAACAAAGATAGCACTAATTAATTGCTGTGTCACCCTGAAAGTGAAGATTTTCTCTGCTTTTGACTCTGATATCTCCTGGAGTATCCTCACACAGTACAACCGCAAGAGCCCCAGCTCCCTATGGGCTCGTGTTGGTGCCTACTGCAGCTACCAAAGCAACTCTGACCCCTCTGTGTGCTCGAATCCCACCTTGAAACTTCCTTCCCACCCACAAGAGGTGAATAATAAATGAATTGTGCTACTCCAAAAAAATGATTATGCTTCACTTAGAGCCACCAGGCACCTTGCAAGTCATTTGTTTGGAAACCGTTCAGATCCCCAGATCTCCTGTGAAGGAGCAATTTGCTCCGTGTGCCCCAAGTGTGGGGCTGCCAGAGGTTGGTTTGGTCCCAGCACTGGGGTGCCAGGGTGTCCATACCTTCTACTGGCTGCTGTCAACGGCTCAAGGACATGGTTTTCCCAACGCAGGCTGAGATGTAACTGCCCAGTGTGGATGAGCTGCTGAGGTGGCGACAGGGACAGTGTGCGGAGAGTGATGGGAGCAATGCTGCCGAGGTGGACAGACATTCTTCTCTGCACCCTGCAGCTCAATTTTACTGCAGACTTTGGGCACTGCAGGCAGAAATCAGTACAGTATGGTCCACGTTGGTCCTTCCACCAGCAAGGAAACGTGCTGGCTTCACTCTCTCAATAAAAATAACTGTTTTAACATTGCACAATAAGCACAATCCTGCTGCAGAGAACAGTTGCTAAACTAGCCTCAGATCTTTACAAGCCTGCAATCTTCAAAAGGAAAAGAGAAGGAGTTCCATTTGCAGTTAGGGATCTATGAATACCCAGCTTTGTTTCTGCTGGGGAGACCTGCAGGACACAGTCCTGGGGAGAAAAGCTCCGTGAGTGCAGCAAGGAGGTACAGCCGGACCAGGGCAGGGGTGGTTCACACTGGCTGCGGTTCAAAGCAAAATGGGTCAGAAAGAAACAGAAAGAACTCGACTATTTTTTTTCCACCTGTTAACTCTTCAGTGCTGAGCTCCTTCTCCAATTTGCAGTTACAAACTTACACATATCCAGTGTTAATGTAAAATTTAATTCATCGTCACTGAGCCCCAAAAATGCGGGCACTATTACAATGTCCATCTGTGGGCCTGGAAATCCTACGTAAATATTACATCACCTGCACTAACACACCTTAGTTATTTGATCTCAACAAGGTAGGATAGTACCATCCATTTTGGAAAGCAAGCTGGTGTTTCAGTAAGCAAGCCACTAACAAGACTCATTAGCACAAACTAATTAAAGCCAGGAGTCCTGGCTCATGCTCCCTCCTCTCCCAACTGGAATCTCTGCCTAACCAGGCTCTTTCCCCCCATCCCGACATTGGAGCACCAGAGACCTTTCCCAGCCCTGTAAGTAACCATTACTGCATGAAAACTGGATTTCCTAGTTTATTCTCTCCATCCCATTCACTGTGTTCGTGTGGGGGGTGTATTCAAACCACTGCAGCTGGAATACTCCCTTTCCCCCCGCCGCTGCACGCAGGGGGTCCTCTCTCTGCCCCATCCCTGAAGCCTGAGCTCAGACAAAGCGCCAGTGTCTCACAGGTAGCCCCTCAGATACCCAAGGGTTTAAACTGTCGTAGAAAGGACAGTCCGGATTTCACAATCCTGTGGATTATGAGAAAAATCTCCTCCCTCAAAAGATGACCCACAAGGACTTGATGTCAGAGCCTGCCTGTGCGTGATGAACATGGGCACGAGGGGACAAGCTCCGTGACACGCAAGTTTCTGTCCATTTGGCCTGGTGGTAATTTGGGTCTGGTATACATACAAAGTGTTTCAACCCAAGCTTGGGATTCATGCTGGAAAACTGAACTCCTCTATGCTCAGCCAGGCTCTAGTTTCATCCACCCAGGCTGTGCTGACGGGGGCCTGGGTCTGTACAAAGACACCCATTTTGCTCAAACTCTTCCCTCAGGACAGAACTAGAGCTGGACTTGAGCCTGCGCCAGAGCTTGCATGAAACCAAGCTGCTCATGGGCAAGTCTGGACTTGGAAATGGGCTTGAACATATGGTCCGTTAACAGCATAAGCATATCCCAAAAGCTAGGTGATCTGGCTCTTCTGAGATTGATGGCTGCTGACCCTGAATCCTAAAGATCAACCATGATTTCAACAGCAATAACTTTAGCAGAGCCTTACAGCTACTCTGGAGCTGGATTTTCAGCCTTTCTCTTGTTGCCAGAAAAGACATAGCCCATGTGGTAAACCCAAAGCCTTTCAGTCCCTTTGCTGTGGAGCTCTGTCCTGCATTGGGACAGTCTGAGCCAGAAACCACTTGCCAGCTCCTCTAGCATGGCTGGGGCCTCCACCCAGCGAGATTGAAGTCCTTTTCTACAACTTCTGCCAGTTCTTACCTGTTTTCTTTTAGACTCCAACTACCTATCGAGCTCTACGGTTCCACCATTTCTCTCCCATGTGTCCAAGTGTGCATCCAGATGGAAGCACCTGCAGTATTCCTGATACCAAGGTGACTGTGAGAGAACGTGTGTGGGAATTTGGATCAGACGAGTGCTGTTTCAGCATTAGACCTTATCAGTCACAACCACCAGGGTTACATCCCTGCCTCCTAGAGAGGGATGTGATATGTACGTTGCTCCCCTCGTCATTCTCTAAGGGAATTCATGACATCTGCAATACATTATAGTCTTTTCAAAGAAATGTTGTCTACATTAAGTAGAAGTATTTAATTAGCACTTCATTTAGAGCATGTGGTACAGCTCACAGTTCCATTTTGGTCCAGAGATGATTTTCAAGGGTGGGTGGAAAACAGCTGAAAATGCCAGGAGACCAGTGTAGTTTGCAACAGCCACTCACCGCTTATTTCTGTTTTCACATTATTGCAGACTTTGCAGGGAAGCTGCCGTAGTCTGTAGCCCTGCTGAACTGAAAACAGACCCTGAAAGAAAAGACACAAAAGAAGAAAGGTCATAGGAATTATTTTTACAAATACCTTTGTCACCTTGGTCCCGTTTCCCACCTGTGGCCACTCTACAGGTGTAAGGTCCTTCAGGAGGGAGATTGCTCCTGGGGCTGTGGGTCTATGGAGTTACAAGCTCCTTTCTCATCCATCCCCCCTGCCCGGACATGCGGCAGGGCCATGTGCCCGAGTCCTGCCTCGCCCAGGGGAAGCCCCGATGATTCAGACACCCCTCTGAGTCACCATCCCACCCCACAGGGAGGTTCATGCGTTGCTGGCCAAAGCCAGCAGCAGTTTGTGAAGCCCGGGGTGCGGACAGTGCCTGTAGGGGTGGTGTCCCCCCATCTCCAGTCCAGCAGGTATCTCCCTCACCCAGGCACACGCGCTGGGATACCCAGCCTGCGTCCCGCACGCATGACCGAGTTCTCAGTAATTTTAAAAACAAAACTCTCCAGTATCATTTAATGGCCCATAATTTTATCAGTTCCTGTGACGGCTGGGAGATGCAAGTGTCCGTACTGGCCTAAATGTTCCTCCTTGGAAGGAGAGCCAAAGCCTCAGATGTGAGCTCCTTGCCAAGATTGAGAGCAAGTCGAAAGCCATCTTACAGACAAGAGCAAAATCATCGCACTAGAACTGCTGGAGTGATCCAGCTGTATATTTCACACTTCTCAAGCCGAAATTTTGATCTGGCTGGCCTCAGATTTTTGCACTGCTTAAACCTCCAAAAACAGCTACCTATTGCCTGCCTGGTGCCTACGAAGAAACCCAAACAAACAAAAGAAAACTTGGTACATGTAGCAAATATACTGTAACATTATCACCAAAAAAATCTCTATCAGACTTTTTAAACATTATAGCAAAATGACAAGACCAAGTAGCTATAGTTTTGTGTGGTTTTGTATGTACATGCACATACATCTATCTATTCATATATATAGACAGCAATATATAAATATGTATATTTATATAGATCTATGATTAAAAACTCTTCCTTGGCTGGGTATGTACAACTGCTATTGAAGCCAATGTGACTCTGTGCTGAATACACACATAGAGTCACCGATCATCACTTAGACCTATTTTATTTGTAGTGTTTCAACAATTTTCTATGCTGTAGCAGTATACTTTGCAAAAGTTTTCCCTGTTGCAAGTGACACTGTCAATCTATTTTTCACATTTAATTCTGTTAGCATATCTTCAAGTATCAAACTCTGTAAGAATATTGCCATTATCATGCAGCTATCGTTGAGGATAGCAAATGACAGTTCATGGACAAGCAGGACTGCTGTCAATTTGATGATGAGAGATTCACACACAAAATTTAAATGTTAATACTAGATGGAAGGCAACGCATCTCTGGAACAGATTTCTGATTTCCAAAATACAGCTAACAGAATACTAAGGCTGCCACAAAATCTACGGTTCAAGCTATAAAGCAACCTTCTGAGACTCATATTTTATACTCTGGCCCTCACTGCCAAACAGCTTATAACTGTCTCCATCCTGCATGTGTCTAGCATGCGCTTCTGAAACCCTAGAGTTGCATTTGTAAAGTAGACACTCCGCAGCCTTCCTTTTTGTGTGCACCGATGCTGGCCTGTATGTAGCTAGAAAAATTATTTCTTTGGCAGGAAGTTCTGAACACACTATTATTATGGGCACAAACTTGGATTTCCTTTGAAAATGGAGTCTAGAATGTTTCATGAGGTAGAACTTCTAATATATCTAACACTGGGAACCTTTGTTCTCTGCAGTCGTATTTGAGCTCATGCCTCTTCGAAGGCTGTTGTATTAAGGAGCTGTTCTATGTCTTGTAGGGTTACGTATCGCATAGCAGCGTATGATTTAGTGACTCTGCTCCAGCAAATTATATAAGCCCACGTCAGACTCTGGTCAGACACAGTGCAGTGAAGAATGTATGCCACCAGGACAGCTCTCCTGGGGTCTCTTAGCTAATTAAAAGGTTGCTCCCAGTTTGACAAAATGTAAATGCAAAAGGTGCTTGTCCCGGTATTTGCAATTACTGCGACTGTGTGTCTGCCACAGCAAAAGCACTCGGAAAAGACTAAATTTGCTTTTTAGAATTACATAATTCAAATTATGCACACACTCCTGGGAAAAGCATGGCTGTTCGGCTCCAGCCTGCTCTCGCAGAAGTCAATAACCAAGTATGAACATTAGCAGATGCAGGATCAGCACTTCAGCACTGAGCATCTCTGTAGCTGCTTCCTTGCAACTGCAGGACAGGGAGGAGTTGAGTGTTGGGGAGAAGCAGCACATGGAGCCGTCTTCTTGGGGAAGCAAGGATGAGGAAAGTGAATATAAGGGCAAGTATGTCTCGTGGGGAAGAGACTTTGATTTACATTCTCTGAAGAAATAGAGATAGGACATAATGAGGAGAGAGGAAAGACATCTTAAGCTGCGATTCTGCTGGCTTTCCTACTCCTCTCCGCATATTCCCTGGAAGATTTCCTGGTGGCACAAACTGCTTCATGTGTATCTTGTTTATTTTTGGCCTGGATAACTTCCTTTGGAGCCAACCCAGCCCCTGTTGGGAACATAAGATAAATCTGGATTCATTTGAAACTCCCTTTTGGAATAGGCAGGGGTGTCCTTGTCAACATGTCAGATTAGGAATGCTCCATTTGGTTTAATGGAGCTGGCCTTTGGTTTAATCCAAAAGGCTCCATAAAATTCCATTGTCATTTATGCTCCAAAACTTGCGGTCTTCAGAATTACAGATTTTTTTCCCCCATTTTTTTTGAAGGTAGCGGCTTCCTTGTTGAATTGTATTCCTTTGCTGTTTGATTTGCTAGCAAATCAATTCAATCATATTCACCAGAGACGCTCCATTTATTCCGGTATAGGGAAGTGTTTATATCAGTCTGAAAGCAAAACAACTTTAATGATCTGCAAAGTTAAAAAATGCACGAAAGAACCAAGGAAAACTGAGGAAGGAAATGTTAATGCAGGATATCAGAAAATCACTGCAGTACACAGTGGAATCAGAATTACCTCTTCTAACATAGACTTCTCAGGTGTTATGGGCAAGTCACTTCAGCCACATGCTGTAACATGCGGTTTGAAAAGCTGCTCTAATTGTTATTCTTTTACCTCATAGAAGGCTAAACTCATTCATTCCTAAAGGGGATGAGCAGGGTAGTAAAAGTAGTCTTTTACATCAGCAAATTGTAGGGGTTTCTGAAGTATCGCTTTATGGCAGCCAAAATTTTCTAAATACTGAATCGATCAGAAATCCTTCTTGTATTTTTGAAAGGATGGATAACTATGAATTTAGTGCACTGGGCTGGCACTCAGGACATCTGGGTTTAAATCCCATCTCTGGCATCTACAGCATCTGGCACCCACACATCTATTGTGTGACTTTCAATGAGTAACTGTCTTCCATTTCCCAGTCCACAGAAGACGGATAATGACCCTTCCTCACGCTCCCGCTTTGTCTGTCTGATCCAGTTAGGTGAAAAATTCATCACATCAGAGCCTGTCCTTTCATAGACGCTGACCAGCCAAGTGGGACCTGGTCAGCTTGGGACTCGGTGTCAACATGATTTGTCCAACATAACATGTTTGTCAGAGATTGCACAACCCTTTTGGAGGAGGCATCTCGCTCCAGTTTGAGACTCTATAACCCAAATTTTGTCATGCAAAGGGCTTGCTACCAGTTGTGTCACACTGGAAAGGCAGTTTCTAATGGGAATGCTGCTGCATCTCTACCAGAGTGTCAAAGTCAAGCATCAAAGTGTGAGGAAGGTGCTGTTGTGAGAGAAAGTGGTTCCTACGATGGACAAAGCCAGTAAAATATAAAATTTTCTTAAATTTATCCAGGACCTCAGCCCTGTGTACAATAAACATAGAAAACAAGATAAAAGGAAACTGTTTTGGTTTTTTTTCTGTTTTCAAGTTGCAGATATGTAGTTTCCATGACTGTCAATTTTTCAGTCCAAGGTATTTGAAGTTTATAAATGTTGAGTTCTAGGTTGTCTGACCTAATTTTCATTCATAAATAGTAGGCCCAGAGTTCCCAGGGTGCTGATTCTGTACTGCCCAGCCGATGAGCCGCAAGGCAGAAATGTTTGTTTTCCTTTCGTATGTACATAAGTAATTACTGGAAACCAAATCCAGTCCCAAGGAACCTGCATCATAGCATAAAGACTTTTATACCCTGGCTGACCGCAAACATACTGCTCAGTAATTCAGCGTGATAGATAATGTGACCTCAGTGTGAGCTGTGCCTCAAACTCAACACCAATGTAAAAAAAGAAAGAGTAATCCCTGTGGAACAATAGACTACAGAAGATTTTCATATCTCTGTTTCTCAGTTTCTTGAGCCTAATACTTATGTTGATATTAAAAAAAAAAAGTGCACACAAAAAACCCCCACCAAAAAACCCCAACACAAACATGCATTTCAAATTAAATTCTCATATGATGGGCTCTCCAACAGACCAGTGTTCAGCTGATGGTATTAATTTAGTCCTGACTGGTCATTTAGATGGTAAAATTATGTTTTGGTCTTATGTAAAGATCGCTGCAACACAAGCAAATCAAATACTGTACCCTTGTGCTAACAAAGCAAAATATAGAAAGTAATTAGAAGAAGATCAAAAAATAAATGACATACTTTCCCTACAATACAAAGCTCTGTAGGCAACTTAGAATTTCTAAATTGAACACCTTATTAAGGGCAGCAAGACTGCTGATCATCTACTTTCATTATTGCAGAGGAGTCCAGAACAAAAGGGATAAAATTAAAGATGAAATGCAAAAGGAGTCATCAAATCCTTCCAGCTCAAATACACATATTCCAAAGTGACTGATAAGATAAGAAACAGGGGGAGGTTATCAGGAAAACATTATCCTTAACTTCGCTTTTAAGAAATCCACTTCCTAAAAATACACATACTAGAAAATGACTTGGATATTAGCTATGGAAATGAAACAAGTTGTTACAGAGACTCTAAAACCCAGAGAGCTGCAATTTTGTCGCTGCTATTTTTGTCACGGGCGCATGGGCTGCATTTGCAGGGGACTGCATGCAGGTCTGCGGGGCAGGCACTGTGGGCTGCATTGGGCTGAACGCCCTTTTTTCCTGGTTTAGCGCTGGAACGATGCTGAGAAAGCTCAGCACATTCAGGAAAATGTGCACCCATAATCCTCAGAGCTGGAACAAATAAAGCTGTCATACATTTTTAATATTTCTCAGCTATTTAGAATGTGAATATTCATCATTCTTGCAAACCAGAGCCTAATTAGATTCATAAATTATTATTGCTTAAATGTAGAGCAGAAAAGAAGCATGCATTTCTGAAGCTCATTTCACCCTGAGGAGCCCTAATTATCGTGTGCACAACAATGAGGTAGCAAGCATGCAAAGTTTTTACTCTTAAGGAGGCAAACACAAAGCTGAGCTCCACGAGCCGTGCCAGCCTGGGGCCTCCCGCGGTCCCAGGCAGCAGTGTCATGGAAGTCACAGGCACCCCGGTGTCCGCTCACCCAACTCCTGCCTGGCTTTTGGCTAACGCAGGGCTTGTGCTAAAACCTGATCTGTGCTGGGAGCGGCACTGCTGGGTCAAAGCGAGAGCAACACGCAGGCAAGATGTGATGGAGAGGGATAAAGGTTATTATGCAGCTGCCATCACCTCCTGCAGCCATCACCTCCTGCATCCTTGCGTATTAATTGTCTGGAAGTTTCTTCAGAATCCACTAATTTATGGAAATGGTATAGACCAAACTTCCAAGCAGGAAGGTTTAAATACATCATCTTATATGCCCCCCCCCCAAAAGCTTTTGAAGTGGATTCTGAGCAGCAGGAATGGGTGGGAAGGGATCTGCTCTGCAAGGGTGGTCTGTATATAAGCTCTTCCCTGCACAGAGCAAGGAGAGAGCATGGCCCTCATTTTAACCTCTCCCATCACCAAAGGCTGCTGTTTTCAGTGGCAATTAGAGAACTCTACAAGTTGCTTCTTAAAAGAAATAAAATCTGCAAAGGACCCCAAAAGCTCTTAATCTGGATGGCAGGGGATTAACAGGGGAACTTCACAGCTCTCCATGGTGAGCTGCAAACCACACAGACGGAGCCCTCGAGTGTCCTTCACTCCTCATGGAGTGTTTGCTCTGATCAGGCTGAGAGTCTAAAGGCAGCAGGCTGAAATTGCCTTCTCTGGAATATATTTGTTTATCAGAGGGAAGAATAAATAGTTGGCTATGCTGTGGTTATAGCTGCATCTCCTGAGAAGCCCTCAGTGTCGCTAAGGACATGTATAATGCATGTGGACTAAACACATTGTATAAATTTGGCATTATTTCCAGCTCCAAAAACTGTAGATTTTTTCTGGTTTGTAAACGAACAGGAATGCTCAGCTCCCCAGTGGCACTGCCCTGTGAAGGTAGCTCAGCTCCAGAAAGACACCAATGAAAGTCCAAATGATACCGATGGTACCAGGGTAGAAAACAATACTGTGCAGAACGTTGCCAAAGACAGGACACAAAAATAAAGCAACCCATATTCTCATCAGACATGGGAACTGATACTCACAGAAGTGCTGTGACTTCTTCTGTTCTTGTCCTAACTCATAGATCAATTCCATTTCCATACCATTGTGAGGTCTTTTTGAATAGATCTACTCAACATAGGGAAAAAGACAGGGTTTAGTGCCACAGACTAATAATTAAAAGTGAACCGTTCTACTATATGTGTCAAAGTACTGGGCCAAATGCATCTAATTTTAAGGATAATTCACTACTATTAAAGTAATAATAATAATAATAATAATAATAATAATAATAATAATAATAATAGATGCAGCAAATTTGAAAATCATAAGTCTTCCTCAATAGAAAAATCTACTTTAGAAATCAAAAGGAATTGTTTATATTTGGATTTTCATTACATAAAAGACTTCCCATTTTAGCTTCTTTATACTATAAAAATAGTACCAGGGTTAAAACTAAAATCTAAATCTGTTCTACTACATTTGTACTAACAACAGTTCTAATTTCAGGCTGCCTTTTTCCTGAGCTACATTTTTCTATATTTCCTTTTGAGAGTTGTCCAAGATCATAGCCTTGAATCCAAAACTTTTACTGTTTTCTTATAGGTCCAGTTCAAATCCCACGATCAAATTATTTCCTGGAATTTAAGTGTCTCTACAATAGATAAAATACAGATTAAAGAAAAAAACAGATCATTTCATGTGTGTGTTTCTTTTAAAAATAAACAAATTTAAAAAATAAATCTGAAATAATAACAACTTATATTGATGCATAAATTTAATATCAGTTATTTAAAATTTTATGTTACTTATATACTTTTCAATAGTACATCATTGCTACTGATATTGTAAAGAAAGTCAAACAAATGGCCTGAAGGAAGTAATTCTCCAAGAAGATGGACAGTTAAATGAGTAAATAAGCTCTACTTTGTTTAGTAACTGTTTCTTCCATAGGAACACAGAGAAAAATATTCAATGTGTTTGAGGTTCAGTATATCTGTGTTCAATGAGCAGGTCATTCAACATTGAGAAACCAGCTAGGAGTTGAAAAAGCAAGAAAGTTTGTTTTCTTCTTCCAATTTATACATATGAAGGAGGTGTGAGAGGCTAAGTCCTGTTACCTCCAAAACTTTGGCAGACACATTGACGAGAAACAAGTGCTTCAGTTTACTGACTTTGAGAAAAACTTCCCTTCATTCATAAATGCATTCAGTTTAATTGTCAAACATGCCTGGGTAAACTTACTGCTTTTCTTTCTGATGCATCCAAAGTATCTAAAGACAGCTTTTAACTACTAATTTTAAGCTACTGCTTTTGTGACTTTTAAATTAAATTTCGGGTTTTATTCAAAAGCAGTTTCACACTAACTGGAAATGAAATCAGCCATCCTGTAAATAATATATGCTTTTCAGCATTTCTAATGTAATAAAAATAGAAAACCTGATAATCTGAATGAATGCCTACTGAGTTACAGAACAATTTAAACATTTTTTTATAAGGTCTTCTCTCCAAGAGCACAATTTATAGAGCAAAATAAATCCAAAACATAAAAATCAACATTTATGAAGAAAGTATTTTAAAAGTACAAATGCAAAGAAACTTTAAATCTTTCCTTTAAATCTAATGTTTCTGACTGTTGATATAGATCATAACTTTTAGTTATAATTTAAATATCTTAAATCTGTTCCCCCCCCCAACATTTCCCTTTACGCCGAAGCAAACACAGCAGCTATTGAAGAGGCTGATAAACCACTGCTCCAGCACACTATAAGTAGCGAAGCCCCGTGCTGTGGTGTAAGTGGAAGATGGCTGGAATTTTATAACTTACTCACGTTTCACTATAAATAAAAAAGTGGAGAGTGCAGAAAATGTCATTTTTATCGCAGCCACAAGAGGGAAGCCTTTTCCTTTTGTAACTCGGGGAAAGTCTGTTAATAAACTACTCGCCACATGGAAACCATTGCAAGAGGGAAAGTCAGCTCCTTTGATTTAGCAGAAAAGTTTGGCATCATTTTCAAAGTCAATAAATACATACATACAGTCAGTTAAAAAGAAACCAGCCAACTTATAACCGCACTAATTATTTATACATGCATGTTGAAGACTCGTTGTTCTAGGGCTTTTACATGAAAAATTAATTTATATAGAAGTCTGCAGTGATTTTCCTCCCTCGTGTGAGAGCGCGTGTAAAGCCTGCGCTGTTATTCAGCGCATTATGGTCACTGGGGGAATCCATGGGCTTCCGCTAAAAGGCCAAATAATTTGAAGTCAAATCTTCAGTGACAAAGGATGGGCTTGCTGTAGACTGGGATCTCATTAATTGTAGGCTTAAATGTCATGCCTGCTATTAAACCTCAGCAGTTTATTGTGCACGCTTTTCTTCTCTTACACGTCCAGGTTAATTATTTGGTGAGCGAGACTTGCACTTACCTGCAGGAATGAGCAGGTGTTTTTCTCTTGTTGAGCGTTAATGAGTTGGGGCCAGATCCGTACCCACCAGGGTGAGCTAAATCCTTCCGTTGACCGCAGAGAGCTTGGACCAGCCCTCAGCTGCCCACCGCTGTGGAGACGCTGAGCCCCAGCATCACCAGAGGAGGCACCGTGGCCTTTGCTGGCAGCAATAGCCAGCAAATCCTGTGCCCATCCTGGACCCCATGAAGGTGCTGGCGTGGCCCTTTGGAGGGAAGGTGGTTGGAAAGGAAGGCTGATGTCCAGCTAAAACCAGCCCAGGCTCAAACCCAAAATGCATGGTTCAGGTCCTAGGGAGCCTTGCAAGGCTGGGAACCAGAAACACGAGTGTTACTCTGCTATCATCTGCAAACTCACCTTTTTTAAAAAAAACCATCAGCTTGTTGTAGGAAGCCTCAGGTAATTCCCGCCTAACTTCGTGGAGCAGTCAGCGGGACTGGCTGTGTGAGCCTTCCCAGCTGCAGGGCTCTGGGGCTGCATCTAGAGGGAGGTGAACACGGATTAAATGGTGACTACCGGCTGCCCAGGAGAATGTGAAACTAGGGCCTGAGATGAGAGACAAAAGGTGCTCCAAGGTGTGAATATAAAACATTAAACATTAAAGAAGGAAGGAAAGTGTGAGCTATATTGTTTTTCTAATTCAATAAATAGACTGGAACTCAGATACGTCTTTATTTTCTGAATAGAAGGCGGCCCAGCTTGATATTCGTATTCCCCAAATCATGCCTGTATCTCCGAATAAGCCTTAGCTCAGTCCCTCAGGATGAAGAGCAGCAAGATCCTGATCCTGCACTGGGTACCAGTCACACTGCAAACACATTTATTTCCAGCTACAAAAGAGCAGTCTGTTTCCCTTGGAAATTGAAACCCTCAAATCAAATCAAGCACCACTTGAGGAGGCTCCCGGGAGGCAGAGGCAGGAGCAGGGGCAGGCAGGTGCTGCCCTGCCACTCGGCCGAGAGCTGCCCCCAGTCCTCGGGAGGCACTTGGAGCTCTGCACCGTCCCCAAGAGTTGGGTCAAGGGTGGGACAACCTGCCTCCCCCTATCTGCACACCCATCCGTCCTCCATGGAGCCAGGCAGAGGTTAACCTGGCAGAGAAGGGACTGTTATCCTCTCACAAGGTCTAGGGAGGCTCTGGGCTTCAGGCACAAATTTGCTGCCTCTGGTTGTGTCGGGGCTGAATTTGGCCTGTAGTGTTCTCACTCCGGCCGTGCCCCTGAGTGTCCCTGTCACAGGATTGTCTGCTGGCTGTGCAAGAGCTCTAGTGCAAGTATAAAAGAAATAAGCTTTTAAGTGATTTAACTAACTTAGGCCTCGTTAGGTTTTTAATATATTTTGAGAATAATCATAGAATGGTTAAAGAATAGGTGTATAAGGTTGATTAATAGAATGCAGGTGCTTAAAGACAATACTCTGAGAACTACGCAAGCACTGCTCATTTGTCCCTTGTACAGTCTTGACCATGGCTGGCCTGAACCCCAGTCAAGCTGAATCAACCGAATAGCAAATGTAGAACATAATAATAGGAAGGGAATAAGTGATTCTAAGAAGTCCATAGGTGGACTTTGATGGATACTGTTTAAAGAAGATAAGAGGCTGTGGTGATCAGAATCTGCACCATTGAGCTACAACTTCAGAAGAACTGGAACGGAATGATAAGAATCAGCTGAAAATTAATGAACTTTTGAAACTACTGAAGAATGAAGAAATGTGAGACTTTAAAGAAACACCAAGAGGTTGCCAGAGAGAAATATCTATTATCTAATGTTGTGTGGAATCATATATACAGAAGATGTACTTTGTTAGCCACTTGCCACTCACTGATGTGATGGCCCAATTCTGACTTGTTAATAAAGCAAACCTAGAGGTACCCACATTCTGGTGAAATTCTTTAACAGCAAGTATCTGGATATTATATCCCTTTATGCTACTTAAAATTCAATCTCTTTATTTTTAAGGAAAACCTTTCTCTCTCCTCCCACTTCCCCCCTCCCTCCCAAAGCTATGGAGTCAGAGAGCAGTTATGTTACCATAACATTTGATAAGCTTATTAAAAAAATGAGAGAACATGTAGTACCAGAAGGGATACAATGGGATTTTCATCCATCGCTCTGCCTTTGTACAAGTTTATTATCTATAGAGCACCGAGCACTGATTTAGCACTAATAGACGTCTCCACAACAGTCTGAGTCAAGCTGCGACAGGTTTCAGGTGATACTGCCTCCACCACGACTATCTAATCCAAAACCCATTACCTTTTAATATACACTGCGGGTTGCTAGAAAGACCAAGGTAAGGCACGGCTGGCCATCAGTGGTGAAACATCCAAGACCTCTAGTTTTCACATTTATGCTCACAAGAGCATAAATTATCTGAAGTAACTTAAGCAGACTTCAGAACGCCAGCTCCTAGCAAAAGCCGGCTCGGCAGCCGTTTTGACAGCTTTCCAACCTCCCATTGGGAACCCCGTTGTCTTCTTACCGCAACATCATTTTTATACAGCAAACGGACGTGGGACACCGTTCTGGCAGTGCACTGCACATGTACAACCCTTTGTGCGGTAGAAACCATAAGCCTGTGGATGAAGAAACAAGCCTTGATTGCTGGGTTGTCAGAATTC